>CM077177.1:11574769-12774769 GCA_039654105.1 Coreius guichenoti | reverse complement strand
AACTTATGTTTTCAGATTGTAATGTTACAATGAATGTAATGTTGTTGTTTTTTTTTTTTTAAAGTTTTCCTTTTTTTGTCTTTAGCTGATCACACGCCTGATTAAAACATTTTAAAATGTCATTGTGTCCATCACTGCTATTTTGTGCATACTTGTATGCAGTCAGTGTAATCCCATTCAGAAACAAATTACTTTTATGAGCTGTTTTTTTTTTTTTTTTTTTTTTTTTTTTTTTTTAATTAATCAAATGCTTATGAATCTGTAGGAGTGGTTGATAAATCTGACTCACTTTCAGTCACGTCCAACTTTGACAACTTCTATGGTGTTGTGCCTGTAAGGCTAGTGAGACTTAAATTGGTGTAATTACCGACTTGTTGTTCTTATGACAAATGTGTCATTTAAGACACACCACAACAGACTTTTTTACTTCTAATAAGTGATATTTCTTTTTTTTATAAAATAAGCTGAATGAGTAAAATAAAACTAATTATGTTTCAATGAAAAGTCTGTAAATAAGAATTGCATTTATTTTCTCCAATATCTCTTTCTCCTAATTTAGTAAAAGAATTGTTTAGGGTTGTCACGATTCCTCGATTCAATTGGAGTACTCCTATTTTAAAAAATCCTTGATTGTAATTTACCCGTGTCAAGTAACCGGCAAAATACTGGAAGTATTTCCACAGACAAGAATCCATGGACCTCATTATTAAACCGTTTTCTAAGGTTGATGTATTAAAACTATTTAAAACCCATACTATGGCATAGTGCTATTGTATAATGCATATACAGTATGTGCTTTAATTATTTACATGCGTGTAGGTTATGTGCGTATTAGAGCGTCTCTCCAGACAAACTGGTATCATTTACATGCGTGGAGTGTGTCAAACTCCATCTCTGCATATTCTGTGAGTTTGAGTTGCTTTGTAACGTTCATCTGGGAACGCAACGTGCGCCATTTCATCAGATTTATAACGCAAATTATTTATAAACCTACGCCAACACAGGATTATGCATCAATAGGTTTCTAAATATGCGAACTGTTCATCACTATTTCAAAATACAAGTTTAAACTAGGGATGGGCATTTTTCCAAAATATTGTATTCGAATATTTGGACTCAAAAAAAACGAATATTCGAATATTTGTTTATCTAAATGACGTTATTTTGAGAAAATGAGATGTTTTTTTTTATTTTTATTAATCTATTCATCAAGCTTTTGTCACCATTTCTGAACAAACTTACGATTAGGCAATATACACAACAAGCTTACGTTATATGTTAAGGTTTTCTTTCAGTTCAAAGCATTATAAAAATACCAAAAATATAGGCCTAAAGAACAAAAGCGATTATAAGCTTAAGCAGCGCAAGCGGGGAAAAAAACGCTAATAAAGCAGAGCGCGCCAGTTATCGTGCAGAACGTACATATACACTCGAGTCAGTATATTTTCACATTTTCATGTTGAGGAAAAACAATAATATCATGTGGATGATATTATTCTCGGGTGAGAACGCACCCCGCTGGCAGACGTTGCAGAGACACAAATATAACGGTGTTAAGTGAAGTTTCTAACTGTGTTTTCTGTTTTTAAACCCTCAACGAAACTTACAGGAAGCATATGTCTCTCGATCATTTTGCTATCATATACGTTATCTCGCTCTCACTCTGTGTACAGCAGCGGCGCTTACCTGCACTCGTGAATGCAGTGATGGACAGCTGTCTTTCCTCATTCGCCTGGTGTTTGGATTTCATGTGATTTCTCATTGGGGTCGTGATATTATAACTCAGTTTCATTTATTCATTTTATCAAAAGCAACTCCATTTTGTAAGATCATTTTCAGTTTTCTTCTAAGTAATTCCAAACATTGCGAGGCAGACAACGACAGTATGTGATCAAATACGATCAACCTATTAACCCGCTCCACAGCGCCACCCAGTGGATTTGGTTATAACTGCGAGTTTTAGTGGGATTTATCATGGATTCACGGCATTTACGGCCAGCAAAGCAACATAGTAAAGTTCAAATAGGGTAAACGTACCTATTAAGCTCACCAAAGTCTACATTAAGTCTACATTTTAGTGCACAGGGTATTGGTTTCAGTACAAGAAGTTATGTTAAAATAAAAGATTGTCTCACACAATAATATTTTATTTTAAATGACAAAGGCATTTCAATTGAGATGTACATCATTAAATGCAAAAAGTCATGTTTGTACCCTTTAAGCACACCTCTGTTCCCATTAAGCTCACAACATGTTTTTTTTTTTTTTTTAATTCTTGTTTATTTTAAGCAACATGTTTAAAGAATAATTTTATAAAGATTAACTTTAAATATTAACTGATGGTTGTCACTTCAAGTCTGTTTATGAAGTATTTACATAGACGTTCAATGTGGATGAGCTTAAAGGGAGCACACTGAGCTTAATTGGAACAGCAAACATTTTTTTTATTAATAAATATTATTAAATTAAATTTTAAAAGGACAATTTTGCTAAATAAATAATCTAGGTCATGTATTAAGTTCATACATATTTTAATATGGACCGCTATTATTGAAAATATCTATGAAATTATACTTTTTCTTATTGATGTCACACTGAAGCTGTGTGATTTTCATAGTGCACCCTTTAAGCTCACCTTACAATATGAAGTCTTTAAAAATTACAGCAGTGTAAAACCACAGAACATCAATAAACTGTAAATTTATAATATAATGGATTTAAAAGTACAAGCCAGTAATGCCTGTGAAATAATATATTAGTGTAGCACACAATCTTATACAGCTAGTAAGCTAACAATGTTCTGCAGCATCTACGCTATGTTGCTTAAACTATCTTTTGGATCTAACTGTAATTATTTCCCACATCCAGGTTCCAGTTTATAATATGCAAAAGTCTAAACCTTAATCTCTTAATTTTGCAATAAGTAGTTATACTTATCCAAAATAAAGTCTTAAACATCTAAAAAATGCACATTTAAGGGGCTCCTCTTCTGGTGAAAGTTTTCAGACAGCTTTCAAAATGGCCGCCAGACAGTGTGAACACATGGATACCCATAACTCAGTGTGCAATGGTCTGATTAGCTTGAAATTACAGGAGGTATATAGTAACAAACACATCAATTGGTTAAGACATCAAGTAGGATGATAAATAATTTTTTTCTTTTTATAATCTGAGCTCAAAATAGTAGTGTTCTTAATGGGTACTTGAGCTTAATAGGTATGTTTACCCTAGTATTTTTATTTTTCGAATATTAATTACAGATCGAATACTCGACTATTCGTGCACACCCCTAGTTTAAACCCTCGCTCTGAGTTTGCATGTTTTGATGTCCACATATTCTTGTTCAAGAAATTAGTGTCTGTAGCATTTCTTTCATAAAGAAGTTGCCAAATATTATAGAGAATAAGTGAGCTTGAATTAAATGTTATTTGGCCAATATTAAACAAGGATTTGATCTGCTGTAAAGTGTAACAATCACCAGGCCGTTGGCGCACTTTGCCAGCATTTGTTATAATACATAATGTACATGATTGTTTATGTATGTGTTGTTCTATAAAACATGTGATTTACTTGCATTTGATAATTTATTTGAACCAAATATTATTGCCTCGTTGTTATTATACATGTATTTTAAAGGCTATTGTTTGCTTAGGTCTATTTTTATTACCACAATAAAATCTGACTTCTTGATTAATTGTCAGTGTTATTACTGGGTTTTAAAAAAAAAGATGGCAAGATAATTCCACACTTGGCGAACTTCAAATTCAGATGTTGTACTTTCTTTCTTTTAATCAGCCTGATGATGAGCCAGACCCAGAGGAAAGGGACCACTTTCTACAGCAGCTTTACAAGTTCATGGAGGACAGAGGTAATGCCTGCGCATCACCAGCTGAGTTGTAATCACTATTGGTAAAAATTAAATGGGGATTAACAATCTTCATAGAGACAGCTAAATAGTGTATCATGGTGGATGTCTTTTATAGTCTTTGAGTGTGTGTGGCCTCAAAAGCTCAAATGCTGTTTTTTTTTTTCCCACATAGAATCTCATGACCAATTCTGCAGGACACATTTTCAGTTTAACGCTTCTCTGCACCTTTGCTTTCCTTCCAGGGACTTCAATTAACAAACCTCCAGTGCTTGGCTACAAGGATCTCAACCTCTTCAAGCTCTTCCGACTGGTGCATATTCACGGAGGCTGTGACAATGTGAGTGTTCTTAGCATTACCCCCATCTGTTTATTGTACTCGGCAAGTGGGAAGTGAGACCTTGCCAAAAATATGAAGCGAAAGTAACCACTGATTGAATTAATGGAGTTCACAGAGCTGGACTGAGTTGAAAAATTGCTTGTTTATCAAATACATTTTCTGTGAATGTTATTGAGGGTAATAATTATATTTGGGAGTTTGGAGTGGTGATAATTTGGAAAACGGTTGTGCTCGTTCGAGTGATGTCATGTTTTTTCTAAGCTCTCTGATCCCTGGGTGCGGTAGACAGATGTGCATGACACTACCAACTCTATGCAGGAAGAATTAGCGTTTTTAGTCATCAAAAAGACTTGCAAAATGAGATGCTTTGTTTTGTTTTTTAGATTGAGAGTGGATCTATTTGGAAACAGATCTACATGGATCTTGGCATCCCAGTTCTGAACTCTGCTGCCTCATACAATGTGAAAACAGCCTACAGAAAGTAAGTGCATGCTCTCACGATTTCTGCTGTACAGTACTATATTTGTTTACTCAGCAGCCAGTGTTCTTTTTGTGGCATTGGCAAGTGGAGACAATTTTCCACTTTCGAATGTGACTTTTGCTGCACTCTTATGATTGTTAAAGAAATATTCTGGGTTAGTTTATGGACTGCATCTGTTGCATGCTGTTGATTACAACACAGTTTTTTCAACCCATCTTTGAGTGTAAACACATGAACAAAAAGTAAGTTTACATAAATAAACCTTACAATGAATGCCTAGCAGGCAAGTATGCAGTACCACAAATAAACATTTCAGATATGCAACTAAGTCGTTCCTAAGGTAACAATAGCCGCGTTTTCACTGTCAGGCCAGTGCGAGCCAGGGCTTTCTGGGCTGGGCTAATAGCCTCGGACCTGTAGCACTGAGCCTAAAACCACACTGCCTTTCCATCGTCGGGCCAGAAGCTCCACATCGCTTCACTAAAACCCGCCCCATAACACAAACCCATCATTTCACCAACAAATGGAAGTTTCATCACAAAACTAATCAGAAAGAAATCACTGGAAACTAGCAAGATCGCAAAACTAACGTGATAAAAGCGGCCGTTTGTTGTCATTTTTGTTGTTTACTTAAAGATTTCATACCCAAGCATCGATGTTTTACAATAATAAGTAATACATTGATCATAATGAATTAATTTGTGTCGAGATTGCACATTAGTCACACAGAAATAAAGTGGGATTTACCGTTATTTCACTAAAGAAACTAGATAAAAAAGTTCGTCAAGACAAACTTTAAGTTGGCTTGAGAAAGCCGGACCAGAAAGTTTGAAAAAGTTTTAAAAGTTTGAAGATTTTCAGTTTGAAGTAGTTTAAAGTTTGACGGTTTTGAAGTCAATACAGTCAATACAGTCAGACAAACACCCGCTAGGGTGTTGCTATGTGGTTGCTAGGGCACTTGGGGTGGTTGCTAGGGTGCTCCTATGCAGTTGCTAGGGTACTCAGGGTGACTTGATCGTTTTGACAAATTTTCCAACAAAAATACGACCTGAGCAGCTTTAGCACTCTCTCCAGTGACAGTCCCAATAGTTATATTTTCAGTCAGAGAAAGAGGAAGCTCCCGAAAACCAGAGTTGCTTGCTTTATTTTATGACATAGTAGGCTATGCAGTGCTAAGTATGGATATCGGATAGTCCGGTATAAAGAGACGAGACGTACTGACAGATAAAATAAATACATGATTGTGATTAGCCTATGTGATTTGTCTTATTTCTTCAAGCAGTCATATTTACCATGTTTACTATGGTAATGGTTAGAGCAAATAGTCTTTTGCATCAATTTTTCTGCCTTATACAGTGATCAGAATCCACAGTGGATCACAAACCGAAGTCATTTCAAACACTTGCTGCTGTCTGAAAGAGAGTTTTGAGCTAAAATGATTTTAAGAGTCTTTAATGCTGATGTTAGCTGGTATATGAAATGATCCCCGGCGCTGCCGTCTCCAATCTCAGATAAACTCTGCCTTTGTTCGTAACCACTCCTCAAGCCCGAGCTGGCCCGCTTTGGACCAAGGTATTTGTCGGGCCAAAAAACCCTGGCCGTTGGCCCCGAGAAAGCCCCAACAAGGCCTGATCAAGCCCTGGAAGTGACAGTGAAAACGCGACTGGCACACACTAGCACGCCCGCTTTTGGCCCGACAGTGGAAACGCGGCTAATTGTATGACACGGGTGTGATAAATTCCTTGCTAACCCTGTCTGGACAAAGTAAAATTCAATCTGTCAACTCATTTAATGGCCAGATAAAAAAAATAAACCAAGGCCTTTTGAAAATTGAAGGCTTGTTATAAGAGAACGGGGTCACACATGATGATACCAGAGAATGGTTTCGCTAATTTGACTGATGTCATGTGATGTTACAATTCTCTTGGCTGTCTGATTAACCTCTTCTTGAGTTCAAAAAACATTTGGAGAAGCCCATACATATGCATGTACAAGACTTTGCAGAACATCAACATGTTGAAAACCTAGAGTATTTCTTTTAATAATGAAGTTTGTTGGCGATTTAAAATATAACATTTATTGAACCTCAGGTACCTGTACGGATTTGAGGAGTACTGCCGTTCAGCTCAGATCCAATTCAGGACAGTGCACCACAATGAGCCGCGGCCAGACATCCAGCCGGAAGCGCAGAGCATCAAGACTGTGAAAAAAGAGAGTGAAGACACAGACGAGATGATGCAGCAGGTTACAGCGGAGCCTGGAACCAGCGAGGACAAACCTGCAGTAGACGCTGATGAGTCAGATGCCGAGAGTGAAAAAGGATGCAAAGATGTCTGCTCGCCCAGGGTGAGTGTCTGTCTGTCTGTCTGTTGGGCTGCTCTCAGGATGTGGGATTTTCATGCTCCGTGTCCTGCCAGCTACAGAGCAATAATACTTGCATTCAAAGTGTTTTCGTCCTTGAATGAGTTGGAGGAAATGCACATGATGATACTAGAGAATGGTTTCGCTTTCATGACCTGATGTCATGTGATGATACACTTCTCTTGGCTGTCTGATCCACCTCTTTGACTTTAAATGCAGGATTTTTACCAGTTTAAAAACCCTAAATAATGGACATGCCCTTAAAATCAAATCAAGGAATAGTTCTCTCAAAAATAAAACTCGCTCTCGTCTTTTGAAAACGATTACTTTGTTCTGTGGAACAAAACACAAAAGGAGAAATTAATCATTTTTTTTCCCCAAGCTGCCTGTTCCATACAATGAAAGTGAATGCTGACCATAACTGTCAAGCAAGATTTTCATTGAAAATTTTAAATTGCAACATTTTTCTCACTCAAAGTTATCAGCTATCTTTGGAGGACTCAGAATACAGCACATGACTTGTATGGACCACTTTTTGAGGTGCTTTTATGATATTATTTGCTCAAATATACAAACTATCAAACCTCATTTTTACTTGTGCACATTTAAAAATGAATGATAGTGTTTAACTTTTGGTAAACTATATTCTTTTAAAATGTTTTTAATTTTTGAACATGTAAGCAATAGCATTTAGTAGCAATAGCACTAAAATTATTACTACAGTTTTTATTGTGCTGCTCACATTAGTGTAGTTAAATAAGTTTAAAAAAAAAAGTGACATTCAATTAACTGGTTTTGTGTAAGGAGATCCCTTTTATGTTTGGAATTTTTTCCTTAAATTTTTCTTGTTAGAAACAAGCTAAAACATCTTGGTTGTATGTCTGTGACTCCTCAGGGCCGGCGGCGGTGTACGGTGACCCCTGTGAAAGTAGAGGTGAGGGAGTCTGTGAAGCAGGAGAAATCAAAGGAAGAGAAGAAAAAGGAGGAGATGCAAGTTGGAGAAGAAAACAGCGGAGAGGAGCAAAAGGAGAAATCTGATGGGGAGACCCCTGGGAAACGCCGCAGTCACCGCCTCGATGAGTCCGATAAAGATTCTGATGATGAAGAGCAGGAGGACGATGAAGATGAGGAGGAAGATGGCGAGAGATCCAGACTCAGGGACCGGTACGTCAGCATTATCTGTGCTTAACCTGTTAAATGTTTGGCTGTCCTGATGAACTGATTTATGATTTATTTATCATTTGAACTCTGAATGACTCTGAAAACTGTCATTCATGTGATTAGGCTTGAAACTTTGGAATTGAACCTATTCCAGCAGAGTCAAAAATGATGATAACAGAGAATGGTTTCGCTTGCATGACTGATCTCATGTGATGTCACACTTCTCTTGGCTGTCTGATTAACCTCTGCGTTTCAACAGAAGTGTTAATTCATGAGTAAATTTGAAGCTTTTTTTTTTTGACATTCCTTTGAAAGGGGCCATATTTTTCACTTTTCAAGCTTTTTTTCTTACTCAAGGCCAATTATAAACAATTTTGTTTGAATTTGGATTTCAAAATCAATACTTCAGTTTTACAAGACCATGTTCCACCCTCTCTCTGATCCTTAAGTTAAACTGGCTGTTTTTTCTGAGGACGTCTATAATACCTGGAGAAAAATCTTTCTTTTCTCCTGTTGTTATTCATCACTGCTGTATAGGTGCTGATATGTAAATGTGTGGTTGTATGTAGGGCTGTCGCAGTGAAGGAATTTCTCTTGCGTTGATTTTGAGTGGCTTAATATCGTGACGTAATGCGTGAACCGCACTCTGCGGTTGGCTTGTCAGTATCGCAGTATTACTAATATTGCGGGTATCACGACAGCCCTAGTTGTATGTTAATGTGCTTATGTTGGAACCATAGACTGTAAAAAAAGATGGGTGACGGTGCCTTCACTCTCTTCCACTGAAGTAAGTGAAGCCACCAGTGTCCAAATATGGCGCTGACATCTTGGAGCCCGAGTCTTCGCAGTAGTGAGCGCGAATTGGAGCCGCGATATCAAGGTCCCGCCCACACTCCTGCCTAATCAACAACTTTTTGTGAAATAAACAGTTATGAAAATGTAGAAATTAAAGTTAAATCTCCAATCTCCTCCCGAAGTTCCCGAAAAATGTCCGTTGGTGCCTCAGTGACTACTAATTCGCTCAGAGAAGCTGTCAATCATAATGTCACACCCCCATTTTTATAGCATCAAATCACTAACTAAAACCAAACTTATTTAAAGAACGAACACTTGAACTAACATCAGCGTGATTAAAAACTGCCTAAAATGACCGAAACCATCTTTGGAGAAAAATGTATTTGAAGTGTAACTTGATTTTGTTTAGTTTGTCTATGTCCCATTACATTTCATGGAGAGGGTGGGGTTATTGACCCATACTGCTTCCAGTATCGATCGATTGAGGCGCTTTGGCTTCACGTTTCAGGACTTGTGTGGCACACACTCTTATGTTCACCAATTATACATTTATTTGATCAAAATTCAGTAAAAACAGCAACATTGTGAGATATTACTACAATTTAAAATTACTCTTTTATTTTATTATATTTTAGAAAAGTAATGTATTCCTGTGATGGCAAAGCTGAATTTTCAGCATCATTACTCCAGTCTTTAGTGTCACATGATCCTTCAGAAATCATTATAATATGCTGATTTGCTGCTCAAGAAACATTTATTATTATCAGTGTTGAAAATAGTTGTCCTGCTTTTGATCAATTTAATGCATCTTTTCACTTACTGACCCCAAACTTTTGAATGGTTATGTATGTTTATATAGTAAATATCTATATTTTATATCTATACTCTTATTTCAAAGATGATATAGTCCTTTTAAAAAAATCTGTGTTGATGAAGAGCATATTCATTTGTGTTTGTTTGACAGTGATGACAGGGAGGAGGATGACGGTTGTGAGGACTCTGAGCACTCTTTGACCGGCACTAAAGTCAAAGTGAAATATGGCAAGGGGAAGACACAGAAGATCTATGAAGCTAACATCAAAAACACAGAGACCGATGATGGAGAGATTCTTTACCTGGTGCATTACTATGGCTGGAACGTGAGGTGAGGCATTGATGAGACTGCATTTTTGACATTTTTCATTTACTTGTTATTTGAAAGGACTATACTTTGTAAATAATGACTGAAAATTGAAGGCTTGTTTGAGAATGGGGTCAAAGATGATGATACCAGAGAATGGTTTCGCTAACTTGACTGATGTCATCTGATGTTACATTTCTCTTGGCTGTCTGATTAACCTCTGCTTCAATTTCACATTTGCTATAATAGACTTAGCCTTTTACCTTTAGAGATTCCAAAATATGAGATTTCATTGATTGGACATTTAACGCATGCTGTTCAGAAATCTAGTGTTCTTTTGAAAGTATCCGAATGGTTCATGAAGACTGAATGGATTATTTATTGTTCACCTTGTGTGTGATGACAAT
The DNA here is from genome assembly GCA_039654105.1 of Coreius guichenoti. Classification (NCBI taxonomy): domain Eukaryota; kingdom Metazoa; phylum Chordata; class Actinopteri; order Cypriniformes; family Gobionidae; genus Coreius; species Coreius guichenoti. The sequence continues at coordinate 12,764,239 of CM077177.1, read as the reverse complement.
ATTATTCAAGAGGCTATTTTGTCTCTGTAACAGATATGATGAATGGGTCAAGGCAGATCGAATAATATGGCCTGGAGATAAAGGTGGAACAAAGAGAAAACAAAAGAAAAAAATGAAGGTGAGTGACAGTCTATCATAAAACAAAAAACAAGACTTATCTTTTAAGAACCTTGGGGAAAATTGTTTCATGCTCTCCTTCAACACAGAATAAAGAAGATGGAGAGAAGGAGAAAGAGGAGGATAAGGCCAAACTGGGGATACGGCGAGGTCGTCCTCCACTTAAATCCACCCCTCCCAGCACCTCCCGCAGTCTGTCCAAGACCCCCAGCAGTGAGGGCCGATCCAGCAGCAAGAACTCACGGCCTGCAGATGCTTCTGCCCTGCCAAATGGAGAGGGTAAGACTGTCCATGTCAAAAGCTGTGTGTATAACTTGTGTGATTATTGTAGCTAACGTTCAGGTCTGGAAACTGGAAGGGTGCTGGTAGTAAAATCATGAAGCTATTTGTCTTCCTGTCACAGAAATCAGACTTTTGCCATCGTTTCTGTGGTAAGATCGAAGATGGCTTTGCTGGTTTTGTTTAACATTACTACAGTTACACTTATATTTATGCATTTGGGAGATGCTTCTATCTAAAGCATCTCGCAGTGCTTTCAAGGTATCCACCTTATTTTTCCACGTAAGAGTGTGTGTGGCCATTTGTAAATTGAATGTGTCATCCGCTTCGTTTTTTTATTTTTTAGCTCTACAAAAAAAGCTTATGCTGCTGGATATTGCAAACTGGCGTATTGTATTGTCGTAATTATAAACACACTGTTTTGTAGTGCAAATAGTTTTACCATTTACTGAACTTTTATAGCAGCTAATGAATCGGAAATCTCGCACATTCACAGAAAATAGCTTACTTCCGTGTTGAGAAAGAAGGTGGATACTTTTTGTTTTTGCCAGTATGTATATATTTTCTGGGAATCAATCACATGACCTTGGCTATTGATTTAACTTACTTTTTTAAATATTTGTACAGGTACCCCTCGCCGGCGAACAAGGAGAACTTCTGGGATGTATGATTCTGATAGAGGATCTAATGGTAAGAGCAGCTTGCATTGGTTTTGTTTGTTTGTTTGTTTGTTTGTTTTGTTTTAGAACTCAGTTTCTCAATATAAATGAAATTTTAGCGATAATATGGAAAAATAAAGTGCTAATAATTTGTATATGACAGACAAATACAAACCAGTGAGCTCATGCTGAATTGCCAGGCTTAAAGAGTCATGTGAAATTAATACATTTTCATCACTTTACAAGTTTCTAACCATCCAATGCCTTTTTCCTGGCCCCTTTTGGAACCTTTGGTTCTAATCCAGCAGTGTTTTTTTTTTTTTTTAAACAGTTGGCTCAGAAAGCACAGATCTTATCTTATCTTATCTTATCTTGTCCAATCTTTAGTTTTAAGTATAGTTTACAGCTTTATGATGGTTAACTTTCATGCCTATTGTATTTTCATCCTTTTTTTTTCATGTTTTTAGATTCAGGGAACTCCTCAGATGATAGCGAGTCTGAGGAATCTCCTGAGAAGAAGCTGGATTGGACCGAGAGAACTGATCCACCCTCGACAGCAAAACAAGAGGCAGCTGAGGATCTCTCGGAAGAGAGCACAATGCCAGAACCTGCGCAGACTGAGCCTGAACTACCCAGCAGCCCACACGAGATGCCTAACTTCAAAGAGAGTGAGAGTAACCCTGAGGAAGATACATCCCGGCTCCCTGTTGAGTCTGATGACGGATCTCCAAAACCAAGAGCGAAGAAGCCTCGTTTGAAAGAACCAGGATCAGAGACACAAACACCTGCTGCTGCTAATCACACAGAGACAGAGGAACCATCCACTCCTCCACGGCCTGTGAAGAAATCCCAGGAAACGCCGCATAACAGTCCCATAGAGAGAATAAAGCTGGTGGAGACAGCCGGCTCAGACACGGACTCCGCAACAGAGGACATTGGGCCTCCAGAGCGAAGCAGTGCATTGAAACGCAAAATCACTGAACAGCGAACGCCAGAAAAGAAAATTCGCCTGGACAGAAAAGAAGAACCCAAAACGCTTTCTCCAGTTAAAACACCACTGATAGAGAACAAACCTGAGCCTGAGAAGAGGGCCGAGGAGGTGCAGAAACCTGAGGAACCCCCTACTCCAACACTATCATCTCCCAGCAAAGATATTGAGATGAAATCTGAGATGCCTGCTCTTACCAGAGAGGTGCACCTCAAGGTAGAACCTCCATGCCCAGAGCTGGAGGATCCAACAACAGCCACAAACGAGGAAATGATGCCTCAAATTGGCCCAGAGGCACTGGTCTGCCACGAAGTGGACCTTGACGATCCAGAGGAGAAGGAGAAACCCTCTGGTGAAGAGTTACTGAAAATGATGGAGGAAGAGAAAGCTCAGCCTGAGCCGCAGCCTCTGGAGCCTTCTGACCACCTTCCTCATGTCCTGGTTGCAGTGGGACCTCCACGTCTGTTTTCCCCATCCTCTGCCCCCAGCCCGGACGAATCTCAAAGCACTAAGGGTGAGAGTGACGCCACCATCGAAGTGGACAGCGTGGCAGAATCACAGGAGGGTCTCGGGGAGAATGAGTCAACGCATAGCTTTGATGCAAGTGCAAGTTCGAGCAATTCCAGCATCTCACTGCAGGATCGAGATGGAAAGGACAGAGGTAAGTTAAAGCTTGATGCACGTTCTGATAATACCAATGGTTGACTTTTGAAACCTGCTGTTAAAGAGTAAACCGTTTGTATTGGGGAGAAAAAAATAAGACTTGAATATTGGCCTAATTAGACTGGTGCCGTTTAAGAAAAAAAGGCACTACTGTTGCCAATATATTGTCCGTTTACTAGATTTATTATTTTTATGATTTTGATGGGGGTTTTTTTTGTCTGCTTGACCATCTTTGTTGATGTTTTTCTTATCCATTTGGTTACCAATCTGAATTTTCAGGGCAAAAGAGGTTATTGGATTGCACTACCGGCTCGTCGGCCAAGAAGCAAAAACGCAGCCAGAAACGTTCAAGCGCTGTTTGTAAAACAGAGAAGAATGGAGCAGGTGAGTGTTCTGAAGTGTTTTAAAAACTTTGGAAGCATTTATAGTTTGCTGTCCAAGTCAGTGTTATTCAGTATCAGTTTATAGCATACAACTAACAGAAAAAATATTATTTAATTTTTTAGAAGGTTAGGTCAGGTTTTTTTTTTTAGCTGTTTTTCAGTGAATATTGAATTTATGTGAAAATGGAAAGTTCGTGAAATAAGAACGGGGTCCAATATGATGATACCAGAGAATGGTTTCGCTAACTTGACTGATGTCATCTGATGTTACACTTCTCTTGGCTGTCTGATTAACCTCTGCTTCAATTCAACTTTTAGTAACATTTTAGCTTTAACTGTGTATTGTTTGTCTTAGTCTGTTAATTTTGATCCGATTTGAGTCTGTTTTAATATTTACTGTCTCTCTGTATGTCTTCAGGTCACAGTAGCGACAGTGAGGACCCGTCTGCCATGGACAGCTCTAATAAGCTAACCCCAGTCAAGCACTCCAGCCTACCCAAGAGCCAGAAGCTTTCTCGATCGCCCGGTCTGGTTTCTCCTAACAGTAAAGACATGGAGAAAGACAAGCACAAAGAGAAGCAGTCCATCCCTTCCCCCCGCACATACAAGTGGTCCTGCCAGTTGAGTGAGTTTCCAAACTTTTGACACATTTTGGTTGTGGCTTCTCATGCTTTGCTGACATCAGATGTAGACACATTTGCATTGTAACAGACATTTGATAGTGATTCTCTCCACTTAATGAGGCAGCGTGCAGCCAATTGACAGAATCCAGGCTATATTAAAAATATATTTTTTTTTTTCTTTATTGGCTATATCTGAGATGCAATTGATCCATACAGTTTTACTATTAATGTGTGCAATTTATCTTTTGATAAGCATTAAAGATTGGTTTATATAGCAGATTAATGTAATTAAAGGACACATTGGCTCATTTTAAACCTTGGGAAATTCTACTATACCCAGATGTCTTGTGGCTCGTTTCCACCGAGCAGTACAGTTCAGTACGGTGCGTAATTTTTGCCGTTTCCATTCAGAAGTTTTGAATGGTACCCTAATTCCGAACCGTACAGTACCTTTTTTTTTTTTTTTTGGCACCCTTCCGTTGGTGTACCTAGCACAATAGTCCAGTACTATAGGGTGTTTTTTTTTTTTTTTGTTTTGTTTTTTTTTTTTGTTTTTTTTTTTTTTTTAAATAAACTTTACATCCTCTCCTGACTGGTTCCTGCTTCTTTTTTTCACAGCTGAGCTGGACAACATGTCAAGTACTGAGCGCATTTCATTCTTGCAAAAGAAGCTACAGGAAATCAGGAAATACTACATGTCACTCAAGTCTGAGGTGGCTTCCATCGACAGGAGGCGGAAAAGGTTAAAAAAGAAGGAAAGAGAAGGTAAATTTTGTATTTATTTATTTCATTTTAATAATAATAATAATAATTTATTATTATTATTATTATTATTTTATTGATGAGGATAAATGTAATTAATAATGATGAGAATAAATGTAATTAATTTTGTTGATGATGATTAGGGCTGTAACAACTAATCAATATAATCGATAATGAAAATCATCTACAACGATTCTCATTATCGATTAGTCGGGTCTGCCCTCTGTGCCCACCAGTCGCGCCAAATTACGGCACTGAATAACGCATTTCTATGGACAAAATGCATCTAAAAATAGTGGAGTGGAAACAGAGTGAGCTGATGCAGGAAAGGTTCATGATCCAAGCGCCCAAAACATGAGAATTGTTTATTTTACGCTTTAAGCTAATGCATTAGCGTTTAACATACCCAGTCATGCGATTTGACAGATGCGTGTGCGTCCTCAGTGCAAAACATTCATTTTACAGATGATATCCTTATCTGTAACTGTTACTAATTCACACGAGTTCTTCCATTTTTGCATGAAAGTGCGTCCTGACAGTCTGCATTATGCTTCAAACTTCACTGAACGAGCATCAAACAGACAGAACGCAGTAGAGAGGGAGACGATTAATATTCAGCGCTAAACATTAATTTAGCTGAAATATCCGCTGTTGGATGCTAAATTTAGGTTTAAAAGTCAACATGTAATTCATGTATTTTATGAGAGTAGTAACTGTAAAGGGATAACAGCGTGTAATTGAATATAAATGCAAGACGTTTCTTATAGCCTATTTACAGGATAAAGAAATTACAGCAACAGGTTACTTTATCCATAGCAAATGTGTGTGTGTGTTCCTGTAGAACATTCCTCTTATCTGGTAACACTGAGTTTGTGTTTTTGTTTTTCTTTAATATCATTTTAATGTAGGGATTAGGGCTGCAGCTATCGATTATTTTAGTAATCGAGTATTCTACTGATTATTCCATCGAGTAATCGGATAAGTACTTTTTCTTTATTAAAGAGCAATACTAAATATACAAGAGAAAATAAGACGGGTATCTTGTTTCCTTTTTAGAAAAAATTTAAGTTTTATTGCTGAAATTGCATACATTAATATCTGTGAAAACTAAACCAATTTAGTGCATTCAATTGCCATATATTCAAAATGCAAATACAAATATATGAATAAAAATATAAAAATCTATTTCAAATTACTTTAAAAAGGTAAACACAGTACAACCTAAAACTAAACCTACAAGCTATAAATCAAAATAATAGTAATATAAATAATAATAATGCCTAAACATTGCATTTATGTTGTGCAACTTAACTTTCAAGTTTCAGCTTCAGCTCAGGCATGACATAAGCCTTTACTGTCTTCTTGGAAGGCTTTGTGGCTTTTGTAAGAAGCAAAAAATCTTGGACAGGAAGGTAACTTAGAACAAGAACAAGAGTAGAGATGGGCATACCAGAGATGCGCGGATCAGCTCTAATGTCACCGAATCCGCTGTTAAAAACAAACCCGCACATGATTTTCTCTGATTTAGATCCGCACCCGATCGTCACATTGCAATTATTCAAATTCTCAGTGTTAAGCGCGATGCTATCGTAACATATTAGCTACACTGAAGCAGGTTGCTTTAAAAAATCTTCAATGAAAGCACGCAGCTCTGAAAGCAGGAGCGCTGCACATCACGCACGCACAACAGTTACAGCTTGTTCTGCTATTTGTTGCGCTTAGTTTTGAGAACATTTTAATGGTGTATTTCGGAGATATCAAGATATCAACATTTCACATACACATCACAATGACGGTGATGCATGTGCAAACTCCATTCATGCTGGTTGCTTCATGTGTTTCGAGTTGCTCATTTCTTTATTAAAATCAACACATTAATGATTTATCTCTCATCCACCTGCAATTTTTGGAATGTTACTTTTTATTACTTTACCCACCTGACCCGCGGATATAACCGCAATCTGCGCATACTCCAAGTCCTTACACAAAAATTGTGAGTTAAATGGACTAAACAAAGCTTTTTTTGATGATTATTTTTTTAATTCGAGTTACTCGAGGAATCGTTTCAGCCCTAGTAGGGATTTAAACTATTTGCATAGTAACTTTTTTTTATAGCACAGATATACCCTTATGAAAATTAAACACGGTTTTATTATAGTAAAACCACGTTTTTGGCGGATTACCATTTGTATAACCACACAAATATCATAGTTAAACTATGGATTTTAAGCAAAACTATGGTTAATTTGTGGTTACGATGGAATAACTACAATAACCCTGTTTTATTTATTTATCATTTTTATTCATTGTAAAACGTTGGTTATTTTATGTAAAACGGAGAAGAATGGAGCAGGTGAGTGTACTGATGTGTTTTAAAGACTTTGGAAGCGTTTATAGTTTGCTGTCCAAGTCAGTGTTCATTTTTTTTTTCTGTTAGTTGCATGCTATAAACTGATCATATTGAATATTTTATTTTTTATTTTATTTTCCATCCTAGAAGGTTAGGTCAGGTTTATTCAGTTATTTTTCAGTGAGTATTGTATATTGAAAAAAGAACGGGGTCCAATATGATGATACCAGAGAATGGTTTCGCTAACTTGACTGATGTCATCTGATGTTACACTTCTCTTGGCTGTCTGATTAACCTCTGCTTCAATTCAACTTTTAGTAACATTTTAGCTTTAACTGTGTATTGTGAACAGTGTTTGGGTTTCTCAATTTCTTTTGCTTCTGGTCAACAGTGTCCCACACCACAGCGTCCACATCATCAGGCTCGTCTGACACGGGCATGAGCCCGTCTTCAGCTTCCCCCACGCAGAACAATGTGGCCGTTGAGTGCAGGTGATGTCACGCCCGTGCCCCGTCCCGCCCCGCTCCACCTCTGCCTTCTCAGCATCCCGCTGCCTCCACGGAGACGCGCATACTGACGAGCCAGAGCAAGCAGCCAATAGCACTCGACTGCCCACCGCCTCCACGTCTCCTCTGATCCCTATTGGCCACTCCCACCTTCTGCACTTTGTAAACTGATCCTGCCTCCTCTTGCTCACTGTCGCTACCACTCTCGGCACCAGGGAACGGACTCTACGTGAGGGTTGAATGTAATCTATGAAATCAAAGCTTACGATTTATCCATCCAGAATGAATACGACGGCACTTTCCGCTTCTCTCTACAAACGCTGAACAGAAACCTCCTCTTACTGCTTCTGCACTGCAGGGACTGCTAATCAATCAATTGTACGTTCCTCTATCAGAACATGGTAAGAAAACCGTCTCAGATCCCTAGGTAATGGTCACCTTAACCAGCTGGATATGGTTATTCAAAGAAAAGTCAATTGTAGTGCGCTTTTTCCATCAGAACTGCCAAAGTACACGTGTTACAGCAGAGTGCCCTATTTTGGAAAAGTAGGACAAAGTCAATTGCAAAAGGGAATGTAGTTTACTGAAAACTGCAGCCGGCGTCTTCCACTTCTATCTTAGTATGTGAGCACAGAGAATTATGCAAAACTTATTTTTGTTGTCTCTTTTTAAGAAAATAAGAAAATGGAAATGAAGAAAAAAAAAATAAGCAGAAAATGTTTACAGTGGAACACGAGATAAAACTGTTTTCAGTGGACTAATTTCCTTTGCAAGTGTATTTTGTCTTTTTATATGTAATTGCAGAGTTTTTATTTTAGTATGGAAAATTTCAAAAAGTATATATCACAGCCGTGAAGTTATTTAATGAAAGATTTCTAGAGCTGAAATTTTTGTGTAAAATAAAGGTATTATCTTGCAACTTGTTAAATATATTTATTCAGTCCGTGAACAGCATTTTTGTATTTTTTACAAAATGAGAATCACAGTCGTCCCACATTCAGTTCGGTCGGTGGGGTAGAAGGAATATGAGAATTTTGTGGGGTCTTGAACCTTTGAATGTGACGTCACAATTTGGGTAACAACTGTGCAGTAAACCGTTCATCCATTTGGGCCCAAAGCTCCCTTGATGGAGCACCAGAAATTGGTGACCTGCTTTTTCTCTCCATCCTTGTTTTTTTTTTTTTTGTTTTTTTTTTTCTCCTTCCTGGTACTTTATAATTTAAACATTTATTCTCATTTTCATTTTGAGTTCTTGACCAATTGAATAAATTAGTTGCTTCTCACACGAGTATGTTAAGCCCAGGGGTTTCTTACTGATTGTTCCTTTTGTAAATAGATCTTTCAAAAAACCATGTATTTGAAAAATACATTTTACACAAACTGTAAAAATGATTTATATTATTTTTTAAACAGTACATCTTTGTATATTAATTTTCCTTTTCTATGTCAAGTTGGTAGAAGCATTAGCACATCTTTAGACTGTATATAATCAACCATTTAGGAACCTAAACCTAAACCCAAGCTGTCTAGAGTGATGACTTTGTCCAACATTTTATGCTGTAGGCATCGATTCATTCACTGCGATGAAATTGTGAAAATTTGCTTCCCTGTGACTTCAGTTTATTTACAGATTCCTGGATGAAGAAATGAAGGCATTAGGTTCCTGAGCAAAGCCATTGTATCATTATGTAAAATAAGAGGTCTTCTCATTTCTAATAAAGTTTTGAAATATTCAGAAATATTATTTTTATTTCTTTGTCTTTATTAACTGATATTCACAAAACAAGACCATTTCACCACCATGTATTTTTATTTAGAAGAAATACACTAATGTAATTGACAATATAATATATTGACACGCACATTTTTCATGTCACAAATCAAGCCAGCTATTTTATTTTAAGAAGTGTAATTATTTATATACACCAATCAGGCATAACATTATGACCAGGTGAAGTGAATAACACTGATTATCTCTTGATCATGGCACCTGTTAGTGGGTGGGATATATTAGGCAGCAAGTGAATATTTTGTCCTCAAAGTTGATGTGTTAGAAGCAGGAAAAATGGGCAAGCGTAAGGATTTGAGCGAGTTTGACATGGGCCAAATTGTGATGGCTAGACGACTGGGTCAGAGCATCTCCAAAACTGCAGCTCTTGTGGGCAGGGTTCCCACTCTTTTTCAGCTATCATTTTCCAGGATATTTTCACTATGGCGGGAATAAAAGACAAAGATCACGCCAAATATTGCTTTCTAAGTCTTTAAAAGGCGTACAGTTTATTGCCATGACTTAACTATAAAAACAGTTTTTAATATGAGCTCTTAATCATACATTATGCCTATGGAAGCTTGTTTACGCCACAGAATAAAAAAATAAAGGTAATTGCGACTTTTTATCTTGCTATTTTGACATAATTGTGATATAAACTCGCAATTGCAAGTTATAAAGTCAGAATTGAGATATAAACTCGCAATTCTGAAAAAAAAGTCAGTCTTTCTTTAGCTCAGAATTGGACTTTATATCTTACAATTATAAGAAAAATAGTAAAAATTTGCGAGATATAAACTCGCAATTGCAAGAAAAAGTCAGAATTGCGAGTTTATATCTGACTTTATATCTCACAATTTATAACAATTATATCTCGCAATTCTGACTTTATAACACATATTACAATTATTTAAACTCACAATTGCAAGAAAAAAAAGAGAACTGTGAGATAAAAGGTTGCAGTTACCTTTTTTTTATTTTTTATTCAGTGGCAGAAACAAGCTTCCATAGTTTATTGCCATGACTAAACTATAAAAAATTTTTTAATATGAGCTCTTAATCATACTTTGACAAATGTTCTCGTTACCAGCGTCAATATCGTAGCAAAAAATATAACTATTTTAATGTTTTGTTTAACTATTTGAAAATAAAAATATTAGTCAGACAAAGCTGAGGAACATAAAAATAATTTTCCAGGACAACAAGAAGATTTTCCAGAACATTTCACATTTTCTTTATTTTCCATGTGTTTTCAAGGACTGGAAAATTTGTCATCAATTTTCCAGGTTTTCCAGGATGAGTGGGAGCCCTGTGTGGGGTGTTCCCGGTCTGCAGTGGTCAGTATCTATCAAAAGTGGTCCAATGAAGGAACAGTGGTGAACCGGCGACAGGGTCATGGGCGGCCAAGGCTCATTGATGCACGTGGGGAACGAAGGCTGGCCTGTGTGGTCTGATCAAACAGACGAGCTACTGTAGCTCAAATTGCTCAAGAAGTTAATGCTGGTTCTGATAGAAAGATGTCAGAATACACAGTGCAATCGCAGTTTGTTGAGTATGCGGCTGCATAGCTGCAGACCAGTCAGAGTGCCCATGCTGACCCCTGTCCACCGCCGAAAGCGACATTGAAATGCAAAATAATTATGTTTATTTTGAATTTGGGGTGAACTATGACCTGGCCATGTTTTGTGAGATTCACCCCACTATAGATTCAGAACTCATCTTTGTTAAGCATTTTGTTTTTATTTCATTAGATAAATTATGCATGAACAAGACTGAATATTAGACTTGACTAACATTTTATTTTGTAGCATTCTAACAAAAACAATGAAGATCTTTTGCGTTTTATGGAAGACCAGCATAACGGTCAAAATCAGAGTGTCTGTCCTTTGGAAAACTAAAAATCCCAACAATCCAGTTATCCGAAGAGCCGGAAGACGTGAGGGCTTCACACAATATTCCCAGTGCCTGCGTCCTCCGTCTTGCTGCTCCAGTTTGGAGGGCCCTGCTCCATGCTGGAATAATGGTCTGGAGTTCAGTCCAGCAGCAGCAGTTGATTACCGCGGTTGTCCTAACAAGCCAGCTTTAGCAGCCAATGCTTCATTCTGCTGGATGTGATACTCCTGGAAGCGCATGGAGATCCTCTGCGTCATCTTTAGGTACTTTTGTAAGCAGCTCTCAGAACATGAGGTCTGGAAAGAAAAGTTACATTGAAATCAATCTCATAGTACTGTTTAAGGTAACGTAGTTACACGTTACTGCATATACTTACTATATTAGTAACAGTAAATTATGCATAATTACAAGTAACTAACCCTAACCGTATCTCTATAGTAAGTACATGTAGTTAATTAATATTACTCAGTACTTATTTGAGTACGTACAATGCAACTACGTCACCTTAAAATAAAGTGTAACCCTGTTTAATAATAACTTCACATTTATTTCAAAGGATATTTAAGAAAGCACACCTCCTCTGGCTTGACCTCTCTTGTAGTGAAATCTTTAACACAATCCATGAAGCAGTTTTCTGTCAGTTTATTATAGGTTCCCAGGAATTCTTTGAACTGCAAAATACAAAGATGATGGGTTACTGAATGATTTCCTAACTATAAATAGACAATATGTGTGTATGATTATGTCTGTAAGTTCCTCTTGCCTGTTTGATCTGGTCTGATTCAGTAACCTGAGCTGCCATAGTTACAATACAGGTGGGATGCTGTGAATGAAATTGAATCAAATTTAGAGCATTTAAAATAGCAGACCTCAGTGACAACGCACAACTAAAATATATACCCTTTCTTATAATATAGAGGCCTCAGAGCAAATCAGTGTGATGATGAGTGCTACATTAGCCTTTAGCATTGTCTCACATGTACATTTATAACAGACTATGCGAAAAATGCATTTCTAAATAAACAAATTAATTAATAATAGATTTATAGTGAATAACATTTAGACAATAAACGTACAAAAAGCAAGGGACGTAAAAAACAGTAAAGCGGCTACCTTTGCTGTCAGAGCTCAGGATCTGAAGGACATGTGAGAACAGAACAGATATCCGCTTTCGTAACAAATAAGAGTCCTTATGAATTAAATATTAAACACATGTATGAGGGAATCCAATATTCAGTACGAATCCTCAAAAATCATGCATTAACCTCCTGGGTGCCACTGTCCTGTAAAGAGCACATTCAGGGCTTTTCAGAGATACCATTTGTTTGGAGGTTTCACCAGGCGTGCGGCTCAATCAGCTCACTAGTTCAGTATTCAGGGCACTGATCAGGACATAAGTCAATGGGCTGACTCCCTGATCAGTGCCCTGACTACTGAACTAGGGAGCTGATTGAGACGCATCCCAGGACAACAAGTTCTCCTTGGTCTATAAAAATGACTGAATTATCAAATTTAGCACTCTTACTGAAATTAAAGCATGTTTATCAGGCATTTTGGGAGACGCACTTCTTTTTTCATTACATGTTGCTCCAAGAACACATTAATATGCAAATTAAATCCACTGTATAGATACATTTCATTGAATGGGAAAACCCATGTATGGCCATTTTACCCACATATTGCATAAAGTAAAATTGTATATCAATTCATTCCGTTATATCTTTCATAACATGGTTGAGAATCATCTTTAAACAAAGTTTGGTTAAAATCCTGAAACCTGAAAATTGATTGGTGAATGAAAAAGAAAAAAAAAAAAAAAAAAAAAAAAAAACCCATTGTTTTTGCCTATACATGTCATTTTATTTTTTTAAACAACTGAGTCCCGTTGTCCACTTACGAGGACATAGCATATCATATGAATAAAATATCATTTTTCAAAAAAAAAAATGTGTTTCTTATTCTCTAAACAATGTAATTACATGAAAAAAAAAAAAAAAAAAAAAAAACTAAATTCAAAAGACTTTTCTGTTTTCCTGGGTCTTAGGAGGTTCAAAAAAGACCTTAAGGTGTGTTTGGAGGTGTATTATGATGATTTTTTTTTTTTTAAATAGTTTAACTTTGGTCTGTAATACTCATCTTGTTAAACATGTAATGACATGATAAACAAAGACCATCGCTTCTTTTGATTATTTAAGTTATTAATCTAATATTAAACACTGTAAAACAGGTATTTTTTTTTAATTTCAGTAGTTTTTGATTACTTATAATATGATTACTTATATTACAGTATTAGAAATACATAATTCATAACCATGCATGTTTTATATATATATAAATTTTTTATTTATTTATTTATTTATTTTTTTTTTTAAATATATACGTATCAAAAATAGAAATCAATTTAAGGGCTTTCTGGTTTTTAACAGATTTTAAAGATTTGTACAAGAGTTTAACCTCATTCATTCACTGGTTAAAGTTGGGTTTAGATTTAAACAATCTCTGCACTTATGAATGAAAAACTTTCCAAGACATAATAAAAAATTAATAACAAAGTCAAACTCTTTGTTTTCCAGACAAAAAAAAGACAGATAATTTTTCCTTATGTTTTTAATTTCGACCGTATCGAAGTCTTTAAGAACGTATTCCCGTCTAATACGGTTTGGGTAATAAGCCTGTAAAATGAAATTTTAGCAAATAAACATTTATTTCTCATTTGCCAGACCAAACTAATTCTGATAACGACCCAATGGGGGCAGCAATGTAAAGACTTCTAGACCAAAACAAAGAGAAGACAAACCTTTATTTTGAAATCCGTTGAACGTCATGCCGTTGTTTCCAAGATCACAGTTGTGAAGTTTTGTTGTCGGCAACTAACGACGCTGTGAAAATAACTGGATTTACAGCTGAAGTGAACTGAAATAAAGCATCCTTTGAATATCACATTAAAATACTACGATATGGAGACGGGATTTAATATAATAGCAGAAATGAGAGAGGCTGATCTATCCTGTTGCTTTTAAAAATCACCTGCGGCGGGAAATTTAAAACGAACACTGACAACAACATCAGAGTGATTGACGTGTGTCATCTCTGGATATCTCAGGAAATCCCGACAATAATCGTTATGTTGACGTCACCCTTACGGTAAGACTGTTATGGGCCCGAACAATTTTATTATTAACCGTTTAAAGACTGACATCTCTGAAAAACAACCGACTCCTCTTATTGGACTGTCTTATTACTGATATAAAAGTAATGGATTCATGTTGTGTGTCTGTGATCAATAGCACACACTTAAACGACTCTACGTCTAGTTCTGATGCAGCAGATGTTTTAATTCAGTCAACCAGCGCTGCCAGCAGAGAGGAAATACAGAATAAGAGTCGTAATAAAGTTAATATTTACATCAGGAGACTGTCAGACTCTGAACATGTTCATTCTGTGAATGAGAAAGAAATCCCACCTGTCCTTCCTGTGAAAATCCCTTCAGCTGCAGAGACAGGTAACACTCAGACTGATGTTAGTTAAATTGTGAGATCAATTAAATGATCAAAAGATTAAATTTATATTTATCTGAATTCAGCTGGACCAAATGAACAACAGGCTGGTGGACCATCAAATCAATTTGCTGACCTTTCTGACAAAGTGAGATATTGTTTACTTTGGTTTATTTATGTTTGGTTTGTTTCTAAACAACATAAACTTTACTTGATTAAAATATTTTGTCATTTTGTATGTTAATTAACAAGTGTCTGTCATGTAGGCCTCCAGGAAAGAGAAAAGTAAAGCTCCAACTACAGTCATGCTGACAGGAAACTTAAAGTCAAAAGGTATATATTATATTATATTATATTATATTATATTATATTATTGTATAGGGGTTTTCAATCTTTTAGATGCCAAGGACCCCCAAATATGATCATAATTTAAAAAGCATCTATATTGTTTCTTGTATAACGACATAATTTATAATGTGATATACATATATATGTGTGTGTGTGTCTAAAATAGTATTTAGAAATATTTAGTTTCTTTTTTTTCTACTCATAATACTGTAGATTATTATTTATTTACTTATTGTAATCAATTTTTTTTTTTTTTTTACATTTATTTACTCATTTATTAGTTTGTTTTCATCTAAACTTGTCTTATTTTAATATTGTTTTTTTATTATTTATTCCTTTTTAATTTTTTATACAGTTTTTCCTCCTAAATGTTTTATTTATCAATGTACAATAGTGACATTCAGCTCTTGAAAAAGAATATAAGCATAGTTTACAGTTCAAAAAAAGTATAATATATAACATAATAATAATATCCCCCGGACCCCAATTTGAAAACACCTGTTATAGTATGTTATGTTATATTATATTATATTGAATTTTATTAGTACTATATTATTATGATATATATATATTTGTGTATTGTAAACTATGCTTATATTCTTTTTCAATTGCTGAATGCCACTAATGTAAACTGATTTGACATTTCTGAACACCGCAGGTGAAGATGTGCAAATTTCTACATACTCTGCTGATGGAAGAGGTGCAGTTTCTGCAGCCCTCAGGAAGAGGTAATGTCTGCTTCCATTCAGTCACTCCTATGAGCAAACATTGGCATTTTGCACACATGGATATTTCACTATGTCTCTCAGATCCCAAAGTGCCCCTTTAAGACGAAATGTGACAGTACAAGTTTTGGACCAAGACAGACCCCAGACTCCAAGAGGCCAGTCAGATCCTTCTTTTCCATTAGGAGATCCTGGGACAAGTGTGGCTGCTATAACAGCTGCTACTATTGCTGCCACAGCGCCACTTATCAAGGTAGACCTTCTTGGATTCATATAGCATTATATAATTTATAAATTCATAAATCAATACATTATTATAGCAGTCACCTTAAACTGTCTTTCTTTGGCCCATCAGGCTCAGGGTGAGATGGAGGCTCAGATCGCACTGGTAACTGCTGAGCTGAGGAGGTTGCAGGCAGCAGAGGGCAGTGTCCCGCCAGGGAGGGCGGCAAGTACGGAGAACACTTCTGCTGGGAGAGCGGCCCATCTGGAAGAGCAACTTAACATTCTGATCCAGCAGAGACTGCAACACCTGGAGACAATTCAGTGTCAGCAGATTCAACTGCAGGTAAAGATGGCAAAATCTCTGTCCAGATCTGGAGATGCAGAATCTTTTTATTTTTATTTATTTATTATTTTATTTAATTTTATTTAATTTTATTTATTGTTTTGTTTTGTTATTTTATTCATTTTATTTTATTATTTTTTAACTTTATTTTTATGTTTGTTTTGTTTTTTAGTTTTTTTTTTGGGCTTAATTTTGTTTTTAGTTTTATTTCATTTTTGTATTGATTTGTCTTGTTTATGTTTTATTTTATTTTTTATTGTATTTTTTTATTTCACTTTTTTATTTTGAGTCTACTTATAATGTTATGCAAATTGTATTGCACCAAAAACATTCATAGTTCAGTTTTCATGTTTCCCACCATCCTTAACCCTTGAATTGAGTGTTTTTGCTACTGTAAATATCCTCTGTTATGATATGCTGACCTCTGTAAAGAAGTATAGTTTGTACCAAAAAACTACCAAATACTGAACAGATTAGGTCTACATAGTACATTATATGGAAAAATATAAATTCCAGACATCTGTTTTAAGCAGTCACATGTTGTTGTATCGCATCTTCGTTTCAGAGACCTGCAGAGGTTTCAGATTTGCCTCATAATTGGTTGTGTTTGTCAATTTGTGCATTACTTTATCATATGACGCAGCTCACAGGCGCTCTCCTCTGTCTTTAGAATCGTCTCTTGGGCTCGGCTCTGGATGTCGTAGCAGCTCGTGCGAACACAGACTCACAGTCCACCCTGCACACGGGCTCTGGAATCACCCAGACAGACTCTCTGCCAGTTCAGATCTCTGGGAGTCGCAGCATCGGACTCTCTGCCACTGATCAAACTAGAAGCCCAGTGTCAGGTGAGTTCTAGTAGATTTGTCTGAATATTTTCTGAATCTATAATGGCAATATGCAGATTGTGTCACAGCGGAGGAATTAATCACCGTGGCATATAAAATTTTAGAAATAAGTAATAATATGAGCATAATAAAAATGCTGTTGGAGCATGAAAAGGGTCTGCAAAGTTACAAATTCACTCCAAAAGAGAGTTATTCTCTATATCAGTAATCTGAACTCCCTGAAACTCCTCGAATGTAGTCTTGCGTTTTCTTCCAGGAATGTACACTTCACAATATTCCTTATTTAAATAATCCCCGCCCAATGTATACACATAAAATGAGGTGAGGGCTGGTTGAGTTGTGTTAGTAGTGCGTTGAAACTTGTAGTTATGGTAAGACAGTTATGGTGACATTTCCCAAACACAAATCAAGCGGTTGACCAATAACAACACATTGCTCCTGCCGACCAATCAGAGAACATTGCGCTTTTCGCATGGATAGGCTTTATAGAGACAGGAACTAAACAGAGCCTTACAGACAGACTGGGAAGAGAGGTGATGCAACAATGTAAAATATGTACCAAAAAAAATGTTTTTTGAAAATTCAAGCATAACCTATTCTAGTAGACCTCAAAAACAAAATCAAGACTTTGTAAAATGGCATAATGGTGTCTTAAGATGTTTGACAAGCAGAAAGTGTCCAAAACTTTTTGTCTTCATTTCGAATAGTGCATTGTTTCATATTTTGAAACACAACAAACATTTTGCACAATTTTTTTGTTTTGTTTCTTTAAAATAAAATAATTGGTTGTGATATTTCTGTTATAAAATGCAAATACATTAATACACATTAATGGTGGCTTAAGCGTCCACATACTTTTTAGGGCCACTGTATGTTTGTATACAAGTAGAATTACCCAAACAAAGGGTGCTGATATTATTGTTTCTACATTGGTTAATTTCTCCTGCAGTCTCAAAGGATGTGCACCGAGAGAAACAAGCAGGTGGGCATAGAAGCCCCCTGGACACCCCCGCACCACGGAAGGTCATTCCTAAACCTACCCACTGGACATCATCAACAAGCACCATCAAACCTCAAAGATCCTTTCTCAAAAAACAGGGTTGGTTTCTCTCATGCATCATTTTCTGTGTGTTTGTTTATTGGCAGAAAGCAATGTTAATGGCAAATATCAGATTTTGTGGGTGTAATTAGCTTTCTTGTTTTTTTCTTTTCGATCCACAACCCTATCAAAACAGAGCTCTGAAATAATTCTTTGAATTAATTGTTTATTGGTTCATTTTAAAAAAAAAAAAAATCAGTCTTAGAGTGGTGGATATGGATGATCTTATGGATGACATTCAAGTTGAAACCACTTGATGGCAGTAGCGTCACTACTGAATTTTTGCTTTGCAGCACTAACAGACCTCCACTATAAAAAAAAAAACTGATTTCCACTTCTTTTACTTTTTATATTATTGTTATGTAGGTGTTAGTTTAATCAGAGGTAATGATAATCCATAACAGCGTGAAAATATCTCCCATGACATTCTGTGTGGTTGAACCTAAATGCTTTCTTGGCTGATGTCATTCTGGAATTAGATGCATGCTTTTTGATTTTATTTTTGTGAGTCAGTATATCTAAATATAGACAAATGAAACATACTGTGCAATTTATTTATTGCTTTTTTGTTGTTGTTATTAGTCCTTTGTATTAAGTAAATGATTTACATGCAAAGTCTTTTTTCATAATACGCATGGACTATGTTTTGGCAAGTAGACACAGCATTTTAATTAATTACTTCTGCACATATTTTGCGGCATATTTTCTTTGGTTAAGTCTCATATCTTATCACTAATTTCGAATGGCATTCACTGCATCCATGGCTACAGGCTTTGGAATCCATTGTGCTTCGCCTCCGCCAAGAAACCGCATGCTTTTAGTTTCCTGTTTAAGAGGCAACAATGATCAGCTCAGCCCAGAACCTCATGTTCTCAAACTCCGAAAACCAGTCATTTATCCCCGAGCGTGCTTTTCCCCTTTAGACACCATCACTCAACCAATCTGTCACTCCTCCGGATTGGGTTGAAGACTTGCTTTTGCTCTAAAAACCAATTAAGGCAAAAAGCAGTTGTTGAAAGAGGTGTCACCGTTGAACAGCTGTGTAAATATGAACAGTTCAAGCTGTTCGCCTCAGTCACGCTGTTTTGCTCCTGTCGTAGAGAGCCGAGGCTTGTTATTGGAAAGCTTTGGGCATGTTAGCACAGGCTGACCTGGTAACACAGCTGCTTTAGTGTCTTCAAGTAGTGTGTGTCATTAAACAGGCCGCTGTAGATCTGAATTACCCTACTCGATGTTGTGTAAGCGTTACTATAGGCCGAAACACTTTGGAGGTGTACTTGCTTATCACTTTCCTGGTTTTCTATTTCACATCTTTCTTTCCTCTTTTTCCAATTTGCTGGTGATTATGTGCGAGCGGTGTGCTCAGAGATGGGGTCGCTGACACACGCCCATCAGTGTGAAACCTGGGAGAATTTTCCCACCTGAATCTAATCCGCCGGCTGTTGCAGCCCCCTCCGTGTCTCCCACATGAACGCAGGATTGCTTTCCCAGACGCCGGAGCTTATTCTTAGGCTCACGTTGATGGATGTGTGTGGGAGAACAGAGAGTTAATTATGGCTTGCAGTTTTTCGGTGTGTGTTTTTCCTGGAGTGTGAAAATTCTCATCCAAAGCATTAGTTCTGTCTGTTTTCTTATAAGCGCACATTCGACCTACATACATACACACACAGTGCACTCCTCCAGATTGAGTGCTCCACGGAATATGATGTGAAATCCAGGGATATTCTAAAATCAGCAAGTGTAAACTCAAAGGTTTTGGGTCGTGTGCATCGAGACAGTGGGAAAATTCTGCAGTAAGATGTCTGTTGCTGCTGACTCCATTTTGTCACTTGTGAGCATCAATCTGGTCGTCATGGCAACCCGGCTATTTCAGTGGCAGCATTGCTCCATCTCTTCGGCTGTCAGACCGCTCTCTCTCTCCATTGAAACTGTCTATTTTTAGCCAACCTTCCTTTTGTTTCTTGTGTACATCATCAAAGCGGCATTAAATACATGCGGAGAGGGGAAATCTGGAGCGTGAAGATTTGTGTTGTGTAGAGGATACTTTTATGTTCACCTGTTTATGAGTAATGCACCAGGAAATTAGGAGAGGTGTATTAGAACTGGTTTAATTATCAGAGCTCATACATGCTTCGGTCGTAAGGTAAATTTAGCAGCTGTTACTGTTTTTGGTGGATTTTTTCAGCATCAACTGTTTAGGTTGCAAGTTTATAAGAGAAAGTGTGTATTTTAGGTGATATTTCAAGACCAATATGATGCAGGTAGTTTTTATATTAAAGTTTCCAATAATCAAAATGCTTAACCAGTTAAAACAATTAAAAATGTATTATTCAAAATGTCAGCAAAAATACTGTCAATATGATGATTGGTCAGTCATTTTCCATTTTTAATCATCTTTTAGCAATTTTGCTGTTTACTTAAATGGTCCTGTGGTGTGACGGATGAGTTTTTAAAAGCACAAATATTCCTTGTAGTCGCTCTGCGTGTATTATAATTATACAAGAAGTAGAAAAATGTTTACAATAGTTTATTGTAGACACTGCAGTCACTGCTTGAAATTTCATTCTTTATCCATTTAGCCTTTAAAAAGTCAGATGTGTCCAAACTGGTAGTGATGGTAGTAAAATCAAATAGGTGAAACAAGAGTCAAATCATGTTGGTGGAGAAGCCTGCAGATTTTACATTAAGGGTTATGAATATTGCAGATGCCCTCAACAGCAATTCATGTGGTCTTACATCATCAAAGATTTATGGGTAGGAATGTTAGCTCGTACTAGACAAACACTGTCGAAATATGCGGTTACCTTATCTTAAGGAGATGACATCATCTTGTCTATATTGTGCAATTATTTAATCTCTAAGCTTTATGTATGCATATGTATACTGTTCAAAAGTTTCAGGTCAGTGAGATTTTTTTAATGTTTCTGAAAGTAATGTTTTCTGAAAAATACAGTTAAAACAGTAATATTGTGAAATATTATTACTATTTAAAATATCTGTTTTATATTTAAATATATTCCTGTGATGCAAAGCTGAATTTTCAGCATAATTACTCCACTCTTGTCATATGATCCTTCAGAAATCATTCTAATATGCTGATTTGATGCTCAAGAAACATTATTATAAAAAACAGTTGTGCTGCTTAATATTGTTGTGTAAACCATGACATTTTCAGGATACTTTGATGAATAGAAAGTTCAAAGGAACAGCATTTATTTGAAATAGAAATCTTTTGTAACTATGTAAAAAATAATTGTCACTGTCACTTTTGATCAATTTAGTGCATTCATGCTGAAAAAAAACAACAATTTGAACAGTATATGTGACCCTGGACCACAAAACCAGTCATAAGTCGCACGGGTATATTTGTGACAATAGCCAACAATACATTGTATGGGTCAAAATTAATGATTTTTCTTTTATGCCAAAAATAATAAGAATATTAAGTAAAGATCATGTTCCATGAAGATATTTTGTAAATTTCCTACCGTAAATATATCAAAAATGTATTATTATTAGTAAAATGTGTTGCTAAGGACTTCTTTTGGACAACTTTAAAGGTGATTTTCTCAATATTTAGATTTTCAAATACCTGTATCTCGGCCAAATATTTATCAGCTTTCAGATGATGTGTAAATCTCAATTTCAAAAAATTGACCCTTATGACTGGTTTTGTGGTCCAGGGTCACATATGTGTAGATAATACAGTTTAGGCTAAGCAAACAGATAAAAATATTAACACCATGACCTACATTGTGATCCTAACGTGTTCATTGTACATTCTGAAAGCTGGAAAGCTTCTTGTCACCGCTTCCATGTCAACCGGGAGATACCAGGGAGAGTCTGTCTGCCCCCCGCAGGGATGCCCTTTCCGGTATAAATGGCAGACTTTATTATTAGCCAGTGCCCTTACCTGCCGAGACCTCCATCAGTGTTGATGTGCGCTGGGGGGTTGGTCACATGCCGTGCGTCACAACTTAATAGAGCACAGACACGGTAGCCAGGCCTTCAAATGCATTAAGGTTCTTTGTACCCAATAATGCACTTAATGCATTAGACAACCGGCACACCCCTGCTTTTTAACGCCATTTCCCTGTGGTGTTCGTGCAGAGTTTAACCTGCATGGGGTTTTTAGGTGTGCACTAGCACTGCTCCGCGTAAGAGCTGTGCTCCCGACGGGCAGCAGTCTGGCATTGTGTGTTTGGCAGCACTATTACGAGAATCCGGCCCTTGGTCAGGTGCCAGCTCCATGTTAAATGCTGACTATTGTTTACTGCTCTGTGTTTGGTGTAATTATAAAAGCAGCAGAATGGATCTCCGTGCAGCCACGGGTCTCAAACTCTACAGCTGATGTTTTGCAGCTGTGGATGTGTGTGGGTTTGACGTCACGCGGCAGCTGGGAAATAGGATCGGAATCTGTGCGGTAACGTTGGCAACTTCGTTTAGACCTATCAGGAGCTGTTGTTTCCAGCTGTCACAGTAAACAATCCCAGAATGCAATTTGGAAAAAAATATGAACCAGAAAATTGATGACTGCTACAGTCTGGTTAATGAAATTATTGATTTGTTTTTCATGTGACTATATGTACAATGAAATTTGTCCTCTTGGGTGCAATGACAACATTTTTATTACATTTATGTGTCCTTCGTTCAGGCATTTCAATATGTAAATGAATAATGGACATGCTGCAGTCCATCAAAAACTATTTTAAACAGCTTTTTTCTAATTCTTTTTCTCATTTGTTATTACACAGTTTTTATGGCCACATACAGTATATTTCAGACAGGTTTCTAAAACTCTCTCTCTCTCTCTCTCTCTCTCTCTCTCTCTCTCTCGCTCTCTCTCTCTCTCGCTCTCTCTTTCTCTCTCACACACACACACACAGACAGTGTCAGATGACTGTGTATTAAAAGACATTTATTATGTTACAAAAGAGTTCTGTTTCAAATAAATGCTTTTATTCACCAATAAAACTTAAAATAAAAAATAAATCCACCAAAGAATCCTGTAAGTAATTTCAAGTTTATATCTCACAATTTTGACTTTTTTTTTCTCGTATTTCCAAGTGAATATCTCACAATTCTCAGAAGAAAAATCAGAATTGCAAGATATACACTCAATATTGTGTCTTTTTTCTCTCAGAATTGCGGGTTTATATCGCCCAGTTCTGACTTTCCCCAATCAGAATTGTGATATCAACTCGCAATTGCAAGAAAAAAAAAGTCAGAATTGTGAGATAGGCCTAAAAATGTTATGTTTAAATGTTACCTATATAAAACGTTATAGGTTTAAATATTATTTCATGCTGTAACTGTATGAACAGCATATGTGAATATTATGTGGATATTGTTTACATCAAATCCATGCTTTAATAGTAGACTATAATCATCTCAGGTTTCATCAGTCTTCGACGACGGTACTCTATAAATATGAAGACCATCTTTTTTTGCATTCCGATTCTGACATCCAAAGGCACAACAAGACATTTTTTTCTCTTATTCTGTGGATTTTACCTATTTTCCTCCACTTGGTACCGCTGTTTTTCTGCCACCACAATGTGTGCGCAGCTGCAAATGACATAACTGTGACGTCTGCTCACAAATGGTCTATTGTTTTAAACATTTATGATAATATTGAAATGAATGAAATGTTTTTTGAGCAGTAAATCAGCATTTTAGATTAGCATGTGACACTAAAGTATGGATGTCTAAGGATGCGGAAAATTCAGCTTTTCCATCCCAGGATTAAAGTACATTTTAAAACAACAGTTATTGTAATTGTAGTAATATTATAGTTTCATTTGAGGTGTTTCTCAAATGTGTTAAATTACCAGACATTTTACAGCACAGCTCTTTTTGCAGACATTAACAACGATGATTGTTTTTGCATGTCTGCTTGTTCTCTCACAGGAAACACGGTGCAGAGAGTCTGCGATACAGGAGGCTTTGTTTGCCGTTGAGTCATGAGACTTTAGCTGCTCGTTTAACCGTATTCAAGAAGCCTCATGTTCCCTGTTAGCCAGACACTGGGGCCCGCTGGAGACGCGCATGGCAGCGCTGCTGTTGTTCCAGTTGGAGGAGGCCCTCCTTACGCTGCCTTTTTGACCTTAAGGAAATGATTACGGTCAGGAGCTCTACTGTTGTTTTTGGAGGATTGAGAAATCCTTGTCCTGCGTATTTATATAGCTTTGTTTCCTTTCGTCTGCATTCCGCAGTGCCGCAGGGAGAGCATTCCACTCTCTGGCCTCCTAATAGGGCTCAGGAAAAAGCACCAGGATATTTTACATCTGCGCCATATGAGGTTTCCCCCTCCGTGCTCTCAATTTGACTTTTTCCATTTACAGTCATAGGCTGACAAACTGTAAGAATAGCGAAAGAATAACCGTTCGCTTGTGTTCAGAAACGCCTGGCGCGTATCACGTATTTATGGTGCGGGTTATTGGCACAGAGCACTGTATTTCTGCAGAATTGATGACTAGCTGAAACACACGGGGCCTTGTTAGAGTCTTGGGCCCGCAGCAGTGTGTGTTCTGGCAGTGATGAACCGGACTGCTGACTGCGGCAGGTGTCTGTTGGCCAGGCTGATCCTTGCGATATCTTCTCTCTTTGCAGGAAATGGCAGACTTCAGGACCAGAGCCCTAATAACCAGAGGTCTCCTGAGAGATGCGTTGTGCAGCCTGTTGGGGTAAAGAGGTTCGCCATGGCAACAGCTGACAACGGCCAACCAGAGCGGTCCAGGTAATAATAGATCTTGTTTTCAGAGCAGGAAGGCACACAACCCTCGGCCTTTCGTGTTTCTGCGTACACAGTGTGTAACCATAGTAGTGGACCTACATAACTACTTCTTTTCCCAAGCCAAAGGAATGCTTTTGTTTTATTTACAGCACTCAGTTTGGCCATCTTGTCTTTTTCATTTAAATACACCTTCCTAATGTTCCATAAGCAAGTGTCACTTAAAAACGGACGTAGCGTACACGTGTTTTTCTCAAGTGTCTCTCGCCGCGAGAGGCTTACCGCAACTTGTCAAAATGACAGTACAAGAAGCAGTGCGTTGATGTTAGTGGTCAACATTGAATGTCTTTGTTCTTGGCCTCTGATGTAGCAAGGGAGGTTCTCAATACGAACATGTTTTTGGATCCTGTTCCAAACACTTTCTCTGTTACATCTGCAAATTCATTTTGGCCTCCTTGAAGAAGATTTGTTATGAGGAGCAAGACACTTGAATTAGAGTTTATATAACTGTCATGGGACAAACAGAAGACGGTTTGCAGCTGATGCTAACAAACTGTACCTCAAAGTTTCATGGCTTTTTAGACGTTTACGATGGCAATACCATGTTTTTTTGGACATGTAATGGTGTTCGTTGACGTGCCTTGGACTACCATGTCAATACAATAGTAAATGAATTAGTTAATCAATGGGATCAGTAAAATTTATTTGATTTTATTTTTAAGAAATGAATACCTTTTTTGTAGCAGGGATGCTTTAAATTGATCAAAAGTGACAGTGAAGACTTTTAAAATGTTACAAAAGATTTCTTTTAAACATTAAAATTGAAATATTTTAAATTGCAATAATATTTTTAATATTGTTTTTACTGTATTTTGATCAAATAAATGCAGCTTTGGTATGATAAAAATGTGTATATAAATAAATAAATAAATTAAAAAAAAAAAAAAAAAATTTTTTTATATATATATATATATATATATATATATATATATATATATATACAGTGGTGGTCAGAATTATTGGCACCCCTGGTAAATATGATCAAATATGGCTGTAAAAATAAATCTAACCTTTCATTGAAGTAAAAGAATTGAAAGTGGGGGGTAAAATCACATTATGAAATAAATGCTTCTCTCCAAAACATGCTGGCCAGAATTATTGGCACCCTTTTATTAAATACTTTTTGCAACCTCCTTTTTCCAAGATAACAGCTCTGAGTTTTCTCCTATAACGCCTGATGAGTTTGGAGAACACCTGACAAGAGATCAGAGACCATTCCTCCATACAGAATCTCTCCAGATCCTTCAGATTCCCAGATCCATGTTGGTGCTTCTTCTCTTCAGTTCACCCCACTCATTTTCTATAGGGTTCAGGTCAGGGACTGGGATGGTCATGGCAGAAGCTTCATTTTGTGTTCAGTGACACATTTGTGTGTTGATGTTTGTTTTGGATCGTTGTCCTGATGGAAGATCCAACCACAGCCCATTATAAGATTTCTAGCAGAGGCCGTCAGGTTTTGATTTTGTATCTGTTGGTATTTGCTAGAATCCATGATACCATGTATCTGAACAAGATGTCCAGGACCTCCAGCAAAAAAATAGGCCCACAACATTAAAGATCCAGCTGTATTTTTAACCGTGGGCATGGGGTACTTTTTATCCCTGTGTGCACCAAACCCATCTGGTGGATTTGCTGCCAAAAAGCTATTTCTTTAGTTTCATCTGACCACAGAACCAGGCCCCTTTTGAAGTTCCAGTCGTGTCTGACAACTGAATATGCTGGAGTTTGTTTCTGGATGAGCAAGAAGGATTTTTCTTGAATCCCTCCCAAACAACATGTGGTGATGTAGGGGTTGTTTGAAATTTTCTTTGTTTTTTTTTTATTTATTTATTTATAAAAAAATTTTTTTAGCCTTTCTGACCCCAAGACTCAGCTAATCTCTGCAATCCTCCATCTGTGATCGTTGGAGAGTCTTTGTCCACTCAAACTCTCCTCCTCGCCGTGCATTAAGACGATATAGACACACGTCCTCTTTCAGGCAGATTTGTAACATATTTAGTTGACTGGAACTTCTTAATTATTGCCCTGATGGTGGAAATGGGGATTTTCAATGCTTTAGCTATTTTCCTACAGCCACTTTATATTTTGTGAAGCTCAACAATGTTTTGCTGCACATCAGAACTATATTATTTGGCTTTACTCATCGTGATGAATGATTAAGGGAATTTGGCCTTTGTTTCCTCATATTTATACTCCTGTGGAACAAGACGTCATATCTAGACAATTTCATGTTCCTAGTCACCCTGGTGTGCTAAAAAATGTAAATATTAATGGGAATATACTTCAGAGAGATTTTACACATAAAATAATTCTAGGGGTGCCAATAATTGTGGCCAATGTGTTTTGGAGAAAAGCATTTATTTCATAATGTGATTTTCCCCCCACTTTCAATTCTTTTACTTCAATGAAAGGTTAGATTTTTGTGAATTTTTTGAATAAAAGATCAAAAGGATAAACAATGCAGATTTATTTTTTTATAGCCATATTTGATCATATTTACCAGGGGTGCCAATAATTCTGACCACCACTGTATATATATATATATATAAAATTAACTATACATATAGCCAAAAATATTGGCTAATTATATGCTAGATATGTCTGTCTCTTACTAACATGAATATGTTAATTATTTAATACAATCAGTTCTTTTTTGTTAGAGGAGCAAAAAGAGTGTTTATTAACATACATGTTGGGTAATATTTCAAATGTGTCCTTTTCAATAAATGTGGCTATACCTAGTGTGCTATTTATACTGTTTTGTGATCGAAAGCCTCTTGTATGTTCTTCTGGAAGTTTTGAAATGCAGTTTGTGTTGGTTTTGTGACAGAACATTTTAAGAGTAAATTTGCTTTCACTACCCCAACTTTTTTTTTGGCAGATCAGCAGCTGCATTTTTCTCATTTTAAATCAGTATTTCTGTGTAACAGTAAGGTCTCTTCTTAAAAAAAAAAAAAAAAAAAAAAAACGTGAGGGAGAGATAAAGTCATACATCTGCAGGTTACCGAGTGCTCAACACAAGATGTGCACACACGAGCAGCTCTGGGAAGTCTCCGAGCAGCCTCTGGTTCCCATGGCAACTGTGGGGCGGTCTCTATCGGCTCCATCTGAGAATAGGTAAAGTAAATCTGCATGCATCTGGCCGCCCGCCAGCGTCTCAAATGAAAGAGCACTTTGAATGGCTGCCAGGTTTGGAGGAGGAGAGAGGCTGTCAGGCCTGCTTAATGTTGGCAGTTTGTACTTGGCAAGACTTGCCTTTTCCCAGAATCCTTCACTCTGGCAGCTCGCCAGCCACTTAGCGGAAGCTGAGAGTTAACCCCTGCGATAAGCTGGTGGAAAGCTGAACGTGGAAAACTTTCCATGCAGAGTGTGTGTGTGTCCGCACATGCATGTGGCTCTCTGTGTGTGTGTGCGTGTGTGTGTGTGTGAGAGAATAGGTGGGTGGGTGGATGTTCTGCACAGTGTGTGTGTGTGTGTGTGTGTGAGAGTGAGTGCCAAGCCTCAGGGTGATCTGTATTCATGAGAAGACTACAGGGACAGCGAAACATCCCTCAGTGAAAAAGAAAGGAGGGTGAAATATCCTTTACAGGCAGACTGCAAATTTAGACTTTACATTTTTGCTAAAGGACTGCATTTTTTTCTGCCCATAAAATCCCAGTTAAATATTTTTGTGCAATATAATTAAAGTGTTTTTCTCCAAAATATAAATATTTGAGTTCTATATATGGTCTTGTATCGCACAAGGGCGTTTGAGTGTTTGCGAAGTACAGCCTGGTTTCATTCTGAAGTCAAGTGACTCACTCCAAGATCATTTGCACAAACACTTGTTTCTTTTTGTTGTTAATTTGGGGCACAAGCGAAAGACATCAGGCTCATTTACACCATCCGAGTCACAAGCACAAAGCACAAATACTGTACAAATTGTCTCCGGCTTTACAAGCTGGAAGACGTTCTGCTTGCCATATCAGTAGTGGTTATTTTATCCTTTTGACATCCAAATTCAGGCTCTGCAATGCTTGATGTACTGTATATGTAATTTTCAGCAGAGGGAGAAAATCACATCCTCAGATTTGGCTCCTGCCTTACTTGGTAGTTATGTTTTTGTTTTTTGCTTGGATAAAGCGCAGCTTCTTTCCGTGCCAGTAGAATGCAAGGATTGCAATAAATGGCATTTCTCCTCTCCTCCAGACCTCCCTTGCTTTTTTTTTTTCTTCCTTTCGGTTTTTCCACCCCCTCGTCTTGTTGTATAACAGGGTGCGTTTTTTTTTTTACACATCGTCTACGGTATGTTGTTAAGCAAAGAATAGACTATGGGAAAGGGGCTTTAGGGGCGGGGCTGCCAAACTTCCTCATTTAAGGTAAACAAACACCCAGAGGCTGACCGATATTACCATGCAAAACCACAGAAATATTATGAGGTTTTAATAATCATATTTATTAAATCACTTAAAGATCTGCAGTAGACATAAACATTGTTTATGTTTAAGGAAGTCTGTACACCATGGAGGATAGATATTATTTCAAATGCCCCAAAATATCTTGTGTGTATGGCCACAGTATGCTTATTTTTATTGTAAATCACACATGCATTTTGCTGGTGTAAGCATTTTTACAACATGATCTTGCATTATTAATAGGACCACAGAATATCAAGCTTATGGACTTTTTAGAAGCACTAAGAACAGACACTCTGGAAGAAACATGAATACCTCAGATTTTCCACCCACAACTCTGGCTCTTGTATTCTGAAAGCAAGCTGGCCAATGAGGTATGGCAAGCAGCTTAAACATTATTATTTTATTATTATTATTATTCTTTTAAAAAAATGTATATTAGCTAAATAGTTTTTCTCTGTTTTTGTTATTAGTATGTTTTTGTATATGTGATCCAGTGTCCATTTCATTTTCATTTTCACTAGTAACTTTTCATTAGATTGTAATGTTTATTCTAATAGTGATGTGTATCGATTAAATTAGCATTTTATAATAATTTATCACATTTATTCATTAGACTAGTGACTAGAATGAAATAAATACTAGTATATAATGAACAAGTACTGAATTGGTACTAGTTACATTGGATTTACTTAATGATCATTTAAAAGGTGCTAGTAACTTAAAAATAGACAATAGTATGTTTTAAGCATAAATGTTAAAGCGGCTTGCCATAATGGTGGCGGTGCGCGTTTTTCGGTCCATTCAGAAGATTTGTTAGGGAGCGGTTAGCGCATGCGCACTAGCATGGCAACAAGTGGCTTGTCATTTGTAACAGAAAAAGGAACTGCGGAACGTGGTGCTTACGTCACTGGCCCAGCCAGGTGGCATTCCGAGAAGCAGAAGAGGCGCATTCGCCTCCTAGTAACCGTATAACGGATCCGAGAGGAGCAGCTCAACATGTCTTCGGCGCAGGTCTCCTCGTCGAGGAGACAGTCGTGTTATCTGTGCGACCTGCCGCGCATGCCGTGGGCGATGATTTGGGATTTTACGGAGCCCGTGTGCAGGGGTTGCGTGAATTACGAGGGCGCGGATCGGATCGAGTTTGTTATCGAGACCGCGCGCCATCTAAAGCGGGCTCATGGCTTCCAGGAAGGGAGATCCCCGGGTCCCGCGCCGCCGCCTGCGGTGAAAGCACAAGCGGGGATGTCATCCAAGGAGTCGGTACAGATGAATCATGTGGACGGCTCGTCCAAACAACAACAGCAGCAGCAGCAACAACAGCAGCAGCAGCAGCAGTCCGGCTTGGACCGATACGCGCTCGGAACCGAGAGATCGCGCTTTGATTATTCCAGCATCGGCGCGCACAGGCTTCCGAACGGGCTCGGTGGACCGAACGGCTTCCCCAAATCAGACGACGGACCCCCCGAACTCAACCGACAGAGCCCTAACTCGCGTCGGAACCACGGGCTGGTGGCTGTGTCGGGGCAGATGAGCGTGCCGCCGAACCTCCTCCCGCAGACCCTCCTGAACGGCCCGCCGTCAGCAGCGAGTATAGCGCAGCACAGTCTGTCTGGACGAGCCCCTCCAGCCACGACCAGCATCGGACCCGCGCTCGCGCTCTCCGAGCAAGGTAAAAGACCCGGTTCTGTGTCCAGCACGGACCAAGAGAGAGATCTGAAAGAGAAACAACGTAACGCAGAGGCTCTGTCTGAACTTGGTGAAAGTTTGAGAAACAGGTCAGAGGATTGGGCAAACAAACCTAAGATAGTGAGGGACACACTGATCACACTTTCCAATTGCACTCCGTTTGATGTGAGGTTCAAGAAAGATCATTCCCTTCTAGGTAGGGTGTTTGCTTTTGATGCCATTTCCAAGCCCGGCATGGACTATGAACTGAAAATCTTCATTGAGTATCCCAGTGGATCTGGTAATGTGTTTTCCAGTGCGTCCGGTGTGGCTAAACAGATGTATCAGGACTGCATGAAAGACTTTGGCAGAGGGCTTTCCTCTGGCTTTAAATACCTGGAATATGAGAAAAAGCACGGCTCTGGTGACTGGAGGCTCCTGGGCGATTTGCTGCCAGAGTCCGTGCGTTTCTTTAAGGAGGGGCTCGGAGGTGAAATGCTGCCCCAGCCGTACATCGATGCCAGCTGCCCTCTGCTGCCCTCGGCGCTGGTCAACATGCCCCGTGCCGTGGCGTCGGGCAGCGCGCTCAGGACGGGCGTGCGCAAACGCAAAGCCTCCCCCGAACCGGACTCGGTGGATGGGGAGCAGCAGAGACAGCAGTGGATGGCGAGTCAAAGCGAGGCGCTCAAACTGACCATGGCATCCGGCTCGTTCGCAGCCTCTCACGGCGGACCGCCACCCCTGGGGTCGGTGCACTCCAGCCGAGCCACCCCACCCGAATCGGCCCCACAAAATGGACAGTCCCCCATGGCTGCGCTCATGTCGGTCGCAGACACTTTGGGTAACGCACACTCACCAAAGGACAGCAACTCTGTGCACTCCACCACATCCACCCGACACAACAGTAGCAGCCCGGTCTCCCCCGCCTCGGTGTCCGGACAGCGGCGTTTGGCCTCCCGAAACGGGGAGATCAGTCTGACCGGGACGCCTTCCCAATCGGGTTCACATCAGGGCATGGATCAGGTGCACCCTCAGAACATTCCAGACTCACCCATGGCCAATAACGGACCCTTGTGTTGTACTATCTGCCACGAACGTTTAGAAGACACGCACTTCGTCCAGTGCCCGTCAGTTCCTAACCACAAATTCTGCTTCCCGTGTTCCCGGGAAAGCATTAAAGCGCAGGGGGCCACAGGAGAGGTGTACTGCCCCAGCGGAGAAAAATGTCCCCTGGTAGGGTCAAACGTGCCTTGGGCTTTCATGCAAGGCGAGATAGCGACCATTTTAGCTGGGGATGTGAAAGTAAAGAAAGAAAGAGACCCTTAAATATAAATATATATGCTTCCTGCAGCAGAAACAGACAAGTGAAGCGAGTATATTTAAGGTTGTGTCTTAAAACCTAGTGAACTGCCTACCAAGACAACATTTATGAATATTATCGATGCATTTTAAATGCTAAGTGTGCAGCACGCTTGGTTTTGAGACACAGCCTACTTGTTGTGAATATTGAAGTAACAGAAATAGTCCAGTGTACAGAGACATTTGTTTTCCTCCACGAAGGAGGAGGATGTGTGCGTGGAAACCTTTTTTTACGGCACTTTTACGGTTTACGTTAACGTTTCTATTCAATTTCATACTTATTTTCCACATCTTACATGTACAATCCCAAGCAAAAAAAAAATGTTATTAATGAATACACTTTTTTGTGGTAGGTATAACAAATGAAGTGAGTCTAAGAGAGGGCATTCTTTGTTTCTTGAATCCCGTCCTTTTTTTTTTTTTTTTTTTTTTTTTTTTAGTATAATCTCTAAAACAGCAGTTTTTAATTTGTATCCCGTGGTCTGAGAATACAGATATATTTTATTACGTGTTTTCATTCTCTTTTTGCTTTAAAGTTGCACGGACGCTTTAGTAGAGCAAAAAATACTGTAAATGAAAAATGAAATGCTCTGTTTGTTTATACATATTTCTGTAGTAACAGAAGACTTGTAACGTGCCTTGGAGCTGAGTAAATTGTAATAAATTCATTGATATTAACTCTTTGTGGCGTGTTAATTTGTTCAGATTAGAAATGTTATGATATTTGAAGTCTGCCTTGATTTATTTCAAAGCTCTCTGATGAATCATTATAATTGGCAAATTCTAGTTTTTGTTTCTTTCTGTATAATAGAAGCAGCGTGCAGATTTTTAGCGTCGTCTATTTCTTTATGGAACGGATATTTTGTAGATGTTCATCAACTGTGTTGACTAAGGGCCAAATTATTTTTACCAACAGTATCCATCCACAAGTTATTTAAAAAAAAGAAAAAGAAAAGTACTCAGCTAAGCACATTTCTCTGTTGTTATGTGTAACAGGGGATCGAGTGTCACTGTTTTTGCTCCAGATAGATGTAGTCTTGCTACACTGACCTAAAAGTCAAATGTTGATGCCGCCATAGTGCATGAAACATCAATTCAGCACTCCCTGATGGGTGTCACATGGGGTAGGTGCAGTGCTTGTTTAATATGTGCTGTTTTTTTACTCCCTTAGCAACAAATTCTGTTAGTAGCGCACAATAACTGTTTTACTGCATATACAGAAGGCGCTAAAATACGCACAATTACCATGCTCTTAGCACACTATCTCTTAATCTGTTATGCCTCAATTTAGGAGCTGTTAGCTGTTCTCTCTCTCCGTGTGTCAGAGTATTTTGGTGCGGGCAGGAAAGCTGGAGAGGGAAAATGCTTGCACATGCTTGAGATGGCCCTGGGGATGTATTCCTCATTTAGAATTCAGCTGGTTGGTCATGTGACTTGTCAGTCGTACACTTGCATTGGCTGCGGGAGCGAGGGAAAACAGTTGGTGCGTGGCTGTTGCCATGACTCAAACTAATGCTCTTTCACAGACAAATAGAAGGTGGCACAATTCATTCATGGCAGTCGGCCATGCAAGAGCATCCAGACCAAATAACTGGGGGGACGTTAAGGTCAGAGAACAATGCACATGCCAAGCTATCTTACTGAAGTGGGCTCTGTGGTTGAATTGTGTGGAGGCCTGTGGTGCACATCCTGTAGATCAGAATAATTTAAGCGGGAACTAGAACAGTTCTGCACTATGGAAGAGTTGGTTTACTATAAAGGCCATGTGCAACACTTGTTTTTGTTAATCAGCATGCTGTGTAATACACATTATGCATTTTTAATTTAATTGATGTATTAATGTAATTTCCGTGCAGCATGCAGCATATATACCACTTTGTATAAGTGTGTGTGTGTGTATATATATGTATAGTTCACACACACACACACATATACACTTTATATACACACACACACACAATATGTGTATACATTGCACTGCATCTGTAAATATCAAATTTAAAAATAGCATTTGCAACAATATTCTGATGCACAGTTAAAACTGAATGTTTTTTCCTCATTTAATCATGCATATGAATTAAGATTTCCTTGCCAAACTATTTGCATATTCAAAAGACAATGGCTCACATGACAGCACAATAGATTACCGAGGCAATTTAGTTAATTTTTGTATAATACACCCATCATCCTTCTAAACCTGCTGAAGAGTTTAGTTATCGTGCTTTGTGGTGCATTGCAGTGATATTGTCGCTGCTGTTCTGTCTGTGAGGAATCAAAGGTGTGGTGTCTGGTTCAGGATGGAGTGGGCTTCTATTGTCATGCTAAAACTGACTTGGGTTTGAGGTGCCCTTGGCTGGTCCGTAATCGCCTGGGTTTCAAGTTTCAGTGCACATTCAAAGGAAAAATAAACAGATACACCAACCCCACCCATTACAGAAGGCGGGGGTCTCACTTCCTGTTTACTACACATGCTTCTGTGGTGTCTTGAGTGTGTGTGTTAAATTCTGCACCTTTTCATGGAATGCTTTGGGACACAGACAACTGGATGACGTGGAGAAGACCCTTTAATTGACTTTATAGTAAATATAATCCCTGTAAATGCTTAAGAAATCACACATGATTATTGTGAGTGGCCGTTTAAGGATAGAAATATTCTGTAATATGATCCAACTACTGCCTGTTTTTCAGCACAATGCATTTCCATGCGTGTTTTCAATGCATTTATTGAGGCACTGATGTATTTGAACCGCTTTAACAGTCTGTTGTGTGTTGGATTTATTTGTGTTGCTGCAAACATCTCAAAATTAATATTAATCTCTAATGTGGTAGCTTGTCTGTTTCAGAACATTTGTTTTTGGTCACATTGTAAAATCACTGCAGTCTGTCCACCCTTCGCT
Source organism: Coreius guichenoti (assembly GCA_039654105.1). Taxonomy (NCBI): domain Eukaryota; kingdom Metazoa; phylum Chordata; class Actinopteri; order Cypriniformes; family Gobionidae; genus Coreius; species Coreius guichenoti. The sequence goes on along the minus strand of CM077177.1, from coordinate 12,729,055 downwards.
AGCTAGTATAGCCAGCGGCTTCTTCCCCTCCTCCAATTCCCTTCATCCCCATATCTCTCTCTCTCTCTCTCTCTCTCTCTCTCTCTCTCTCTCTCTCTTTCTCTTTCTCTTTCTCTTTCTCTCTCTTTCTCTCTCTCTCCCCCTTCAAGGGAGAAGTTTCCAGTGGATAAAAATACAGCCACTCCAAAGGTTACGCTGCAGTGCCATCGTGCACAGTTGCCCATGGTAACAGCCTTGTTCAAAACATCATTTATTCAGGAATGTGCGGAGAGGTTCAGCGTTAACCCTGCGTGTGCCGACATTTGGCTGTGCGCCACCGTGTTTTTAGCCACATTTTGCATGTCTTTTGTTTAATCGTCATTTTTATAATTACAATACAGTTCTCTTGCTGATATTGGTACATTGTTTGCTTCGTTGTCATTGGAATGAATATCAGTGCAGTTACAGTGGGTGTGAAATCTCAAAATCCAATCAACAACCGGTGGATAGAACCCGGTTCCTGCCTTACATTTTTTGGATAATCCATTATACTCGGATGTACATCACAATAATGGAAGAAAAGATCTGCCGCTATGTTCATTTCATCTCATCTTTAAATATTGATTGCCGTTCTTTGCCCGTATGTACAGTATTCTGTTCTTTTTCTGTGCTGCTAGCATTTAACTTATTGCTTAAAATAATTTTATTGCATAAAATTTTTTTTCCTGATAGTCACAACCCATTCCATTGGTTGCGTCAATGTTGCAAACAAACAAAATTATGTTTTAAAAGCGCCACAAAGGGGAAATTCAGCCTGCGAATGGCTTAAAGTTGTCTGTGCCTATTAAACTGGCATATGCAAAACTATTTTAACCATTCAACCTCATATTTTCCCCCCACCGCGTCAATGCATCCCTGACTGCGATATGGCATTTAACTCTCTGCGCTTGTGCTTGTTATTTAGCACCAATGGAGGAGGGAGGGGGGTAATGTGCAAAAGGGTTATTCCCATTTTGTTTTCATTCACTGTGCCTCCGAGCACAACCATTTATAGACGGTGATGTCAGCACTATCTTCCATAGCCCAGGGCCTCTTTGGCACATAATGTATGCAATCTCAGACATTCCATTCCTGCCTCGCAAATAAGCTGCGGGCTACAGCGGGCGTGTGCTTCCCCCTCTTTCTGCAGATATTAAAGGCGCAGAGGGGGAATTGATTTTCTCCTGCTTTTCACTCCTACTCTCTCGTTTAGTTTATTTTTTGGCTGCTTTTTTCTTTTCTAGCGCAGAGAAACTAGACAGTAAATCCTTTTTCAATCATTTGGGAATAGCATGTTATTGTTAATATGATTTAATGCGCTATCCATCGTCTCTCATTTTGCAAATGGCTAAATTCACACTTTTGTGAACGTGTTATTAAATAAGCATGTTTTTAAAGATCGTCTCTATTTTTACCAGCTCCTTATATAAGAACATGTGCCTCACGGAACAGACACAGCTCCGGTCTACCCTTGACTAATGGCATGTGGGTTGTAAAAAGGGGGTCCGTTTTGGCAGCGTTTCAGATGTTTTTCATTAGCTTGTAAAGGACATCAATTTTCGGATGGAATTCCAATTTGCATTTCAAGGCCAGTCCCTCCTTGAGGGCCAGGGCCTGTTACAGCTTCCTGTAGATTCCCGCCGGAGAAGTAGCGGGTGGGGGGCTAGTTTGGGGGCAGGGGATTGTTTCTGAGCACATGAAAATGGCCTATAGGGCACCATGGAGACTCCGTCTGTCTTGAAAAGCTTGCAGGCTGGATTGTTCAAGGATGGTTTCACTTGATTGATCTAAAGTGTTGAACTGAGAACCCACTGAATACATGCCGGAGTGCAATTTTTGTGTCTTCATGTGCTTTTTAATTCGGTTTATTGCATTTAAACAACTATAGTGCGTGAAATGACACACATTTTTTTGATATTCATCTAATTTTTCCCACAAACCACTGAGAACTAAACATTCCTTCCTTTGTTTTTAGTTTGCAGACGGACTGGCTTGTTGGAAGGAAGGGGTTAATTTGTAACCACGGTCTGTGCGGCTGTTGGCCGGCTCACTGGAGAAATGTAGCCCCCTTTCATTCTCTGGGTTGTTTACACGACTGGCAGCCATTTTAGACTGGAGCTCTGCTAACACAGAGAGGTCTCGGGTTTCTTAGGCTTTCACAGTGCAGCGAGTTCAGTCAGCGGCTTGTTCTGTCATCCATCTTCCATCGGGGGCCCTTCCCCCCTCACACATTCACACACACACACTCTCTCTCTCATTCTGCAATCTGGTCACCATCCACTGTACTTGGAGAGCTGTATACTGTTCACTTTTAAGTGCTCTGTTGTTTATTAAAGCAGTAAGCCACTTGAGGCCGAACATTATATGGATTTTTCACGGTTAAGGGGTGTTTTTAGTTAACGCATTGCGGAAATGTGTTTTATCATGTTGTTGCATCAGCAATATGATAAAACACAACAATGTTCTGTATGTAATGTATTGGTCAAATGTATTAATGCTAATCTTAATGAAATGCAGCTTATCCAGACACATAAATGTTTTAATACTCTATATTTATATTTATTTTCTACATTTTTTTTACATTATAGGATATTGCAGTGACAACACAGACTACTATTTTGTTTGTTTTTTTTTTCTTCACTTTTTTCGCTTATACAACATGCGTTTAATTGCTCTGACTCTTTATCAACCCTTTTTTTTGTGCCCCATTCTCTCGTTTGCCCTTTTTTCTCAGTCAGTGAACCTTGTCTTGTCCTAAATTTGAAAGCGCATGCTTTCACAGAGCTGTTAAGGGATCAGGATTCTGTGTCTGCATTAGTATCTGTCTGTCTGTTGCCTTGATCATGTACCAAGAAACACAGATGATCTCACTGGACTAAAATCATCAGTATTAATAGCAGCGAAACTCCCATGTAATGAAAACCTTCCCAACGACCTTGTGGTGAAACCAAAGGTTGTCATCTATCGCAGCTGCTAGAAAGGACAATGGGTGTGGTTTGCCCACTGAAGGGTCTAATTGGAGGGCTCTTTATAGGTGATGTCATTTATTTGTTTATGGGTCTTTAACTTAGCACTGTTGCTTTCCCATCACTCAGGCATTATTCCAGACCTTCTGATTGGACCTAATCAGGTGTTCCTCTGTGTCAAAACAACCCCAGCCCATCATCACACCCGGAGTGGTATCATCTGCTTTCATTAGGAAATGAGTAAGATTGATCAGCCGAGGCCTCCTGAGCTGTTTGTTACAATCATGTCAACAGATACACCCTCTATTTATGAGATAGATTTAGCCTTTTCTAGAATCAATAAGCCGTGTATGGTATTGTATGAAAGCAGCTCATTTGTTTCAAATGATTTTGTTAGCAGGTTGATATTTGTTCTGCAGTAAATACTAGTGTTGAATTGAGCTGACTTTGACCTTTTCTGTTTGGTTGATCATCCAATAGGCGAGAATGATCAGTTCAATGGGCAAGTAATCAGAAATTATGCTACCATGTTAGACCATAGATTATTATTATTTTATTTTATTTTTTTAATTGTGTGTTTGGATCTTTGCATAATTTTCGTTATCTAGTTACATCTGAAGATTGCTCCGAGATGTACTGACCCGAAAATATGTTTTGCATGAAGTGATTTTGTTTTTGCATTACATTTAAGGTGCATTGTGTAAATCTTTGCGTCATCTAGTGGTGAGGTTGCGAATTGTAACCGCCCACCGCTCACTCCTCCCTTTCGAAGCACATAGAGAAGCTACGATGGCCGACACAGGACAAATGTCGTCGTCTGAGACAGCAGAGAGTAGCTAGCGCTCTGTAGAGCAGTTTGTCCCTTTAGGGCTACTGTAGAAACATGACGCCGCAAAATGGTGACTTCACTGTAAGGGGACCCGCGGTGTATGTAGATAGAAATGGCTCATTCTAAGGTAATAAAAACATAATGGTTCATTATGTAAGGTCTTTATACACCACTGAAAACATAGTTATGTATATTATATTTGCATTTCTTTCAATAGATCCTCATAAATATTACACACTGCACATTTATTAAGAATTTCATGAAAATAATGAAATAATTATTTTTTTCTATTTATTTTCTTTATATATATATATGGTGGTGGATATGTATGTATGTGTGTGTGTGTATATATATATATATATATATATATATATATTACTTTTCGTGAAAGTCTTTGAGAGATTTTTCCCCCATAATAATAGTCTTTTTCCCTTCCACCATGTCAGAATGCAAAACAAGCAGTTATGTTCTGAAATAACATTAATATTTAATATTCCTCGTCTCAACGGCTGAAGTCATGTACTGTGTGTCTGTACTCCCCCGTTCATTTTTCCCTGTATTTTATTCCACTCCCTCTTCCCCCGTTTTGTTGACTGAACATTTTCGCAGTGTATCCAGCTGCTGCCTGCCGTGCGCTGTGCTCGATGACCTCAGCTCCTGGCTGCCGATTGGTTAATATAGACTTTGACATTATTGCAGCCCGACCGCCACCAATACCCCCTACAAACAGAGGTGTTTCGGATGGGTACAGCCGCAATCACCTTCCTCCTGTCACCTGGGCTGAGTGTGAACCCCCCTCTGCCCACCCCCCCCCCCCCCCCCAACATGTAGCCCATCTGTTGCGTGAATGAGACCTGTGATGGTGCTTCATTACAGAGTGTTAGAGGAATGTCAACAGCTGAACCAGACTTCCCTTCACACTTCCAGACTTGAAATAAGTAAAGGGAAAAAGTATGTGTAAATTGTTTTCGCAGATGGTTTATTTCAGGCTTGGCTGTGATGCTGTTCACGCCAATCTTGAAATGGTATAACTCAGGAATCCTATTGAAATTCTACTAAAGAATGAAAGAATGTCATTGACAAACTCTCCTTTGTGTGTGTGTGTGTGTGTGTGTGTGTGTGTGTGTGTGTGTGTGTGTGTGTGTGTGTTTTTTTTTTTTTTTTTTGCAAGCCCTGGTGCTGTCATGTCATGACTGAATTTAAAACACTGAGGCCATTGATAACGTTTCCATTAAAGTGGATGAATATTGAAACAATGAGTCACATGGCAAACACGTCAATATAAGCCTCATTAATTGTTTTAGTAAAGGCTTTAAAAAAATTGCATGCATATGTATGTATATATATACTGTATATATATATATATATATATATATATATATATATACACAAACCTGATTCCAAAAAAGTTGGGACACTGTACAAATTGTGAATAAAAACAGAATGCAATGATGTGGAAGTTTCAAATTTCAATATTTTATTCAGAATACAACATAGATGACATATCAAATGTTTAAACTGAGAAAATGTACCATTTTAAGGGAAAAATAAGTTGATTTTAAATTTCATGGCATCAACACATCTCAAAAAAGTTGGGACAAGGCCATGTTTACCACTGTGTGGCATCCCCTCTTCTTTTTATAACAGTCTGCAAACGTCTGGGGACTGAGGAGACAAGTTGCTCAAGTTTAGGAATAGGAATGTTGTCCCATTCTTGTCTAATACAGGCTTCTAGTTGCTCAACTGTCTTAGGTCTTCTTTGTTGCGTCTTCCTCTTTATGATGCGGCAAATGTTTTCTATGGGTGAAAGATCTGGACTGCAGGCTGGCCATTTCAGTACCCGGATCCTTCTTCTACGCAGCCATGATGTTGTAATTGATGCAGTATGTGGTCTAGCATTGTCATGTTGGAAAATGCAAGGTCTTCCCTTAAAGAGACGACGTCTGGATGGGAGCAGATGTTGTTCTAGAACTTGGATATACCTTTCAGCATTGACGGTGCCTTTCCAGATGTGTAAGCTGCCCATGCCACACGCACTCATGCAACCCCATACCATCAGAGATGCAGGCTTCTGAACTGAGTGCTGATGACAACTTGGGTTGTCCTTGTCCTTGTCCATTTTAAATGAGCTTTGGCCCAGAGAAAACGCCTGCGCTTCTGGATCATGTTTAGATATGGCTTCTTTTTTGACCTATAGAGTTTTAGCCGGCAACGGCGAATGGCACGGTGGATTGTGTTCACGACAATGTTTTCTGGAAGTATTCCTGAGCCCATGTTGTGATTTCCATTACAGTAGCATTCCTGTATGTGATGCAGTGCCGTCTAAGGGCCTGAAGATCACGGGCGTCCAGTATGGTTTTCCGGCCTTGACCCTTACGCACAGAGATTGTTCCAGATTCTCTGAATCTTTGGATGATATTATGCACTGTAGATGATGATAACTTCAAACTCTTTGCAATTTTTCTTTGAGAGACTCCTTTCTGATATTGCTCCACTATTTTTCGCCGCAGCATTGGGGGAATTGGTGATCCTCTGCCCATCTTGACTTCTGAGAGACACTGCCACTCTGAGAGGCTCTTTTTATACCCAATCATGTTGCCAATTGACCTAATAAGTTGCAAATTGGTCCTCCAGCTGTTCCTTATATGTACATTTAACTTTTCCGGCCTCTTATTGTTACCTGTCCCAACTTTTTTGGAATGTGTAGCTCTCATGAAATCCAAAATGTCTCACTTTCAACATTTGATATGTTATCTATATTCTATTGTGAATAAAATATAAGTTTATGAGATTTGTAAATTATTGCATTCCTTTTTTATTCACAATTTGTACAGTGTCACAACTTTTTTGGAATCGGGTTTGTGTATGTATGTATGTGTATATATATTGGGACGCCTGCCTTTACACACACATGCACATGAACTTTAATGACATCCCATTCTTAATCTGTAGGGTTTAATATGGAGTTGGCCCACCCTTTGCAGCTATAATAGCTTCAATTCTTTTGGGAATTTTAGGAGTGTGTTTATGGGAATTTTTGACCATTCTTCTAGAAGCGAATTTGTGAGGTTAGGCACTGATGTTGGACGAGAAGGCCTGGCTCACAGTCTCCGCTCTAATTCATCCCAAAGGTGTTCTGTCAGGTTGAGGTCAGGACTCTGTGCAGGCCAGTCAAGTTCCTCCACACCAAACTCGCTCATCCATGTCTTTATGGACCTTGCTTTGTGCACTGGTCCGCAGTCATGTTGGAACAGGAAGGGGCCATCCAGCTCTCTACGCACTGTTCTTGAGCTAATCTGAAGGCCACACAAAGTTTGGAGGTCTGTAGCTATTGACACTGCAGAAAGTTGGCGACTTCTGCGCACTGTGCGCCTCAGCATGTGCTGACCCCGCTCTGTGATTTTACGTGGCCTACCACTTAGTGGCTGAGTTGCTGTTGTTCCCAATTGCTTCCACTTTGTTATAATGTCAGTAACAGTTGACCGTGGAATATTTAGTAGTGAGGAAATTTCACTAATGGACTTATTGCACAGATGGCAACCTATCACAGTACCACGCTTGAATTCACTGAGCTCCTGAGAGCGACCCATTCTTTCACAAATGTTTGTAGTAGCAGTCTGCATGCCTAGGTGCTTGATTTTATACACCTGTGGCCATGGAAGTGATTGGAACACCTGAATTCAATGATTTGGAGGGGTGTCCCAATACTTTTGACAATATAGCGTGTATAGAAAATTGAGAAGCAATTTTAATGTACTGAGATGTCACATGTCTGGCAACGGATATATTCAGGGCATCACTATGTGGTTGCTGTTCCGAGTCGATTATGTTAGTTTGTTGGTTTGCAGTTGCTAGGGTGTTTGTGATGATTTGTTTTCAGACCCAAGTCAAAATAGCCCATCACCAAATCTCTATATGATATACTGGTTACCTTTGACTGCTTTTTTTTTTTCTTTCATTTTTTTTTATTATTATTTTTCTCAACCTTATAGCACTCGGATGGGTAATCACAGAAGTCCACACATCCGGTCTCATGAATGGATTGTCAAATCTGCGCATTAAACCAGGTTAAAATCTCACACTTTATTTAGTATTTATAGCTCCTAACTTAATAAAACAGGCTCTGTGACTACACTCAAAAATGCTGCATTTTTTAGAGTGTATGAGGAATGATTACCTCAAAATGTGCGTCCTTATGCAAGTTTGAAGGTCTTTATTTAAATTAAATACATAGACCTCTTTAGCTGTTGTCTTGTGCCAGTGATTATCCCTCCACATGCCAAAGTTGGCACACGTGCCCATAAGTTGCCGACTCCTGATCTAGGGTCTTAATTTTACCATTGATTAATGTTGTGTGGATTTGTTGTTGTCTGTTAGTTTATTGATTTTGTACAGCACTTTGGATTGGAATAACATGTGTTGTATTTAAATGAGCTTTAAAAATAAAATAAAATGAATTGAAGTGTGGTGGGGCGAGTTAGGCTCCAAAACGTTAAAGGTTTGCTCAAATCCTTAACCCCAAGTATAAGAAATAGTAACAGTGATGCTTGCCTTAGGTTTGCACCATTTTCATATACTGCCTTTAGTGGAGGAATATTACCAAACCGTGATTGGCACCGTCTCTGACATTTCTCGCAAATGCCGTGTGTGGTGCACTGTAGTCTGGCATGGCATTAGATTGTGTGGCTCTTCATGTCTTCAGTGTGATTAGGAGATGGAGTCTGTTCTTTAAATAGAATGCCAATGAAGGAGTGCATGGTCTGATTGGCAGTGGCAATGTATAATTCAGTTTTCAACCCCCAGGTTTCAGAGCGAGTCTGTGTTCTGATTACTAATCAGCAGACACAGTGACTCTCCCCACCTCCTCTACGGCGAGAAGGCGCGACCTGCTATCAGCTGCTGTGTCTGTCATGAACTATTGCGTGCCAATCTGGAGAGCCCCGCTAAAAGAGGCGGGAGGGGGGTGAGAGAAGATGCCTGTTACCATGGAGAAGCAGACCTGGGGTGATGGTGGTTGGTTGTAAAGTCTAGGTCTTTTTAGTCTCCAGATATCCTGTTTTTCTTTTCCTCTTTTCAGAGCCCTCCTGAATGAATGCCCTGCGGTCCATGGGAACATACAGTTTCCTGCAGTGTAGAAGAGGTTTTGTGGCATTTTTGCATGTGGACAGCTGCAGTAGAAGTCTAGGATTGCATCTTCCAGTAGTTTAGTACTGAACTGTAAGTAATAAGCTTCAACGTCCAATTTGTCATCCACCGTTTGTGCTACTGACGTGAATGACTCCTGAAATCATGTGGCATTTGGAGGAGAGGTGCACTGTGAAAAATACCCTGTTATATTTACGGAAAAAAACGGCAGCTGTGGTTGCCACAAATTCATTGTGGTGACAATGTTTCAGGTATTATGGGGTGGAATATTAGTGGCTGTATACAACTTATAACTGTATATTTGATTAATGAATATATTGTTAATATGCAAAGCAAACTAAACAACCAAAATCTGTTTTTTACCTTAAAATGTGCTGATAACCACAACAACAATAATACAAAGGGGTTAAAAAGAAGGCCACATGATAAATCATAAATATAAAACATGGTCAATACTTGTGTATAGACAGTGCACAGTCACACACAGACAAAACACCATCAGGGTAACATGCATGACACTAAAATAATGCAATAAATGGGTTAAATACGAAAGAAACAAAATTATTTTTTATATATAAACCATAGATTTGACAGTATGGTTAATAAACCATAGATTTGACAGTATGTTACAGTAAAATTGCATATAATGTGATAAGCATTCACAATTTGTATCCATGTATGGTAAGGTAAATTGCACATTAATAGGTTTCTACTGTAGCATCACAGTATTTTTCTATAAAAATGTATATATAAAAAAATTGCAGTGTGTGCTATTACTTAAATGGGTGAAATATATAGACTATATATAGGTGTATATATAGACGACCATAGAGACTTATAGCTCTTATGATAAAGATATAGGTCTAAAAATCATTCTAAATATAAAATAATATCAGAGTCCACACCACAACTATAACGACAATGGCACAGAGAAGCAATATAGTTAGAATCACTTTCAGAACGATTTTTTTCCCAGCTGATGAACGATAAAAAAAAAATAAAAAAAAACATTGACAGCCAATCAGAATCCATCCTGCTTTAAAGAGCTTGAGCATTTAAAGCGGCAGATGACATAAGCATGGTGCACATGCTTAGAATAAACAGAACAATATTGTGCTTGGTGTGGACGCTGATATAGCTATCGTTATAGTTATCGTTCTTGGTGTGAATGGACTTTTAGACTTAAGACTAGAGTTTAGCAAGTAACCGCTGCAAAATAAAATTTTCTTCCAAATTTCAAAGTTTTATGAAACAGCTGTTGTTTTTTCCACGTAATGATTTTAGTAGCACTATAGGTGTGATGAAAAATAATGCACATGTTTTATGTGGATATTTTACAGCTATCTGACTGTGAAGGTTGATTTATGGTCAGTGTCTATCTCTCGCTCTTGTTTTCTCACTGGTTTTGGCCGCTATCCATCATATATCTCGCTTCTCATCATGATTTTGTTTTTGTTCTGGAGCCAAACTTCTTTTGTTTCATCTGTCCGACCCGTTCACATTTCTGGTAATCAGAACCAGAGCCGCTCCAGGAGTCCGACTTCCCACTAGCCTGGGGTGAATTCTGGCGGTTTGGTTGTACTTATTCACATTCCATGGCACATTTTTTGTTCAAGTTTGAAATCTTGCTGAAATGTGGGCCAAAGAGTACACCGAGTCCACTACATCTTTCCAGCTTTCCTTTTTCCACTTTGTGTCCTCAGCATTTTACAGCTTCCCAGAAAACATTGCCCAGCTTTTCCCAAATTTAAAAGCCATTACTGAATCTTAGCCAGTGGCTAAATCAACCTCGTGTTCCCATGTTGTCTGCACGATAATCAGATATATGTAATATCCACCGAGGGAGTTCAGAGCGAGGATGAGTCATAGCTAGTGCGGTTTTAAATCATAGGGCTTCATTCACACCCTTGAACGCCTGCGTCGTCTTTTTAAAGGTTGTGATTTGCTCATTCACACTCTTTTGCTGGATCCACTATAGTCAGGAGGACTCCTGCTGGTTAGTATGTGGTATTGCAGGCTACTTCATGGATTTGGGTTTTTGTTTGGTGGTAATTGCATACTACTTGTTTTGAGCTGTCGAATAGCTTATTGACTGTACTATCTCGTCCCTTTTTACTTCATCTAAATCAACGTCAAAAGAAGTCACATCGCATCGACATTTCCTACATATCTCTGAAACACACAGGCACCACCAAGACGCCTCTTTATTGATTATTGGTTCACATGAACAAAGCAGTTCCCTTCAAGTTCACCTCCTTAAATGGCACCAAAGTCAACATAAAATCAAAATTGATCGCATTTACTTTTGTAATACACATTCCTGGTCTAATTATGCAAGATTTGTCAACCACTTGTTCTCAACCAAACACTAATCCTACCATAACCCTATAGTAAGTACATGTAGTTAATTAATATTACTCTGTAGTTAAATATATAATTACATTGTAACAATGACACTTTAACACGTGTAACACTTTATTTTATGGTGACGTAGTTACATTGTACTTACTCAAATAAGTACTGAGTAATATTAACTAACTACATGTACTTACTATAGAGTTACGGTTAGGGTTTGGTTTAGGGTTAGTTACTTGTAATTATGCATAATTTACTGTTATTACTATAGTAAGTACATGTAGTAACCAATGTGTAACTACGTCACCTTAAAATAAAGCGTTACCCAAATTTCATTTTCTGCCAACATCAAGACCTCTTAATTTTTTTACTTTTTCTCTCCATTGGGGTCCACTTTTCACATTCCCAATGGATAAATTAAAATTATTTTATAATTTTTGAATTATCTTTGAATATCTTGTTTTGCTTGTAAATGCATCATATTATAGAAGTACACCCTTAAAAATAAAGGTTCCAAAGATGCCGTAGAAGAACCATATTTGGTTCCCCGAAGAACCTTTCAGTGAAAAGTTCTTAAACAGTGTGAAGAACATTTTAATAATCAGAAGAACCTTTAGCACTTTTGTGTGTTGGAAAGGTTCTGTGGATGTTAAATGTTCTTCATGGAACCGTTGGTAAGAGTGTTATCAACATTTTAAGAGTGTATTGTGTTGCTTTAAACTGCAAATACTCTGAAGGCCCACTTTTAAAACTCTTTACCTGCGCTGACCACGCCAGACAGCGAGTCTAATGTATTGCAGCCTGTTTGCTAATGGCAGCCGCCAGTCCTGGCACAGATGTTGAGCTGTAGAGGAGAGCAGTGCCGCCCAAACTCCCTGTTCCTTCACGGTGATTAATGAAACCCCAGCTCACCGAGCTCCTCTCTCAGCCTCGACGGACTGCTTCGGTCTCTCAGGTCCCCGCTGTATTTCCTTCACGCTGTCAGATTTATACCAGGGTGTAGTGCATATTTATGAAGTGTACTCTCCATTTGCACTCGCGGCTTGTTTTTCTTACATTTACTGTCCATGGCTCTGGATATTAATCATACGTCACTCACTCCCTCTGCTGCAGCTGTCGCTGCTCTTATGGTCGTACACCAGCCGCATAATTGAGCGAAACGCTCCAGATCTGCAGGAAGTAGGTCTAAGGAGCCAACTCGTACACCAGGGTACTTGTGGTGAATGTTAACATTTAATTTGTTCCTTTTAAAGGACTTCATATTTCCTGCTGAATGCTAATGTCTTTGTTTAAGATGCGTATATCAGCTGTCCATTTTATATTCCACCCCAGCTGAAGCCAATCGCCTTGCACGCCCATAGCTGCATCCCAAATTTGCATGCTAGCCAGACTAAGTAGTATGCAAAATGGTGATTAGTGCACCCCAAGTCAAGGTACTTTGAAAATAGTAATAACAGAGGTGCCTGGATAGTGTTCTATTTTTTTTAAATGTACATCCTTGGCTTCTGTAGCACATAATTCCTTGAGCACTACATCAAAATTTTGAAAGCAGATTTTAAATGTTTGAATCTAAAAGTTACATAATAATGAACTAACATATGAACTTGCATAATAATGAATAAAGCTGACAGTATGTGGTTAAACGGAAACTGTGGTATCAAGAATTTTATGATGTTGTTATTGCTGTAGTACAATCTAATACTGGTATATAGTCTTACTACATACTTAAAGGGGTAGTTCACCAAAAAATGAAAATTCTCTCATCAATTACTCACCCTCATGTCATTCCAAACATGTATGACTTCCTTTCTTCTGCAGAAATCAAAAGATACATTGTGGCTAAAAACATGGGACCCCATTGACTTTCATTGTATGGACAAAAAAAAAATTCCTGTGTTCTCGGAAGAAAGTCAGTCATACAGGTTTGGAAAGACATGAGGGTGAGCAAATGAACTGTATACACATGTATACACTTATCTATTAACGGCAATGTAGGTTGAATATAGGTGAATGGAACAACTTCTGATAGTTTGTCATTGGTGTTGTTTTTAAAATATGATCCCAATGGCTTCCTCAGTGTCATATCATACTAGTTTAGGAATTGAACTGTCCCACTTTACCTGTATTTGCTCTACATACTTTTAGGTCATAGTAAAACTATGTAAATTGGAAAGTAGCCCATGGCTTTGCACGTTTAAACGGGCAAAGTTATTATCATATTGCATGGCTGTCTAGAATAATCAATTCTGATTGGCCTTCTGCAGTCACATGTTTTATATACTACTGTTCAAAAGTTTGAGGTCAGAAAGTTTTTTTTATTTTTAAAAGAAATACTTTTAGATTCAGCAAGGATGCATTAAATAGTGTATATTTACCGCTATACTGTGTACTGACAAACTATTGCCTGGTAAACAATTTTATTTCTTCTCACAAAACTTTCATTTTAACTAGTGTTGTCACGATACGATACCTTGAAAAATATCGATTTTCGATACCACGGGGAAAAAAATGGAGGATCTAACAGTAGTATTCAGGTAAGAAATACTACAGAAATTAAAGTAATCAAATGTTAAATAGCACTGGATAGTTTTCATTGTAAAAATTAAATACAGATTAATGCTTACAATTAAAGATACAAAAGTTATTCAGACAAGTGAGTGAGTGATTTTCTCTGTCTTTTGTTCTTTGATTAACTTGAAAGACATGACAGGTTTATTAGGCTGTTGTCACTTTAAGAGCTTATGCACAGATCCAATATACTGTTACTCAGCATGCATTTTCTCTAAACTATTTACATTCCAAAACTGACTGTATTTATCTGAATACTCGGCAAGATGGGCCTTTTGACATAATTTTGTACGTATTTGATCACTTAAGTGCAATAAGCCACGAAAAAGAAGTCAAGTTGGTGCTCGCAAGCTGTTTTATTGGCAGCTTTATGAGAGAGGCACTTATATAGATCAGTGGTGCACATGCTTTTGATGTGAGCACGAAACCTGCGGGAATGACTAAATTTGTGCGCAATACCCGCAACCCCTTGCCAAAATTCAAGACATGAGGACCTGAGTGAGAGGAGGCAGGTGCTTGTCAAACTCTGAATTCAATGTCAGAGAGAATGGAGAGTGAGAAAGCACAGCTGGTATTGGTGTATCGATACTTCAGAAAAGGAGTATTGGAAGCTTTCAGATATTTCTGTATCGATACATATCAAAATATCGATATTTTTGACAACACTACCTCATTTATTTGAGTACCTGTTTGACCTTTTTTTTGGAACACAAAAGATGTTTTTTGTTTTGTTTTTGTCTATACAATGAAAGTCAAAGGGGTCCAGTATTCTTTAGATCCCAGCGTTCTTCAAAAATTCATTTTTTGTGTTCTGCTGAAGAAAGTCATAGCTAATTTTTTATGTGAACAATCCCTTTAATGTCCATTAATTTGGTATGAATGCTTGTAATAAACAGGATAATGTACAGTTAGCCAGTCATAATTCCAAAATAAGCTTCTTCAGGATCGTACAAGACCAACTTACTACTCATTATGTAGCTGTGTCCAGTTGAACAGAATGAAAACGGACCACTTTAGGGTCAAAATGGTGTTTACTTAGGCTCCTCCCTTAGATATCAGTTATTCTGCGTGAATTTGGTGTCGGAATTGACTATAATAGTAGCAGATTTTTTTTATGAGATTCCTCGTTGTCACTCCTTGTGTCTGCTGCAAGCATTCGCTCCAAATTTCATCTGGCATAGTGAAGACTGCGTGTGATGTAACATATTTTCATGAGTGCTGTGCTCTTTTTGACGTGGCGCGTCTGACTGGCGTGGGTGCCTTAGTTAGTTTCTGCCGGGAGATGTTTCGGTCTGTTACCCTTTCCGTCAGTGGGGCAGGCTGTGGGGGGAGGAGCCCCTTAGCGTGTCATTCCGATGTGACGAACAGAGATGACACGGGCAGAAAATAACCTTCTATTTCAGCCCCAACCAAACCCCCTTTAACGTATGATGGAACCAGCCAATCACAGCTGGCTCTGTTGCTAGGTAATGGCTCTGCCGCCCCCGTGCTTAAGTATGTTAATACAAGGCGATCGCATCCCCCTTCCCGAGACGAGAGATTGTACGGATGTGGGTGTGTTGGGGGTTTGTCTACTACAGTGAGGGAGAGCGGCCGAGATGATGAGAAAAAATACAAAGGCCAACAGACAGAATTATAGGGGATAGACGAGAATGAATCATCGTGGTCAGATTCAGTTGGTTGGTTTCCTCTGCAGACGGCTTTATACTAAAACAACCTGTCTTCCATTTAGTGAACAGGTTCCCTCACAATAAAAAGAAAGATCAAACTCTGTTCTTCATTTTTGTTTCTTTGTCTTTTAACCCTTATATGGCCTTTGGGGTCCATTTGATGTTCCCTCATTAAAAAAAAATGTTCCCTTCATCTCAGTGGCATGAGATTTTGTGACTTTTGTTACACTTTTGTGAAAAAGTTTTTCATTTTTCAATGAAATCAATAAATCCGGCATAAATCTGAAATTTTTCACACAGAAATAAAGGCCTGGTACTAGAGCACAAATGCAATGTGGAACAAACATGCTCACTCACACAAACACACACAGATTTGACTGCAACAGACAGCATTTGTATAGAATTTGGCAAGCAAAATTAGGGGTGAGATATGAAGGCGTGAGACCTAACACACACACACACACACACACACACACACACAACTCCTTAATAATTTCTCATTCTAAAGTTAGTGATTTTTTTATTTTTTTTTTACATTTGGTTTATCGAAATAAATACTTTGTGAATACAATCTGACTCTTAAGGTTTTTTTTTATGCCATTTTAGTTATACTTTTGCAAATTTGTGTGACATTATTGCAAAAACAGACACTTCAAAACATTTCAAACAACAAAAATAATGATTTAATGTATTTTATAACGTTTAAATGTATATATTCACAAAATATATCACAAAAAAGTTGTGATAGGAGCAATTGGCCACATCCAGAAGAATGAATGGAGCTCTATGGCCCTCTGCTGGATGTATATGGTCAAAACACTTTATTTCTAAAACTGTAATTCCTATAGGTTTCCTTTCAAATGATATATCATTTGTATTAAAAAACTGTATATTTTTTTATACATTCGCTCTGTAAATGTGTGGGGTCCGAACGGACCCTAAAGATATACAAGGGGAAATGAGGACCGTATGAGAGGGTTAAGGTGCTGTCACATTAGTAATATTTTCAGGGGAAAAGTTTGCGGTCTATTGTCAATAGTGTAGTGATGCACGAAGCACAGCTCACACAGAAGTCACTTAGAAACAGGCAGCTTTCTGTTGGTCAACATGGCGAGTTATGATCAGCTTGAACCCTACTCAAAGTCTTCATCTTCTCGATCTTCCCAGTCACGCAAATTTGTATTGAATTTACTCTATTTCTACCGTAAAATTCCATAAAGTAATGGTAATTGTGATCACGCCTTTACTCTCTCATGTTGTTTCAGAAACTTGGTATCTCTAGAACATGTTATTCTTCCATACAGTCTGTTAAATGTTATCTATTTTAATATATTGTAAAATATAATTTATTCCTGTGACAGCAAAGCTGAATTTTCAGCATCATTACTCCAGTCTTCAGTGTCACATGATCACAGAAATCATTGTAATATGCTGATTTGCTGCTCAAGAAACATTTCTTATTATTATCAATGTTAAAAACAGTTGTGCTGATTAATATTTGTGTGGAAACCGTGATGCACTATAGTCATTATTCACTGATTAATAGAAAGTTCAAAACATCAGCATTTATTTGAAATTGTTTAAGTCTTTACTGTCATCAATTTAAATTAATCAATTTAATGCATCCTTGCTGAAATTATTAGTTTCTTTCAAAAAAAAAAAAAAAAAAAATCTAACTGACCTCAAACTTTTGAGCAGTAGTGTATAGTGCTCAGTATGCAAATTTCATGCATGGAATTCCCGGAGGAATTGGATTAAAAATCCACCACTTGGCTGGAATTAATCATGCAATGTAGTTAGACCATGTGACAGTGTAGCATACTACTCTTTAAAACGTCTGCCATTGCATACTGTTTTGCATACTACTTTTAAAATGAGTAAAAAGTAGGATGAATTTAGATAAACTGGATATTTTTTCTTTCATTTCAATTACAAATTTACTTGAATTCACCCTACATACTGCACAGTATGCAGTAAGCAGCACGCTGTTGTTCCCAAAATTATCGCTATTCTGTTACTTTATGGCTGTTCGATGATTTTATTCACTATATTAGTTTTGTTATTTGACTTACACCAACAATGCAGTTTCTCAGGAGCTCTATCTGTGTGCGGACTTGCTTGTGTCCATTCCCAGTGCGCACACATCAGCCCTGCTTTTGAGACACTGTGGTGTGGCAGCAGCAGGCCAGCAGTGACGGACGGCTTGTCAGAGTGACAGCACCACACACACAAACACACGCATGTGTACGTGCTTGCATTAATATGCATGATCCCTGCACACATGCCCCTGGTTGTTATTTGGGGGAAAAAGACCTTTACATTAATCAAAAAATGCATGAGCTTTGTATTAAGTGAGATAAATATTAATGAGGAAGCATGGTTTGGGTGGGTGGATGTAGTTTAATAACAAGCGTATGTGTGCCGGTGTTCGCTGAGGAGAATGCTGGGAAGGCCGGCAGGGTGCAGGCCAGTGAGCGGAATACTAATGCGGCCACATACCTTTGTTCCGTTCCAGCCCTCACGTTTCTCTGGAGTCATTCATATGCATTCGAGCGCATTGTGTCTGTGGACGTACTACAGTCAGATTATTGTCCCCTCCTAGAGCACATAACTATTGCTGGATTTGTTATCACACGCACAGGTGTTATTGCAGTACCTTTTGTGGGATCAATGCTAGGACAATCATTCCTCTTTTAGTGTGTTTCTAGTGTATGTTTATAGCAATAAGGTGCTCAAGGCATTTTGGTAGTCGATCAGTATTCATTTATTTGTTTGTTTGTTTGTTTGTTTGTTTTGTTTTTTTCGATGCCTGAACTATTTTATTCCGTTCCCATCAATTATATATATATATATATATATATATATATATATATATATATAATATGTATATGCATATATATATATATATATATATATATATTATATGTATATGCATATTATATATATATATATATATGCATACACTGAACAAAATTATAAACGCAAAACTTTTGTTTTTGCCCCCATTTTTCATGAGCTGAACTCAAAGATCTAAGACTTTTTCTATGTACACAAAAGGCCTATTTCTCTCAAATATTGTTCACAAATCTGTCTAAATCTGTGTTAGTGAGCACTTCTCCTTTGCCGAGATAATCCATCCACCTTACAGGTGTGGCATATCAAGATGCTGATTAGAGAGCATGATTATTGCACAGGTGTGCCTTAGGCTGGCCACAATAAAAGGCCACTCTAAAATGTGCAGTTTTACTGTATTGGGGGGGTCCGGGGGGGTCCGAAAACCAGTCAGTATCTGGTGTGACCACCATTTGCCTCACGCAGTGCAACACATCTCCTTCGCATAGAGTTGATCAAGTTGTTGATTGTGGCCTGTGGAATGTTGGTCCACTCCTCTTCAATGGTTGTGCGAAGTTGCTGGATATTGGCAGGAACTGGAACACGCTGTTGTATACGCCGATCCAGAGCATCCCAAACATGCTCAATGGGTGACATGTCCGTGAGTATGCTGGCCATGCAAGAACTGGGATGTTTTCAGCTTCCAGGAATTTTGTACAGATCCTTGCAACATGGGGCCGTGCATTATCATGCTGCAATTATCGGTTTGCATAACCAAAGAATTTGGTGCTCACTAACACAGATTTAGACAGATTTGTGAACAATATTTTAGAGAAATAGGCCTTTTGTGTACATAGAAAAAGTCTTAGATCTTTGAGTTCAGCTCATGAAAAATAGTGGGGGGGGGGGAACAAAAGTGTTGCGTTTATAATTTTGTTCAGTGTATATACACATATACACTTACCTAAAGGATTATTAGGAACACCTGTTCAATTTCTCATTAATGCAATTATCTAATCAACCAATCACATGGCAGTTGCTTCAATGCATTTAGGGGTGTGGTCCTGGTCAAGACAATCTCCTGAACTCCAAACTGAATGTCAGAATGGGAAAGAAAGGTGATTTAAGCAATTTTGAGCGTGGCATGGTTGTTGGTGCCAGACGGGCCGGTCTGAGTATTTCACAATCTGCTCAGTTACTGGGATTTTCACGCACAACCATTTCTAGAGTTTACAAAGAATGGTGTGAAAAGGGAAGAACATCCAGTATGCGGCAGTCCTGTGGGCGAAAATGCCATGTTGATGCTAGAGGTCAGAGGAGAATGGGCCGACTGATTCAAGCTGATAGAAGAGCAACTTTGACTGAAATAACCACTCGTTACAACCGAGGTATGCAGCAAAGCATTTGTGAAGCCACAACACGCACAACCTTGAGGCGGATGGGCTACAACAGCAGAAGACCCCACCGGGTACCACTCATCTCCACTACAAATAGGAAAAAGAGGCTACAATTTGCACGAGCTCACCAAAATTGGACAGTCGAAGACTGGAAAAATGTTGCCTGGTCTGATGAGTCTCGATTTCTGTTGAGACATTCAGATGGTAGAGTCAGAATTTGGCGTAAACAGAATGAGAACATGGATCCATCATGCCTTGTTACCACTGTGCAGGCTGGTGGTGGTGGTGTAATGGTGTGGGGGATGTTTTCTTGGCACACTTTAGGCCCCTTAGTGCCAATTGGGCATCGTTTAAATGCCACGGCCTACCTGAGCATTGTTTCTGACCATGTCCATCCCTTTATGACCACCATGTACCCATCCTCTGATGGCTACTTCCAGCAGGATAATGCACCATGTCACAAAGCTCGAATCATTTCAAATTGGTTTCTTGAACATGACAATGAGTTCACTGTACTAAAATGGCCCCCACAGTCACCAGATCTCAACCCAATAGAGCATCTTTGGGATGTGGTGGAACGGGAGCTTCGTGCCCTGGATGTGCATCCCACAAATCTCCATCAACTGCAAGATGCTATCCTATCAATATGGGCCAACATTTCTAAAGAATGCTTTCAGCACCTTGTTGAATCAATGCCACGTAGAATTAAGGCAGTTCTGAAGGCGAAAGGGGGTCAAACACAGTATTAGTATGGTGTTCCTAAATCCTTTAGGTGAGTGTATATACATATGTATGTTTGTGTAATTGTATATGTGTGTGTGTGTGTGTGTTTATATCCCAGGTAATATGAATTGCAGGTACGTGATCTTAAACGACAAAATTACTTCCTTGATTTAACCATCACTTATACCCTTCGTTAGTTCCCTTCGTTAGTTCACCCAAAAATGAAAATTCTGTTATTAATTACTCACTCTCATGTCGTTCCAAACCCGCAAGACATCCGTTCATCTCCAGAACATAAATGAAGATATTTTTAATAAAATCTGAGAGCTTTCTGTCCCTTCATTGACAGTTTACGCAACTAAAGAAATCATTAAAGTAATCCATATGACTCCAGTGGTTTAACCTCAATTTTATGCAGCGACGTGAGTCGTTGTTTTCACAAAAAAATGAATTTACCACTTTATATACAAAATATGAATCTCCAACGCGCGTTCACGAGAGCACCACAACGCATGCGTGTTGTGTTGCCATGAGAGCAGACGTTGTTGCGTTAACGTGCGTTGGAGATTAATATTTTGTAAATAAAGAATATCTTCTAAAAAATATCTTAATTTGTGGAAATATCTTCAAATATCTTTGAAGTCGAATTATCTTCATTTGTGTTCCGAAGATGAATGAAAGTCTTACGGGTTTGGCATGACATGAGGGTGAATAATTAATTACAGAATTTAAATTTTTGGGTGAAATAACCCTTTAACAGCATTGTGAAAGGACACTTCTTGAAGGGTTTTAGGCCCTGTCCACACGAACACGGGTATTTTCAAAACCGCAGCTTTTTCTATGTGGTTTGGCCGTTCGTCCACATGCAAACGCAGTATCCGGACACTGAAACCAAACCTTTTTTAAAAACTCCTGCCAGGTTGAACATTTTTAGAAACTCCAGTTGCAGTGTTGTTATGTGGACAGTGAAACCGGAGATTTTGGCTTGTTACGTCAAAACTGGAACCGGCAATAATCTTTTTTCCAGGCTTCTGATTGGCCAACATGGCTTTACGGTTAGGGTTATATTGCCACCTGTTGGTTTGGCATGTTCTTGACAGCGCTTCATAGCGTGTTTTTGCGTTTTCATGTGGACGCAAATTTTGTTTTTTAAACGGAGGAGGAAAAACTCTGTTTATAAAAATACCCGTGTGCATGTGGACAAGGCCTTAGTTCTTTCACTGGAAAATAAATGTCCATTTTATTATTGTGCATATGATTGAATTGACAAATCGATATCTTCGGTTGCAATGCGACACTTTTTAGCACATTTTACTGTGCAAATATGACTTGTTGTATGTTCATGAATGATGAATGATTTGTGTTCAGTAGACTGCATGTGTATTCTCCCCTCCTCTCCCCGCTGTAGCCAGACCTTTTCCAGGGGGAGTTGCACCACATTAGTGGACTCCAGTCTAAATGTCACCCACTACTGAAAGACAACTCCTCCCTGCATCAGCAAGGAGCCCCTGCACTGACCTTGATCCTGCAGAAATGTCACGGTATCCACCCCGCCTTGACATTACACTGGAGAGAAGGGACTATATTTGCACATGAAGACTCTTGCCATTAAATATCCCACACAACCATTTGTTGAACCTTCTGTTTGTTTGGCTCTGAGTGGCCCTTGTGGTACTTTTACTCTCTGTCATTTGTCTTTGTATTACATACTGGTGGTTACGTAGTTAGTCTACATAGTTAGCTACCTAATATAGCAACATCTTAACTGTAATGGAGACTCGTAAATGTCTGATTTGAAACGTTAGTCAAGTTTATCATTTAGAGAAATTTTTATAGTACAAGCGAGTGTCTTTTTACATAGTCATTGCAAATAAAGAGTCATTTCATACAACTAGCTAATCTTTTAAAAACTGCACACAGTTGATTTCATTAAAGACCGGCATTAGCATGCTGACAATGCCTGTTGTTGCACACTTAATTGAACACCTGCAAATCTAAATATAGTGTTGTCATTTTGTTTATTTATATATCATCTTCCAACCATCAGACAGTGGAACATCTTAATGCAGTCAGACAAAAGGAATATCCAACATCTGACATCTGACAGGTGATTCCAATGGAGATTACTTAGCAAGAATGCATTAAATTGATCAAAAGTGACAGTGAAGACTTTGACATTGCTACCAAAAAATCTATTTCAAATAAATGCTGTTCTTTTGAGCTTTCTATTTATCAAAGAATCATGAAAAAAAAAGATCAGTTTACACAAATAAATACGAAGCAGCACAACTGTTTTCAACTGATAAATAATAATAATAATAAATGTTTCTCGAGCTTCAAATCAGCATATTATAATGATTTCTGAAGGATCATGTGACACTGAAGACTGGAGTAATGATGCTGAAAATTCAGCTTTGACATCACAGGAATAAATTATGTTTTAAAATATATTAAAATAGCAATTAAGAACTAAATTAAACAAAATATTCCCTGATCTCAACCCAGCCTGCCTTCGCTGCACAATTGAACCAGCCATGTTATCGCATTCTTTCTGGTCTTGTCCGAAACTGTCTGATTTTTGGGGGAAAGTCTTCAGGTGCTTTTCTGTTATTTTTTTCTTTGCCAATAGACCCCAACCTCTTAACTGTATTGTTTAGTATCTTGCCAGAATGTGTATCTGTTCAGGCTGACAGTGTAGCCTTTGCAACTCTACTGGCTAGGCGACTTATTCTTATGAATTGGAAGACAGCAGCTCCCCCTCCTTATCGCCAATGGGTTTTTGACCTTTTATACGCCCTCAAGATGGAAAAGATTAGGTTCGCAATAAAACAAAAGCCAAAACTTTTTCTGAAAGTCTGGAGCCCTCTTCTGGAATATCTTAAGGAGACAACTGCATCTTAATTTTAATTTAATTAATTAATTAATTAATTAATTAATTAATTTTTATTTAATAATTTCTTATTCTTTTTTTTTTTTCTTTTTTAGTATTATTATTTATTGTTTTTTTTTTTTTGTGAATAACTATGTTTGCCTGGTGTTTTCTTTTTTTCTTAATCTGAATTAATGTATGGTTGTATGTTAGATGTATATAAGTATCTATATTATTTATACTATATTACTATATTTACGTTATTGTTACTCTCTGTCAGACCTAAGATGAACCAAAGAAAAGCACAAAAAAATAGCAATTAGATTATTTAAATTGTAATAATATTTCAAAATATTACTGTTTTACTGTATTTGTGATCAAATTAATGCAGCCTTTGGTGAACATAAAAGACTTACCGACCCCAAACTTTTCAACAGTACTGTACTTTTTAGTACTTTTTTATGGAAAATGTGTTGCATTTTCTTTTTCTTTGGAACATAGATGCGCTGCTGCCTAGGATTTTGGCTTTAGACGTTGTACAACAGCCTAAGTTTGCTTTGGAACAGAGTTAAAATGTCTGTTCTGGAAGAACACGTGAGTTATGTGCGCACAGTGTGACGGAAACCTTGAGGGATTGTAAGAGGAGTAATTCAGAGGAGAGTTTCATCATTCTGGTGTTGGATTCAGCACTGTCCTCATCTCTGTTTCTCTCCTTCAGGCCCAACTGTGTTCTGTCCTGTAAAATTGCTTTTAAATTACATTTCTAGGTTTCTCCTAAGATTTCCTTTACTATCTCTGGAGGAGAGGAAATAAATATCCATTCGGAATATCCAATTTCAGCTACTTCTGCGCTATGGAAGTTGGCAGTGAGCTGGACACAATATACCTGTCAGGTCTTTAACCCTCAGTGTTTCCCATTACAGTAAACCAAACCAAGCTTACAAAGATCCATAATGTCTTTGAATTATCTTCAATTGGACGCTTTTCTCAACAAATATTGACATATGTAATTCATTTATCAGAATATTATTAATAATTAATTTAATCAAAATTTGACAGCACTAATAAAGATGCATAGTTGAAATTTTAAAATAATATCTGTAATAATTTGATAGGATTCTCATGCAGCGTCTGTATTTGGAGCACATTTACACTTCATACTCTGTCTGAAAACATAATCATCTGAAGATTGGATATGATGAAGAGTGTTAAAGGAAGGAGGGCACCCTGTACAAATCATGATAAATGTGTGTGAACGAGCCGCGCTCACCCATGCTGTGCCGCCAGAGCTTCACTTTGCAGCCTCGGGCATCAGGTGGCCGGATTTAAATAGCAAGGGCCGAGGCCACATCTGTTGCGGCTGGTCTGGTGGAGAGAGCCGTCGATGCTCGATCTGTGTGTGCAAGATGACATTTAGATGAGCGGGGATTTACCCAGCAGCTGTGCAGACGCTGGTCGGCATGATGGATGATGGGTCCGGTTGCCTAATGTACAGCACAGAAAAACAGTTGTGCGCTGTTGCTCAATGTGGATTTTTGTCAGAGGCAATGGTTCCCTTCTAAACCAGAATTATCTGTAGTTTGTGTGTGTGTGTGTGTGAGAGACAGCTTTACATTTATACACAAGCTTAGTTCTGCTGCATACCAATTGTATCTACACCATGTTCAGAAAAGTTACGTTTTTGTCACATGACCTTTTTATGACATTTATTTAGCTTGTAGGTCTAAATTAATATGGATCCTTTTTTTCATTTTGGCTAAAAATATCTTTGATCAGTCAAATAATGAATCAATTCAAATTTTAGATTGATAGCAGTTCATTGTGCTTGTAGTTCATTCATCAGTTTGGAAATAGTGCTTCAGTTGACCCAGTGCATTGTGGGATACAGTATTACACACGGTGTGCTCTGGTAGCGTTCTTAACATTTGATATCCATACAAATATTGTATGTAGTACATCATATACATACTAAAAAATAGTATGAGTAGTATGGTAGTATGCATTCTGAACCCATATATGGATACTCTTAAATATTGTCTTCCTCTTCTACACTATTGTTTTGGATGCATACTACCATACTACTAGTACTATTTTTGCAGTATGTATAGTCATGTTCGTTTGGATAGTTTTAAATATAGCCTTCTTCCAGAATATGTGGGTTTGGATGCATACTACTCATACTATTTTTGCAGTATGCAGTTTGAACACTCTAACACCTAACCCTTTTTCAGTAGGTTTAGTGTTATGTGCATATGTATAGTCTTGGATATTGTTTTCCTTTTCTAAACTATATAGGTTTACTTGTACTATTTTTGCATATTTTTTGCATGTGTAGTCTTAAAGTCTTATGTGCATATGTATTATATATTATCTATTATCTTCCTCTTTTAGGCTATATGAGATTGAAATGCATACTACTCTTTACTATTTTTGTAGTATGTATAGTCGTGCATATTTGTGTGTTGATTTTGATGTTTGTTTTGGTTCGTTGTCCTGATGGAAGATCCAACCACGGCCCATTATAAGATTTCTAGCAGAGGCCGTCAGGTTTTGATTTTTTTATCTGTTGGTATTTGCTAGAATCCATGATACCATGTATCTGAACAAGATGTCCAGGACCTCCAGCAAAAAAATAGGCCCACAACATTAAAGATCCAGCTGTATTTTTAACCGTGGGCATGGGGTACTTTTTATCCCTGTGTGCACCAAACCCATCTGGTGGGTTTTTTGCCAAAAAGCTCTTTTTTTAGTTCCATCTGACCATAGAATCTGGTCCCTTTTGAAGCTTCAGTCGTGTCTGACAACTGAATATGCTGGAGTTTGTTTCTGGATGAGCAAGAAGGATTTTTCTTGAATCCTTCCCAAACAACATGAGGTGATGTAGGGTTTTTTTTTTTTTAAGCCTTTCTGGCCCAAGACTCAGCTAATCTCTGCAATCCTCCATCTGTTATCCTTGGAGAGTCTTTGTCCACTCAATCTCTCCTCCTCACGTGCATTAAGACGATATAGACACACGTCCTCTTTCAGGCAGATTTGTAACATATTTAGTTGACTGGAACTTCTTAATTATTGCCCTGATGGTGGAAATGGGAATTTTCAATGCTTTAGCTATTTTCCCACAGCCACTTTCTATTTTGTGAAGCTCAACAATGTTTTGCTGCACATCAGAACTATATTCTTTGGCTTTACTCATTGTGATGAATGATTAAGGGAATTTGGCCTTTGTTTCCTCATATTTATACTCCTGTGAAACAAGACATCATAGCTGGACAATTTCATGTTCCTAGTCACCCTGGTGTGCTAAAAAATGTAAATATTAATGGGAATATACACTCACCTAAAGGATTATTAGGAACACCATACTAATACTGTGTTTGACCCCCTTTCGCCTTCAGAACTGCCTTAATTCTACATGGCATTGATTCAACAAGGTGCTGAAAGCATTCTTTAGAAATGTTGGCCCATATTGATAGGATAGCATCTTGCAGTTGATGGAGATTTGTGGGATGCACATCCAGGGCACGAAGCTCCCGTTCCACCACATCCCAAAGATGCTCTATTGGGTTGAGATCTGGTGACTGTGGGGGCCATTTTAGTACAGTGAACTCATTGTCATGTTCAAGAAACCAATTTGAAATGATTCGAGCTTTGTGACATGGTGCATTATCCTGCTGGAAGTAGCCATCAGAGGATGGGTACATGGTGGTCATAAAGGGATGGACATGGTCAGAAACAATGCTCAGGTAGGCCGTGGCATTTAAACGATGCCCAATTGGCACTAAGGGGCCTAAAGTGTGCCAAGAAAACATCCCCCACACCATTACACCACCACCACCAGCCTGCACAGTGGTAACAAGGCATGATGGATCCATGTTCTCATTCTGTTTACGCCAAATTCTGACTCTACCATCTGAATGTCTCAACAGAAATCGAGACTCATCAGACCAGGCAACATTTTTCCAGTCTTCAACTGTCCAATTTTGGTGAGCTCGTGCAAATTGTAGCCTCTTTTTCCTATTTGTAGTGGAGATGAGTGGTACCCGGTGGGGTCTTCTGCTGTTGTAGCCCATCCGCCTCAAGGTTGTGCGTGTTGTGGCTTCACAAATGCTTTGCTGCATATCTCGGTTGTAACGAGTGGTTATTTCAGTCAAAGTTGCTCTTCTATCAGCTTGAATCAGTCGGCCCATTCTCCTCTGACCTCTAGCATCAACAAGGCATTTTCGCCCACAGGACTGCCGCATACTGGATGTTTTTGCCTTTTCACACCATTCTTTGTAAACTCTAGAAATGGTTGTGCGTGAAAATCCCAGTAACTGAGCAGATTGTGAAATACTCAGACCGGCCCGTCTGGCACCAACAACCATGCCACGCTCAAAATTGCTTAAATCACCTTTCTTTCCCATTCTGACATTCAGTTTGGAGTTCAGGAGATTGTCTTGACCAGGACCACACCCCTAAATGCATTGAAGCAACTGCCATGTGATTGGTTGATTAGATAATTGCATTAATGAGAAATTGAACAGGTGTTCCTAATAATCCTTTAGGTGAGTGTACTTCAGAGATATTTTACACATAAAAAAATTCTAGGGGTGCCAATAATTGTGGCCAACGTGTTTTGGAGAAAAGCATTTATTTCATAATGTGATTTACCCCCCACTTTCCATTCTTTTACTTTAATGAAAGGTTAGATTTTTGGGAATTTTTTAAATAAAAGATCAAAAGCATAAACAATGCAGATTTATTTTTACAGCCATCTTTGATCATATTTACCAGGGGTGCCAATAATTCTGACCACAACTGTAGGTTTGGGTGCATACTTATACTATATTTGCATAATGTGTAGTCTTAAAGTCTTATGTGCATATGTATAGTCTTATATATTATCTTCCTCTTTTAGGCTATATGAGTTTGAAATGCATACTACTCTTTACTATTTTTGCAGTATGTATAATCGTGTATATGAATAGTCCCTAATATAATTCTTCTTCTAGACTGTATGGGTTCTGATGCATACTACCATACTATTTTTGCAGTATGCAGTTTGAATACTCTTATGTGGATATGCATAGTTTTGTATATAGTCTTCCTCTTCTAAACTATATGGGTTTGGATGCATACTACCACACTAAGACTATTTTTGCAATATGTGTAGTGTTAAAGTCTTATGTATATAGACATATATTATCTTCCTTTTCTAGGCTATATGATTTTGGAATGCATACAGCACATATTAGCTCATACTTAACTATTTTTGCAGTATGTATATTGCATACAGTATGCAATATGCCTTTATGCAAGCGATTGGATTATACGTATTGCATAAGCATGAGTAGTATGGTAGTATTTATCCCAAACTATAACTAGAAGAGGAAGACTACATGAGTTTGAATGCATACTACTCATACCATATTTTGAAGTATGCACTATGCAGTATTTATAGTGTTACGTATAAGCATAGTCTTAGTGCGGAATGCATATGACTCATACTAGTTTGTGCTACTAATATTTTTGCAGTATGTTTATTGTGTACAGACGTAGTATACATTTTTTTTTTTTTCTTGATGCTACCCTGTTTGTACTGGCTTACTTGAAAGTTAAACATTTTTTGTATAAGTTGTGTTTAATTGGCTATTTTGTCAAATAACGATTATGTCTGTCATTGAAACGGTGCGCGGTCACCTTTATAAATATAGTCAGCAGTCAGAAACCCTGCTGGTTTTTTGTTACCCAGGTCTCCCTCGCTCTGCATGAGGTTCACCTCGGCGAAGTGAATAACCCACCTGCCCCTGACATTTCACTCTTCCTCACACAAATGATATCTCTTCACCAGACCGCACGTTTGAAGCTCACGCGGCTTCCTCCCGCCACATTACTGCAGCCCACTGTTGCCTTTTCCTGAGCAACTGAGGTGAGAACAGTGGGAAACCTCGCCCTTCCTCCACCCTCTGCTTTCCCATCTCCTTTCACCTATTCAGAAAGAGGTTTTTCCCCTTTCGTTCCTGCGCCAGATCGGCTGTGACAGACAAATGAAGCCAGATACGGAGCGCTCTGATTGGGCGGATGGGGGAAAACACATCTTCTTTTTCGTTCTTTGTTCTATTTTTGGTACAAAGCTTTGCAGCTTTTGGATAATGAAGCGTTATCCTCTGTAGTCCTCAGAAAGAATGATTCTCCAAGCTCGAGGTTTGGCGTCTCATCGAGTTAAACCTTAGGTGATGTCTATCTAGACGATAACCGAAAATGTGGCACACATTGATAAAACGCTCTTTTTTTCTCTTGCAGCTGACAGAAAGTCAATGTTCAAGTTGAGAAATATTCAAAATGTGTATCTATTAAGCCCGACGATATGACAGGTGTCACCTATTGATTATGTTTTCATATTGGCACGCAAACAACCCACAAATGACTACAGGAGAAAAAAATCCATATTCCATCTGGCAGTGCATCAAAAGGACATCCGTGCTCATTTTTAGAATGAATCCTATCAACATACGCACAAACACGGGCACTCATTAAACGCCACAGTTTGTAGCTCAGAAATATGTTCGCTGTTCGTTGAAGGAGACATTAGCATCGCGTGACCTCTAGCAGGGCGTTCTTCTCCCATGCCTTTCTGTATCTACACCCTAATCAATTTGAGCGAGATCAAAAAGCCCGACATCTTCCTCTTCAAATGGATTGGCTCCTTTTGTGGCATCTTAAGGCTGATTAAGGGAAGTGTGCTGTGTGGAATACATCAGGACAACTGCCGCCCCATGCAGCACTGCTCTCGCCTTCATGTTTATTTATTGCAAAGCCCCTAAAAGGCAAAAAAGCACCTGTTTCCTTCCCTGGCTTCCTGTCAGAAAATGAAACCTGGGGACAGAAAGGCTGCTCTGATGAGACGGATGTCTAATGCATCTGCCTGTTGTGCGTCTGTTGCCAAGCAGTGGATCAAACACAACACTGTCTCGGGTTAACGCAGGCTTTCCAACATCAGACGGTTAACCTTGAGAGATTTCGGATGTTTTGTCTATCATATCTGTTGCGTAAGGGAAATTAATTAGACCTGTAATGTTTGGAAGCGTCGACTGTCAGTAATTCAGGATGAGCGAGATGTTCTTGTCAAGAGTTGAAATCAAGTTTTGTACATTTCGTAGACTGCTAGAGACTGATCTGGTATGGTTGTTTCACATCTGGTTTGTCTGGCTATGCTGCACTTTCCCTCACTTATTGCACCGTATTATTTCATTCAGCTTATATCCTTTTATACATAATTTTTTCTCTCAGTGTTTTTGATTTTAGTGCATTACGTTTAAAAATGTATTTTATTTTTCTTTCATTTTAATTTTTTTTTCTATATTCTTATTCAATTTTTATGTTCTTAAATGATTTTAAAAATCATTAAAATCATTTCATTTAGACTATTTTGTCTTTCTTTAAAGTCTTTTACTGTTGCTTTTCTGCTTATGTAACTAAGGCAGTATGTGTGGACAAAAATGTTACTAACAACTAGATTATAAATTTTTTTGTTTCTGTGAGTATCGCCCATGTATAACTGGCCACCACAATGCTAGGTGTTGTGGATATTTTCCAGGGCATTGCTGTGTGGTTGCTAGGGTATTCTGGGTGGTTGCTGGGTATTCTGGGTGATTTCTAGGTTTTTTCTTACTAGCACAAGTGTTTATGATATTCTATATATGGCTCTGGTCTTTCATTCAATACATTTAAGAATGCTCTGTGTCTCCTCAGAATTCTGTGTAAAGATGTAATGCGCATTTAATGCATAAAAGCCAGTAAATTTTGCCTGCTCAATCCCTAGTTTCAAAGAATGCAGTTCTAATTGCTGTGTAAATGCATTTATACCACTTCTGAGCAGCATTATATCTATATATAGGGCTTGACGTTAACACCCGCCAACCCGCCAAATGCAGGTGGATTTCAGCAGTGCGTGTAATGCAGTCACTCCTACTAGCCAATTTGGTGGGTTGAATTTTATATATAATATAGGCCTATACATTTCGTAGTCTTTTAAAAAGGCATCTAAAATAATAAACAAAGTGCAATGTAGTGTTGTCCAAAAAAATAGATTTTTTGATACATATCGATACTGAAATATCTGAAATGCTTCCAATACTCATTTTCCACAGAATAGACACACGATACCAGCTGCGCTTTCTCGCTCTATCATCTCTCCGACAGCAAGCCCACACAAACCTGCCTCCCCTCACTCACTCGTTTTATTTGCTCTAAATGAATATTGTTGGTGTTACAGGGCTTGAATTTCGGAGTGGGATTGCGTGTATTGCGCATAATTTTACTCATTCCTGCCACCTCTCAGTACTAAATTGAGCACTAAATTGAGTTCTTTTTCGCTGTTTATATATTGTGCTTAAACAATCAAATACACACAAAATAATGTCAAAATGCCGGTCTTAGCTAGTATTCACGTAAACACAGTCAGTTATGTTTTAAGTGAACATAAACAGTTGAGAAAGAAAACGCATGTGTATCAGTGTACTGGATCCATACATTCGGTCTTAAAGTGACAGCGATAATATTAAAAATATCTATAAGGCAGTTTTTCCCTATGGTATCGATGTCAAATTGTGGCCAGTGAAAATGCTGAGTGGCTAGTAACTTTGGAAAACCACTAGCCACAGTGGCTGGTGAGCAAAAAAGTTAATGTCAAGCCCTGTGTATCTAGATTGTGTAAAGCCATCTAAAAGCCACTTCAGAAGCGATTCTGTGCCACCTTTTCAATTGTTAAATTTTTTGCCTGTTTGATCAGTTGAAAATCTTTTAGCAGGTTAAAATATTAAGTCGGATCACTCTCCTGAACAAACCGCACCTTTTTAGGTATCATATCACCAAGTTTACCACTTAAGACTACAGGTTTGTTCAAATCTAGGTATGAGCAATAGTAATAATAATGCTTGCCATACGCTGCCTGCATTCACACGGGGCATCAACAGGCGTTTTCAGGCATCAGACAGGCGTCAAGTTTTTCAGACAGGCGTCAGCCAATCAGATCGCCTATGCAAATAGCCTAGCGCAGACGCTAGCCAATTACGTTCATGCAACACCGGAAAAGTAATATAATTGGCTGTTGTCACTACACTATATTGCCAAAAGTATTGGGACACCCCTCCAAATCATTGAATTCAGGTGTTCCAATCAAATCCAATAAAATCAAGCACCTAGGCATGCAGACTGCTTCTACAAACATTTGTGAAAGAATGGGTCGCTCTCAGGAGCTCAGTGAATTCAAGTGTGGTGCCGTGATAGGTTGACACCTGTGCAATAAGTCCATTTGTGAAATTTCCTCACTACAAAATATTCCACGGTCAACTGTTAGTGGTATTATAACAAAGTGGAAGCAATTGGGAACAACAGCAACTCAGCCACGAAGTAGTAGGCCACGTAAAATCACAGAGCGGGGTTAGCGTATGCTGAGGCACACAGTGTGCTACAGACCTCCAAACTTCGTGTGGCCTTCAGATTAGCTCAAGAACAGTGTGTGAGCTTCATGGAATGGGTTTCCATGGCCAAGCAGCTGCATCCAAGCTTTACATCACCAAGTGCAATGCAAAGTGTCGGATGCAGTGGTGTAAAGCACGCCGCCACTGGACTCTAGAGCAGTGGAGACGTGTTCTCTGGAGTGACGAATCACGCTTCTCTGTCTGGCAATCCAGTGGACGAGTCTGGGTTTGGCTGTTGCCAGGAGAACAGTACAGTACAGGATTATGGTGTGGGGTTGTTTTTCAGGGGTTGGGCTTGGCCCCTTAGTTCCAGTGAAAGGAACTCTTAATGCTTCAGCATACCAAGACATTTTGGACAATTTCATGCTCCCAACTTTGAGGGAACAATTTGGGGATGGCCCCTTCCTGTTCCAACATGACTGCGCACCAGTGCACAAAGCAAGGTCCATAAAGACATGGATGAGCGAGTTTGGTGTGGAGGAACTTGACTGGCCTGCACAGAGTCCTGACCTCAACCCGATAGAACACCTTTGGGTTGAATTAGAGCGGAGACTGTGAGCCAGGCCTTCTCGTCCAACATCAGTGCCTGACCTCACAAATGCGCTTCTAGAAGAATGGTCAAAAAATCCCATAAACACACTCCTAAACCTTGTGGAAAGCCTTCCCAGAAGAGTTGAAGCTGTTATAGCTGCAAAGAGTGGGCCAATTCCATATTAAACCCTACGGATTAAGAATGGGATGTCATTAAAGTTCATGTGCATGTAAAGGCAGGCGTCCCAAAACTTTTGCCAATATAGTGTATGACGGTTGCGTCAGCACCAA
Organism: Coreius guichenoti; assembly: GCA_039654105.1. Classification (NCBI taxonomy): domain Eukaryota; kingdom Metazoa; phylum Chordata; class Actinopteri; order Cypriniformes; family Gobionidae; genus Coreius; species Coreius guichenoti. The sequence goes on along the minus strand of CM077177.1, from coordinate 12,695,400 downwards.
GCTTCAGACATGCCCTCCGTCAAGCGTTGACGTTAGCGCCCCATGTGAATGCAGCGTTAGTAATCCAGTCAAATCCAATTGATAAATTCAAATCCCGCCATACGTTATTTCCTGCTATTTATTTTCTGTCTGAAATTCATCACGTCATGCAAGTTAAAAGCACCACAAATGTTTCATATTCTCTTTAAATCTATGAATAAAGGAAATTATTCCGTTAATAAAAGTCGATAGCATCTCATAGTCCTGTATATATTGCACAGGGCAAGATTGAACTTGCTTTGCTGCACAGTTTTCTCTAACATGCTGTCAGTGCCTGCGATGCATAATTGCCTGAGATTCTTCTGCCTTCTGTTCTTTGTGCACAGGCAGAATGAATGGCTCTCTGTGTGTGATGTGGAGTAAATAGACACGTTTATGTGTGCGTCGGAGTGTTGATGAGAGTAAGATCTACAGATGCTTATTAACCGTTTCGTACTGCAAGCCTCAGAAATATCGTATGAGAAGGCTGGCGTTGGACAGCACTCTTTGCACACCATGTGCCCGGCTCTTGAGACTGGACACTGTCTGTCTTTCAGCTCTGACCTTTGTTTTGAACGCAGCTCTGGGAGCAGTTTCTGTCCCTCCCTCTCTATCTCTTTGTCTCTCTGTATCTCATTTCATTTTCTTGCTTGTTCCAGTTTCCTTCTCGCCCCTTTTTCATTTTTATCACACTTTGTATTTCTTTGCCATCTCCTCTTTGTTTGAATTTCCTTCTCCTCTTTGTTGTGCCACCAGCTTCTCTCTCTAAATAAAGTAATCATGCTCAGCACTTTATTTTCCTCGGTGTGCATTCTCACATGACAGGTTTCCTCTCTCTCTGTGGCTTTAAAAGAGAACACGGATCCTTAAAAAAAAAAAGGCTGTCCAAGGAGATAAGAGCCAACCTGTGGGAAAAAGCAATCAGAGAAACACGAAACCCATATTAACCCACAGGACGACGTTTAGCACTCAGACCAACACTGATCGTGCCTTTTCAGATGGGAAGAATTTCATTGGCTGAATCTTGAAATCCTGATTTTGAAGGACATGTCCAGGTGACGTCACCCACCAATTAAATTAATTAATTTATATTCTTAGGGCACATGGTGTGCAAATAGTGCCGTATACAGTACCGGTCAAAAGTTTGGAAACATTACTATTTTTAATGTTTTTTTAAAGAAGTCTAAAGAAGGCTGCATTTATTTAATCAAAAATACAGAAAAAAAAACTGTAATATTGTGAAATATTATTACAATTTAAAATAATGGTTTTCTGTTTGATTATACTTTAAAATATTATTTATTTCTGTGATGCAAACCTGAATTTTCATCAGCCATCATTCCAGTCTTCAGTGTCACATGATCCTTCAGAAATCATTCTAATATGCTGATTTATTATTAATGTTGGAAACAGTTGTGCTGCTTAATATTGTTTTATAACCTGTGATACTTTTTTCAGGATTCTTTGATGAATAAAAAGTTAAAAAAGAGCAGCATTTATTTAAAATAGAACTCTTTTGTAACAATATACACTACCGTTCAAAAGTTTGGGGTCAGTTTTTTTTCTTCCTTTTTTTGTGAAAGAAATTAATACTTTTATTCAGCAAGGATGTGTTAAATTGCTAAAAAGTGATAGTAAATGTATGTTACAAAAGATGCTGTTCTTTTTAACTTTTTATTTATTAATGAATCCTGAAAAAAGTATCACAGGTTTCAAAAAAATATTAAGCAGCACAACTATTTCCAACATTGATAAAACTGAGTATCAAATCAGAATATTCGAATGATTTCTAAAGGATCATGTGCCTGAAGACTGGAGTAATGATGCTGAAAATTCAGCTTTGCATCACAGAAATTAATTATGATTTAAAGTCTATTCAAATAGAAAACCATTATTTTAAATTGTAATAATATTTCACAAAATTACTGCAGGCTTCTTAATAAATGCAGATTTCTTTCAAAAACATTAAAGGGGGGGGGGGGGTAACACACACAGTTTCAGCCAATCTCATGTTAATCTTGAGTACCTACAGAATAGCATTGCATCCTCCATATCTCAAAAAAGTCTTTAGTTTTATCATATTTATAAAAGACAGATAAGCTGTACCGACTCTTTCTGAAAACAGCCGAACTCGTGGAGGAGTGCAGTGGGCGGAGCTAAAGAAAGACACACACACACACACACACACACACACACACACACACACACACACACACACAATACATTCATGGCATTATCCCTCCCTGGATAACTTTCGATTCACTATACATTCGTGTTGTTTACATTATATGCACTTACGAGCCGATTGCCAACAAAACACAGACATTTGATTCAGTTTCACTCACCGCCTGCGGTTTTGACTCGTGACCGGGAACAAACAAACACACTTGCAGAACTCCGTTGCTGCTCCGGAAAAACCAACTGCATCCACTGTTTCCTTAATGCTGGGTTATTTGGGAAGCTGAACATGGTTATCTTTCCCTCACAACCAGAAACACACTTCTTTAGTGACATTTTTGATTTTGTGCTGCTGGTGGCTCCCGTAAACCCCCCCTTTAAAAATAATGTTTCCAAACTTTTCACCGGTACTGTATATTGAAAAACACTGTATCATTGTAATCATTATTTTTGTAAATTATCACTTTTGAGAGTAATGGGTATTATTTCTGCAGTGTCTCACTTTATATCTTGGCTGTGATTGTTGCGTCACACAACATTTTTTGCATTCAATGTTGTTGTATAGAGATTTTGGGAGAACATGCACTTAGTTATCTAAATAATGACATAAAACATATTTATTTTCATTTTGAGGTGAAATATGACTTGAGCATGTTTTGCTGAGATTCACCTCACAAGATTTGCAAACCAGCTCCAGACTTTAACATCCTGTTTAAATGCATACCTATTTTTCTCCCAGTATGTCAAGGAAAGTAGGTGTGATCTGCCTGAAAAGTGTCTCTTGTGTCATTTCAAATTGGTTAGCATGATCTTGGCAAACTGAACCCGTCTCCGGGTGATTAATTGCTGCAACATTAGACAAGCACTGTAGTGTTGGAGAAATGGCCTTCACAGTAACGTTAGATTGACCGGCAACCCAAGACTGTGAAAACAGTCCAGACTAAAAGCCCTTGGCTGGAACCCGATGAACCCCTTCAGCTGAGGACCCTCAGGCCCCTTCATTACAGCACACAGACGTGCCAGTATAAATACATATTTCGGCTTCAATTTGAGCTGATTCGGGTTTTACGCCTGATACTGCTCATGTGAAATGTGCTGTTCAGACAGACAGCGGGAAGTGTGAGCATTGGGCAGATTAGCAGACGTCCTCCGGCAGTGTTTCAGGGTGCATGTTCATCCTCCTCTGATGATTAAGGTGAACATCACTGGTGAACGACCTAAGTGTCCTTTAGCTGAACTCCATATGTTAATTCACAGTGCAGTACATTGAATAATACTGATAGTTTGGAAAATGTGGAATTTTGAGATATCCATGAGATTGCCATCGCCTGGTGTCCAGATGTTAGCTTCTTACCTTGTGTCAGTTCTCAAATGTACAGATTGTCCATTTATAGTGGATTTTTTTTTTTTAAATTTCATATTATGTAATTGAATGATCAGCTTTAAAGGGGTGGTTGATCATGATTTCACTTTTTTTTCACTTTTTTTTAGTGTGTAATGTTGCTGTTTGAGCATAAACAACATCTACAAAGTTACGACTCTCAAAGTTCAAAGCAAAGGGAGATATTTTATTTTACAGAAATCGCTTTTTAAGGACTACAACAAACGGCTGGTAGGGACTACAACGAGCTTATTCACGGGTTAGTAACATCACTAACACAAAATTTTACATAAACCCTGCCCCCGGGAACACGCAACAAAGGGGGTGAGGCCATTTTGAGAAGAAGAAGAGTAGTTGTTGTAGAGCACATTTGGGAGTCGCTTAAGCTATCGCATCCGTCTTTTCATATTTATTGCAATACAGTACGTAACACAAATGCAATAGCATGTCATAAAAGCAAGAGGAACACATACGTTATAACCACAATTAAACTAAACTATACCTGTTCTATCTTCATGCAGCATATATTCTCTGGCTCTGAAGGCATCTTACAACAGTTCCCACACGAGCGATTTATAGATTATCATGACAGAACATGCTAATCGATGACTTGAAGATAGTTAACTCCACATCAGCTACATTACATAAATTCCTCAACTAACCATTCAGAAATGCCCTGTTGCATTCTACATGTTGTCACTTCTTCTTGAGTCTCTTCATCATTGTTCGACTCTGGTTTGAACATAAAAGGCTGAACAGTTTCAGACCTTTTCAGTGTGTGTCTGCATGAGGTAATCGGAGCTGCTAAGTCAAGCTCTTGAAGCTCCGCCCTCTTCTTGAAAGGGGGCAGGAGCACCAGCTCATTTGCATTTAAAGGGACACACACATAAACTGTTTTTGCTCACCCTCAAAAAGTGACATTTTTAACATGCTATAAAAAATTATCTGTGGGGTATTTTGAGCTAAAACTTCACATACACACTCTGCGGACATCAGAGACTTATTTTACATCTTGTAAAAAGGGGCATTATAGGACCCCTTTAACATCGGACAAGCAAATCGAAATTTTGGTTTAAAGCATTCCTAGTTTGATCAAGGATGGCATACTGGAAAAGGGTACAAAATTTGGCTTCATATATGCATGCCCCTAATATAAGAAATTTGACCTCTCGCTGCCTTTATTTTCTCAGGACAAGCCAGATGCCACCTAAAGCATCTGCTGCTCTTACTAGAAGTGCACAACCAGAAGAGCCAGCTTCCATGAAGCCACAGAACGAACAGGAGAACCAAGGAGAATATATACATGTGGCGTCGTCCAGCTCGACCGTGCAAAGAGCCAATCAGATGCTGCAGGATCTGGGGCAGCTTAAAAATGAAATGAGGAGTCTACTGCAGGTAAGACCTTCACAAATCAATGCTAACTTTCACACTCTGATAGTCCTGCTTTTGGTGTAGTTACTAGAATGGATCTCTGCAGTGGCATTATCAGTCTTGGCCAAATCAATTAAAACTTAATTGCTGTCTTCTACTAATTTGTCAATATTCTCAAACAGATCTAAATTCTAATCTATCTATCTATCTATCTATCTGTCTATCTATCTATCTATCTATCTATCTATCTATCTATCTATCTATCTATCTATCTATCTATCTATCTATCTACAGTGGGGAGAACAAGTATTTGATACACTGCCGATTTTGCAGGTTTGCCCACTTACAAAGCATGTAGAAGTCTGTAATTTTTATCATAGGTACTCTTCAACTGTGAGTGACGGAATCTAAAACAAAAATCCAGAAAATCACATTGTATGATTTTTAAATAATTAATTTGCATTTTATTGCATGACATAAGTATTTGATACATCAGAAAAACAGAACTTAATATTTGGTACAGAAACCTTTGTTTGCAATTACAGAGATCATACGTTTCCTGTAGTTCTTGACCAGGTTTGCACACACTGCAGCAGGGATTTTGGCCCACTCCTCCATACAGACCTTCTCCAGATCCTTCAGGTTTCTGGGCTGTCGCTGGGCAATACGGACTTTCAGCTCCCTCCAAAGATTTTCTATTGGGTTCAGGTCTGGAGTTTGGCTAGGCCACTCCAGGACCTTGAGATGCTTCTTACGGAGCCACTCCTTATTTGCCCTGGCTGTGTGTTTCGGGTCGTTGTCATGCTGGAAGACCCAGCCACGACCCATCTTCAGTGCTCTTACTGAGGGAAGGAGGTTGTTGGCCAAGATCTCGCGATACATGGCCCCATCCATCCTCCCCTCAATATGGTGCAGTCGTCCTGTCCCCTTTGCAGAAAAGCATCCCCAAAGAATGATGTTTCCACCTCCATGCTTCACGGTTGGGATGGTGTTCTTGGGGTTGTACTCATCCTTCTTCTTCCTTCAAACACGGCGAGTGGAGTTTAGACCAAAAAGCTCTATTTTTGTCTCATCAGACCACATGACCTTCTCCCATTCCTCCTCTGGATCATCCAGATGGTCACTGGCAAACTTCAGATGGGCCTGGACATGCGCTGGCTTGAGCAGGGGGACCTTGCGTGCACTGCAGGATTTTAATCCATGACGGCTTAGTGTGTTACTAATGGTTTTCTTTGAGACTGTGGTCCCAGCTCTCTTCAGGTCATTGACCAGGTCCTGCCGCGTAGTTCTGGGCTGATCCCTCACCTTCCTCATGATCATTGATGCCCCACAAGGTGAGATCTTGCATGGTGCCCCTGACCGTCATCTTGAACTTCTTCCATTTTCTAATAATTGCGCCAACAGTTGTTGCCTTCTCACCAAGCTGCTTGCCTATTGTCCTGTAGCCCCTCCCAGCCTTGTGCAAGTCTACAATTTTATCCCTGATTTCCATACACAGCTCTCTGGTCTTGGCCATTGTGGAGAGGTTGGAGTCTGTTTGATTGAGTGTGTGGACAGGTGTCTTTTATACAGGTAACGAGTTCAAACAGGTGCAGTTAATACAGGTAATGAGTGGAGAACAGGAGGGCTTCTTAAAGAAAAACTAACAGGTCTGTGAGAGCCGGAATTCTTACTGGTTGGTAGGTGATCAAATACTTATGTCATGCAATAAAATGCAAATTAATTATTTAAAAATCATACAATGTGATTTTCTGGATTTTTGTTTTAGATTCCGTCTCTCACAGTTGAAGTGTACCTATGATAAAAATTACAGACCTCTACATGCTTTGTAAGTAGGAAAACCTGCAAAATCGGCAGTGTATCAAATACTTGTTCTCCCCACTGTATCTATCTATCTATCTATCTATCTATCTATCTATCTATCTATCTATCTATCTATCTATCTATCTATCTATCTATCTATCTATCTATCTATCTATCTATCTATCTATCTATCTATCTATCTATCTCTGTCTGTTATATATATAATAGAGTAGATTATTTATAGCTTCACATTAATAAATGAAAACAAGACTCGTAGTAATTTTTTGTCTCTAATTCTACTGATATATGTGTAAATATAGACTATCTACTGCTATAAATGGTATAGCAAAATACCATTTACCAGTGGACAAATTTCTACTGTTGGAATATATACACGATCATACCGCCCTGTCCAACTCTTGCCATTGATCAGCAGGTTTCTGGTCATTTAAAGTGGCCCAATGACAGTCCAAGTGTTGAGCTCCGGATCGAGTTAATCTAATTGGAGAGGGACCACTGATGAAATCAAGCCGAGACACGGAACCGATACATCCGTGCCTCACTGACCAGACACCAATTTTTTCAATTGTTTCTTCCCTTTGCCACCCACACTAATAAATTACAGCGCCTCTTCGTTCTTACCAAATGTGCCACTGCCTGTTTCCATCCATTACTGTCACCCTCGCTCTCCCAATAAGCCATTGAGTTTCTAGGCACGTCTTTTGCGGCTGAAAAATTCCATCAGCCCAGAATAATGTAACATACAGCAAATGACACATTAGCATATAATTGAGGATGCAGGATTTGAATGCTCTTTGGCCGCTGTCAGAGAGGCGCTGTCTGTCTCTCTCTCTGTCTCTCTGTCTCTCTCTCTCTGTCTCTCTCTCTCTCTCTCAAACTGAGGCAGCCATGTCACTAGTCTCACCGTCTGGCCTGTTTTAATGGAATGTCACTCACATTGCACTCTTGTTATGTGCCTGCCAGCAATATCCTATAATTTTGGCCATTTTGTGAATAAAAAAAAAAGTTGTATAGGTACCACAGTTTGCCTCTGGTGCTAAAACATAGCATTTAATCATTCAGTATCTTCTGCATAAACAGTATGTGTAGTACAAACCTAATTTTGTAGTTTGCAACTAAGACTCTCCATTTGATCCATGTCCTACCAGACTGCTGATGCATTTCCTGTGCAGAATGCCAAGTCGACCCAGAACAGCAGGAGCAGCCATCTCGTCCCCTCCACCACAGCCCCGCCTCCTTCCACAACCCCCATCTCCATGGTAGGTTCCCATGGCAACCCCATCTTCTGCAGTTCCAGGTTTACGAGCCTTCTCCTCTGTGCGGTTTCCATCCACAACAACAGAACGACACAATTGTACTTTTTGTATCCTGCAATTTCAGCCCTGCTGTTATTCAGAGACCGCTTCGATAAATCAGTGTTATCACTCGTTTACACCTGGGCTTCAGAATAAATGTGCGCCACCCCTCCCAAATGCAGCCGCAGCAAATTTTTGTTAGGATTGTTTCTCTTTCTTTTGCACGAGTCAATAATTGCATCCACCCATTTTGATTCCAATTCATATGTGTTCAAAATGTTGAATTATGTGAATTACCACACTGCGTACTTTAACCAAACAAACTCACTCTGTCATATAATTGACCGTTTATCTCGTAAACGTCTTGTGAATGTGCCCCGTGTGCCCCTTTTGCTTAATATCGCTCAGTATATTATGAGGACAGAAAGTACTGCTGTAAGAAAATCTATCGAAGCGCCTGATTAATAGTATTCTAGCGCCGCCGATGTAGCTGAACGTTTGACAGGAGCACAGGGTTGAGGTTAGAGAGTCCCTCGTCAAGGCAAGCCTGCCAGAGCAGCATCTGCCGGCCCATGTAATGGATTTATGAAGCTCTCCGACAGATTTATATTCAGGAGAGGATGAGAGGGAGAGACAGCCAAGGACCCTCGGTTGCCCACTTTCGTGCTTGCCGAGAAGGAACGTGACACGTATACTACAGGGAAAGACGCAGCGGTTCGGGGCGAAATTTACATGGGGCTAGTGCAGCAGTCACCTGTATTTGATCTTGAACTCTTAGCGCACATGTCACACCATTTTAGGGGTCAAAACATGCAATTGAGGAGATATAATTTGGTATAAATGTATGAGACATTCATACAATACAATTTTGATGAGCGATGATGATTCTCGACAGTAACATGAGAAAAATCAGGGGCAGTTGGCTGTACTGTGACTTTACCTATTGCTTACATATATTTGTTACATGTATATGTGTTTATTCTTTGCAAACTTAAACATATGGTTTTCTGTGGTGTATTAGACATTTTATTGCAAATAATGCTGTTTTAGTCCATCGCAAAGGTAACATTATCCTGGTGGCTATTATAGATGGAGTTTTGTTGAAATTGCAAGAATGATTTGTGATAGAAGCATCAGTTACAATAGGTTGTAACTTAATGTTTAATGGAAAATATATAAACAAAGTTTGACCAGTAAGTTTTTATTTTTTTTTATTAATTATTTTTTGAATTAATAAATGCATTAAATTGACAGTCAAAACATTTAAAATAAACAAATAAAAGCCGTTCAACTATATGTTCATCAAAAAGTATCACAGTTTCCACAAAAATATTAAGCAGCACAACTGTTTTCAACATTGATTATTATAAGGAATGTTTCTTGAGCAGCAAATCAGCATATTAGAATAATTTCTGAAGGATCATGTGACACTGGAGTAATGATGCTGAAAATTACCATAGTTACCATAGCAGGAATAAATTACATTTTAAAATATATTTAAATAGAAAATTATTTTTAAATTGTAATAATATTTCAGTTTTTACTTTTTTATCAAATAAACTGAGCATTGGCGAGCATAAGAGACTTCTTTCAAAAACATTAAACAAAATCTTAAATATATATATATTGCCTAATATAATTATTTCTAATAATATTTATTCTATATAATAATATATTATATATCACAAGTCAGCTATTTAATAGTAATTCTGTTTTGTAGTGAGACCGATGAAAATGTTGGCAAAGCAAATAAAAATCTGAACTACTGGCCTGTCAGCAAAAAAAAAAAAAAAATCCTGATCGTTGAGTCCTGAAAATGCTTCCGAATGCCTCTGAAAAAACAACAACAACAACAACAGCACTCACCCCTAATGGCTCATAGCAGCATTCCATTAAACATATTTATCATATTTATTCTCTGGAGCGGCACTCTTACAAAGACAGTTTGTTTTTCCCCTTCAAATATACACAGTCATTTAAATGCATCCAATATCTCTCAATCTTTCCTCCTCTCGCAGCCCCCAGAGCCGGTTGATGTGATTGCCGTCAGGGCTGCTCCTTTAAACAGACCCAGCATTCTGAAGAGCATCCGGCCGCCCACATCGATGTTTGAGGATGCGGGACTGGTCCTGAGGCAGGTCAGGCAGAGCAGGAAGGTTCTAGAAGAAAACCTGGAAGCCATTTTGAGAGCCAAGGATGGAGAAGTACTTCACACGCAGTTAGAGGCACTGTCGAAAAACAGGTATGATATGTCCTTGTACAAAAAAGTACCACATAGACACTACCTTAATGTTACACTTAGTTTTAGTTAAATACCATGGTATAAGAATACAATAATCAGAGACTATCACTGAACCATGATACTTCCATAGTACTTTGTAAAGGGTAGGGTTTTCTTCTTTTTTTTTTTTTTTTTGATTTCTCATGAGTATCAGTGTTGACATTGGGGAAAAATCCGCCACAAGAAATTGCTAGTCATAAAGTATAGCGCAGCAGCAAATTTCCCCGTGCCTCTGAGAGTGCTGCTGGTTAACTTTTGCATGTTTTCATGCTTCTGAAAGTTAGGCCGTGCTGAGGCGGTGAACCGGTATGCGATTTTGATTGACAGCTGGCCTCAGAGCACACTCCAGGCAGGAAAGGGCTAAACCAAACGGAACCATCACTGTGATTGGCATGTGTCAGTCGAGGCCTCTACCCAGATGCTGCCAAAGCGATGCACCATCTCAATATATTCAACCCGTAACATCACCTCTGAGAGCAGGGCATGGTTACCACCTGAGGTTAACAGCTCTGGTATCACATTAAACCCGGCACAGAATATTAGATTAACATTTTTTAACAATAAAGGCAAGCAGGTTTGTCAGCCATGTGGGGTTTTAATTAAAATCGACTGCTCGCTATTCTAAAAAGAATATTGTAATTATAGCTTTTGCGGCTGTATTAATCTTAAGGCAATTGGTTCACAATTCAAATACATCTTTCCATCACTTTTTTTCTTCTTCTTTTTTTCTAAATGTTTTAGTGATGATAGGAGTGTGCGAATTGTTATTAATCAGTCTTAGTCACAAATACAATTAATGGAGTAGTTAAACTAATAATGAATTTTAGTTACACTTTGTTTTAAGGTGTCAATGTTACAGTGTAATTATATATTTAAGTACTGAGTAATATTAATTAACTACATGTACGTACTATAGGGTTAGGGTAGGATTAGGATTTGGTTGAGGGTTAGTTGCATGTAATTATGCATAATTTACTGTTATTACTATGGTAAGTACATGTAACATATGTAACAAGGACACTGTAAAATAAAGTGTTACCTGATTTTTTTTTTTTTTGGGAAAAGAAAAACAATTAAAACAATTTTAAAATATATTTATGCAAATCTTTCACAGAGCAGTGAAATCTTTCACAGTTCATGGCAAAAAAAGCTCCAAAAATGAAGAACTTTTTTAAAATTTAATATTTATATAATAATAATATATTTTTTAAATATGATTTATTAAATAACAATAATGATTACTGTGATTATTATTAGTGAATGAGACAAAAATTGCTGAAATGAACCTATAATAATAAAAATAATAATACAAATAATTTAGAAAATGCATTCAAAAACTAATTTAAACTTAAAATAAATAATTTATTTAACTAATTTCAAAGATCTAAAAGATTCAAAGTCTGATATTTGGAAAGTGAGTATATTAATTGGCCATTATATTTGCAATATCAGTCATTAATGTTGCTTGCATATATCTCAGTAATTGTAATAATTTTTAATTATTATTATTATTATTAACAACAAGGGAAAAAGTCACTAAAAGTATGATATTTTCTCAATTTCCAGTTCTAGGGTCATACGATAGCATTGTGACCAGAAAAAAAGCCTATAATGATTTCAGTTGTGGTCTGTTTCGTGCACAATATGTATGAGATCGGAAAACTTCGCCTATATTACACATAAAGAATGAGTAATATGGTCTACTTTTATTGTACTTTTATGGAATCTTTTTGTCGTTGTATAGAAAGAGCTGCGTGAAGACATCAAAAATGTCTGCTTTTGTGTTCCACAGAAAAAAATAACAACATTTGAGTGTAGGTGTGATGCTTTCATATTTAGGTCAGTGGAGTCAGACCTGAGCCCTGGTCACAGCATGGTGCCGTCAACAGAGATTCACCACCAGGAGATTATGTCACTGTGAATTATGAGTTCGCTTTTGTTTGCAGCTTTTAAAACCCGTAACGCTCAGAGCCATGCGAAGCGGGTAGAGGGATGTTTTTGCTGGGGTAGAGTCTGCTTTACCGCGTCTCTTGGAGAGTAGTAACGCTTTATAGCAGGAGGTCAGACTCAATCTTGCCATTCTGCCTGCTCTCAATGTGACATTACCCCAGGCACAGAGCAGCTAATAGCTTGTGATACACCACGAGCCATAGTCGCTGCCTACACCATGCACATTTCCAGAGATACAGAGAGATAGAGACGTGGCACCGGCAGAGTGCTAAAGCAGCAGTTTAAAATCTGAAATGGAGAAGGCCGCCCCAGGACTGCTGTCTGTTATATGATGCAGAGGCTGTGAAAGCAGAAAGAACAGCAGTGTTCTCGCTTTCCTCAGGCTTAGTGCAATGTCAGTGCTGGAAATATCACAGGGAACCGGTTTTCATGCCCAAATATTTTAAAATATTGTAATTAGCGTTTGACTGATTCACAGTGGGGTAAAAAAAAGTCTGAGGCCACTAGTGAATATGCTTCTGTTTTACCTTTTTCTAATTTATCTTGTTCTCATTTTTAGTCAAATTTTTCTAATTTCATTGCACATTATATTATCAGCATAACAATTGGACTGAAAAGTTGCATTTGTGTCCAGAGACAGCAACATTTAAGCTGACATAAAACCTTAAATTAATTTAAAATAAGTAATAATAATAATAATAATAATAATAATAATAATTGTTGTTGTTGTTGTTGTTGTTATTATTGTTATTATTGTTATTATTGTTATTATTATTATTATTATTGGATGTCTCATTTGCTAATAATAATAATAACAGCATTGGTTATTGTTGTTGCTATTGATAATAATGATAATAATGAGAAAAATATTTATTATTATTATTAATTTCTGCAATTTTTGGATGTCTCATTTGCTAATAATTGATTGTTGTTGTTTCTATTGATTATTCTTGTTGTTATTATTATTATTATCATCATTATCAATATATTATCAGTAGCAACAACAACAATCAATGCTATAATATAATATAATGTAATGTAATGTAATGTAATTTGTGTTGTTGTTGAAGTTGATATGTATTATTATTATTATATTTTGGTACTGAGAGGTTACCACTTATGTTAATCTGAGAAGTGAGCATAGTTTTTAGCTGAAATATTTCCAATATATTGATGCCATATGATCTGACTGATAAATTACATAATATCGCTTGACATACATACAGTATCATATCTAAATCAATATTTAAAATGTAAATGTGTCAAATACATAACACTGATTGTCCAATGTGTTCCGAATTAACATGAATGATTTTGCGACTGTTTTGACATCATTGTGCTTTTGTTTTAAGCTTCACCACAGCCCAACAACGGTAGGGTCTGCTTTTCTTGGCTCGGCGGTCCCTCTCCGACACCTCTCAAACCCGTCTCAGTATCCAAACTCTTCAAACAAAATGTCAGCCTCAATGTTAATTGTCTCCAAAATGGCAGCTGCAATCAGCCCCGGCTCCTAATACTTGCGTGTGCATGAAAACACAAACGTGCTGATTGATGCGGCTGCCTCTCCCTGCTCTAATGGCTTTGATCTTTTCCTCTGCTGAAAGGTCGCACGGATTGAGGTGCCAGATGCTGTTCTGCTCTCCCCCGTTCACCGGTTTAGCCCACGCCACCCGCGCCACAGCGAGAGAGCGTTTCACTTCGTGCTTTACGTGCAGGGCTTGATGGATTCATTCATTTGAGGAAGTGACACTGCAAAACGAGACTGAAGTTCGATTTTATTCCCGCCATCCATCGCGGTGAAATATTAATGAGGGCATTTGCAAACGTGAAACTTTCAGATCTTTTTTTATTCTCCTTCATTATGCGCCGAGGCCCCCCCTCCGAAAAAGTTACAGCTTGGGTAAAGGCAATATTTTCTCAGTTTGAGTTTCAATGACTTTGTAATTGTAATTATCCCATGTGCTGAAAATCTCATGAAGGGTGTTGCATAATTCAACAGATGGCGGAGACTTTGGGTTTCAGAGTCAGTATTGAGATTTATCACTCCTCTCGCTGCTTCAAACTGACTTTCTTGATGTTTCCTGCCATATACACTGTTAATCGTTATGGCTCTTTTCCGTCAGTAGCTGAGGCTCGCCGTTCGACCTGTATTATATTCAAGTTTCCCGTCGGCTTACATCATAACTTTCGGAGGAAAAGAGGAGGTCTTATTATCGAGTTACGTAATTGGTAGTTGTGTCAACTGCTCCTCAAAGAGCGCTTGATGGTTCTGGTAATTACCTTGAGAATTACATCCGTTATTAACCTCAGAGATTATGTGCTTTTATCGTTCATCGGGGACCAAGTGCTTGGGATTGATGCTTGCTAAAGTCTCAATTGGTATAGTCTTGATTTTTAGACAGTTATACTCCTGATATTGTGTGGACTATTTCCCAACAATCATTTCTCTTCTATTTTTACTTGCTTTTGATCTTACTGTACGTTAGCAATACATTACTAATTGTTTTATGATGTGTTTCTTTTGGCACTGCGTCATCTGTACTAGGAACGTGCAAACTTACTGTACATTACCGTTCAAAAGTGAGTCTCAGTCTCTTATGCTAATCAAAGCACAGTAATATTGTGAAATATTATTGCAATTTAAAATAACTGTTTTTTATTCGAATATATTGTAAAATGTAATTTATTCCTGTGATGCAAAGCTGAATTTTCAGCATCATTACTCCAGTCTTCAGTGTCACATGATCCTTCAGAAATCATTCTAATATACTGATTTCCTGCACAATAAATATTTCATAATATTATCAATGGTAAAAACAATTGCTTAATATTTTTGTGAAACTTTTTTTCAGGCTTGTTTGAGTAGAAACACCCCCCCCTCCCAACATTTATTTGAAATAGAAAACTTTTTTAACATTAATATAAACATCTTTACTATCACTTTTGATCACATAAATAGTCTAACTTTTTTGTACAGTAGGTATTCTATTTGGTGCTTGATTAGAAAATTGGTTTATAGTTTTATTTATTCTATTTATTCTTAACCATGAACATTTTTTTATTGAAATGGCATATTAACATGGTGGGTTTTTGCATATTTAATTACCAGTCACCTATCAAATTATAATACTAAGCTAGATATGGTCAAATTAAATATTACCCTTTCTTTGTGTTTTCGACTATCAAGCAAACAGCTTAGTCTACTTTCATAGCATAGAACTGGTTAAGCTTGCTTTGCTAACAAGATAATGTATAAAAGAAAAAAACATTTTTGGGAAATATTTCAATCGGTAATATTTTTGGAGCATGATTTTGTTGCAAAAGCATGCTTAAACCCTCTGTAAATTAAAATCTCAGCACACTCATAATTCTTATTCTGGTATTTGCCGATCAGCAGTGATTGACGCTTTTATCTTTTTCTGGCACCCAAGTTTTTACATGTTTTAATTTCGTTCTCTCCAAATCGGTCATGAATTTCTCCATTTTTGTGGAGGGAATGTGAATAAAGCGAGGTACTAAATAGTCTTTATGGCTCATTTTCCACTTTTTCCTTTCACGAGAAGCCCAAATTTACTGGATAATAAGGAGTTTAAAAGGGCGCAGTTGAAGAACGGTGAAGAAAATGCTGGGTCGTCTAAAGAGGTTAATTGGAGGTCATTCTCGCCGCTCGAATCAATTGTGCTCCATTTGAAATCACAAGTGTCTTCAAGCATCATCTGATTAGGCGAATCCATCACACGGCAGACACTCGGCAGACACACTGTGACAAGGCTTTAATGGGCAGCCAGGGCCTTCATCTCAGAGCCTGTTTGTGTCAAAAGCGGCTTGTGAGATTTTGTAGGCAGCTGTGTGTGTCCGTGGATCAGTGAGTCCTTGTGCCCTCTGTTTTTCTATGGCTAACTCTTTGTGTGTGTGTTTGTGGACAGGGTCCATTGGATGTTGGGTAAGGATCAGTAGAGCTTCATTCTCTTTGTGTTTTTTTCATGGCCAGCTGTTGTAGGTCTCAGCCCAGACTCAGCAAGGCAGAATCTGTGCCGCTCTGCCACTGAAACATTTTCTCTCCAATCAGCATCTCTACCAGGCTCTTGGCTCAGGCTCCATTGGGATGTATGCATGCATGCAGTGTTGGGGAAAGTTACTTTTAAAAGTAATGCATTACAATATTGCGTTACTTAGTTACTTTTTATGGAATGTGATGTGTTACGTTACTTTTGCGTTACTTTTTCTCACCTGGGCTGGGTTTGCTTGCTTGTTTTTTTTTTTTTTTTAAAGATGAGAAGAAAGTTCAACACTCTTACATCAAACACTCTTACTCAAACACAAATCCCAATGTTTAACTGAAGTAACTTTTGCTTATTAGTATGGTTGAATTGGATCATTGAAGGTCAGAAGCAAAGACATTGGTTAATAAAGTGAGATTAAATCCATAAAATATATTTGTATTATTTAACATAAATAATTATTGCAGGTTTGCCTAGTATTCTGAGTTTGCATTTTACTTTTTATTCATTTTGAGGAATACTGAATCTGCTTTTGTTTTAGTGAGATGAGTAAATGCATGTTCACATTTAGTCTAGAACTACAATATATTATATGTCCGTAAGTAATATATTATATTACTGATCTGCCCGCATTGACACTATATGATAATTGAAATGAGCTGGATGACATCACCGTTTTCACCAGAGCGGCTGTACAGCCGAATCAAATTCTGTTGCATTATTTTCCTGTTACCACTGTGAAGCTGCTTTGAAACAATTGGCATTGTAAAAAGCGCTATATAAATAAAGGTGATTTTGATTTGATTTGATACAATAGCCATCATGTTCATACAGCGCACACAACGCATCTAACTCCTGATTTATTTTAATATGGGGACAGGAGAGCTGTCAGTCAATAAATTACAAAAAAGTAACTTGCATTACTTTTTTGAAAAAGTAACTCAGATATTTTATTAAATGTAAAAGTAATGCATTAATTTACTGGTTACTGGAAAAAAGTAATCTGATTACGTTACACTGGCTGTATGTATTTAATTCATTATATGCTTTTATTTTTTATGAATTATATACATTTAAATAAAAATATGTTAATACATATAGCAATAATAAATATTCTTATTATTTAACCCTAGAGGTCAAGACAGTGGACAGCTATTCAAAAATCATGGGTTTTGATGGCATAGTTGCACATCAACCTCTACAGTGGACACTAGTGCATCATCCTATACATTGCCACCAAGTGTTTTTTTCCTCCAAACCAAGATGGCCGACGGCCAGTCAGAAATGCCAAGTTGCTCCAGAACATACATACCTTCTATCCATCTATCCTATCTTGCAGGTAAAAAAAAATTGTTGCAGCATCAAGTAACATTTAAGGAGTCATATCATTGTTAAATTTTCCAAGTATTGATTTTAGATTGGGAGGAAATTCAAAATAATCATCTGTACACTAAATTGGACATTCATTACTAGCTATATTTCAGCTATAATTCATACTATTACTGTGACTGTTGTTCTTGAAAATACTTCATCTGCAGTAACTTTTTTGGGTATAAATAAATGTATTTGGGTTAATAGAATGTAATTTGGAGTTACATCAAAAAGTAATCTGATTACATAATGTGCGTTACTTGTAATGTATTACTTTACGTGTTGCATCAAAAAAGTCATCTGATTACGTAATGTATGTTACTTGTGATTTACTCCTTACATTACTTCCAGAAACTCTTGCATTTTTCCTTGTGACATTCCTTCAATGGATTTGCAGCGTTTTCGACGTACTGTAGTATAAACTCTAGTGTGTCCTTAAACTCACACAAGCACACACTTCCTTTTCAAACCTTCTGAGCAGAAATCCAGATATGAAAAGAGGAAAAAGGAAGCAAGAATTAGATACATGGGCTGTTGGTGGTTCAGAGCAGCAGTTGGAAGGCATGCTGGGATTGTCACTCGTCTCCTCATCTCTATGATTTATACAGTGCAATAAGTGTTGCTGAGATGGGCTAACAGGCCAATAGACAGCAGGGCATTAGCATAATGTGTGCAGCGGAGAAACGCTGGAAGACTATTGCGTCTTTAAACGCAGTGTGCCACATTTAGATTAGCTCTGCCTGCAGATGTCGTCCCTCATTGGGATTGGGGATCTCAGACACTCAGGACGTGAAAATGAAAGCAACTCACAGAAGTCCAAGTTTCCAATCCATTCAGTTAATTTAGAAAATGTAGAAAATTAATTTTATGAGTGAAAATTGGATGCATTCACTTCCACGTTTTGAGGTAAGCGCAACTCTGAAAGAACTGAACTGAATGCAGTGGTGAACTGATATAGAATTTTTTTAATAAATGACAAGCTATTGGAACACACAACCAATAAAATGACCGCTATTTTTTTCCAAATACATTACACAGTAAGTTTAATCACATGATTTAAATGAAATCAGATGTATTTTTTTAGATAAATAAGATGTTTAGTACTTTTGAAACCATAAAAGCAGTTGTGGTGCTTAATATTTTGTGAAATCACTTTGATCGATTTAATGCATCCATGCTGAAAAAAATTAGGCCTATTAAAAAAAATCTTAAAATCTATCTCCACACCATTAATCTAAATATTTTCTGTTAATTTAGCTTTATTTAGCTATTTAAATTATGATTGGAGATTTGTGTTTGTCCACTCCCTTCCAAATATTAAATTAAATTCACAGCTTGAGGTAAATTCATCTCTAAAAGTAGCTGAAAAGTGACCCTGAACCTCTATCGTACAAAGCACTAGAATGACTAAACGTGCCTAGAGCAACACAACAAGCTTTACCATCAAGAAAAGTAGCTCTGTCGCTCGAGTTTATAGATGAATAATTTTTTTCACTTGTGCCTTTGAAGATGTTGACGACCTCTCATGTGTCTTGTCCTGTAGAGATGTCCATGAAGAGCTGAGGATAAAGAAGACAGTTGATGCCTGGATCAATACACTCAGCAAGGAGATTCAGGTGATCTGAACTGAAAGATTTAGTCTCTTTTTCTGCCTTTAAATACAATCTGGTGTTTCTGCACAATCTGTCACTGTTCTTTGTTCTCCGAAATACTGTTTTAAAAGGGAAAATGTTTGAATAATCATTAGTGCTTTTTTGCTTTTGCTTGGCCATGAGCACTTTTCCAAGTGATCACGTTTATAATTATTTACCTGGCGGTGAAAAATCCCTTACGAAAACTATGTGAAAACTATATGACATTGTTCTTTCAGACGAATACAATCAGAGTTATATTAAAAAATGTCCTGGCTCTTCCAAGCATTATAATGGCAGTAAATGGCAGCCCAAAATTTGAAACCCACAAAAGTGCATCCATCCATTATAAAAGTACTCCACACGGCTCCGGGGGGTTAATAAAGGCCTTCTGATGTGAATCGTTGGGTTTTTGGAAGAAAAATATCCATATTTAACACGCTATAATGTAAAATATCTAGCTTCCGGCGGACCACCTTCCATATTCAACTTATGAAAAAAGCGTAACTGGCGTGATGATGACATTGGACGCAGCGTAAGCATTTTGAACTGCGAGAGGCGTTACACTTTCTTCGTTAGTTGAATACGGAAGGCGGTCCACCGGAAGCTAGATATTTTACTTTATAAAGTTTTAAATATGGATATTTTTCTTAGTCAAACCCATCGATTCACTTCAGAAGGCCTTTATTAACCCCCCGGAGCCGTGTGGAGTACTTTTATAATGGGTGGATGCACTTTTGTGGGCTTCAAATTTTGGGCTGCCATTATAATGCTTGGCTTAGCCAGGACATTTATTAATATAACTCTGATTGTATTCGTCTGAAAGAAGAATGTCATATACATCTAGAATGGCTTGAGGGTGAGAAAATTATTTGGATAATTTTCATTTTTGGGTGAACTATCCCTTTAATATTCTGCAATATTATTGACTTGACTACACTGACACTATTGGATGAGAACGGAGCTGGATGACGTCACTGTTTTCTAGCTACTTCATAGATTAATTAAATTCATTCCATAATTGATGAACTTTACACAGTTATTGAACCAAACTGAATAAACACTGAACTGATTTTAACTGAATAATGACTGTTTACTATTGTCTTTTTAGAGCTGCTTTACAGCAGAATTGAATTGTTGCATCATTGAATCATTAATGACTGTTTACTATTGTCTTTTTTGAGCTGCTTTACAGCAGAATTGAATTGTTGCATCATTGAATTATTATTTTCCCGTTTATCACTGTAAAGCTGCTTTGAAACAATCTGTATTGTTACAGATATAAGTGCTATACAGTGTAAATAAAAATGACTTGACTTGACTATAAACTTGCAATTGTGAGAAAAAAAGTCTTAATTGTGAGATATAAACTCGAAATTGTGAGAAAATGTCTGAATTGTGAGATAAAAAGTCGCAATTACCTTTTTTATTTTTTATTCCATGGCGGAAACAAGCTTCCATACATAAGCAACATCTAGCACATCAACATTTTCTGCATTTATATTTCTTACTGTGAACTATCTACTGAACACACATTGAAGTGTTTCTGACTTCAAGGTCTTCTGTCTCTTTCTCCTTCCCTTTGTCTTATCCTCCTCCTTTACCCCCTCCTGTCAGGATGATCTGGCGAGGGAGAACTCTGAGAGGATTGTGGAGAGGAGCGATGCTGCAGTCACTAAAGTGGCGCAGCAGGGCCAGAGGAGCAGGAGCGGACGTGGGGCTGGTCTGAGAGGGGGAGGACGAGGAAGAGGGGGAGGTGAAACCTCTGCGGCAGAGAAGAAAACCTCTCTGAGAGGCTTAGTGAGAGCACAAGCAGAAAGCACACTGACACACAGCAAACAACCCGCTCTGTCTGTTAGAACCAGACTTGAAGGGAAGCAAGAGACGGTGAGCAGGATTATATCAGTATTATCTAATGCCGTTCAAAATGTGTTCACACAATGGACAGACCAATCAAACTCCTCTGATAATGAAATATTAAAGCTCTGTTTCAATACAATGAGCTGCCTACCAAGACAGCATAATCCTGACTATTCTAGATAGTAGACTGCAAAATAACACCTAATTTCGGTCAAATTCTTAGAGGCTGTTCACACAGAACGTGTTTTTGCTTTTAAAAACGGTAGAAGCTGCACAATGGTATCCGACTGCAGAGCCACAGCACTGATGAATGGAACTGAAGGCAGGGTCTTGAAACGTGTTTTTAAAAGTTACATTTCTTTTTACTTGACAAAGCATCTTTAAAAATGTTCAGTGGAAAATTTGAGAGAGAGAGAGAGCGATAAAAAAGATGCATTATGAAATGTATTTATAGAACTGTTAAAGTTAACTGTCAAAATGCTTTGGATCAGTATTTATTATGAAAACCATTTTTAATTAAATTGAAAATGTTTTTCTTCAGGTTTCACTCTAATAGTGAATAGGAAAAAAATACCGTTATTAGAAAGACAATATTATCCAAATATATATTAATATAATGATCAAATATATATTAATATAATGATATATGTATAAATATATATATATATATCACGTCTCGAGACTCTGCCTTCAGTTCCATTCATCAGTGCTGTGGCTCTACAGTCGGATATTAATATTTTTATATTGTAATAATTTCACAGTTACTCTCTACAACTTAAAAACAGTATATTTTAAATGTTTGTTTAATGGCATCTTTTTATGAATGGAGGCCAGTATCACTGATACGAATACTGCTACTGATGTCTCAATGAAATTGATTTTTTAAAAACATTAATGATAGACATTCTACATTACAGTGTAATTGAAAGCTATCAATTTCAACATTTATTAGGCTTTAATAATATTACTTTTAATTTAAGTGAACTTAAAACAATATTCACATAATTCATTATAATAAATGTCATATTTACCTGTGGCCTTCCTACCAGACATATACAGAAATCGAATAAAGTTATCAAATACCTTTCTTAACTGCATAAATGATAAATTAAATATAGATGAATCCTTATTAAAGCCTTTGTTATTTGATTAACATTTAATGACAGAAATCACAGCAACTGGTTTATTAGGCTGCTGTCACTTTAAGATCTGCCGCTGCCGAAACATGACGCGGATCTGACAAGCATCTCATTTTCTCACAAGTCTTTAATTTTATTTAAGATGTTATTTAACTCATTTAAGACTGCTCTTATGAGAATACTCGACAAAACGGGCATTTTGGCATAATTCTGTGTGTTATTGTTTGTTCAAGCGTGAAAGAGAGCTCATCTTTCTGTGTGTCGTGTGTCATATAGACAGGACATACAGAGACAGTGCGTTCTCTTTTTTTCTTGTTGCGCTTAAATGGTTTAAAAACATTTGCATGAATAAGAGCGTGATCATACAATGTAACGCTAGCCCAAGGATGATAGAAAAACGGATGCTGCGTAAATTGTTAATTTAAATATTTTTAACGTGTTAAACTGAAAAAATAATCGCATGCCTTAAAGGTGGGGTAAGTGCTTTCTGGTAACCGATATTGATTTCAAATCACCAAAACAAACACGCCCCTATTTTGATAGCTCCGCCCCACACATACGTAACCCAGGAAAAGACTATGGCGGAATCTGCTGTGCCAGCCGGCCGAGGGTATGATGTCATCAATAAATGAAAGCAATGTGTGTTACTAGGGTAATCCAGGTCGAATGTTCAGTGAAAAAGTTATCTCTTACATCCCAAAAACACAAACAGTTCTCAAACTCGATAGCACGAGCATGACAGTCCAACTAACGAACATATTACAATTATGACAAGATTAGAGGGTTATATCAATCACGAAAAGAGGAACCAAGGAAAACAAACATGTATTAGGAGTATATTATCTTACTTTTCGGACACACTTTGGGAGCTGACGCTTGAAACAGACAGTGAGGAGGTTTAGACGCTCCAGGCTTATCGGGTGTGGAAATGAATGGGTCTTTATCATCGCTGAAGTGAACGACAATACGATCGCAAATGGACAAACAAGTGAACATGACACACAAGCATACTCAAGCAAAATCCAGCATATATTAGTTCTGTGAAACAAAACAAAATCAAAATGTTACTCGCCTATCGAGAAGAAATAAATCAACCTCAGCCTTCGCTCCTTGAGTTCTCTCCAGCGCTGGAAAGCTGATCCGATATTTACACGGGTCCTTACTTCTTGCCTGATCATGAGCCTTCTTTTGTTCCACAGACATTTTCCACTTTTGTTTTTTTTTTTATCTGCCATCTCTCTCTTTCTGTCGTCGCTCGGCTAATGTCCGTCCTGTGTCATGTCTTTTGAATAATGACGTGCACTGAGCGCTCTCTTCTCCCGTCATTAGTAGACTCGCCCCTTACTGCTGATTGGCTATAAGTTTGTTTTGGTACTCGGCCCGAGACACTTTTCTAAAGCAGTTTTGAAATAACACTTACCCCACCTTTAACGCACTAATTTTTTACAGCATATATACACACACACACACACACATATATATATATATATATATATATAATAAATGTTTTTATTTTACTGTGTACAGTGTTCAGTGTTCACTATTTAATGTCATTTAATATTCTACTGTATATTATACAAAATGAATTGTGATTAATTAGAATAGATCTTGCCATTTAGATATTAAACCTTATTCTAAAAGATACTTGTGCTTATTAACTTTGTATTTAAAGCCTTACTGCATATTGGCTAATATATATGTGAAGGGGATCCCTCGTAAAAGAATCATCATATTTTGGGGTCCTTTGCATCAAAAACCCCTGATTTACTGTATCATTTTGTTTATTTTGGTTAGGATTCTGTACTGTATATGTAGGCACTAGGCAGTAGATTGTGACTAACAATATATGACATAAGAGCTTTATAATTGGCTATTTGGCTGTGGTCCAAATCATCTGTCTGTTATATTGAAACTGATAATGAATTGTAGGATCTTCTAACCTGTTTGTTTGCGGTGTTTAATCCTGTATGTGTTGTTTACTTATCACCGTGACCTGACAAGCTCACAACACTCCCAAAATGGCCCATCTGGATGTAAACACTGTAGCTCAGTACTTCTCTGTGTCTCAGTGGCATTTTCTCTAAATGAGCCGCTTTGAGCACCCATATGTTGCCCCGACACTAATTTGCTAAAAATAAAGAGTGAGAAGACGAGAGGCTTTCCTTATCTGTGTTTGGCACAAGCCTGGTCCTCTTAATGGCTGTCCACGTTGCCCGGTGTCTGTGTGGATGGTCCTTAACCTAGCAACACATCCAGTGGTTATCTGAAGGTTACTATGTGTGGAGGCCGTTCAGGCATTTAATTGCTGCTATCGTTAAAGGTGCAGTCAATCCAGACAACAGAGCACACAGTTACAAGAGGTTGAGAGTTATTTTGCTGGCGACACTCTGGGGTTGCCATGTGTTTTAGATGAAACTAAATGAAATCCTTATAGCTATGCCTCGCTTTACATAAGCAAAGCTATAATATAAACTTTTCAAACATGATCTGATCAGTGTTTTAGCATGCAGTCGTCATATATGTGTGTATTTCGTATATCGTATCGTTCTCATATACTCATATTGATATGAGTGGATCATAATATGGTATAGTATCAGTGTACAGTACTATAATGTACCATGTTTACCATGTACATATTTGGGGTCAAAAATGTTGGGGTCAATTAGATTTTTTTTATTCAGAAAGGAAAAGATGCATTAAATTGATCAAAAGTGACAGTGACATTTATAATGTTACAAAAGATCTCTATTTCAAGTAAATGCTGTTCTTTTAAACTTTCTATTCTTGAAAAAAAAAAAATGTATCATGGTTTCCACAAAAATATGAAGCAGCACAACTTTTTTCAACATTGATAATAATAAGAAATGTTTCTTGAGCAGCAAATCAGTATATTAGAATGATTTCTGAAGGATCATGTGACACTGAAGACTGGAATAATGATGCTGAAAATACAACTTTGTCATCACAGGAATAAATTACAATTTACAATATATTTGAATAGAATACAGTTATTTTAAATTTGTAATAGTATTTCACAATATTTTTTTTTATCAAATAATTTATAATTATAAAAATATAGTATTGTAGTAATTTACCATAACTGTATAGATAGGTTAATATTATTTGCCATGTTTACTATCAATATGATCAGTATAGTTTTTCATGTTTAATATAGATATGAGTGTATATTTGTATAATGTGCCATGTTTACCATACATATGAGTGCATCATAGTATAAAATACCATGTTTGCTATTTTAGATCTTGATACACTGTTTGTTAATCAAGTGTGCGTTTTTTTTCAGCCGGTTGTGCTAAAATCTCAGGATGATCAAGAGTATCTGGCCAGACTGTATGGAAAAGCTCTTTATGAGGGCCATCGACGCACACTCAAAAAAAGCCCTTACCTTCGATTCAACTCCCCCACACCCAAATCCAAACCTCAACGACCTAAAGTAGTAGAGACCGTCAAAGGTGAGTTTAAGGCCTTCAATTAGAAGTAATGATTAATGGTCTGTCTTTCTTTGCTTTTTTTAGTAACTTGTAAAATAGTCTTTTAGGGTGTGTTCACACTTGTAGTTTAGTTTGGTTCGTTTGGTCCCGACCAGAAAAAAACATTTAGTCTTCCTGGTCCACTTAGCGTTCACATTGGCATTTTAACACCGAACCTAAAGATACCGAATCTAAAGGCATAGGGATATGTTCACAACCTGTTTGGTCAGCTTTTATTGCGTATATTTCGCAATGGAACTTATCGAACATCCAAAACACTGATCTGTGTACTGGGCTAAATGCGCTCGCTGTATGTGCGTAGCCTACATATGATGGTATTTTGACCAGCTGAGAACTCGTGAAGAGCTTATAAAATGTGTAATGGAGTCAAAACAGCGGCAGAAATCCCTCCGTCACACACGCAAGCGAAGATCTGCTGCGAGGAGACGCGGTTCTGATGCCTGTACCGAACTGTGATGGGCAACATTACGACTATGATGAGAAAAAACAGGTATGCTTGAGCATTCTTGGGTATCATCATGTCCTGTTTTTGGTTCGTTTACATGTCTTTTGTCCATATTGCGTTCATATTTTATTTAAACCGCACCAGAGTTCGTTTAGAAGCGCACCGAGACCCATCTTTTCAGCACTCTCGGTCCACTTGTTTGGTGTGCACCAGGGTTCAGATGGCAGCGTTCGCACTTATTCAAATGAACCGCACTAACAGAGCAATCGCACCAGGGTTCGTTTTAATTGAACTGAACATGCCAAGTGTGAACACACCCTAAAACCAACATGAAAAAGAATCATGATAAGATCGTGGATTGTAATCCTGCCTGAAAAAAAAAAATGATGATATATTTTTGCCATATTACCCACCCCTAATTTAGCCTTTTCTGTCTTCCATTTAATTCTTTATGAATACTTGTCCCTCTCTTTTCATCCCCTCATATAGGGGTGAAAATGAAGTCATCTAAAACCCAAACTAGCCAGTTTGTAGATGGGGTTCCTGCCCTGCAGCCTGAGCCCCATTTCCTGTTCAGCCCTAGTGATCCTGCCCAACAGCAGCAGCCTGGTTCTCCAGTGCGAGGTTACCTCATTCCCATGGCCATACCTTTAGGTAAGCCACCATTACCACAACTAGCAGGAATTGTACGGTCATGAAAACCTCATGGAAATTTTAAAATGGCAATTTCCAGGCCTTGAAAAGTTTTGGAGAATGAACCCCCACAAAGTTTTGAAAAAGTCATGGAAATTTGTGTCACAAATGTCTGTATAATAGAATACATGTTTAATTGATGATAGTGGTTAAACCCATTACAATACTTCACGTTCGGGCAATCCTTCACGACACATGACGTTATGTTCTCTGTGTGGGGTAATGTCTGGCACATTTCCAGTTTTTACTTATTTTGCACTAAACCACATAGCTATGTCATTTTAGTTGAGATAAGCTGTGGCAGATTTAAACATGGATTTTTATTCTTATTTTACATGTATGCATAGACGTTTCATGGAACGTTAGGTCATAAATATTAGCCGCAAAAGTCATGGAGAAGTCTGTTTGAACCCTGAACTAGAGATTTTTTAATACACCTTTGCTTGTCCATTTGGATTCAGCTAAAACAAATCTTTCTTGGCAAACTTTACTCCAACCCAACTCGGTCTTGATGTCCAGTAAGACAACTTGGATGACTAGATTTATTTTTGCCACAATTATAACTTAATGTGTAACTGTTTTAAGGCATATTTTGCATCAGAAAACTAGGTTTTGAGATATAAAGAATCAATGTCACAGTTTTTGCTGTTCTGTGTCCTTTAAACCTCTGACCACTCTGAAACAAAGATGTCCAACGCGGCACGAATGGATGCGACAGCCTCCACATGCTGCAGTCATAAAGCTTCTCTCCTCCGGCTGGCTCTGAGCACACGGCAGCATTAAAGAATGGACTTAATTAGACGACATTTCAGCGGTGTGAGTTTAGCTCTTAATTACGACTGCCTCTCCACTCGTTAAAAAGCCTTCCTATGCCGCTCTCGTTTAATCACTTCACTGTCAGGGACATTAATGCCTTTCTATTACGCTCTCATTTTCCCGCTTCCAATCACTGCAAGCTCAGGTCTGTCTCAGCTCCGACCTTGTGCGGTTGGAGGTAATTCTGTTTATTAGCCCAAACAGCCATATGTATGAAAACACCACCGTGCTTTACGAGGGGACTTTTTAAGGCAGTAATTGCAAATAGCCAATTGAAAACATTTTGAAAGCGTTCGTATTATGAGTTGATTAGTTTTTTTTTTATCCCCTACCCCCTTCCTTTTGAGGATTATGACCTCCTGGCGCCGAAACGTTCCATTAGTTTGGTAACAGCTGAATTGCCATCGTTATTTTCTGCAATGGACTGAAGAGGTAATTAAAGGTATTGTATGAAAAAATGGCACTGACGAAGCACCTTTGCACTGCTAAAGCTGTTTACAGTATTTAAATGTTTCCCAAATTGTGGCCTAGGGTTTTGAGAATGAAATGAACTGGTGGAAAATGGCCTGGTAATGTTACATGTTAATGAAACAGCATTTTGTGGGCTGTTGCGCGTATGCTGGTCTGACCTCTGATCTGAGCTACGCTGAAGTGAACAAAGACTCGCTAATCACATCTGCAATGCAGTGGCCCTAATCACCGTCATAGACATTAAGCTCACTTCATAGTCGTATTGAAGTTCCTTTCACTACTAGATTAATTTTTGAACGTTCTTTGTAAGGAAAAACTGCAGCAACTATGCTAAAGTTGTTAAAACAATGCTATAATGTTAATATTTAACATTAGCTTTATGGGTTTTTTTTATTTTATGTAACACTAATGTTTTTTCATGCGTCTAGAAAGTTAATTATTGCAGAAATATTCCTGAATTGTGGACCCTTAGCCCTAGAGAGTTTCATCCCATGCCAGCATAACTGCTCACTAGCAAGGCTTACTTACAGTTGTGGTCAGAATTATTGGCACACCTGGTAAATATGATCAAAGATGCGTGTAAAAATAAATATGCATTGTTTATCCATTTGATCTTTCATTCAAAAAATGTGCCAAAATCTAACCTTTCATTGAAGTAAAAGAATTGAAAGTGGGGAAATCACATTATGAAATACATTTTTTCTCCAAAACACGTTAGCCAAAAATTATTGGCACCCCTAGAATTTTTAATGAGTAAAATATCTCTGAAGTATATTCCCATTAATATTTACATTTATTAGCATACCAGGGTGACTAGGAACATGAAATTGTCTAGATATGACGTCTTGTTTCACAGGAGTATAAATATGAGGAAACAAAGGCCAAATTCCCTTAATCATTCATCACAATGAGTAAAGCCAAAGAATATAGTTCTGATGTGCAGCAAAACATTGTTGAGCTTAACAAAATAGTAAGGGGCTGTAAGAAAATAGCTAAAGCATTGAAAATCCCCATTTCCACCATCAGGGCAATAATTAAGAAGTTCCAGTCAACTAAATATGTTACAAATCTGCCTGAAAGAGGACGTGTGTCTATATCGTCTTAATGCACGGCGAGGAGGAGAGTTTGAGTGGACAAAGACTCTCCAAGGATCACAGATGGAGAATCGCAGAGATTAGTTGAGTCTTGGGGTCAGAAAGGCTAAAAAAAAAAAAAAAAATCAAACAACCCCTACATCACCTCATGTTGTTTGGGAGGGATTCAAGAAAAATCCTTCTTGCTCATCCAGAAACAAACTCCAGCATATTCAGTTGTCAGACACGACTGGAACTTCAAAAGGGGCCTGGTTCTGTGGTCAGATGAAACTATAAAAAGAGCTTTTTGGCAGCAAATCCACCAGATGGGTTTGGTGCAAACAGGGATAAAAAGTACCCCATGGCCACGGTTAAAAATACCGCTGGATCTTTAATGTTGTGGGCCTATTTTTTTGCTGGAGGTCCTGGACATCTTGTTCAGATACATGGTATCATGGATTCTAGCAAATACCAACAGATACAAAATCAAAACCTGACGGCTTCTGCTAGAAATCTTATAATGGGCCATGGTTGGATCTTCCATCAGGACAACGATCCAAAACAAACATCAACACACAAATGTGTCACTGAGCACAAAATGAAGCTTCTGCCATGACCATCCCAGTCCCTGACCTGAACCCTATAGAAAATGAGTGGGGTGATCTGAAGAGAAGAAGCACCAACATGGATCTGGGAATCTGAAGGATCTGGAGAGATTCTGTATGGAGGAATGGTCTCTGATCTCTTGTCAGGTGTTCTCCAAACTCATCAGGCGTTATAGAAGAAAACTCAGAGCTGTTATCTTGGAAAAAGGAGGTTGCAAAAAGTATTTAATAAAAGGGTGCCAATAATTGTGGCCAACGTGTTTTGGAGAAAAGCATTTATTTCATAATGTGATTTACCCCCCACTTTCAATTCTTTTACTTCAATGAAAGTTTAGATTTTTGTGAATTTTTTGAATAAAAGATCAAAAGGATAAACAATGCAGATTTATTTTTTACAGCCATATTTGGTCATATTTTTATATATATATACATATATATATATATATATATATATGTGTGTATATATAAAAAGTAAAAAAAAAAGTATAAAAAAAAAATATATATATATATATACACTCACCTAAAGGATTATTAGGAACACCTGTTCAATTTCTCATTAATGCAATTATCTAATCAACCAATCACATGGCAGTTGCTTCAACGCATTTAGGGGTGTGGTCCTGGTCAAGACAATCTCCTGAACTCCAAACTGAATGTCAGAATGGGAAAGAAAGGTGATTTAAGCAATTTTGAGCGTGGCATGGTTGTTGGTGCCAGACGGGCCGGTCTGAGTATTTCACAATCTGCTCAGTTACTGGGATTTTCACTCACAACCATTTCTAGAGTTTACAAAGAATGGTGTGAAAAGGGAAAAACATCCAGTATGCGGCAGTCCTGTGGGCGAAAATGCCTTGTTGATGCTAGAGGTCAGAGGAGAATGGGCCGACTGATTCAAGCTGATAGAAGAGCAACTTTGACTGAAATAACCACTCGTTACAACCGAGGTATGCAGCAAAGCATTTGTGAAGCCACAACACGCACAACCTTGAGGCGGACGGGCTACAACAGCAGAAGACCCCACCGGGTACCACTCATCTCCACTACAAATAGGAAAAAGAGGCTACAATTTGCACGAGCTCACCAAAATTGGACAGTTGAAGACTGGAAAAATGTTGCCTGGTCTGATGAGTCTCGATTTCTGTTGAGACATTCAGATGGTAGAGTCAGAATTTGGCGTAAACAGAATGAGAACATGGATCCATCATGCCTTGTTACCACTGTGCAGGCTGGTGGTGGTGGTGTAATGGTGTGGGGGATGTTTTCTTGGCACACTTTAGGCCCCTTAGTGCCAATTGGGCATCGTTTAAATGCCACGGCCTACCTGAGCATTGTTTCTGACCATGTCCATCCCTTTATGACCACCATGTACCCATCCTCTGATGGCTACTTCCAGCAGGATAATGCACCATGTCACAAAGCTCGAATCATTTCAAATTGGTTTCTTGAACATTATCAAATCATTGATATTTGCCCATACTGGCCCAAAACTCTTACACCGGTCTTTTCAGCAGGGATGTTGGGTTTTTTTGGTCTAAATTTAAAGTGCTAAGTAAGTTCGACACGTATTATATTTCAGAGCAGCATCATCTCATTCCCCAAATCGCAGCTATCAAACCTGTCTAACTTTAATCTAACGAAAGTGAAGCATCTCCTAATAACTTCTTTAATTCCCCACATCGACCAAAAGCATCTTTTACCAGTCAAGGCAATTCCCAAGGCGTCTTAATCGTCCACCAGTGTCATCCCTGTGGCTGTCCTATTTGTGTGAACGAAACCCAAGCGGAAAGTTCCAGACTCCCATTAAAAACTTCCCAGACACTTCTGCAGTTGTGTGCGGTGTATCTGTGAAGGAGAGGATCCAGACTGGCCCAGCCTGGATTGGATTGACTCGCCAAGGCTCAGACTGGGTCTCTGGAGGGCTGTAGATTAGAGCTGGCCTAATTTCCCTTTCTTCCGTGACTCTCCGGGGATGACAGTGGGGATTGCAGAGTGCCCCATGGGAATGGTGAGAGAGCCTTTCATCTGCTGCAGATGTTCGGTGCGGCTCATCCACAGACGGCCCCCGAGTCACAGTTACACACGAATGACAGCAGGCAAGCTCTCCGCAAATCTGCTTAGCAAGTTCTGCACTGCAGAGAGTAGAAAGTGGCAGTCGAATCAACACAGCAGCGATCAAGGGAAGTATTAGTTCATACTGTTTATTGCAACATTACAATTTTCAGTCAAACTCAAGAGCTTTAATGATACTTTTTATAGTATAACAGGGTTTTGCAAGATTCCGAATTGAATAATTGGCTCTCTTTCAATTCAGGAATGTAAATTTGAATTGGCCACCCCCCACAGGAAGTTGAATAGGAATTGGAATAACAGAAAGTGGAATTTAATTAATTTGATGAATCTATCCATCCATAATTCTGCTGCTTTCCCTGTATGCTACGCCTGTTACGCACAACTCTATATAATAAGCCATCTTTTCTGTTCTTCCCAAAATGTATTATTGATAAAGAAAGAATCGTTATGAAGACCCGATTGGCGCTTTTGCATGCCAGAGATGCTTTGAGCAGCCCATGCTCACCGTGTCTTGTCGTCTCTGAGGTGAATTCTTATACTTTATTGATTGTAGATGAAATTGCTCTGGTGGTAGCCCCAGTGGTGAGACGTGACTTCATTTGTTGCTTTGAAATCGCATGTGGTTGCAGAAGCAGGACGTGTGCGCACATATTTATGTGCATTTATTTTGTTTTAATCATCTCATCATCGCTCTCTCCATCTTCTTTCCCAGGTCTCCTGCTGCAGTGTCCTCGGGTCCATTAAAGTCAGTGATTTACATACTCTTGGGCGTATTCCCAAGCATTTTGGGGGCTGTGAATTCTGTCCCTTCATTTGGGTCTTTGTTTCCTTGCAAGCCTTGCGGCTTCTCTGGTTTGTGAATAGCCCATAATAGCATCTCTTACTGTCCATCATTGAGCTAATCTGTCCGATCTGCTTTCGCATTTCAGAGCGTTCACTCTCTTGAGGTTCTGGAGTACAAACGCCTCCTTTCAAGCTTTCCTTCCCACATGTTTGCTATCAAAAGTATTTGTGCATTCCAGATGAGTCAGTGCTTCTTGCTCCTGAGCCACTGTTTGGATGCCCTTCAGCCAAATTATGGAAATCGTAAAGCTTATGTTTCCCCTGCTTTGCATGGAAGGCTGGGAAAAACAGATTGCGGCACTCGCAGCAGATTTATGGTAATGTCAGCCTCCTCGTTTGCCGTTAATGTGCTGAGGCCAGACTTGCATCTCTATGTAATGGGGCATGTGCGTCCGTAACCTGCTTTCCTGCAAACAGCAATGACACAAACCTACGCTAGCGCACTCTGGCTGAACCTGTTTGTCTCACGGTCCCATTGCAGAACAGATGCCAATCATGTTGCCAGATCGGCCTCCCGCTCAGCCAGATGTGTGTGAATGTGTTTTGGGCTGACACGGCACTTTAAAGTACCATTGACGTCCTTTACAGTTGCTCTGTGGTGTGTTAGAAGATAAAGTAATGACTAGGTGTGTGTGTGTGGGCTCCATCTGCAGGAGTGCCTCTGTCTTTAATATCCCTCTTGCGTGAGTATTGGGGTCGTGTTGTGCCCTTGCCTGTAAACAGCGTGTTGATGTTATCTGCGCTGCATCAGGGCGATGGATGTGCAGACTTTAGGGGTTTGGCTGAAGCGCATTTAGGCTGCCGAAGTGTATTGCTAGTTCACTCACGCATTCTGTGGAAAAGAGGGGGATGGAGACTTTGCGTTCAATGTCGCCTTTTGTTGTCCTGGTAATGTTTCACTCTGCAGACATGTTCATGTATCTCCAATGCCTGAGCTGACTTTTTTTCCCTCTTTTTTGAGTATGTAGGTACGTAAATAAGAAGTAATTTAGTAATATTTTATCAGGGTTCCCACGGGTCCTTGAAAGTTTGTGAATCTGGGAAAAAAATTTCAAGGCCCTGGAAAGTTTTTGAAAATAAACATACATGTTAAAGATACAGGTCCTTGAAAGTGCTTGAATTTATTTTGTGCAAGAAGTTTTCTGGAAAAAAATCCATATTATTCCCTCTGGTCCGCTAATGTGTTATTTCACCAACACTTTGTGGCCTATGCATAATAGCTTGCTTGATTTATGTTAGTTACACGCATTTACGCATTACGTTAAGTGTTTCGCGCATGAGGTACTTTGTGTTGTACGTTGCCATGACGTTCACGCGTACACGAAACTACTGCGATGGTACCTCAACGTTTTCAGTGCTTACACCGAACCCAAATATGTTCAGTCAATGACTGTATATTGTAACATAAAACATTTGTGATAATATGTTGCCCAAATATTTAATTTAATGTAATGTTGAATTGCTTTGCTTGTTAAGATAATGTAAACCCATGAGGCAAGAAAAACTCAAAAGCATATTCATATATCTTAAAACTTCTGGTTACATGAGCCTAAGCTCTTTTCAATAAAATCCATGCAAAAGTTAATATCAGATCATTTTAGAATACAGTATAGGATGTACCGAATATTCTTCAGTTGTATGCAAAACAGAAATACGACAAATAGAATATCAGGGCCCGCATTTATCAAGCCTCTTAGAATTACTCACAAGAACATTGCTAAGAATTAAGAGTAAAAAAATACTTGGCTCAAAGCTGTGATTAAAAGTTAGTTATCAAGCATCTCGTAATTTAAGTGACGTGTAGGACTAAATCTTAAGTGTCAGCCTTAGAGATGATTCACGACACTTTGCTGTGCCACAAACGGGAGTTTGGATGACGACAAAGGCATGGACCAATCCCTGAATAGATTTTCTTATTTAAGAATATTCTCAGATAAATTCACATTAAATGGTGAAATTCCTAAGAGGAGTTTACATTCAACACATATTTGACAATAAGGAATTTTCTAGAGAATACATGATATACATATTGGAAATGAAAGATAAACATGTTTTCCACCATGTCTTAATTACAAATTTTAAACTGGTGTGCTGTTAACTGACCTGCCTATATATAGCCTAGATTTTGTGATATAATCCAAAAGAAAACCGAACTGGCGGGAGGAAGAAGCGCTACTGCTTGCTGAATTAGTCGAACAGCGGAAACATGTTATAAAAGGCAGTTTCAGCCCAACATTAACCAGCGCTGACAAAGATGATGCCTGCTCTGTCTAAATGATACTGTTTGATTAACTGTCTCCTCAGTGCCATCACAAGCCCCTACTGGCAACTCCTAACCACTTGAGAGACCTCTCGAGCTGTCTTAAATAACTGGCAGAGTAAGAGTGATTCTTAGCTTTAAGAAATTTGATAACTTGTGCTTTTATACTTAAGTTTGAAAGTAGGAGTAAATTTCATGAATTCTCAGCACTTAAGACTAAAATGGCACTTTGAGAAGCTTGATAAATACGGGCCCTGATCTCTTGTCATATGGCCAAAAATAAATGCAAAAAAAAATTAGTTTGCATAGTTGTGTTTGACACATGAAAACTGTAACAATGTATCTTACAAGGTAACACGATGTAACCTTGCTCTCACTTGAAATGTGTCCCCACATTAAGTCCTTGAATTTGAGGGTATTGGACCTGGAAAGTCCTTGAATTTGAAGTTAACCAAGGTGTGGCAACCCTGTTTTATCCAAAGCAACTTGCATGCACAAAACTGCAAACGCAAAATCGAATTCACATGCCATTATTTTCTGAAATGCAATTCATAATGCAGCATGTTGTTATAGAACCTATAACCTTTTGGTTACAGTCCCAGTTCATCAAGCACTACTCTTTGTATCTCTTTAGGTAAGCCTAGAGTGGATGGCCAGGTCCCAGTGCCTTCCCGGGTCATCATTAGCAATAAACCAGCAACAGTAACAACGTCCTTCCCTCCCATCACTATTCCTGAACCCAAACCTGCTCCTGCTATTCGGAAACCCAACACCATCTTACTGGAGGTCCAGTCAGAACCGAAGAAACGGACCCCACAGCTCAAAATACAGGTAACACCAGATTCACACATGTGCGTATACAGTACGTATGCAGTGCAGGAACAGCACGCGCTCATTGTGCTTTCATATAAGACACATTTGCAGTGTGCTGCTGATCTCTTACGATCTCTTAAATCTTTACGTACTGATTCTCTTATGTAAAACTTTAGTAGCTATTACAAACATTTTAAACGAATCACACCAACAGCCGAAGAAATTGTCTCCTATGCCTTTTCTTTCATGTTTAAATCTTTTTCCACCTCACTGATTAGACAATCGTCATCCATCTTGTTCCGAGTGTAGATCTCCGACCACCAGCCTGTCACATAACATGCTGTGTAGTGTATTTCACATTAAAAATGTATACTTTAAATATAATTTTGACCGCATTCGTTTATTTTTGCAATTACTGGTAAGTGTTTTGCTTCTTTTCTTTGCTTTACCCCGGGCTTTAATTATATGCATTTATGGTGAGATTACTACATTTTCATGTCAGTCCGTGTTCTTTTTGACCACTAACCATGTGTTATCACTTTAATTCAGCACGTGCAGCACAGCAAAAATAGAATTGTTGCGCAAACGATTGCTGCACCGCACCGATCCTGGAACGCATCGGTGTGCAGTGTGAACGCTCTAACCTGTTAACATGGGCACGGAAAAAAATATGCGCCACAAATGCACTGCAAAACATAAACCAGGATTATGTGTGAAACTGGCGTAAGAGCTGGAACCATAGTATCTCAGTAGTGCAGTAGTGTGATTGGGGACATTTTTGTTGCTTTTACAGTGAAATAATTTTTTATAAGTATTTGGACGCAAGTAATGACACTGTGTGCTAGCCAATTAGTATGATAGTGTAAGGCGATAAATAGTTTTTTTATTTTTGATGTGATTTTGTTTCCTAACAAGCCATGATTGTGAGAAGTAATGTGCAACACTTTCTTTCTGTTTGCTTGTCATCAACACTATCAAAAGTTTGGGGTCTATAAGTTTATTTTTTTGTTTTGTGAAAAAAATTGTACTTTTATTCAGCAAGGACATAAATTGATCAAACGTGACTGTAAAGATATAATTTTACAAAAGATTTTAATTCAAATAAATGCTGTTCTTTGTAACTTTCTGTTCATCAAAGAATTATGAAAATAAATGTATCATGGTTTTCACAAAATATTAAGCAAACAGTTTTCAACATTTCAAGTAATGATGTGGAAAATTCAACTTTGTCATCACAGGAATAAATTAATGTTCAAATTTATTAAAATAGGAAACAGCTATTTAATTTATATATATACAGCGGGGAGAACAAGTATTTGATACACTGCCGATTTTGCAGGTTTTCCTACTTACAAAGCATGTAGAGGTCTGTAATATTTATCATAGGTACACTTCAACTGTGAGAGACGGAATCTAAAACAAAAATCCAGAAAATCACATTGTATGATTTTTAAATAATTAATTTGCATTTTACTGCATGACATAAGTATTTGATCACCTACCAACCAGTAAGAATTCCGGCTCTCACAGACCTGTTAGTTTTTCTTTAAGAAGCCCTCCTGTTCTCCACTCATTACCTGTATTAACTGCACCTGTTTGAACTCATTACCTGTATAAAAGACACCTGTCCACACACTCAATCAAACAGACTCCAACCTCTCCACAATGGCTAAGACCAGAGAGCTGTGTAAGGACATCAGGGATAAAATTGTAGACCTGCACAAGGCTGGGATGGGCTACAGGACAATAGGCAAGCAGCTTGGTGAGAAGGCAACAACTGTTGGCGCAATTATTAGAAAATGGAAGAAGTTCAAGATGACGGTCAATCTCCCTTGGTCTGGGGCACCATGCAAGATCTCACCTCGTGGGGCATCAATGATCATGAGGAAGTTGAGGGATCAGCCCAGAACTACACGGCAGGACCTGGTCAATGACCTGAAGAGAGCTGGGACCACAGTCTCAAAGAAAACCATTAGTAACACACTACGCCGTCATGGATTAAAATCCTGCAGCGCATGCAAGGTCCCCCTGCTCAAGCCAGCGCATGTCCAGGCCCATCTGAAGTTTGCCAATGACCATCTGGATGATCCAGAGGAGGAATGGGAGAAGGTCATGTGGTCTGATGAGACGAAAATAGAGCTTTTTGGTCTAAACTCCACTCACCGTGTTTGGAGGAAGAAGAAGGATGAGTACAACCCCAAGAACACCATCCCAACCGTGAAGCATGGAGGTGGAAACATCATTCTTTTAGGATGCTTTTCTGCAAAGGGGACAGGACGACTGCACCGTATTGAGGGGAGGATGGATGGGGCCGTGAGATCTTGGCCAACAACCTCCTTCCCTCAGTGAGAGCATTGAAGATGGGTCGTGGCTGGGTCGTCCAGCATGACAACGACCCGAAACACAGCCAGGGCAACTAAGGCAGTGGCTCCGTAAGAAGCATCTCAAGGTCCTGGAGTGGCCTAGCCAGTCTCCAGACCTGAACCCAATAGAAAATCTTTGGAGGGAGCTGAAAGTCCGTATTGCCCAGCGACAGCCCGAAACCTGAAGGATCTGGAGAAGGTCTGTATGGAGGAGTGGGCCAAAATCCCTGCTACAGTGTGTGCAAACCTGGTCAAGAACTACAGGAAACGTATGATCTCTGTAATTGCAAACAAAGGTTTCTGTACAAAATATTAAGTTCTGCTTTTCTGATGTATCAAATACTTATGTCATGCAATAAAATGCAAATTAATTACTTAAAAATCATACAATGTGATTTTCTGGATTTTTGTTTTAGATTCCGTCACTCACAGTTGAAGAGTACCTATGATAAAAATTACAGACTTCTACATGCTTTGTAAGTGGGCAAACCTGCAAAATTGGCAGTGTATCAAATACTTGTTCCCCACTGTATATATATATATATATATATATATATATATACACTCACCTAAAGGATTATTAGGAACACCTGTTCAATTTCTCATTAATGCAATTATCTAATCAACCAATCACATGGCAGTTGCTTCAGTGCATTTAGGGGTGTGGTCCTGGGCAAGACAATCTCCTGAACTCCAAACTGAATGTCAGAATGGGAAAGAAAGGTGATTTAAGCAATTTTGAGCGTGGCATGGTTGTTGGTGCCAGACGGGCCGGTCTGAGTATTTCACAATCTGCTCAGTTACTGGGATTTTCACGCACAACCATTTCTAGAGTTTACAAAGAATGGTGTGAAAAGGGAAAAACATCCAGTATGCGGCAGTCCTGTGGGCGAAAATGCCTTGTTGATGCTAGAGGTCAGAGGAGAATGGGCCGACTGATTCAAGCTGATAGAAGAGCAACTTTGACGGAAATAACCACTCGTTACAACCGAGGTATGCAGCAAAGCATTTGTGAAGCCACAACACGCACAACCTTGAGGCGGATGGGCTACAACAGCAGAAGACCCCACCGGGTACCACTCATCTCCACTACAAATAGGAAAAAGAGGCTACAATTTGCACGAGCTCACCAAAATTGGACAGTTGAAGACTGGAAAAATGTTGCCTGGTCTGATGAGTCTCGATTTCTGTTGAGACATTCAGATGGTAGAGTCAGAATTTGGCGTAAACAGAATGAGAACATGGATCCATCATGCCTTGTTACCACTGTGCAGGCTGGTGGTGGTGGTGTAATGGTGTGGGGGATGTTTTCTTGGCACACTTTAGGCCCCTTAGTGCCAATTGGGCATCGTTTAAATGCCACGGCCTACCTGAGCATTGTTTCTGACCATGTCCATCCCTTTATGACCACCATGTACCCATCCTCTGATGGCTACTTCCAGCAGGATAATGCACCATGTCACAAAGCTCGAATCATTTCAAATTGGTTTCTTGAACATGACAATGAGTTCACTGTACTAAAATGGCCCCCACAGTCACC
Source organism: Coreius guichenoti (assembly GCA_039654105.1). Classification (NCBI taxonomy): domain Eukaryota; kingdom Metazoa; phylum Chordata; class Actinopteri; order Cypriniformes; family Gobionidae; genus Coreius; species Coreius guichenoti. The sequence goes on along the minus strand of CM077177.1, from coordinate 12,655,596 downwards.
AGATCTCAACCCAATAGAGCATCTTTGGGATGTGGTGGAACGGGAGCTTCGTGCCCTGGATGTGCATCCCACAAATCTCCATCAACTGCAAGATGCTATCCTATCAATATGGGCCAACATTTCTAAAGAATGCTTTCAGCACCTTGTTGAATCAATGCCACGTAGAATTAAGGCAGTTCTGAAGGCGAAAGGGGGTCAAACACAGTATTAGTATGGTGTTCCTAATAATCCTTTAGGTGAGTGTATATATATACACTATATTGCCAAAAGTTTTGGGAAGCCTGCCTTTACATGCACATGAACTTAAATGACATCCCATTTTTAATCCATAGGGTTTAATATGGAGTTGGCCCACCCTTTGCAACTATAACAGCTTCAACTCTTCTGGGAAGGCTTTCCACAAGGTTTAGGAGTGTATTTATGGGAATTTTTGACCATTCTTCTAGAAGCGCATTTGTGAGGTCAGGCGCTGATGTTGAACGAGAAGGCCTGGCTCGCAGTCTCCGCTCTAATTCATCCCAAAGGTGTTCTATCGGGTTGAGGTCAGGACTCTGTGCAGGCCAGTCAAGTTCCACACCAAACTCGCTCATACATGTCTTTATGGTGCGCAGTCATGTTAGAACAGGAAGTGGCCATCCCTAAACTGTTCCCACAAAGTTGGGAGCATGAAATTGTCCAAAATGTTTGATCGGACCACATGGGCCAGCCTTCGCTCCCCACGTGCAACAATGAGCCTTGCCCGCCCATGACCCTGTCCATGCAATATGCACGAAGATATGGAGTAAAAGATTGTGCACTTATCTTAGATGTTGATTTCAGATGCTTTCTGAAAGTACGCTGCAGACTGCTAACAGCAACACTTAAAATCCTGCGAGGACCTCAGATGACGCAACTCTGAATCAACATGAACCAATGTTAAATATATATCCTTATCATTTGTTAACAAACATGCATTCATTACTTCAATGAGCTCATTGTTTCTGCCTTAAATTAATACATTGTTTAAAGGATTAGTTCACTTCAAAATGAAAATTTCCTGATAATTTACTCACCCCCATTCCATCCAAGATGTTCATGTCTTTCTTTCTTCAGTGGAAAAGAAATTAAGTTTTTTGAGGAAAACATTTCAGGATTTTTCTCCATACAATGGACTTCAATGGCAACCAAAATGTTCAAGGTCCAAATCAATGCAGTTTCAAAGGGCTTTGAAGGGCTTCAGAGGCTCTGCACAATCCCAGCTGAGGAATAGGGTCTTATCGAGCGAAACCATCAGTCATTTTCTAAAAAAAATTAAAATTTATATACTTTTTAACCTAAATTGCTCATCTTGCACTTGCGCTAGGTCACGCTAGACGTAGGCAGAAGAAAGGTCACGCTAGACGTAGGCAGAAGTACCATCCCAGTGTTTACAAAGCGCTTGTGCAAAGACTAATACAAACATCCTTTAGCAAAAAAAGGTTAAACAACGATGTCAGATGATTTTGAAGTTGGAGATGGAGTTTTTTTTGTAAAGGGCGTTTGTATTAGTCTTCGCACGTTCGCTTGGGGCGTACTTCCGCCTACATCTAGCGTGACCTTTCCGACGTGATTGCGCAATCCGTGGCACGTCGCAAAGCAGCGCAAGATGAGCAATTTAGGTTAAAAAGTATATAAATGTTTATTTTTTCTTTAAAATGGCCGATGGTTTCGCTAGATAAGACCCTATTCCTCAACTGGGTTCGTGCAGAGCCTCTGAAGGCCTTTGAAATTGCATTGATTTGGACCTTCAACATTTTGGTTGCCATTGTCCACTGTGGTCCACTGTGTGAAGAAAAAGTCCTGGAATGTTTTCCTCAAAAACTTAATTTCTTTTCGACTGAAGAAAGACACGAACATCTTGGATGAGATGGGGGTGAGTAAATTATCAGGAAATTTTCATTTTAAAGTGAACTAATCCTTTAAATTAATACATTATTAGCTAAATGTGTGATTTGTATATGTACATTTCTGAAATGTATAACTTAGGCACAGTCACCTCTGATAACAGATCACTCTAAATTGTAATGTAGACGCATGCATTTTCTGTAAAGCTGCTTTGAAACGATTTGTATTGTGAAAAGCGCTATAGAAATAAATGTGAATTGAACTGCATTTGTGTTTTGTTTGCAGGTCCAGCCTGGTGTGAACATTGAGAGTGGTCTGTGCAGTAGTCCAGCTTCTACGCCTTCAATTCCAGCCGAAACCATCCTTCCTCCACCTTCGATTCATGTAAAACATCTTAATTCACCAACAACACTAAGTAGACCCTTATTATTTGAAAGGAAATGGTTTGGTTGGCTTTAGTGGCACTACAAATTTCATTTCAATTTTCAATCAGAGAAATAGCTAATAGTTTTGCAGGCTTTCAGATTGATCATACACCCAGAACGTCCTCTAACATGTACATTTGCTTCTGTGTGTGTGTGCGCGTATTCATACACCAGCTGTCTTGGCTTCGTTCTGAGAATGGATGGATATTATGCCATTAAATTTTGGCTGTGCTCCAGCATGCTGTAGTGCTATAAGGGCCAGGTTTGCATTGCTCATCGCACTGCCATTGATTTTTGCCAAGCCGTGCATGCATGCATGCGCCTTCGTGCTCTCAGAACCTACCCAAGCGGATGAAGATGGATGAGGTGTGTACGTTTGCGTGTGTGTGTATGGAGCTGAATGTATAATGTTTCAGGGGGGACTTTGCCGCCAGCGTTTTCTGCTCTTACTCCTCCAATCCCGACCTCAGCCATTCACATCTGGTTGCTAGGCAACAGATGCAGCGCCGTTGCTTTTCTGTCGGAGCAAGTGTCTAGGAGGACAAAGCCTCTCTGTGGTCTGCCTGCCACTGTTAGCATCAGAGTAATCATTACAGCTCTACAGAAATAACCGTAGAAACGTAGAATCCATGGAGTTAATTTGTGGATTCATCGAGGTCAGGTCGAGTTCACAATTAGTCACATTCTCACTAAATTTAAGCTTTTGACTATTCAGAATATTGTGAAGATTTAAAGTGTCCTGCGTACTCTATAGTTCAATCTTTGCAAAATACTTTATTTAATTTTCAAATAAAATAAATAAATTTTTTAATATTTTTAATTAAAATACATTTTTATATAAGTAAATAAATAATATACATTTTAAAATACATTTTACATTTTAAAATAAATAATACTGTAGATTATTTAGAATATTGTAAAGATTTAAAGTGTCTCAAGTACTATAGTTCACTCTTTTCTAAATATTTACTAATACTTAAATACATTTATAAATAAAATAAATAAAAATATAATTTTTTATTATAAAAATATTTTTTATTTTTATATATATAATACAAAAAATAATAATAATATAGTCTCTGTCCATGTATTTATGTGTGTGTGTGTGTGTGTGTGTGTGTGTGTGTGTGTGTGTGTGTGTGTGTGTGTGTGTGTGTGTGTGTGTGCGTGTGCGCGCGTGCGTGTGCAAACGGGTGTGTCTTCCCCTCAGATCGTGTGTCTGATGCAGCTCAGCAGAGGTGTTCTTGTCTGTCAACTCAGCATGGCTGCGTTCAGCACTCTGTCTGTGCCCAGTTAATGCCCTTGACTCATCAGACTGGCAGACCCCAGCCTCCACCACACACACACACACACACACACACACACACACACACACACACACACAGAAAGACACGGGCAAGGACATACACTCACACACTCTCTCACAAAACATGCTTTGAATCGTACACTTCACTCCCACCAGGCCTGAGGCCTTTCAAACAGAGGGAATGAAATATGACTAAGAAGTCTCACAGTGCTTGTGCTTAAAACACATGATATCTCCGTCCTCTGAGACTTGACATTTGGAGTGCATTGCAGTCACCACTGGCTCATACTGTTATAAATCCCACTTTTGTTCTTTGAGAAAATATTGTGATAGATTGATTTTTGTAGATCTTACTAACAAAAAGGGATAGTTCACCAGAAAGGAAAATCCTGGCATCGTTTACTCAACCTGTAAGACTTTCTCTCTTACGTGGGACACAAAATGTGAATAAGGATGGGGACTTTCAAGGGCTTAAAAAGCATAACATTATCATAAAAGTGGATTCAAGCACAATATTTCAAGTCTTCTGAAATCATCTGATTTTTTGTGATAAACAGGCCATGATTCTTTCTATTCAGTGAACTATTAACCGTTGCAACTGGATCATTGATGTTGCACCCGATTCATGAATGAATCAACCCATTTTTGTGAACTGAATTCTTTTGTCCTGAATCCTTCCTTTTATGTTCCACAGAAGAAAGAAAATCTCACAGGTTTGGATTAACATGAGAGCGAGTAAATGATGACAGAATACTATACTAAGGAACTATTCCTCTAATTTGTTCAGCTGTAGTTCAGCTGCAAAATTACCAATTGCCCAATTGTGATTGTGTAAAGGTGTGTGAGCAGAATAGTAAGTAATATTGTGTTTCTGTAGCTCAGTGCAGCACGTTTGCTGCAGTCTCGTCTGTTTCCACAGCTCCGATGGAGTCATTCCACACGCACACACACACACAATATAAGCAAGGGGTAATGTCACTCAAAAACACAGTTTTTATCACAAAATAAACTAGGTTAGAGTCATCAGGAATGATCTTGTGCCATCCTGATGGGGTTTATTTTGTGACTGACTGTACATTTTCCTGCACGTACGTTACACAGCTGCTGACTAAATAAATAAACAAATAAATACATGTAAATGAAATATTGCTATAAGTTGATATGAAAGATATAAAACTGCATTTATTTGATCAAAAATACAATAAAAACAGTAATATTGTGTGATTTTATTACAATTTAGTCTGACCCCATACTTTTGAACTGTAGTATAAAACTGCAATCAATTATGGAGTTTAATGATCAGTTATGTATAAATATTTGTATTCCAGAGAGCTGTATAATAATTTGATGTAACATCTATTTCTTCATATACCATACAGGATAAAACACAAAAAACGATTGTATGAATGGTTAAAATTGTGACAAAAGAGCAGTAAAAATCTATTTTAGTGCTTTAGGAGGAGCATTGCGTATAACACTATCTGTCTCGCGTACTCAGCACGCGCTTACCGCTCATTCACATTAGCAGACCAACTCTCTCCGTTACCATGGAGACGAGGCTTGGCTGCATGAGGCAAAGACCTGGAAATCTGATGCGTGTTTCTCTCTCTCGCTCTCTCTCTCACACACACACACATACGCACACACATACATCTCTTAAACAGTTACAGTTTATGTCCTTGCTTTGAATGATTCATTGAATCTTTGTAGGAAGACCATGTAAAGACACTCTTGAATCTCTCTTGTTAGATTGGAAGATATGACATTGGTTGATGAGACAGCGTTTTATTGTATTATGTACGTATGTGTGTGTGATCAGCACCACGTCGGCGACTACCGCCATTTGAGGAGCTGGTGTTTTGACAATTAAAGGGATAGTTTACTTAAAATGACCAATTCTGTCAACATTTTCTCACCCTCATGTTCTTCCAAACCTGTATGACTTTCTTTCTTCAGTGGATCACAAAAGGAGATGTTTCGAAGAATGTTCACGCTCCTCTTTTCCCTACAAATGAACACATACAATGATCGTGGGCGGTCAAGCACCAAAAAGGACACCATAACAGCACCATAATAGTAATCCAAATGACTTGTGCACTATATTTTTAGTCTTTAGAGTTCATACAATAGCTTTATGTAAGGCACAGATTGTCATTATTCAAAATGTCTGTGAGGGTGAGTAAATGATGACAGTATTTTCGTTTTTTTAGGGAACTTTTTCTTTAAAGTTGTTATGAAACGGAAGTAGCAATACATATTTTCTTCTGTATGGTGACGTACATCCGAGTGAAACAGATGTTGACGTTGCACTTAAAAATGGAGGCAGATGAACACGAGCTTGCAGCTTTAAGCATACTTCACCAGAGTGTCTGTCGTTTCATCAGTTGGCATTTGATTAAACATTACGAGGTCTTTTTTTTAATGAAACCTATGCATGGATGAATCTATAACATGCTTTCAAAAAATAGATTTCATTGCGACTTTAAATCTATGCTACCCAATGGTCGTGTCATCTTTTATTTCAGCCTGTCATCATTATCCTTATTAACTCACACACTTAGAACTTTCTAATCTCCTCAGCTGTTGATGAATTTTGTAATTTTCAGACACGGTATTGCTTTCTGACCTCTGTCTCTGTATCATCGCCTCCCAGGCCGCCGAGGAACTGCATGCTGGTGAAGATCAGGAGGAAAATATCTTTCCCGGAACCAGTTTCTTGGCCGTAGCCGACATCAGCCAGGTACATTCAATTAAAAGCACATTTTAACCCACACACTCACTTCAGCTCGAAACATAAAGGTCATTTCACAGCCTGGTGTCAGCCCCTATCCAAAGTTTCCTACTTCCTTCTTCCATTTGCATTTTGACCCAACTACAAATGCCCATTCTCCATGTCTCCTCCTACTCGGATATATTGGCCATCAATGGCTCAGTGCTCCAATAATGAGATTTTCAGAGCCAAAGGGTGAAGGAGAACATCGTTTTCTTTAATTAACGAAGACCAGAGAATGAATGAATTTAAAATATCATTCATTGGCTTGAGAAAAAAAAATCTAATTACAATGTGCGCTGCTAAATTGGCCTTTCAGTGAATTGATATTGAAGGGGTGTGGTGCATATTGCCGATATTAATCCTTTTTTCCGTTCAGGAATTCAGGCTTGCTCAAGCATGCAGAGACATAAGCCCCTTATATTTACCACTAACAAGCAGTGCAGGACACCCAGAGTATTGGGCATCAGGCCGATTCTCCCGCTCGGCCTTACAAGGGCAAGGCGTCAGTTAGCACCGAAATAGCATAGCAGTCATTAGAGGTGGAAGCAGGCAAATCTGTGTTGTTCTCACAGGCTTTTGTGGAAGGTGCTGGGAAAAAGAGTGTTTATAATGGGAATAAAGAATCATGGAGGGGGTTGCGCTCCAAATCACATGAGCTGTTCCACAGTGACCCCTTTTGGCCTGAGAGGAAACATCATCCACAGATGAAGCTCAGTTGGATCTGATCTCTGGTTAACAGAGGTTTTGTGGTGGAAGGAAATTGTTTTGTGTCAATATACTGAAGGTGTTAATTGTTTGCAGACGTCAGAGATGGTGGTTGTCCTTTTTCATTCAGTACTTAAGTCTTCTGCAAACTGGAGGCTCTATGTCAGTGGTTTTCAAATTTTTTGACTCTGAGGCCCCCATTGTCCAAGGCAATATTAAAAAAGTATTATTGGTACTTCTGCCTTATTTTTTATTTACCCAAACTAGTAGCGACGATATATTAAAATAATAATTAAAATTGAACAATTATACAAGTTTCAATACCTGAATGTTATTTACTTTTATAAAATTCTAATGAATTTTCCAGTCATTCGTGATTACGAGATTTTTCTTTTAAATAGTTTTTACTCACAATTAGCAATTTCTCTGCAATTTCTAATAAAATATTTTAGAGAACAGAACTAGACCAAATTTATACTCAGTATAGAATTTTCTATGACTTTTTAGGATTTTATTAATTTGTTTTCCAGGCTCAGAAATCACACTTTTAAAATTCCCTCATATATCTTTTCCAAGACCATGGGAACTCCGGCCCTTAAATAAAAAAAAATGGCAGTTATTTAGAGAATTAATTAAAATAAGAAAAATGATGTCATTTTACATCTTGATTTTTAGCTGTTTTAGCTTATTTTAAAGTCATCTTGTGACCCTCTGGTTGGAAACCCCTTTGATTATACAGGTATAAGGCAAGCATCACTATTATTAGTGCTTATACCTAAAGTTAGTGATTTGAACAGCCCCCTAGCACTAAGTATTGAATCGTATCTTGTACCATTTGTGCTACCGATCATGTGGCTTATTAAAGTTAGTACTTTTCTAAGTGATTTTTATCTGGTAGACAATAAAACTGGTGAAAAAAATCCCACAGACTTCCATTAATGGAGGGACCTGAGTCATATCTAGAGACCAAACATCTTGCAACCTGCCAGAAGACCCTAGCAACCTATCAGAGATTTCCATGAAAAGTCCTACTGACTCTTTTTATTTTGATTCTCTAATTGTTTGAATGGCAATTAAGATCGGAGTTACGAGTCCAGAAATATAAACATTTTCCAAAGATTGAGAGCAATAAAAATTCAAGCGCGTTGCGCAGCAGTTGCATGTATTTAAGTGTTTTTTCGAGGACTGGCATGTATTCGGCCCACTTGTAGTTTTCCCAACGACCAAATAAAGGCCACAGCTACTTAAGTCCAGACCCCGGTGAACAAGCTCTCTCTCTCTTGGACTGCAGGCACGAATCGCTGCCAGCTCCTAAAATGTCATTCCTCCAAGTCTCCAGTGCCTCAGCTTTGGCTCGGCCAGTTCTGATGGAGCCATAAACTTCAAACGGGCCCAGCGCCCGACTGGCAGAATGCATTTCTCTCTCTTTTTCCTCTGGCGGCCGGCCACTGGAAATGAGCTAATCGCTCCTTACACAGACCTCCCTGAGTCCGAGCCAAAGGAATCTGAACATTATCCAAACCAATGACCGAAATGTTGGAAGCTGGCTCACAGATCCAGCGATGGAATTATACAAGACAAACGTCCCCCTTTCACTCCAGCCTCCCCTTCTGTTAAGACTGTAATGACCACTGTGAAATTACGCTCATACTAACATATGTTTGCCATTACTGCACAGTACATGGTGTGCACTTTTATTTGCTGTCATTTGCTTTGAAAGTTAAATGTCGGATCCAGTGAGCTGTCAGGGATATTTTTGCAGTAATGGATTGTCAATGAGTCTCTTCAGAAAGCCTTATGTTGGCAGATATATATCATAAAACTGCTAAGACTTCATTTTCCTCAATGCTGTGTTAAATTCAGGAAACACACAGTGGACTTCCAGACTCTCCTATAGAGCTCAACGGGCTGCCATCTCCTCCAGCTGCTCTGTATCATGGCCCAGCGTTTCCTCCACAGCCTTCTCACTCAACCCCTCTCACCGAGCCCATCCTGAGCACCATCCAGCAGAGAGAGACCCTGGAGAACAGGCTGGTGGATTGGTGAGGCCCCTACTATCTGTACAAATATCATCTTCTGCACTGTTGTGAGCATAAAATATTATTGATCATTATTGAAGTGTTTTTTTTTATTATGACATTAAACATACAAGAAACAAATAAGAAACCAAATGACTTTCTATTCATCAAAGAAGCCTGAATAAAATGTATCACGGTTTCTGCAAAAATATTAAGCAGCACAATTGTTTTCAGCATTGATATTAATAATAATTGTTTCTTGAGCATCAAATCAGTATTTCAGAATGATTTCTGAAGGATCATGTGACAGGATCATATTAAATTGTAATTAGTGCTGGGCAATCAATTAATCGCATCCAAAACAAAAGTTTGTGGTTACATAATATATATGTGTGTACTGTGCCCAATTACAAAGCATGTAGAAGTCTGTAATTTTTATCATAGGTACTCTTCAACTGTGAGTGACGGAATCTAAAACAAAAATCCAGAAAATCACATTGTATGATTTTTAAGTAATTAATTTGCGTTTTATTGCATGACATAAGTATTTGATACATCAGAAAAGCAGAACTTAATATTTGGTACAGAAACCTTTGTTTGCAATTACAGAGATCATACTTTTCCTGTAGTTCTTGACCAGGTTTGCACACACTGCAGCAGGGATTTTGGCCCACTCCTCCATACAGACCTTCTCCAGATCCTTCAGGTTTCGGGGCTGTCGCTGGGCAATACGGACTTTCAGCTCCCTCCAAAGATTTTCTATTGGGTTCAGGTCTGGAGACTGGCTAGGCCACTCCAGGACCTTGAGATGCTTCTTACGGAGCCACTCCTTAGTTGCCCTGGCTGTGTGTTTCAGGTCGTTGTCATGCTGGAAGACCCAGCCACGACCCATCTTCAATGCTCTTACTGAGGGAAGGAGGTTGTTGGCCAAGATCTCGCGATACATGGCCCCATCCATCCTCCCCTCAATACGATGCAGTCGTCCTGTCCCCTTTGCAGAAAAGCATCCCCAAAGAATGATGTTTCCACCTCCATGCTTCACGGTTGGGATGGTGTTCTTGGCGTTGTACTCATCCTTCTTCTTCCTCCAAACACGGCGAGTGGAGTTTAGACCAAAAAGCTCTGTTTTTGTCTCATCAGACCACATGACCTTCTCCCATTCCTCCTCTGGATCATCCAGATGGTCATTGGCAAACTTCAGACGGGCCTGGACATGCGCTGGTTTGAGCAGGGGGACCTTGCGTGCCTTGCCGGATTTTAATCCATGACGGCGTAGTGTGTTACTAATGGTTTTCTTTGAGACTGTGATCCCAGCTCTCTTCAGGTCATTGACCAGGTCCTGCCGCGTAGTTCTGGGCTGATCCCTCACCTTCCTCATGATCATTGATTCCCCACGAGGTGAGATTTTGCATGGTGCCCCAGACCGAGGGAGATTGACCGTCATCTTGACCTTCTTCCATTTTCTAATAATTGCGCCAACAGTTGTTGCCTTCTCACCAAGGTGCTTGCCTATTGTCCTGTAGCCCATCCCAGCCTTGTGCAGGTCTACAATTTTATCCCTGATGTCCTTATACAGCTCTCTGGTCTTGGCCATTGTGGAGAGGTTGGAGTCTGTTTGATTGAGTGTGTGGACAGGTGTCTTTTATACAGGTAACGAGTTCAAACAGGTGCAGTTAATACAGGTAATGAGTGGAGAACAGGAGGACTTCTTAAAGAAAAACTAACAGGTCTGTGAGAGCCAGAATTCTTACTGGTTGGTAGGTGATCAAATACTTATGTCATGCAATAAAATGCAAATTAATTATTTAAAAATCATACAATGTGATTTTCTGGATTTTTGTTTTAGATTCCGTCACTCACAGTTGAAGAGTACCTATAATAAAAAATTACAGACTCCTACATGCTTTGTAAGTGGGCAAACCTGCAAAAACGGCAGTGTATCAAATACTTGTTCTCCCCACTGTATATATATATATATATATATATATATATATATATATAATACACTAGTTTAGCACATTTTAACATTTGAAATCATCATTTTTCTCATTTCAGCACATCTGGATGAAGTTGTTTGATTAACGTGTTGTGCGTAGCCTACGCTGTAATTTTCTTTGCGCATGAGAGTTCATTAACATGCAGTGACAATGGCAGATGCACAAAGTTCAATATTTCACCTTTCCACGAGGAGACCGCGAGTGAAGTGACACAAATCCACGACACAAATCAGCAAAATGCCAAATGATTTTGCCTCATTATAACAGCAGAAACAACTTAAAGTACTCTGTCATTTATGGTTATACTGGTAAGAGCAAGACATTATTCAAAACTGTTTGTAGGGTCTATTTTTATTTATGTACACTCCCAATGAAAGTGCTTTTGTAAAATAAACAAAACAAACAGGATGCCGCTTTCTGCCATCCCGGGTTCCTTTCCGTGAAGTTTGTGGAGCATGTCACAAAAATTTATCGAAATTCAGCGTATAGGCTACTAGCAAGCTCTTGTGTGCCATCTGAACTCTTGTTGTGGGTTGGTGCATAGTGACTCTTCTTCTGCTCTTTTTCCTGTTGTGGCGGTTAGAAAATAGCATTGTATTACCACATGCGCCCCCTTCTGGATCGGAGTGTGGATCGCCTGTGACTGACTGTATTTGTCATCTGACTGTATGTACCGAACCGTGATGTCCGTACCGTTTGTCATTTCTGTCATAGGGTGGAGCAACAACTCATGGCCAGAATGATCACTGGAATGTTCCCTCAGCCCACCCAGACTGACCCAGCCAGCCAATCTGAGCCGGAGAATAGTGTGACATCAGACATAGGTGACTATGTATAATTTTTTGTATTATTATTTTTTAATTGCAATCTGCAATTTAATTGCAATTTAGATCTCACAATGTGACTCTTATTTTAAACTTTATCTCTTAATTACCTGTTTAATTTTGTACTCTTTGGTGGATAGGGGCTTCCTTACCATCTGTAAAAAGTAATGCACATTAAACACATTTGAAAGCTCCCAGTTTGGAAGCTTTAGAAGTTTGTCGGTCTGCGGTTCAACCATCATACATCTTCACCAATGTGTCTGGTCAGTGTTGAAAATCAACAACACAATCAATAACGCATGACATAAACCAGCAAGAACGGTCCAGCTGCACAAGGTACCAGTCTACAAGCTCATAATTTTGATTCATAGCGTCTCTGAATGCGAGCAGCGCATTTGTCAAGCGTGTCAGAGCGCAGCGAGATTGTATTTCCTCATTAAAGCACGATTGCTTGTGCTCAGCCCCTCTACTCCTCCTCCGCTCCATCCTTCCGTCTCCGTCGCGTCACTTCTGCTCAGTTGGCGCGGAGGTCCTGCCTCATTAATTCTCGCTTTCGTTTAATAGAAAGATCAATGATGTATCAAATTTGCAGTGGAGGCTCGCGGCAAACTGTTGTCAGCATATTCGCAGACTGACTGGACTCTTCCTCCTGTAGAGGAACCGTATTTGTGTTTGAACGCAGTCTTGCCCTAGACAAAAGGAAACGAGGGCCCTGCCAAAAATGTCAGTTCTGTATATTAGTTTTTTAATAGCACCGGTCCAAAATGCTTACGGGTGCAAGAATTCAGAATAGGCTGGATGAGAGGTAAAGCGGGTCTCAAATTGGTTATTTGAAATTACTTTGCTGGCAAACTCAAATTGAAGTGCTTCATAGGAAACTTCAGAAAATTGTATGAATGCCAGTATTGTAGATATTAAGTGCATGCTTTATTATTATTTGGATGCACATTAGGAGTTTTAGCTTTTTTTAATTGATGTGAAATTGTAAATATTAGCAATGATCTTGTTAAAAGTGATGATAGGTCTCTGGCCTAGTGGGTTCAAATCCGGGTTTGAATCCCGGACTGTGCTTTGTCTTGATCCCATTACCCAAAACACATTGCATTTCTTTTAAACCCCTCTATTGTCTTTGTCAATAAAAATATGGCAAAAAAGCTGTAGTCAGCATTTTGAGCCAGAAAATTATGTGTTAGTATATCTATTAGTCCACCAGCCCAAGTAATAAATATACATTTTAATAACTATTTATTATAAATTATATAATACATTTTTTAGCTTTCACATTTTATGGTGAATTTTGAGTAAATATTGTGTAAAATAAGCTTTCGCTAAATTTCAGCAGTTGACTGTTCACTAAGCTCCACCCTTATTGGTTACTGTTGCTAAATCAGACAAGCATTCGCTAGGAATAAAATCCAGATTTTTAGTATTTAAAAAATTATAATATTTAAAAAATTATATCTATTTACCTTTAATTTATTTTTAATTTAAACAATTGTTTTTTATTTAACAATAACAACACTTGTGAAAATGATTAGTATCAGTTGCTGTTAGTATTGGTCAGTTAGTTTTAGTAATTTTGTTATGTGCTTTTGCCATTTTTATTAGTTTTAGTTCAGTTTAGCTTTATTTCTATTTTTAACATTTTTTTTAACAATAACAACACTGATATGAAAACATTAAGAAGGCAACAGCTGCTAATGTTTTTAGATATCAGCATTGAAAAACTTGTTTTAGTTGACCAATTCTATGCATGCCGAACAGCCATGTCCCATATCCAACAGGTAATCTTCCTCTCTCTGTGTGTTTGTGTGGTAGTGGAGGCCGCAGGAGGTGGTGGTCTTCAGTTGTTTGTGGACACAGGCGTACCAGTGGACTCTGAGCTCATAAGACAATGTGTAAATGAAGTACTGGCTGAAACCGTTGCTGTAATGCTGGGACAGAGAGAGACACAGAGAGCACCTACTGCCCCTGTCCAAACACAGGATACTCAGGAGGTACTTGCATCTAAACATACTCTGATTTGTATGGAAGCCTGTTTCCACCACAGAATAAAAAGGGGAAAAAAAGTCATTTTAACTTTATATCTCACAATTATGAGAAATAAAGTCAGAATTGTGATTTTATATCACGATTGCGAGAAAAAAGTCAGAATTGCGAGTTTATATCCTGCAATTCTGACTCACAAATCAGATTTGTAAGATATAAACTTGCAATTCTGATTTTTTAAAAAAAAACTTTTTCTCAGAATTGCGATTTTATATCTCATAGTTCTGAGGAGAAAAAAAAGTCAGAATTGCAAGTTTTTCTCGCAATTGTGAGAAATAAAAGTCAGAATTGCAAGTTTATATCACAGTTGTGAGAAATAAAGTCAGAATTGCAAGTTTATATCACAATTGTGAGATATAAAGTCAGAATTGCAAGTTTATGTCACAGTTGTGGGAAATATAGTCAGAATTGCAAGTTTATATCACAGTTGTGGAAAATATAGTCAGAATTGCAAGTTTATATCACAATTATGAGAAATAAAGTCAGAATTGCAAGTTTATATCACAGTTGTGAGAAATAAAGTCAGAATTGCAAGTTTATATCACAGTTGTGGGAAATATAGTCAGAATTGCAAGTTTATATCACAGTTGTGGGAAATATAGTCAGAATTGCAAGTTTATATCACAATTATGAGAAATAAAGTCAGAATTGCAAGTTTATATCACAATTGTGAGAAATCAAGTCAGAATTGCAAGTTTATATCACAATTGTGAGATATAAAGTCAGAATTGCAAGTTTATGTCACAGTTGTGGGACATAAAGTCAGAATTGTAAGTTTTTCTCGCAATTGTGAGAAAAAAAAGTCAGAATTGCAAGTTTATATCACAGTTGAGAAATATAGTCAGAATTGCAAGTTTATATCACAATTGTGAGATATAAAGTCAGAATTGTAAGTTTTTCTCGCGATTGTGAGAAAAAAAAGTCAGAATTGCAAGTTTATATCACAATTATGAGACAAAGTCAGAATTGCAAGTTTATATCACAGTTGTGGGAAATATAGTCAGAATTGCAAGTTTATATCACAATTGTGAGATATAAAGTCAGAATTGCAAGTTTATATCACAGTTGTGGGAAATATAGTCAAAATTGCAAGTTTATATCACAATTGTGAGATATAAAGTCAGAATTGTAAGTTTTTCTCGCAATTGTGAGAAAAAAAAGTCAGAATTGCAAGTTTATATCACAGTTGAGAAATATAGTCAGAATTGCAAGTTTATATCACAATTGTGAGATATAAAGTCAGAATTGCAAGTTTATATCGCAGTTGTGGGAAATATAGTCAAAATTGCAAGTTTATATCACAATTGTGAGAAATAAAGTCAGAATTGTAAGTTTTTCTCGCAATTGTGAGAAAAAAAGTCAGAATTGCAAGTTTATATCACAGTTGAGAAATATAGTCAGAATTGCAAGTTTATATCACAATTATGAGACATAAAGTCAGAATTGCAAGTTTATATCACAATTATGAGACATAAAGTCAGAATTGCAAGTTTATATCACAGTTGTGGGAAATATAGTCAGAATTGCAAGTTTATATCACAATTGTGAGAAATATAGTCAAAATTGCAAGTTTATATCACAATTGTGAGAAATAAAAGTCAGAATTTAAAGTTTATATCACAGTTGTGAGAAATAAAGTCAGAATTGTACGTTTTTCTCGCAATTGTAAGAAAAAAAAGTCAGAATTGCAAGTTTATATCACAGTTGAGAAATATAGTCAGAATTGCAAGTTTATATCACAATTATGAGACATAAAGTCAGAATTGCAAGTTTATATCACAGTTGTGGGAAATATAGTCAGAATTGCAAGTTTATATCACAATTGTGAGAAATATAGTCAAAATTGCAAGTTTATATCACAATTGTGAGAAATAAAAGTCAGAATTTAAAGTTTATATCACAGTTGTGAGAAATAAAGTCAGAATTTTAGGTTTTTCTCGCAATTGTGAGAAATAAAAGTCAGAATTGCAAGTTTATATCACAATTATGAGAAATAAAGTCAGAATTGCAAGTTTATATCACAGTTGTGAGAAATAAAGTCAGAATTGCAAGTTTATATCACAATTATGAGACATAAAGTCAGAATTGCAAGTTTATATCACAATTGTGAGAAATATAGTCAAAATTGCAAGTTTATATCACAATTGTGAGATATAAAGTCAGAATTTTAAGTTTATATCACAGTTGTGAGAAATAAAAGTCAGAATTGCAAGTTTATATCGCAATTATGAGAAATATAGTCAGAATTGCAAGTTTATATCACAATTATGAGAAATAAAGTCAGAATTGCAAGTTTATATCACAATTGTGAGAAATCAAGTCAGAATTGCAAGTTTATATCACAATTGTGAGATATAAAGTCAGAATTGCAAGTTTATGTCACAGTTGTGGGACATAAAGTCAGAATTGTAAGTTTTTCTCGCAATTGTGAGAAAAAAAAGTCAGAATTGCAAGTTTATATCACAGTTGAGAAATATAGTCAGAATTGCAAGTTTATATCACAATTGTGAGATATAAAGTCAGAATTGTAAGTTTTTCTCGCGATTGTGAGAAAAAAAAGTCAGAATTGCAAGTTTATATCACAATTATGAGACAAAGTCAGAATTGCAAGTTTATATCACAGTTGTGGGAAATATAGTCAGAATTGCAAGTTTATATCACAATTGTGAGATATAAAGTCAGAATTGCAAGTTTATATCACAGTTGTGGGAAATATAGTCAAAATTGCAAGTTTATATCACAATTGTGAGATATAAAGTCAGAATTGTAAGTTTTTCTCGCAATTGTGAGAAAAAAAAGTCAGAATTGCAAGTTTATATCACAGTTGAGAAATATAGTCAGAATTGCAAGTTTATATCACAATTGTGAGATATAAAGTCAGAATTGCAAGTTTATATCGCAGTTGTGGGAAATATAGTCAGAATTGCAAGTTTATATCACAATTGTGAGAAATAAAGTCAGAATTGTAAGTTTTTCTCGCAATTGTGAGAAAAAAAGTCAGAATTGCAAGTTTATATCACAGTTGAGAAATATAGTCAGAATTGCAAGTTTATATCACAATTATGAGACATAAAGTCAGAATTGCAAGTTTATATCACAATTATGAGACATAAAGTCAGAATTGCAAGTTTATATCACAGTTGTGGGAAATATAGTCAGAATTGCAAGTTTATATCACAATTGTGAGAAATATAGTCAAAATTGCAAGTTTATATCACAATTGTGAGAAATAAAAGTCAGAATTTAAAGTTTATATCACAGTTGTGAGAAATAAAGTCAGAATTGTACGTTTTTCTCGCAATTGTAAGAAAAAAAAGTCAGAATTGCAAGTTTATATCACAGTTGAGAAATATAGTCAGAATTGCAAGTTTATATCACAATTATGAGACATAAAGTCAGAATTGCAAGTTTATATCACAGTTGTGGGAAATATAGTCAGAATTGCAAGTTTATATCACAATTGTGAGAAATATAGTCAAAATTGCAAGTTTATATCACAATTGTGAGAAATAAAAGTCAGAATTTAAAGTTTATATCACAGTTGTGAGAAATAAAGTCAGAATTTTAGGTTTTTCTCGCAATTGTGAGAAATAAAAGTCAGAATTGCAAGTTTATATCACAATTATGAGAAATAAAGTCAGAATTGCAAGTTTATATCACAGTTGTGAGAAATAAAGTCAGAATTGCAAGTTTATATCACAATTATGAGACATAAAGTCAGAATTGCAAGTTTATATCACAATTGTGAGAAATATAGTCAAAATTGCAAGTTTATATCACAATTGTGAGATATAAAGTCAGAATTTTAAGTTTATATCACAGTTGTGAGAAATAAAAGTCAGAATTGCAAGTTTATATCGCAATTATGAGAAATAAAGTCAGAATTGCAAGTTTATATTGCAGTTGTGAGAAATAAAGTCAGAATTGCAAGTTTATATCGCAATTATGAGACAAACTCAGAATTGCAAGTTTATATCACAATTGTGAGATATAAAGTCAGAATTGCAAGTTTATATCACAGTTGTGGGAAATATAGTCAGAATTGCAAGTTTATATCACAATTGTGAGATATAAAGTCAGAATTGCAAGTTTATATCACAATTGTGAGATATAAAGTCAGAATTGTAAGTTTTTCTCGCAATTGTGAGAAAAAAAGTCAGAATTGCAAGTTTATATCACAATTGTGAGATATAAAGTCAGAATTGCAAATTTATATCACAGTTGTGGGAAATATAGTCAGAATTGCAAGTTTATATCACAGTTGTGAGAATAAAATCAGAATTGCAAATTTATATCACAATTGTGAGAAATAAAGTCAGAATTAAAATTTATATCACAGTTGTGAGAAATAAAGTCAGAATTTTAAGTTTTTCTCGCAATTGTGAGAAATAAAAGTCAGAATTGCAAGTTTATATCACAATTGTGGGAAATATAGTCAGAATTGCAAGTTTATATCACAGTTGTGGGAAATATAGTCAGAATTTAAAGTTTATATCACAGTTGTGAGAAATAAAGTCAGAATTGCAAGTTTATATCACAATTGTGAGATATTAAGTCAGAATTGCAAGTTTATGTCACAGTTGTGGGAAATATAGTCAGAATTGCAAGTTTATATCACAGTTGTGGGAAATATAGTCAGAATTGCAAGTTTATATCACAGTTGTGAGAAATAAAATCAGAATTGCAAATTTATATCACAATTGTGAGAAATAAAGTCAGAATTTAAAATTTATATCACAGTTGTGAGAAATAAAGTCAGAATTTTAAGTTTTTCTCGCAATTGTGAGAAATAAAAGTCAGAATTGCAAGTTTATATCACAATTGTGGGAAATATAGTCAGAATTGCAAGTTTATATCACAGTTGTGGGAAATATAGTCAGAATTTAAAGTTTATATCACAGTTGTGAGAAATAAAGTCAGAATTGCAAGTTTATATCACAATTGTGAGATATTAAGTCAGAATTGCAAGTTTATATCACAATTGTGAGATATAAAGTCAGAATTGCAAGTTTATATCACAATTGTGAGATATAAAGTCAGAATTGCAAGTTTATATCACAGTTGTGGGAAATAGAGTCAGAATTTAAAGTTTATATCACAGTTGTGAGAAATAAAGTCAGAATTTTAAGTTTTTCTCGCAGTTGTGAGAAATAAAAGTCAGAATTGCAAGTTTATATCACAGTTGTGGGAAATATAGTCAGAATTGCAAGTTTATATCACAATTGTGAGATATAAAGTCAGAATTGTAAGTTTTTCTCGCAATTGTGAGAAAAAAAGTCAGAATTGCAAGTTTATATCACAATTATGAGAAATAAAGTCAGAATTGCAAGTTTATATCACAATTGTGAGATATAAAGTCAGAATTGCACGTTTATATCACAGTTGTGGGAAATATAGTCAGAATTGCAAGTTTATATCACAGTTGTGAGAAATAAAATCAGAATTGCAAATTTATTTCACAATTGTGAGAAATAAAGTCAGAATTTAAAGTTTATATCACAGTTGTGAGAAATAAAGTCAGAATTTTAAGTTTTTCTCGCAGTTGTGAGAAATAAAAGTCAGAATTGCAAGTTTATATCACAATTATGAGAAATAAAGTCAGAATTGCAAGTTTATATCACAGTTGTGAGAAATAAAGTCAGAATTGCAAGTTTATATCACAATTGTGAGATATTAAGTCAGAATTGCAAGTTTATTTCACAGTTGTGGGAAATATAGTCAGAATTGCAAGTTTATATCACAATTATGAGAAATAAAGTCAGAATTGCAAGTTTATATCACATTTGTGAGAAATAAAGTCAGAATTGCAAGTTTATATCATAATTGTGGGAAATATAGTCAGAATTGCAAGTTTATATCACAGTTGTGGGAAATATAGTCAGAATTTAAAGTTTATATCACAGTTGTGAGAAATAAAGTCAGAATTTTAAGTTTTTCTCGCGATTGTGAGAAAAAAAGTCAGAATTGCAAGTTTATATCACAATTATGAGACATAAAGTCAGAATTGCAAGTTTATATCACAATTATGAGACAAAGTCAGAATTGCAAGTTTATATCACAGTTGTGGGAAATATAGTCAGAATTGCAAGTTTATATCACAATTGTGAGATATAAAGTCAGAATTGTAAGTTTTTCTCGCAATTGTGAGAAAAAAAGTCAGAATTGCAAGTTTATATCACAATTATGAGAAATAAAGTCAGAATTGCAAGTTTATATCACATTTGTGAGAAATAAAGTCAGAATTGCAAAGTTTATATCATAATTGTGGGAAATATAGTCAGAATTGCAAGTTTATATCACAGTTGTGGGAAATATAGTCAGAATTTAAAGTTTATATCACAGTTGTGAGAAATAAAGTCAGAATTGCAAGTTTATATCACAATTGTGAGATATTAAGTCAGAATTGCAAGTTTATATCACAGTTGTGGGAAATATAGTCAGAATTGGAAGTTTATATCACATTTGTGATATATAAAGTCAGAATTGTAAGTTTTTCTCGCAATTGTGAGAAGAAAAAGTCAGAATTGCAAGTTTATATCACAATTATGAGAAATAAAGTCAGAATTGCAAGTTTATATCACAATTGTGAGATATAAAGTCAGAATTGCAAGTTTATATCACAGTTGTGGGAAATATAGTCAGAATTTAAAGTTTATATCACAGTTGTGAGAAATAAAGTCAGAATTTAAGTTTTCTCGCAGTTGTGAGAAATAAAAGTCAGAATTGCAAGTTTATATCACAGTTGTGGGAAATATAGTCAGAATTGCAAGTTTATATCACAATTGTGAGATATAAAGTCAGAATTGTAAGTTTTTCTCGCAATTGTGAGAAAAAAAGTCAGAATTGCAAGTTTATATCACAATTATGAGAAATAAAGTCAGAATTGCAAGTTTATATCACAATTGTGAGATATAAAGTCAGAATTGCAAGTTTATATCACAGTTGTGGGAAATATAGTCAGAATTGCAAGTTTATATCACAGTTGTGAGAAATAAAATCAGAATTGCAAATTTATATCACAATTGTGAGAAATAAAGTCAGAATTTAAAGTTTATATCACAGTTGTGAGAAATAAAGTCAGAATTTTAAGTTTTTCTCGCAATTGTGAGAAATAAAAGTCAGAATTGCAAGTTTATATCACAATTATGAGAAATAAAGTCAGAATTGCAAGTTTATATCACAGTTGTGAAAAATAAATTCAGAATTGTAAGTTTTTCTCGCAATTGTGAGAAAAAAAAGTCAGAATTGCAAGTTTATATCACAATTATGAGAAATAAAGTCAGAATTGCAAGTTTATATCACAGTTGTGAGAAATAAAGCCAGAATTGCAAGTTTATATCACAGTTGTGAGATATAAAGTCAGAATTGTAAGTTTTTATCACAATTGTGAGATATTAAGCCAGAATTGCAAGTTTATATCACAGTTGTGGGAAATATAGTCAGAATTGCAAGTTTATATCACAATTGTGAGATATAAAGTCAGAATTGTAAGTTTTTCTCGCAATTGTGAGAAAAAAAAGTCAGAATTGCAAGTTTATATCACAATTATGAGAAATAAAGTCCGAATTGCAAGTTTATATCACAATTGTGAGATATAAAGTCAGAATTGCAAGTTTATATCACAGTTGTGGGAAATATAGTCAGAATTTAAAGTTTATATCACAGTTGTGAGAAATAAAGTCAGAATTTTAAGTTTTTCTCACAATTGTGAGAAATAAAAATCAGAATTGCAAGTTTATATCACAATTATGAGATATAAAGTCAGAATTGCAAGTTTATATCACAGTTGTGGGAAATAAAGTCAGAATTGCAAATTTATATCACAATTGTGAGAAATAAAGTCAGAATTTAAAGTTTATATCACAGTTGTGAGAAATATAGTCAAAATTGCAAGTTTATATCACAATTATGAGACATAAAGTCAGAATTGCAAGTTTATATCACAATTGTGAGAAATAAAGTCAGAATTTAAAGTTTATATCACAGTTGTGAGAAATAAAGTCAGAATTTTAAGTTTTTCTCGCAATTGTGAGAAATAAAAGTCAGAATTGCACGTTTATATCACAATTATGAGAAATAAAGTCAGAATTGCAAATTTATATCACAATTGTGAGAAATATAGTCAAAATTGCAAGTTTATATCACAATTATGAGACATAAAGTCAGAATTGCAAGTTTATATCACAATTGTGAGAAATATAGTCAAAATTGCAAGTTTATATCACAATTATGAGACATAAAGTCAGAATTGCAAGTTTATATCACAATTGTGAGAAATAAAGTCAGAATTGCAAGTTTATATCACAATTATGAGACATAAAGTCAGAATTGCAAGTTTATATCACAGTTGTGAGATATAAAGTCAGAATTTTAAGTTTTTCTCGCAATTGTGAGGAAAAACTCACTATTTGTGAGAAATAAAAGTCAGAATTTAAAGTTTATATCACAGTTGTGAGAAATAAAGTCAGAATTTTAAGTTTTTCTCGCAATTGTGAGAAAAAAAAGTCAGAATTGCAAGTTTATTTCACAATTATGAGACATAAAGTCAGAATTGCAAGTTTATATCACAGTTGTGAGATATAAAGTCAGAATTTTAAGTTTTTCTCGCAATTGTGAAGAAAAACTCACTATTTGTGAGAAATAAAAGTCAGAATTTAAAGTTTATATCACAGTTGTGAGAAATAAAGTCAGAATTTTAAGTTTTTCTCGCAATTGTGAGAAAAAAAAGTCAGAATTGCAAGTTTATATCACAGTTGTGAGAAATAAAGTCAGAATTGCAAGTTTATATCACAATTGCGAGAAAAAAGTCAGAATTGCGAGTTTATATCTTGCAATTCTGACTCGCAAATCTGATTTGTAAGATATAAACTCGCAATTGCAAGGTATAAAGTCCGAAAATTATTTTTCTCAGAATTGGGAGTTTTCATCTCGCGATTATGAGTTTATATTTCACAGTTCTGAGGGGGAAAAAAGTCAGAATTGCTTTAAACTAGCAATTGTGAGAAATATAGTCAGAATTGCAAGTTTATATCACAATTATGAGAAATATAGTCAGAATTGTGATTTTATATCACGATTGCGAGAAAAAAGTCAGAATTGTGAGTTTATGTCTTGCAATTCTGACTCGCAAATCTGATTTGTAAGATATAAACTAGCAATTGCAAGGTATAAAGTCCGAAAATTCTTTTTCTCAGAATTGCGAGTTTTCATCTCACAGTTCTGAGGGGGAAAAAAGTCTGAATTGCAAGCTATAAACTAGCAATTGTGAGAAAAAAAGTCAGAATTGTAAGTTATTTCTCAAAGTTGTGAGAAATAAAAGTCGGAATTTCAGGTTATATCACAATTGTGAGAAATAAAGTCAGAACTGCAAGTTTATATCACAATTGTGGGAAATTTAGTCAAAACTGTGATTTATTTCTTAGAATTTCCAGTTTATATCCCGCAACTCTATCTGACTTCATTTCTCGCAATTGTCAGTTATAAAGTCAGAGCTGTGAGATTTAAACTTGCAATTTTGAGAGAAAAAAGTCTGACTTGTGAGATATAAACTCGCAATTGCAAGAAAACAAGTCTGAATTGTGAGGTAAAAAGTCGTAATTACCTTTTATTATTCCGTGGTGGAAACAAGCTTCCATATATTTGACCATGATGATGATGATGATAATACCTTAAATACTGGGTAATGATATAAAAAGATGTGATGATATTGTGCTAATATTGCAGGAGGCTACTACGGTACCAACACCGGCACCCACTCCTGAGCCCAGATTGAAAGAGCCGCCATCTCCTGTCAGAACCCCTGATCTCTCCGAACATCTTTCTACAGCTCTGTCTCCCAAGAAAAACCATCAGGAATCTGCTCCACCAGGTCTGACAGTGATTTTTATGAACATACTGAATCAGTTGCCTTATACAAGCTGACAGCAGACACAGCAGATATTTGTAAAGGTGTTAGTACAGTTGTTCACACACATCAGTCAGCACTACAACCAATCTGCCTTTGTTTCAGGTCCAGAAAGAATTCCTGTGGGCACACCAACTACCACACCAATCTCATCTCCCACCAGGGTGGCCACACCCTCTCCTCCTCCAGCCAGTCAGAGCCCAGAGTCAGCCACCCTGCAGCATCATCCATTGGGAGGAAGAGACCTCCCCCTGGAGGAAGAAGAACTGCATAGCGAGAGGCAGGAACAGCCGCCAGAATCAGTGTATGTCTAATTACCACATTTTCATTCTCTCATTCTTGTTGGTGTTACATTAGATATTGAAGCAAAGCAAATCAGTGCACACTAATACTATTTGTGGAGAAAAGCAGGGGACAGAATCAAAAGCTAAATGTCTTGTTTGAGTTGTCAATAGTGAAACAGTTCCCCTTTTTACTTTTTTTAGTGAAACTTGGGTAGTGTGTCTACCTCTAAATGTTGGCCTGGCAATGAATTTTGTGATGCCCATTGAAGATGTGCTATATAGACCCACAGTGCCACCTGCTGTTCAAAACAGTAAATATATGACTGATTCTAGAAACATGGGACAAAACAACATTTCCACTTGAATGAGATGATCAGTATAAAACCCAAATATACCATCAAATTTAATTAGATTTTATCTTTATTTTATTAAAATTATTTTATAACATCATCTCTCACTACCTCTAAAACCTATATATATATTGAAAAATGTATATATAAATATTTTTAAATATTATATATATATATATATATATACAGTACCGGTCAAAAGTTTGGAAACATTACTATTTTTATTGTTTTTGAAAGATGTGTCTTATGCTCATCAAGCCTGCATTTATTTGATCAAAAATATAGAAAAGACAGTAATATTGTGAAAAATTACTACAATTTAAAATAATGGTTTTCTATTTTAATATACTTTAAAATATAATTTATGTCTGTGATCAAAGTCTTCAGTGTCACATGATCCTTCAGAAATCATTCTAATATGCTGATTTTTTTACTGTATTTTTGATCAAATAAATGCAGGCTTGTTGGGCATAAAAGACTTCTTTCAAAAACATTAAAAATAGTAGTTTCCAAACTTTTGACTGGGACTGTACTGTATATATCTGCTATGAGGATTTAAAGCTGTGTTCTTGCTTTTATAGATATAGTTTTTATATTTTATTTATAAATTCCTCACCTGCTAGGGGTTCAACAAGGTCACACAGACTCCAATTAAATAGTTTAGGATTTTTAAATAATTGCTCTTCTTTTAAGTAGCTATTAGTAGCTATCAACCCCTGAAAAAAAAATAGTATCTGCATTTAGTTCATGTCTAATATGTAAACTTTAGTCAACACCGTTTTCTGTGGGACGCTGGTAGCAATTCAATAGGTGGAGCAGAACGTCAGTTTGAAACCATCCTGTCATCTCAATTAACTCATTTAGTGAAGTAAATGCTAGATTTGTTAATATTTTTAAGTAATATTTGACAATATTTTTGTATCTTACATTATTGACCCATATTGAGTCATAGCAAAGCAGTGTAATTTAGTGTTTCATGACTATTTTCTATCCTCTCTGACCTTTGGAAATAAAAGCTGCTGCTGCTACTGCACCTTTAAGACTTCTGTATGTAAATCACTATTTCCTCTTTGTATTGTTTTTGTTATTAATTTTTAACTTCTATATCTTCTATGTTAGTGTAGACCTGGAGGAATATGTGCCGCTCACTAACACCCTCCATCTCTTTGACACGCAGTGTGATGTCAGTAGCCAAAGAGGAAAATGAGGAAGAACCAGTCATCCATTCATTTCCATCTCTCCCCTCCAAACCAGCGACTCCCCCACCTCCTCTTCCTCCTGTAAGCCAGGAACCTCCTCCTGCCGCCACCCCTGAATCCTCTTCCTCCTCAGATGAGGAAGAGGAGAGCAGCTCTAGTTCCAGTGTGACTGTCACTGAGACGGGGACGCCAGCCAGACACATCTCAGAGGGAGAGCTGCTGCTCACTCACGGCCAGATGGCGGCAGTCAGAGGTAAACGATCGGTCCAACACACACTCACACAGCCTGATTCAAAACCTCAGTGTCTACATAAGCAAATGGACGTCTCACAAACCCACAAACAGAGTCTAAATGTATTATTTAATTATACATATATACACTACTGGTCAAAAGTTTGTAATAATTAAGATTCTTAAAACAGTAAAAATGTAATATTGGTAAATATTATTGCAGTTTAAAAGAAGTGTTTTATATTTTAATAGATTTTAAAATGTAATTTATTCCTGTAATGCAAAGCTGAATTTTCAGCATCATTACTCCAGTCTTCAGTGTCACATGATCCTTCAGAAATCATTCTAATATGATGATTTGCTGCTCAAGAAACATTCCTGATTGTTACTATTACTAAATTTTTTTCAGGATTCTTTGATGAATTGAAAGTTCAAAAGAAAAGTATTTATTTGAAATAGAAATTACTTTATAAATATGAATAACTTTACTGTCTCGTTTGATCAATTCAATGTGTCCTTGCTGGGGAAAAAAACATTCATTTCTTTCTTTTTTTCTAGTTACTTACCATAAACTTTAGAATTGTAGTATATCACGGTTTCCACAAAAATGTTAAGCAGCAAAACTCTTTTAAACATTGATAATAAGAAATCAGCATATCAGAATGATTTCTGAAGGATCATGTGACACTGAAGACTGTAGTAATGATGCTGAAAATCCAGTTTTACATGACAGGAATAAATTGGATTTTAAAATATATTCAAATAGAAAACACTATATTTCACAATATTACTGTATTTATTGTATTTTTTTATCAAGTAAATGCAGCCTTGGCTAGCATAAGAGACTTCTTTCTATATATATTCCATTACATTTAATTTACCCTCTAGTCTTCCAATGATACCTACATTTGTTGTTGTTTTTTACTCCCCAGTTCTGGAACAGGAAGGAGTCCTTCTGCCTAATTTGGTGACCAGCCTGAACAGCTCCCTGCATGGAGTCCAAGATATGGTGAATGCTTGAATGCAATGAGTCTTAGTAACAGACCCAAACACTTGTGTCTTACCTCACCATTTATTAAACAGAATGGAATGAAATAATAAGACTGACATGGTTAAACATGAACTAACAATTTCAGCTTTGGGTTTGAACCTTTAGCCAAAGGCTGGAGGTTCAGTCTCAATTAGCGTTGTGGAAAACAGTAAATCTGATCAGAATTTCCAAGTCATTTTGGATAAAAGTGTTTTGGAAATGTGGAAAAAAGCCTCATACAGTGATAGAATTCATTACATTGTGCAATAAAACTAATACCACACAGATTTTCCAGATGCGTTTGATTTCATACAAACCTTTTGGTTTTTCTTTCAGGATTATGATCCACCCAGTGAGGGTCAGGTGATCAGAGCTCCTCGCCTCCCTGCTCATCATGATCCCGTCCTGTCTCTGTTGGCCAGGATGGAACGTGGCCCTGTTAGCCAATCTCAGCAGCCAGAGGTATCACATGACTCATCTGAAGCAGTCTGATTCAGTAATGGTGTTCAGTTCAGGAACAAATCATTCTTTTGAACTGGTTCTTTTTTAAAGATTTTTTGATAGTGAAAACCCCCAAACGTAAAAGCAGCTATGTATTTTTATGTGTGAAAACTCATTTATACTAGGGGAAAAAAACATAAATATGTATTTTAAATTAAGTGTTATCTTATTTAATATTAAATATGTTAAAATTGCACAATGTATATTTCATAATATTTATAATATTTACCCTATATATAATATTTACTTTATATTAAACTGACTTTTTTTCTGCCCACCATTAACTGTACTGTTAGATGTATAAACATGAAGATAAAACATAAAACTATGGCTGTCAGTGGAAAAAAATAATTGTCATTAATCTCATGATTTCCGACCAGACTTTAGAATGTCAACTTTATTATTATTATTATTTTTTTTTTACGATTGTATATTATTTTTCTCTGAACGTTTCTTCAAACCCTAGTTCAGAGCATTATTTCCTGTTTTACTGATTTTTTTTCAAGGTTTTTATTCATGTTATTCATGTCTCATTGAAGTATTGATAGTTCTGCTCTTATGCAGTAGATGGCGCTAGAGGATGTGTTCAAAAAGATGATCATAATAATTTCTCTCTCTTTCTCAGAGATGGTGGGAGGAGGAGAGCAGTGGAGAGGTCAGTGAGGGTCAGAGGGCGCTGCTGACGGCCGCAGAGGAGAGTGTGCTGACCGGACACTCGCTCATAGATCAGCAGAGATACACACAGCCCAGAACCACAGAGATCTCACCTCACGCGACACTCACGTCACCTGGACAAGTGCTCGCTGAAGTCACGGGTATAAAAACATCACTCAGACAATCAACACTTGTTCTGCACATACACACACTTTTACCATAGAAAATATATAGTTAAAACTTCACGCAGAATTTTTTTGCCTTTTTTACGTCACATGCCTTAAGCAATAACAGTAAAGCCAGTGTGACGTGTTAAAGGTCTCTATGTTTGACGCATGTACTACAAACATATAAACCTCATCTCACTTTTTTATATTGTTTTTCCTGTCACCATGAATCTTTTTTTTTGCCTGTCAAATTTCTCTGGCCATTTGGGTGGCCATGTCCCTTTCTTGTACGCCTTTGGTGGTGTTACTGGCCCTCCGTGGGGATGTCTCTAATGGGGCATGTCTCACACTACCCGTGTTATGTGGACGCAGGGAATTGAGCTGTTTTTGCTTCAGATTTTGTGTGTGAAAGAGCGAGCTGAGGCTGACACAGGGGAAGCCAGGCGGTCTGGATACTTCATCAGAGCTCAGGCTCAGGGAACCGGGCGGAAATGAATCCCACTCCCACTCTGAGCATCCTCTTACACAGCCTGTGAACGTCGTCCAAACACAACCGCAAAGACGCTGCGCTCTCCCCGCTAATGTTTATTCGATTATTTCCTGCTTGATGTGTGTTCTCCTGATGAAGTAACAGATGAATTTAAAGTAGAGTCTGACTAATATTGTTTTTTTATTTAAGTCTGATTCTGTTTTTGGGAAACTGAAATACAGAACTAATTTGTAGTTGTTGTAATTCTTTTATTGGTGCTTTTTGATAAAATACTAAATAAATTACTAATAATTATAATTTTGTTTATATAATAATTATATTCTATCAATAAAAACCGCATTATAAAATTATTATTCATATTAATAATACATTATATATATATATATCACCAAGGCTGCATTTATTTGATCAAAAATACAGTAAAAACAGTAATATTGTGAAATATTATTACTAAAAGAACTGTTTTCTCTTTGAATATATTTTATGTCATTTATTTCTGTGATGCAAAGCTGAATTTTCAGCATCATTACTCCAGTCTTCAGTGTCACATGATCCTTCAGAAATCATTCTAATATGATTATTTGCTGCTCAAGAAACATTTATTATTATCAATGTTGAAAACAGTTGTATACCCTTTTTTTCAGGATTCTTTGATAAATAGAAAGTTCAAAAGAACAGCGTTTATTTGAAATAGAAATCTTTTATCTTTTAACATTATAATGTTACAAAAGATTTCTATTTCATATATATATATATATGCTCAAAAATGTATTTAAAAATATTTTATTATTTCTTTTAGGCTTTGTCTAACTGCTAAACTGTTATATGTTTCCCATTGGTTGAGTTTACCTGAGTATCGGCCTAGCTCTTATGAAATGATTATTCATATTAATAATAAATTAATAATAATATATTATTAGGGAATTATAAAATAATTTCCTCAATTTTCTGACCTCTCATTAAGAAGGGAATTATCAAATAATTATCGGCATTATGAATGTTATATTATTATTATTATATTTATATAATATATTTAGATATTATATTAGAAGATTACACAGCAAGAAGGAAATGTTATTATTAAGAAAAGTTCTTATTACTAGTAATAAACAATTAATTATACATTAAATATGTATTATTGTTGTTGAAATTTTATTTATATATATATACAGTATATATATACACTCACCTAAAGGATTATTAGGAACACCTGTTCAATTTCTCATTAATGCAATTATCTAATCAACCAATCACATGGCAGTTGCTTCAATGCATTTAGGGGTGTGGTCCTGGTCAAGACAATCTCCTGAACTCCAAACTGAATGTCAGAATGGGAAAGAAAGGTGATTTAAGCAATTTTGAGCGTGGCATGGTTGTTGGTGCCAGACAGGCCGGTCTGAGTATTTCACAATCTGCTCAGTTACTGGGATTTTCACGCACAACCATTTCTAGAGTTTACAAAGAATGGTGTGAAAAGGCAAAAACATCCAGTATGCGGCAGTCCTGTGGGCGAAAATGCCTTGTTGATGCTAGAGGTCAGAGGAGAATGGGCCGACTGATTCAAGCTGATAGAAGAGCAACTTTGACTGAAATAACCACTCGTTACAACCAAGGTATGCAGCAAAGCATTTGTGAAGCCACAACACGCACAACCTTGAGGCGGATGGGCTACAACAGCAGAAGACCCCACCGGGTACCACTCATCTCCACTACAAATAGGAAAAAGAGGCTACAATTTGCACGAGCTCACCAAAATTGGACAGTTGAAGACTGGAAAAATGTTGCCTGGTCTGATGAGTCTCGATTTCTGTTGAGACATTCAGATGGTAGAGTCAGAATTTGGCGTAAACAGAATGAGAACATGGATCCATCATGCCTTGTTACCACTGTGCAGGCTGGTGGTGGTGGTGTAATGGTGTGGGGGATGTTTTCTTGGCACACTTTAGGCCCCTTAGTGCCAATTGGGCATCGTTTAAATGCCACGGCCTACCTGAGCATTGTTTCTGACCATGTCCATCCCTTTATGACCACCATGTACCCATCCTCTGATGGCTACTTCCAGCAGGATAATGCACAATGTCACAAAGCTCGAATCATTTCAAATTGGTTTCTTGAACATGACAATGAGTTCACTGTACTAAAATGGCCCCCACAGTCACCAGATCTCAACCCAATAGAGCATCTTTGGGATGTGGTGGAACGGGAGCTTCGTGCCCTGGATGTGCATCCCACAAATCTCCATCAACTGCAAGATGCTATCCTATCAATATGGGCCAACATTTCTAAAGGATCCTTTCAGCACCTTGTTGAATCAATGCCATGTAGAATTAAGGCAGTTCTGAAGGCGAAAGGGGGTCAAACACAGTATTAGTATGGTGTTCCTAATAATCCTTTAGGTGAGTGTATATATATATATATATATATATATATAGAGTGTGTGTATATATATATATATATATATATATATATACACAGTATATATGGTTACGTTTTGAAATCAAAATGCTCAAAAAATGCATTTAACATTTTTTATTTTATTATTTCTTTTGGGCTGTCTATATGTTTCTCACAGTCTACATTGAATATCAGTCTAGCTCTGATTAGGGAAAAACTGTGAATTTTTGTAAAGAAACTTTTTTTTTTTTTTTGAGTGAATATTAGTTCTGTATCATGTTCAGACTTGAAACGCTGAATTTTAGCAATTGAATAAAACCTGTGTTGGGCTTATTTGGAGTCAATATTAGTTTCGTATCATGTTTCAAAACTGAAACAGACTCTCCAAAACCTCACACTGAAAAGAAACCTATGTAAGTAAATAAAAGTTATTAAGCAGAGATGCTTTGGAAAACACTGACCTGCGTTTAAAAATGTTTGCTGTTAAATGTTTAGTGTACTTAGAGTGTCTGCTGTCCAAAAGTGTGTGGACAGTACATATAAAGTTATGAGTCCCGGGCAACAGAACGCTGATCCCAAACCTCTTCCTGTGTTGGCCTAAACCAATATTTACTTTAAGCCAAGATCGCTCTGCTCCCAGTAAAAAAAGCCTCCGTGTTGCTTGGAGACTAGTGCTGCCAAAGAAAAAACACACAGCCCAGCTGCATGAACAAGAGTTCATCCTTGACAGAGCGAGAATTTAGTGCTATTTTGCTTTCCTCTTAACTGCAAAAGAGTCCCCATAAAAGAGACAAATCAAAGCTGCTGGAAACATCACATTCAACCTGCCGAGAACACTGTTGAATGTGTAAGCATGTTACAGGCTATCAAACTGTATGTATACATGACAAAGACTCTGTTCCTGAAAATATGCATGGTTTAATGATAGAGTTATGAGCAGTTTGGTATTTTTATTGAGTTTGTTCTTGGGCGTTGAGCACAGATATCAAATCATACTGTACTATGCATGCAGTCTGAAATATTCATATGTTGTATCCATGACAACCAGGTGCAGTGGTTGAGAACAGCGGACTGTCAGTCAACCTCAGGCCATCGGAGGAACAAAAAGAAGTGGAGGTTTATCATGTGATGACTGTCTCCTCCCCTCAGCTACAGGACACAGAACATCAGGCAAGTACTCTTACCTGACATTGACAGAGCCTGAATTATTTCTTTAAGAAGCAAGAGATTCATTTCTCCTTATATTATAAACAGGAAATACAACTATAATAGCTTTCATTTATATTAATTAATTTATATTAATTTAATTTATAATATTTTTTATTAATAATATTAATTTCATTATTCAATGATTAATATGTTTTGGTTAATGTAATTGATCACTTGTCTAATGATTAAAAATATGGTGGAACTTCATATATTCATTTTACATTTTACCTTTACATTTACATTTTACACTACCTTTTAAAAGTTTTTTTAATGTTTTTAAAAGAAATCTCTTATGCCAATCACCAAGGTTGCATTTATTTGATCGAAAATACAGTGAAAACAGTAATATTGTGAAATATTATTACAATTTAAAAGAACTGTTTTCTAATTGAATCTATTTGTAAATGTAATTTATTCCTGTAAAGGCAAAGCTGAATTTCCAGCATCATTCCTCCAGTCTTCAGTGTCACATGATCCTTCAGAAATCATTCCAATATATTGATTTATGCTCAAGCATTGGTGTCAATTTACCAAAAGCCAAGGTATGGCAGACTCTGATGACATCATCCAGTTTTACTCCCTCGACGTGACAGTCCCACTATCAAGTACTTCACACAACTTTTTCCATCATTTCAAAGCTTATAAGTCTGAATATTATCCAATTTAAATGTTATTTTTAACGTGATGACCAAAAACATTTTTTTGTTCAGCCTTCAAAGATTGTCCTAAATTGAAAAACTAAAGGTTTCGCAATGTAGGAAACAAAAACTTTTATTTTGAAATCAAAAAAGAAATTAAATCACCGCTATAGCCAGCACATTCATAACCTTTACAAATCTATTTTTGTCATTTCTGTACCGCAGCATGTAGGAAAAGTCAAAGTCTCATGAAAAACATAAACTTTTCTTCAAATTGCGAATGAAATTAGCCAGCAAGTAAAGAGCGCTTCCTTTATAATCACTGAAGCTGTCAGTCAGTTCAGTGCAAACTCATTGAGTGCGAATGAATTGAAAAAAACTGCACAATGGATCTTTTATTTACATCGCGTCTCCGCTTTGTTTATTATAATGAGAGGATTTGTGCGCATGCACAACTTAGTAAACTTGCGCTAAATATAAACTCATTCAGCGTTTTGAGCGGTATTGAGCGAATTCTCATTACCGACTTAAACACCTGATTGGTCATTATTTTCAACAGAAATCCATGAGATTGCCTACAATACTCAACGCTGCAAAATCATGTTGTAGGCACATTGGTAGCATCGTTGAACTCACATGACAAGAATATAACAACTAGGGCCCGAATTCACAAAACATCTTAAGTCCTAACTTGCCGATTTAGGAGAAACTCTTAAAAATAATGGGTGTGTCAGTCCTAATTTTAGGACTCCTAAATTTTTGCTCTAAGAGTATTTCACAAAACATTTAAGCTCTAAAACCAGCTCCTAAATCTATGAAACGTTAGGAGTAGTCAAGAGGACTCCTAAGTCACTAAGACAACTAAGACTGAGTCACAAATCACAAACAATCCTAAAATGGCTGTTGCTGGCAATCTGCCTCAGCAATCCGCCTAAAGACATTGTAACCCATTGAGGCAATAGCCAAAAGAGCCTTGTGTGCTGAACCTTTTCTTCATAAATGCAATAAATATTTTGATTTATAGATTTTAATCTAACATAAAGGTTCATTTATGTACAGGCAAAATGCATCGAATGATGGAGAATAAAACATTGCGGTCAATGTCCTATCGTCTGCACTGATAGCCTTGTGGGCAGCTCGGGTGACCCGAGTTCGAGTTCCGGCTCATGTGTGTGCTGGAGGAGACTTTACAGAGTGCTCGACTCTTGCGTTGTCAATACAAGATCTTGACCAAAAATTGATGCACCTCTTGATGGAAGTAACATCACAACATTCATTGACAATACAAGAGTCCAGCACTCTGTCAAGTCTCCTCCAGCACATCCCAAAGACTTTCAATGAATTTAAGGTCTGGACTTGACATTGTTATCCTGGAATATGGCCATGATGTGTCTTCCTACATGGTTAATTATGGTTAGAAGAACTGTTGCCAAACATATAACATGCTAGAAATATAATAATCACTACGATAATGATCCAATCATTGACTCTTAAGCATTTGTCTATTAAATCCAAACAGCGACTTTTTTTAAAAGTATAGACAATTTCAGTAATTTCAATATTTATGTCTCATTCAACTTAAGAATAAAATTTGACAATAATAGGATCAACAATTGAGCTTCACACACAATCTCACACAAAAAAGTCTTACGCCTATTAATAAATAACTAAGCAGCAAGTTTTAAAAAGCACTGCATCATATTAGCATATTAAACCAGAGCAACATTATGACAAAGCTGTGTTTGTTCCAGACAGACTGAGACTCTGTTGCTTATTATAAAATGGTGAGAAAATGCTGGTTGTCTGTGCTCTGTAGTATTTTTTGGGTACATCTAAGTGTGCGCTAATTTCCGCTCAGGGGCGACCTCTGTCCCTGATTTTCTCTTAATCGCAAAAACAAAGTGGTCTCTTTAGTGGTGTGTGGAAACTCCTGAGATCCTCATTAACCCAGGATTCTCGGTCTGTAAATCACCCATATGTGGGGATTTACCCCCCTGAATGAGGGAGATTAAAAGAATGTTTTTCCCCTCGGTTCCTGTATAATCCCTCTGCATACAGTGTCCACAAGACGCCCCTCTCCTCCGCTATTGTTCTTGTCTCATCTCCTCTCATTTTTTGTGTTTAGAGCTCCCAGACGGCACAGGCGGTTCATAGACCCGCACCAATCCTGGTGAGGCAGTACGAAGACAAAGAGCAACCAGGTACAAACACATGTACACACAAAATCCCTCAAAACATCAAAATTTTGGTTCATTTTTTTAAATGAACATATAGAAGGTATACACACAAAATTTGCAGTTTTTCTCTTCTAGAGAAACAAAAAAAAAAAAATATTGATGACTCATCTTGCACTACATAGATTTTTGTCCAATCAGATGCTCTCTAAAATGAGAATGTTTCTCCTTCAATGTCACCTGACACAACTGTTACGTGTCACAGACACAACACGTAACAAATCATGTTTTATAGCTAGGATGTAACTAAAGCCGTAAAAATAAAAAAGGATGAGTGCTTTGATATGTCCCACCTAAACTTCCTGTTTTAACAGGAAATGCATAAACACTAAAGGAAAAAGACAACTGCAACTAGTCAAACAGTTTCCTGGGGTCTGTAAACATGTGCCGCTAATCCGAGTGTCTGTTAAACACTTTTACAGCTACGTTTCTGAACATTTTGTTATAAATTTAGGGTTTGTGACCTATTTTATGATGAACTGCTCTTAAAGCTGCAGTACGTAAGTTTTGCCTCTGTGTCGCCATCTCTGTTTGAAACCTGCAATTGCAGTTATTTGCGGAGTTATCATCTGTACGTGAGTTGTGCGTTGGCGCGGCTCCTCAGCGCGGATGAATCTAATGTTTTGATGAGTATGTGCGGCTTGCTGTCAGTCACTGCACCGGTGTGGAATCACAGATTCTACGTCTTGGAGTATAACCTAAATAAGAATTTTCACCGGAAAATGTCATCTGAACAAGTAAGTAACATGTCTGCCACTTTTGGGAAGAGAACAGTACAGTAAATTGTCGCTACCAACGGTGATTAAATCTAACGATCGCTCGTATAACATCAAACCGTGCAAATTATTATTATTGTTATACTTGGTTCTCAGATTGTTAATGTTAACAGCATTAGCATTGCGTGACTACGTGTATTTAGTGTTTAGTGTTACCTGTAGATTTCAATTTGCGTACAGTCTAATCTTTTGATTTTGACTATGGGTGAATCTCCAGTTGTCACTGATGATGTCATTTGGGCCTTTCTGGATTACAATCCGCCATCAAAATGATAAGTTTAATTACTCCAGCTGCTGTGAGAAAAGGCTATAAATTATCCGCTGAAGAACATGCGGTCCGCTCCTCACGTGCGTTACTACTACTAGTCGGACTCTTTCTTTATGTATACAGATGTAAAGTAATGACGCAAAGACATGCTTGAATTTCCCACGGAAATCCACCATACCACTCTAATTATAACACATTATTACAAGCTTACCATTGTGAATGGGGCTAAGGTAAGGAGATAGTTTTGAATATTTGCTTGTTGTGTACTTGCTCAAAAATTTCTTTTGGATAATTTTTAACCAAAAAAAGTAAAAGTTACGGACTGCAGCTTTAAATAATGTGTCTGATTAAATAGCTTTTTTCAGATGGGGTTTATTCTCAATGTATTCATCAAAAACACAGTATTAAATGGTATATATGACTTGGGTTCCTACCTCAATGCAAGTCAATGAATGTACCTCAATGTATATCAATGAGTCATTCATGTCTGTATCACAAATCATGCAGGATGAGTTTGACTCAGCCCCACCTCAGTAAAATTGTGCGGTTTGCTTTGCAGCCTCTAGATGGCAGTGTACCTATAGGGCAAGACTGTCTGCATTGTTCTTTTGTCTTGGTCAGAGCA
This sequence comes from Coreius guichenoti, assembly GCA_039654105.1. Taxonomy (NCBI): domain Eukaryota; kingdom Metazoa; phylum Chordata; class Actinopteri; order Cypriniformes; family Gobionidae; genus Coreius; species Coreius guichenoti. The sequence continues at coordinate 12,618,682 of CM077177.1, read as the reverse complement.
TGATTGTCCACTTCTGTCTGAGCTGTGTGTCCTTGCGTCTGGGCGTCAGGGGTCCAGAGATGCTGGAGTCAGCTTTATAACCTTCAGTCAGGTGTGAAGGGGCACAACAGAAGACAAATACCTTTGTGACAGCAACCGTTGAGATGGCATATGCATCATATAGTTTGAAGGTTAGGACAAGTTGGACAGGTTGAGTATTTGCATGGCTATATATAAAATGAACTTTTTTTCTGCTGTCAATTAGTTTGATGTAATCTGTAGACATATTACTCCCTCCTTAGTCCAACCAGGCCATTTATGCAGAATAAGCTGTCATAGTTATGATGTCACAACCATAAACATATGGGCATGTAACTCCAAATGGCTGTTTTTGTCTAACATATAAGTGAACAGGACAATGACAGAGAGAGATGAGCGGTGGGTGTCTGTTGGACGTTAGAGCGCTGCAGGACAGATTAGACATAATGAAATCTGTGTTGAGAAAGCATTCTCTCTGCCCAGTGCTTTTTATTAAATCTTACATAAGAGAACATTGTGAGCTCTAGTACACGTCCTGAACTGTTTACCCCAATTTGCTGACAAGAACACCTCTATCTCAACAGCTGCCGATTGTTCCCCTTTTGTAATTTGTTGCTTTATCTATCTATCTATCTATCTATCTATCTATCTATCTATCTATCTATCTATCTATCTATCTATCTATCTATCTATCTATCTATCTATCTATCTGTCTATCTATCTATCTATCTATCTATCGTTCTATCGTTCTGTCGTTCTATCTATCGTTCTATCTATCTATCTATCTATCTATCTATCTATCTATCTATCTATCTATCTATCTATCGTTCTACCTGTCGTTCTATCTATCTATCTATCTATCTGTCGTTCTGTCTATCTATCTATCGTTCTACCTGTCGTTCTGTCTATCTATCTATCATGCTACCTGTCGTTCTATCTGTCGTTCTGTCTATCTACCTATATATCTATCTATCTATCGTTCTATCGTTCTACCTGTCGTTCTATCTGTCGTTCTGTCTATCTATCTATCTATCTATCGTTCTACCTGTCGTTCTGTCTATCTATCTATCATGCTACCTGTCGTTCTATCTGTCGTTCTGTCTATCTATCTATCTGTCTATCTATCTATCGTTCTATCTATTTATTATTCTATCTATCTATCATCCTATCTATCTATCTGTCTATCTATCTATCTATCTATCTATCTATCTATCTATCTATCTATCTATCTATCGTTCTACCTGTCGTTCTATCTGTCGTTCTGTCTATCTACCTATATATCTATCTATCTATCGTTCTATCGTTCTACCTGTCGTTCTGTCTATCTATCTATATATCCATCTATCTATCTATCTATCTATCTATCTATCTATCTATCTATCTATCGTTCTACCTGTCATCCTGTCTATCTATCTATCTATCTATCTATCTATCTATCTATCTATCTATCTATCTATCTATCTATCTATCTATCTATCTATCTATCTATCTATCTATCTATCTGTCTATCTATCTATCTTTCTATCTATTGTTCTATCTATTTAATATTCTATCTATCTATTGTTCTATCTATCTATCTATCTATCTATCTATCTATCTATCTATCTATCTATCTATCGTCCTATCTATCTATCTATCTATCTATCGTCCTATCTATCTATCTGTCTATCTGTCTATCTATCGTTCTTTCGTTCTACCTGTCGTTCTATCTGTCGTTCTATCTATTTATCATTCTATTTGTCTATTGTTCTATCTATTGTTCTATCGTTCTATCTATCGTCCTATCTGTCTATCTATCTGTCTGTCTGTCTGTCTGTCTGTCTGTCTGTCTGTCTGTCTGTCTATCTATCTATCTATCTATCTATCTATCTATCTATCTATCTATCTATCTATCTATCTATCGTTCTATCTATTGTTCTACCTGTTGTTCTACCTGTCTGTCTGTCTATCTATCTATCTATCTACCTACCTATGTACCTACCTACCTACCCACCCATCCACCTACCCACCTACCCAAACTTCCTGACTTTTTATACTTTCAGAAAAGTTGAAAAAAAGACAAGTTTTCTTTCTAGTTCTGATTATAATTAACAAAAAAATTCCTTTAATAATCACTTATGCATGTGTACAAGAAGGCCTAATGCTGAGTGACATTAAAGTAAACCTTGAAAATTGGCCTTTTCCTTTTCTTTGCCTTCTCTGTTCTGCATCCTTTTTCCATTTCACTCTTTCCCTTTTTCATTTGCCATTTGTGTTTTCCTCTCATCTATTAGTTAAAATTTTCTGCTCTGTCCTGCAGACCCATACCTCCTCACATATGTATTTGACATATAGTTTATTTAGAGGCACTCACTTTATTTCAGTGCGGGCCTGTCGCATGTGATTAGTGTGTGACGAGAGGCAGTGTGTGCTGACGGGGTGAATGGATGTGATTAGTGTTTGAACCTCAGCTCGTTCTGTGTCATTACATTTGCTCTGAGGATTTTCCCCTTTTCTCTCTCAGTGTGTAATTTGGCGCACCAGTGCAACAGCAGAAAGACCGGAAATGCACCTGTGTTTGAGTGCCTGCAGTTCGTTTTCAAACTGCCTGGACATTACGTACGTACACATGTTTGAGAGCCCTCGTCTGCTCCGTTTGGAAAGTTGTCCGTTTAAAGGGATAGTTCATTTAAAAATTCAGATTCATTCATTTACTACACTCTCATATTGTTCCAAACACAAGAATATATTTTGAAATATCTAAATGGTTTTATCCATATAATAAAAGTAAATGGGTTTCCATGTTGTTTTGGACCCCATTGACTTCCATTATATGGAGAGAGAGAAAAAACATTCTTCAATATCTTCTTTTCCTTTCCCACAGAAGAAAGTAAGTGAGGTTTGGAAATTCATTTTTAGGTGAACTGTCCCTTTAAAGCAGACATGCGGTACTATTGTAGCAATCACGACTAGCTGTTTTGCTCAAATCCATTGATGTTTTGTTCTGGTCATGATACTAATTACAATAAACAGCCCATATACATTGACAAAAGCCTCTCTGTTAAGTCTTTTCTATCACTTTCTCATCAGTGTTCGCACAAGCAACCATTTGTGAGTTTATAAAGGAGGTGAGTGCACTGAAAGTCTTTGCTGAATTTCACACTGCAATTCTATACTGTAAGTACATGACATTAAAGCCTTTTAGTCACAGCTTTAGCCCAGACGAAGGGCCCTGAACAAATAGAGCTTCTGTGACTGCGATCTGCACCTCTGCCTGATCTACAGATGGGCCAATTGTGTTGTCTCATAAAAGGCATAGTGTGGTACTGTACAGCCAGATCGGTCCAGACATGACCTGGGCAGCGTCCCCTGGTTATACAGCTGGTCTCTCCGATGACTATCTCTCTATTTGCCCATTTAGAGAATGGCTGCTCTGTTCAAGCGTCCCAGTTCAGCTTGTAGCCGTGACATTGAGGGTAAAAAGTGATTTAAAGATGCTTATATAATAAGGCCGGTAAACTCCTTGAGGATATGGCAGATGGAGTCTTCGTAATTGGGGTTTATGTAAGAATTTGAGACTGTTGTTTGTGCTTGCCATTTCAAATCAGTCAGTATTTTGCTCTAAAAGCTTATATTTTGAATTATTCATCAATGATTCATTATTTATATATCAATAAAATTCCAAATCAAATAAAATCATTTAAATCAAAAATCATTCAAAAAAATGTATTGATTATTTATATATATATATATATATATATGTGTGTGTGTGTGTGTGTGTGTGTATATATATATATATATATATATATATATATACACAGTATATATATAAGCTGATATTGAATATCTAGTTTTATATTTTATTATTTTTTATTAGCTTTTTAGAGGTTACATTTGATGTCATCTATCTCTCGCTTAAAGTTAATCTTTAAAAACAAATAACACTGTTAAATGTAATTAGTAATAGTACATTACAAAATAGTACATTAGTATGTAATTAAATGTAATTGAAAATCCATCTTTCATATTTTCAAACTTTGTCTTTCATGCTTGGTTGTAATGTGTAATTTCACTTGTAGCATTTAAAAATATAAATTAAATTCTTTGTGTGTTTTATTTCAATTTTATATTAAATCAATTAATTTATTCAAAACAAAAGTGATTTAGAAATACATTGTTTTTGTCCTTTTTTGTGATGTGTATTCAAAGAGATGATACATAGAAATGGAAAGTTGCACAACCAATGAAAGGGTCTCTATCCTGAGGTGAAAGTGGACATCCGTTGAACACTGGGCTCTTGTGTGTGAAATATTGGCCCCTCTGTGGAGCACAGGAAGGGGGTGAGGGCACACATCACATACATACATACACACACACACACACATACATACACAGCCCGCCTCTCGAGAGCTGCTCAGATAAACTGTTTCCAAGCTGCTCGGCCGTTCTGTTTTTACTGGGATCAAAACATCATTCAAGGAGCTGGGCTTTCCAGGAGAGCCATGTTAACCCCAGCTCTATGTGAGCCATCTTTCTTCATCCGTCATGTCCAGTTCTTCACTAGAACGATAACATACCTACAGCTATACATGTGCCAAATGAGAACAGCTTATTGTGTATTTAGCTTCTATGCAAATATGTGACTTGCATGAATGTGGTGCAGAATTTTGATGCCGATTTGAGCTTGTTGTTATGCAAAGCATGCAGGAATAATCACGCTTCGATGAAGTCACCATGTCGGTTTCTTTTCTCATTTTAATAGGCTTATTCTCATTGTGGTGAGAATGTGGAGTTTTTTTTACACATAATATTCACTTTTGCACTTGAAGCATGCTTTAGTTTTTATTTTTAAGTAGAGATGTCACTAGCACAGAGTAGATGATTGGTTGCCAGGGACAAGAATAATAAAGAAAAGAAATTAATACTTGTATTCAGCAAGGACACATTAAATTAGTCACAAGTGACAGTAAAGACATTTACATTGTTAGAAAAAAAAAAGTATTTTAAATAAATGCTGTTCTTTTGAACTTTACTAGTCATAAAAGAATATCCGTTTCCACAAAAATATTAATCAGCACAAGTGTTTTCAACAATGATAATAAAAAGAAATGTTTCTTGAGCAGCAAATCAGCATATTAGAATGATTTCTGAAGAATCACGTGACACTGAAGACTAAAGTAATAACTTCTTAAAATTCAGTGTTGCCATCACAGAAATAAATTACTTTTTAAATATACTGTATATATTAAAATATAAAACTTATTTTAAATTGTTTTACAATTATTCAGTTTTAACTGTTTATTTTTATTATTTGCTATTTCATTTTTGAATTGTAGTATATGTTATTGTATTTGTTTGCATATATAATTACTTTCCTGGATGTACAATATTGTTCTTTTTCAAAGGTACACTATGTAACTTTTGGCCCTCTAGCGGTTAAAAACTAGATTTAAGAGATATAACCAGTTTAGATGGAAAGGATCTCAAGCTCACTAGCTGAAGACATTACTGCATGAAAATTAATTCCAGCACAGCGCTACAACAACCATAATGAAATGACCCTTCACAATAGATAATGCTTTACAATGAACTCTGTTAGAGAGCTCTCTAATATGGCAATTTATCTGTTCAATAAAATACCTTACTCACTTGTTGAGTAATAAAAACGTCATCTCCATGTCTCTTTTACAACATTTTAAATCCCTCAGTTCTTGCCATCTCCGAAAAGTCAAGCCAATGTTGATTCCTGTTTTATTACGAGCTCTGTCGTGTTCTCTTTTTGACAGCAGACTCTGCTCTGTTCTGTATTTTTAAACGGGTGATTCACCGGAGGTTCGAGATTTAGGTGCTCCATGTCAAACTTTCTTGCTCGTTGTGACAGCTAACCTATGCCACTCCACACCACAGACATGTCAAAGTAGCCAGAGGAACTTTTCTCTCTTCATGGATATGAGGAGACACTAGGGGTGTGCGATATATGTCGTCTACAATAATATTGTAATTGTTGTTTTAACGATGTGCGATCTGACATTATCGAGTATATCCCTCACAAACACTCAGAGAGTGCATGCACACACTAACATTATGTGATGTAGTGCGGGTGTGCATTTAGAGCGCACGCTTTCACTGCGTGATTTAATCTAGGCTATATTTATATAATTTAATATAGTTAATAAATATCACAAGAGTTCAGTGTTTCTCTAGGTATCAGCATGATAACAAATGTGATATTGATTTTATACATGTTTACTAAACAAGAAGTTAATATTAAGTGACTTACATTTTACACACCATATTGCCTGTTTTTGCTGTATTTTGCCAACGAAAATAGTTCAAAACAGGCCACAGCACTGTAATTGCGTCTCTGAGCAACACGCGGTGTTTCCTTACTGAATGAATCAGCATTTTGAACGAATCAGTTGAATCAGTGACTAAGATAGATTAAGATAGTCACATGATTTGTTCCTGAATGAATCAGCCGTTTGAATGAATCGGTTGAATCTCAATGACTCACTCATTAACAGTGACTCGCTGCCACCTACTGGCGGTTTTAATTTCAAATTTAAAGTATCTTTTCATGTTTTAAATCATTTCAAATATCAATATTCAATGTTTTATGTTTTAAACATCAAAACATTATTTATGTATAACTGCAGGTTATTCATTTGTCACCTCTGAGCTGCATTAAACAGTCTGTGTAAATGATCTAAATCCACTTCAAATGCAGCTTCTGTGTTTCCTCTCCATTGCAAAGATGCATTTTGTTGATACTTATTTCATTTAATTGGTAACAGCCCTATTGTATCTTATTATTAGAATTAAATTTTATTAAATTTATGAAATTGACACAAAAGATGATGCATGCATATAATTAGGTTTAAAAAATAAATGTATACAGGTAAAAATCAAAAAAAGGTAAAAATCAATTATAACTTTTTGGAAAAGATTATTTCTGTCACTGATGTGAACGGACCACCACACAGAATATGAAAAATATCAAACACTTTAGGAGTCAGCTGACCACGGCAGTCCTAAACCTGCCAAGGTGCAGCACAAACACACTCAGCACCAAAATATCATCTAATTATTGTTATCGAGAAAATTCCAAAAAATATCAAGATATAATTTTTGTCAATATCGCACACCCCTAGGAGACACGCATTGGCGAGTGACGTATGTACGCAATTTCCTGCAAAAATCATCCCGTCAGGTCTAAAATATAAACGCTTATAATAGGCTTAGCCTACCATAGTGAAAGACAAAAACACGTTTTGGAAGAAGGATTGATGCTGTATTGAAAATGGTGTTAATTTTGAGCAAAAATAGTGTACCTTTAAGAAATAAGTTTTTTAAATAAAAAAAAATCTATATTTCTAATGTTGATATGCAAGTTAATAAAAACTTGGTAATCTTTATTTTATTATTTTGTTTACTGCATTTGTTATTATTTAAAGAGATTTAATTCCACACTAATTATGTAAATAAATGAGAGTTTATGTCGTGCTATATATATATATATATATATATATATATATATATGCACACACACACACAGGGGTTGAGAAAAATAATGTGAACGCCTGGGAAATAGACAATATTTCTTGTTTCACAACCTTTTGCCTTGGATATAGCTTTCAACCTTCTTAGAATAGATTCATACAACTTTTGAATCATCTCCAGGATATATATTCAATTTAAAGAGTCAGAAACAGGGTAGAAAATGGTCATAAAATTTTAAATTATGACTTTTCAGTGCAGTAAACCTTGACTAACATTATATATATATATAGAATCTTTTTTTTTACAAGAAATAAACTACCAACAGTAATGTTAGGCCTTTACATGCGTAATAGAAATAGTACATCTTTGTCTTCACTTGAAATCAGCCTGATATCTGTATGATGTCCTCTGAAGCTGGTGTTGCTCTATAAATCATTGCATTATTAATGTTTTTGTTTCAGTTTGTGCTCGCTGTGGGGCGTGATCTTGTGTTTCCTCTTCAAACAGCAGTCTAACGCAAACAAACAGTACACACAGTGAGACGCTGTCTCCGCTTTTCACTTCTCATCGCATGGCTCCTCACGGGGAGGCTCCTTTAAACAGAGATGAGAGGAGATTATTTACCCGATGTCTGCTCTTAGATTTGTGGCAAAAGAACGACAAACTTGAGTGTGTTTGTTTAAACAACTCGCCCGTTGGCTGATAGCCGACAACTTATAACGTTTTTGTATACGTGTACAGTTTTGCATAATCATAGGTCTAGTATTAGTGCTGTTGTTTTGCCTCAAAACTTCACGAAGTAGACGCCACATGAAATGAGAATCTAATTGACTGATATGTTTAAATTGTATATGAACGGCTGGCATAAATGCTGCATATTCATCCACTGCAGCTGTAAAGGGCTGTCGACAGTTTTGGCGCTTTAAAGCTATCCGAAACCCTAGCCAAGAGACCACAAACAGGCCTGAAATTGACGCTATGCTTTTGCAATGTTTTCTATTAAAGCAGGAAGTTAAGGAATAACAATCAAACCCAATGAAAGAATAACAAACCAGCAAGAAAGTTGGATTCTCTCTTTGTCCTCACACAGGCCCACACCTTCCCATCCCCCCGCAGTACTATGTGTCGTTCGGATGTAAACTCATGGTCCAAAAGCTCTGGAATAACACGCTACATAAACAAGCCCGAAGAGCTGAGGTGAAGACAGCCAGTCTCAGTTTTGCAGTCACCCAGATCCCCACCACATGGAGATGAATGAATAGAGCAAGACAGTAAAGACAGGGAAGCTTTTGAACACTGCCTTTCGCTGCAAATAAGGCTCGTCTGGTCGAGATATGTCATCTCTGTGACCCGTAACGCTCCTGTGTTGATCTTTACATGTGTAAACAGAGTTCAGTAGCGGCCATTCACTTACAACAACTCAGAAAATGGCGGGAGAAACCATCTTTCTCTAAACAAAACAATGGAGGGCCGCAGGCTTAACTGGACTTAGTGCTTAGAATCAAGTGTTATTATTTGCTCAGTATTTGAGACAATGTAGTTACATGGCTAGCCAAATTCACATTTCCCACAAAATACGGATGGAGGAAGAGCAATTCAAGTTCAATGATTTTGATTATGCTCTTCCCCACTCAGTTTTATTTAACATACTTGACCTGAATAGTGAAAGTCAACTCTTCTGCTTAAAAATACTCTGGGAGATTAAGATATTAGTTTTACGTTTGTGTGCTGTCATTTAAGAGCAGCTGTACTTTAAAAGGCATTGCTCGACCAAGCCAAACGCTGTATTTAATTTGTGCACTCTTTGTATCTTAATTGAGAAGTCATGCAGGATGAGACAAAGCTGCCAAGAGAAAAAGCAGGACTGAGATCGGCCGTTGCAGAAATGGACTTTAAATTTACTACCATAAAATGTTACATAATACACATCAATGTACACTGCCGTTCAAAAGTTTGGGGTCGGTAAGATTTTGAAATTTTGAAAGATTTTTGTTTTTGAAAGTCTTTTATGCTCACCAAGGCTGCATTTATTGGATCAAAAATACAGTAAAACAGTCATACTGTGAAATATTACAATTTAAAATGTAGAACTGTTTTCTGTTTCAATATATTTTAAAATGTAATTTATTTCTGTGATGGTAAAGCTGAATTTTCAGCATCATTACTCCAGTCTTCAGTCACATGATCCTTCAGAAATCATTCTAACAGGGTTTGTACAAGATTCTTGTACAAGTATTTGACTTTTTGAAATTTAAGTCCTAGAAAACCCCTGAAAACAGCCATATTTATGAAAAGGTACTTGAAAAGTGCTTGAATTATTGAAAGACAATATATGTGAAATTAGTGTTTAATTTTATTGCTAAAACAATCCTTTCTTCTTCTTCTTCTTCTTCTTCTTCTTCTTCTTCTTATTATTATTATTATTATTATTATTATTATTATTAATACATGATACATTTTTTAGGATTCTTGCATGTTCAAAAGAACAGCATTAAAAAGAACAGTAGAATTTTTTGTAACAATGTAAAAATATTTACTGTCACTTTGAATCAATTTAATGCATCCTTGCTGAATAGAAGTATTAGTTAAAACACATAAATGTATATATAAAAAACAATTTAAAACACTTAAAAAAAAAAAAATTTTTAAATAATGTTAGCAATGTAACAGTTTTACTGTAAAAGTATGTTTTGTCTTGTTGAATAAAATATAGATTTTTGAATATTGTAGATAAATTATATTTAATTCATACTTCCAGAAACCATATATTTTACTGTAAAAATGTAAGTATTGTTCTGTTTATATGGTAAGGTAGCTTACAGTCAACCAAATTTTTTTTTTTTTTTTGGTTTTATGAACTTTTTTTCCCACAAAACCTGCGCAAAAGTTGCCACATTTACTCCAGAATGTGTAAAATTCATGAAGTTAGCCACCACTGCCATCAAAAACAGACGATATCATATATAATTTTATATTTTCATAGTAAAAATAACAGTAGTAATCATGGTATTTGGCAGACACCATGATAAAACAAGACTATTATCTGTAAATGGCAAAGTTTTATTTGCATTCAGTCTGTGTTGTCTTGTTCTCCTCTAAACGGTTTGTTTTGACAGCAGGGTATGGTATGACAGTGTCAAGTGTCTGTGTAAGATGGGTAAGTGATGACTGTAGTCGGTCTGTTTGTCTGTAGTTCCACACTGACTCCTTATCTGCTATTGATTGACAGAGACTCGCCTGGCCAAGTTCTTGTTTATCGTCATGCTCCATCAAGTTTTCCCATCTCCTGACCTGCAGATGCTGCAGAGCGATTTCACGCCACAGTTACGGCTCGCCACCCTGCAGAGTCACAGCGGCCGTAACATAACCGTCACAGGGTTCAGCAGACAAAGCTCTCAGATCACTTCTGAAGACTTTTATGGCTTCAGTACTGCTAAGTTACAGGGATTTTGCAATGCCGTATTAGATGTAATGGTTGTAATGGTTCACAGTAAAATTGCACTACAGTTAGTCACAGAGCGTGCATGTGTTCGCAAAGAAGAAGCTTGGTTACCCTTTACTTGAAGTTTAGGTTTATAATGCATTTTAAACATATTTGCAATGCATTTAAAGCGCAACAGAGCTACAATGTTTACATTATTTTCAAAAATCAACCTGTGGGTGAATTGGTCTTGTTACAGTTGTCTCTGCACATGAATTTGAGACACAAGGAAGTATTAAAATTACACACTTCAAGTAAAGTGTTGCAGAAATTTGAATGTAAGGAAGTAAAATGAAAATTAACTGGAATTCAAAGAAACTGACTTTAATGTCATCCCATTCTTAATCCGTAGGGTTTAATATGGAGTTGGCCCACCCTTTGCAGCTATAACAGCTTCAACTCTTCTGGGAAGGCTTTCCACAAGGTTTAGGAGTGTGTTTATGGGAATTTTTGACCATTCTTCTAGAAGCGCATTTGTGAGGTCAGGCACTGATGTTGGACGAGAAGGCCTGGCTCGCAGTCTCCGCTCTAATTCATCCCAAAGGTGTTCTGTCGGGTTCAGGTCAGGACTCTGTGCAGGCCAGTCAAGTTCCTCCACACCAAACTCGCTCATCCATGTCTTTATGGACCTTGCTTTGTGCACTGGTGCGCAGTCATGTTGGAACAGGAAGGGGCCATCTCCAAACTGTTTCCACAAAGTTGGGAGCATGAAATTGTCCAAAATGTCTTGGTATGCTGAAGCATTAAGAGTTCCTTTCACTGGAACTAAGGGGCCAAGCCCAACCCCCTGAAAAACAATCCCAAACCATAATCCCCCCTTCTCACAATGCAGTCAGGCAAGTACCGTTCTCCTGGCAACCACCAAACCCAGACTCATCCATCGGATTGCCAGACAGAGAAGCGTGATTCGTCACTCCAGAGAACACGTCTCCACTGCTCTAGAGTCCAATGGCGGCGTGCTTTACACCACTGCATCCGACACTTTGCATTGCACTTGGTGATGTAAGGCTTGGATGCAGCTACTCGGCCATGGAAACCCATTCCATGAAGCTCTCTACGCACTGTTCTTGAGCTAATCTGAAGGCCACACGAAGTTTGGAGGTCTGTAGCTATTGACTCTAAAGAAAGTTGGTGACTTCTGCACACTGCGCACCTCAGCATGCGCTGACCCCGCTCTGTGATTTTACGTGGCCTACTACTTCGTGGCTGAGTTGCTGTTGTTCCCAATTTGTCCTTCCACTTTGTTATAATGCCACTAACAGTTGACCGTGGGATATTTAGTGGTGAGGAAATTTCACAAATGGACTTATTGCACAGGTGTCAACCTATCACGGTACCACGCTTGAATTCACTGAGCTCCTGAAAGCAACCCATTCTTTCACAAATGTTTGTAGAAGCAGTCTGCATGCCTGGGTGCTTGATTTTGTACACCTGTGGCCATGGAAGTGATTGGAACACCTGAATTCAATAATATGGAGGGGTGTCCCAGTACTTTTGGCAGTATAGTGTATAATTTTTAACTAAAAAGCAAGGTTTGTCAAGTTTTGGCTTGAAAAAGTCTTGTTTGACAGTTTAAAAAGATAGATAGATAGATAGATAGATCTCTCGCCCGCCTTCTGAGTAACTCTTAGAAAAAACTTCTGACCTTAAAGATTTCAAGATGTGGAAAACGAATCAAGATTTGTCCTTATTTCATTGCATGCTAAGAGTTTCTTCTTCTGTAGTGTTTATCAGTGCTCTAAACGCCTGTCTGGGTAATTGTTTGTGCTGTTTGTGTCTAGTTAAGAATAAAACCCTCGTCCAGTTGTTCAGTGTAATCTGAGGAAGGCTGAGAATCTGATGTCAGTCCATCCAGCTGTACTGACATGTCTGTGTCTGAACAGCTGCAGAAGGCCACTTACTCAAGGCCACGCATATCATTTTATTGTGTCTGTTTAGGACGCTGCATGTTTGAAGTTCCTCACCATGCCCTTCTGTTACGACAGCCCTCTTTCACTGACGCCAACTGGCTAAGTGCGGCCCGGAAAATGACATGAGCAAGTCCAGGAAATGGTGTTTATCACCAGCTATAAATGTGTTGTCATATTACTGACATATTACTTTCTATAACCATAGTTTCTGGCAAAATACAGTAGTTTTTTCAGTTATTGTTGTAGTGCATCTAAAATCCTAATGAATCGATATCGAAATGATAGTGAATCATTTTCATAAATTGACTTTCAATAGAGTGTAAACACTGTGGCTTGGTTTGTTTGAGTGGCTTGACATGCTTGACAACTTCTGGTTCCACCAATGGCATGAGTTTGGAGCAGAAATCTGTTTATCTGACCAATAGCAGACAAGGCCGTTTTTTTGGCAACCTGTTTGAAAAAATTCATTATTTTTGCAATTGCTTTTAAAATTGTTCACTGCAGCTTTTAGCCTGTTGTCCTAAACACTCTGTATACATTTTTTTTTAATTCACTTGAAATGAAAACATTGACATTTTCCTTAACACACTATAAACTCTCACACTCTTGCTTTGGGAGATGTTGCAGCAGGCATATCACGCAGCCCCGTCTCATCCTGTCAAGCGTGAGATCAGGCGTAGAGATAAGGTTCCCCTCACAGATGGATGAGTGGAGATGAGAGGGATAGACTTTTGAAAATGAACCGAGTTTGAGTGCGGCTGTGCGCTCCAATAGTCATCACCTCTTCACCCCTGACTCCTCATCTGCCAGACGGAGTGAAGAGGGGGGCTCATCCCTGGAGCAGGGCCGCTTTGATCAGCCGAGCCAGGCAGCGGCGCTAAGCCACGCGGCAGAAGGCCCCATCTCTGCTTTCACAGGTGGAGGAGCAGGCTTTCATGGGAGCGCTCCCGTTACAGTGCGCAGAGGTTTCGTGAGGTTACAGCTTGGGTTTGTGTTTGATGATGGGCTGAGTGGAAGCTACAGCCGTGCTGTCTGAACAGATGGACAGATGTGTGTCCTCCTGCATGACACAGGCCAACATGGGCCCACTTTACAGGAAACTACAGGCTCCTGAGTAATTCTGCTGTTGTAGGATGCAGAGATGACTAGCTTCTCAGATGTGATTAGTTGGTGAAGTGCTTTTTTGGGTGGACAGCTATTTAACTAAGCTATTTGTTGCTGTATGTATACACTATTGTTCAAAAGTTTGGGATTAGTAGTTTAAAAAAAATACTTTTATTCAACAAAAGATTTTTGGTTACAAAAGATTTCTATAAACTATTTAAAATAAAAATCTTTTGTAACCAAAAATCTTTTCTTTCCACAAAAATATTAAGCAGCACAACTGTTTTCAGCATTGATAATAATAAGAAATGTGTCTCGAGCAGCAAATCAGCTTATTCGAATGATTTCTAAAGGATCATGTGACACTGAAGACTGGAGTTATGATGCTGAAAATTCAGCTTTGCCATCACAAGAAAAAATATATTTATTTTATAATATTTATTTCACATAATTATTTTTATTTTTTCAAGCAAATAAATTCAGCCGTGGTGGTGATCATAAGATCCTGATCATGATTTATATAAAAAAAAAAAAAAATGATAATATAGTTTATAATGTATGTATATGCATATGTGATTTATCTGATTATAATATATTTTTTTGTTTGTTTTATTCATATTCCTGAAAAAGAAAATAGATGGCCAATCAATAGGCACATTGTATTGCTGTTAGTTATTTAATATTTTGAATACCAAGCATCAATTGTAGATGTAAAGAGCTAACCATAACCAGAGCAATAAGACACTCTGCTTCATGATGTAACCCATGACTTCTTCATGGCTTATTACTTCATTTTATGCTGGTTCATTTAATTGTTTCGCCACTTTGACATGGCTCAGTGTTTTATTTCATAGGTGAGTGTGTTTGCGGCTAGATTCCTCTCTCTCCACTCATCTGTTTCCTATCAGACCTGTTCTCACTGCCAACCTGTCAACCTCTCTCTTTCTCTTTCTCTCCCTCTCCTTCTTCCATATCTCCTCTCCTCCCTGCGGGTGTACTGGAATGGACCCCAGTGTCCTATCAAAATCCTGGCTCACACCCGATTTCCTACGACCAGACCGGCATCTTGAATCTATCAGTGCTGTCACAATCGTCTGCTGCTCAGATCCCATTCTCACGTCCAAGTGCTGCCACATCTCAGCTCTGCCTTACCTTCTCCATTATTATTCTTTACCAGCCAAAAGATGTTCATCATGCATTGATGAATAAACATCAAAAGTGACAGTAAAGATTTTTACATTGTTCATCAATTTAATGCATCCTAATTACTGGCCCCAAACTTTTGTAAGGTAGTGTATATACTACTATTTAAATTATTAAATTATTATTTTATACTTAGTTATATTATTTATTTAATATGAATATCAATATTCAAAAAAGTGCATCACTGTTCTCTCCTAAAAGGATATCCCATCATGCATTGCAACAGATCCGTGTGTGTTTGCCAGCGAACACACATAGATGCCTTTCCGTCACTCCCCCTCATTCCAGATAATTTTGGCTCTATAGACAGATGCTGTCCTGTTCACAGATGGCTGAGAGTCCGGGCCGCTCGCCCACAGGCCCACCCGGGCACCCCTCACTGATTGCAACTCCTCCTGCGGAGCCAAGGCCCCCACATACCTGCGATACGCTCGGCGGGCCTTCAACAGAGGAGCGTTCCAGACTCAAATGGCCTGATTGGAGCTGACAGCTTACTTTTCAAAGGCATGCCTGTTAATTACCAGATCTGAAGCTCTGGAGGTGTGCTAAGCCAATATAACGCTTTGCTGGCTGGGCCAGATAGTAAATAGTTTTCAGGTAAAATGTCATGTGATCTCCCTCAAGTCTGCTTGATTCCAGGAGTCCATCATAGAGTTTTTGTTGGGAGCTGGTGGGAAGTTACGCTGCATAAGAACGCAGATCTAACGTGCAGCTGGCTGACACACATCAAGAAAGGGCGTGGACAATCAAAAGCGTTTGTAGATATCAAAGCAGTTTTAGGGATTTCACTTATTTTTTGCCCTAAATTATATTTTTCTGGAATAGTGCAAGCTGTGGGAGAGTTTCTAACTGCTTTTTGGTGTTTTTAGTAATGCTTAAAGTGTCATATCATGGGAAATAATTTAAAAAAGGTTGAAGTTAAAAACATAACGCAACTTCCATACCGTCCACCCCAATTTAAAAAAGAATATTTAATGAAACTAAGCTGCAAAAGCTTGTCAGTTTGATCCATACATTACGAAAGAGCAGCTAAAATGTATTTTTAACATAATCTTTCACTCTGATATTCACAGTTTGAGTGATATATTTCAGATTGTTTTGTGATTCTGTGATAATGTCATGCAGCTTTTTGCAAAGATGCAGTTTTTGAAGGATGTAAAATTAAAAATTACAGTATATTGAATGCAACAGCAATCTCATTTTGCATTCAGAGAGGGTGTTTGCATAGTCTTAAAGACACAGGAGCAAATAAAATGTTCATTTTGAGTCAGGGAGAGGTGAGAATGTGGTTAAACAAAACTAAATTATGAATGTTGTGGTACAAAAAACATTTGAATAACATTTAGTAAAGAAAAATATGTTATATGACCCCTTTAACCCCAGTGCTGAGATTTATTTATTTATTGTTAATTAAGTTTGTATTAAAAAAAATGATTATAGTTAGTGAATTTAAAAAGAACTTATCAATAAACTTAATTCTCTAAATCATTATACCATTTAAATATACCATTACAGCTGCTTAGCTAAATGATTAAATCATTTTAGTCCAATTTATAAAGGCAGTTTGTTGCTTATTTCCTTTAGTCTGTTGTAGTAGTTTCAGAGTAATGTAAAAATAAGACTTAATGTAGTATTCTAGACGTAACCGTTGATGGGGTGAGTGAAAAAGGACTTCTGTTGTTTTCTTTTGTGTTGAAGGAAACCTCATTAAATCAGAGTTTGGCGAGAGAAAGGCCAACCTTGGCAGAGCTCTTTCTGGAGCAGAGCCGATTTCTCAATGATTTTACCTTTCTGTTTGACCTGCTTTGAAACTGGTCCATATGAGGGGTTTTTTATTCTCAGCCATTTTTGAGGCTCTGTCTCTGAAGGTCCCTAGATTCTCTTGGGACAAATAACCTACTTATCTAAAAATAACAGTCAGTCCAAAGAAGTGTCCTTAGCAGTTCACTGTCTATGGCTTTATTCTGGCATGCTTTTGAAAGCCCAGATCAACATGGCTCCTGTGAAATGCATCTTTGCTGGATGGAAAAAGTAGTGTTAATATATTATAATGCAGTGTTGCCAGAAAACTGACGCTCTGAAATCCCTCTGTAGCAAAGTTTAGTTGTCCTGCTGTGACCTGAGTTTGTGAGAGAGTATTTGAGAAGATTCATGTCGCCGTTCTTAAACCCCTCAAGTTATACTGGGCTAATATAATCGATCCAGCAGATGGTGGCTATATTAGATTAAACCTCCTAAATATACTTTGCTATATCATTACGCAAAATATAATACATTCGAATACAGATACAGATTGAATACAGATTGAAATACAGATTGAAATGATTTTTTACCAGTTCAGCTGAATCTCATGAAAGCATGTCTAGGTTTACTTTTAAAAACAAAATTATATATATATATATATATTATTGCTGATTGAAATGTAAGTTTTTTTTGTTTGTTTTTTTGTTTTGTTTTTTTGTTTTTTTTCTTTTTTTCATTTACACATTTTTACATGATTATTAACAGGTGGTGGCAAAATTACATTAAACCTCCTAAACATCAGAATATAATAGTCATTTTTATTTTTTTAACAGTTCTGGTGAATCTCACAAAAACATGTCTAGGTCACATTTTACCCCAAAATCAAAAGTGTTAAGTTTGCTGCTAAAAAATTAAGCTTTTTAAAATGTGCACACTTTTACATGATTATTCTTGTGACAATTAAGAATGTTTCCCCAAATTTACAGTACTGTCATGCATATGGATTTTTTATTTATTTAATTTTTTTTTTTTTTTTTTTTTTTTTTTTTTTTTTTTTTTTTGTAATTTCTGTTTTCCTCAATGATTCTCATTACTGTGACAGAAATTGATGCAGATTTTGTTTTAAAAAGATGTTTTATTTAAATTGTAAAGTATTTGTATATCCTGGTAGTATGTTGTATTGCCTTAATTCATTCATCCTTATAATATACATTTAAATGTTATACTTTTTTACATTATGGTAATGCAAATTTAGGGAGAAAGAGGCTTAATTGTCATGATAATCTCACAACACTTTTTTTTAGAATTAGAATATAAATTTTTATATATTTTTAGAATTAGAATATTTTTAGAATTTAGAATATTCACCCACCACATTTTGAGCTCTCATTCTAGTCTATATTTAGGACTTTGCAGTCATCTTAATTTGGTGAACGTTATGTCACTTAATTAATATTGATGAGTTTGATGATTTTCAAGCTGACATTTCAGGAGAATTCTTAAGGAATTTTTTTTTTATTTGTTTTTTACATTTTGGGGTAAAATATGACCCGGTCATGCTACTGACAGGTTTCATGAGATTCACCTCTTGGCCGACGTGACATTTAAAGAGTTCTGATGGCCTACAGTGGTCTTAAACAGTGGCCTTGTCTTTGTGATGTTCTGATACAGTGTCCAATGCTTTTAAAGAGCCCTCGGAGGGAAAAGGGGGAGGTTTCTCAAAATGAAGACGGATAAGATCTTTCCCTGTTCTCTTTCACTCTCTCTATCTTCCTTGCTCTCTCTCTCTATCTTTGGCCCTGAGCAGTGGCCTCGATGACCCTATCTCCTCTCGGCTCCTTGACCCCTGTGTGTGAGGTTACGGCCCGGCTTCTCCACATGGGGGTCCTGCCTGCTGTCTAAGTCAAGCTCTGTTCCAACCTCTCCAGCAGATCCAGATGAAAGCAGCATTGAGAGGCTGTCCCATCACCCCAAGCCCCCCTCCAGCCCTCCTTGGACAGAGCAAGAGAGGGGGGATGAAAGCTCCTCTGGCCGAATGCAAATCCCCCCTCGATCCCAACTCAACCCTGCTGCTAGATCTTCACACAGCGGCCCCCATCTCTTTATCAGCGGGATCTACTGAGAGGACAGTCCACGTGACCCTGGTTTCAAACCGCATCAGAAGCCCCTCCCAATCCAGGCCGTAGTTCCCTCTCTAGGGTGTAGGGTGGGGTCACGTGGACCCCTAACCAAAGGTCATAACCTCTTGACTCTCAATTAGCACTCCCTGTATTCAACGCTGCTCTTGTTTCTGAGGTCGGGACTGATGGAAAAGGGGGAGCTGGGTGGTGGGCGGCACTTTGCAACACAATGCTTCAATCGGCGGCCCATGCGGCTTTTCTGAGCAGTGCTGTAAACAAGCCAAAAGAAAAGGATTAGTTAAGAGCCATTGAAGGCTTTGATTGACTTAATCTGTCTTTAGGGGATAGGAAGTTTGATGGGGTTTTAAATGCTCCGAGGACGACCCCAGCTCCACCTGGCCTCATGAACGGAGGCTCGCGGCTCAGCAGGGTTATGTCAGGAGGTCTCCACCTGTGGAAAAAATCCCTATAAATCAAATTCAACCTGACATTAATCTCAAGGAACAAGCCTTTGGCTGTATTCCACAGAAATGAGGCAGGGAAGATGGTATAATTAATTTATGGACCATTCGTCTCACTTTGACACATTGACGAAAGAATGAAAGAAAGAACTCTTGACCGACTCTTTAAACACACACCTTGTTTCTTAGCCTTGTATGGTATTTATCTTGTTATAAACCTGCATACCCTTTTATGATTTATCTCGGCTCACTTTAGAGCATGGGAACAGTACTGTGATGTCACTCGAAGAAAATACATAAAGCTGAAGGAATGTTGAGTGCTGTTAACACTGTAGTCAGCACTTCCTTTACATTAAAGAACATCATCTATCTCATTTAGTTTAAGCTCAATCGGGTCATGAACGGCCTCATCTTTGTACTTGTTCTATGTCATTTCCCATCATTAATCTTGGATTTCTGGATTCTATTCCAGTTCACAAGTTCAAAGAATAATTTGTTCATGAATCTGACACGTTCTGCTGTATCTTTTTAACTTCCTAAAAGAACTGGTTTAAAAGATTTTGTTCACAAGCCCATTGTGTTCCTCGCTTGAGAATAAAGAATGTTTCACAAAGCATTTCCCCAAAATAAGCCAACAGAGTCCTCTTGTTTTATGCCTTCCAGTCTAGTCCTGTAAGGTTGGGTTTTAAAACGTGTCTGGCATTGGCTTGCAGCAGGGAAAGTTTGGAGGTGAATGCCTCTCTTTAACACCTTGTCATGCCTTTAGGGGGACTGAGTGGAGGGTATGTGTATAACTCTGTGTGTGTGTGTGTGTGTGTGTGTGTGTGTGTGTGTGTGTGTGTGTGTGTGTGTGTGTGTGTGTAGCTCTAGCCCAGCTGTGCTCATGTTATGTTGTCACCTCATTCTGAAGGATGAGTCGGTTTGAGTTTTCTACTCAAAGTATAGAAACACAGTAGATTTTTTACTCCAATGCGCACATTTTCTCAGGAGACCTTCTTTGGTGCAGTTAGATGCTGTCCATATATATATAGATATAGGGATTGCACAGACTAGTCGACTTTAATGCTCTGCCATGACGCTTTAAGATTGAAGTAGACTAGTCGCTGATCATGGCCTATAGAGGGCGCAACAGGATAAGAAATCTTTGAAGTCCACTTTTAGTCTCCGTTTCCAAGAGTTAAAATGACAAATAAATGCAAAGTGCTCCACAAGATATGTTTGATTATACCATCTGGATGCTCAAAATTGATCGGGTGAATGCACGTTTTAAACTGCTTATTGTACACGCAAGTTAATCGGCGTTCAAAACGAATGCGCTGCTGCATTGTAACGCACACACATACAGTAGCTCGCAGATCATGCGCACAAACATTCAGTAGTGCAGAACAGTAGTGTATTGTCAACACTGTCCTGTGATTTATCAGTAAAATAGCATAGAAACTGAAATGTTTTATCATATATTTCTTAGTAACTTAAACCCACAGCTTCACTATTAGTAGAGAGACGCTGCCAGGCAGAATTAATCCACACGCAATCACAATCGCTCTTTACTGTGCAACTTTATTTGTATCTGGTTTACAATGAGATGAGAAATATAACGACCCAAAGACAAAATAACTGATAAAAGTAAGCTTTTGCGCTGTCATATGCCATAGCTGTGCACAAGGCAACCTGTGTTTGCCTATATAAATCTTAGCTCGAGGTTCAGGCTTATTTGTTCATTAATGACGTCATCGGTGACTAGTCGACTCGACTTTAATCACATAAATGTCGACTCAAAAAAATCTGAAGTCATTCAACCCCTAATATATCTGTGTGTATGTATATAGTTGATGATATACTTTGGGAAAAAAGGAATATATTAAAGGATTAGTTCACTCCAGAATTAAAATTTCCTGATAATTTACTCACCCCCATGTCATCCAAGATGTTCATGTCTTTCTTTCTTCAGTCGAAAAGAAATTAAGGTTTTTGAGGAAAACATTCCAGGATTTTTTTCCATATAGTGGACCTCAACGGGAACCAACCGGTTGAAGGTCCAATTGCAGTTTCAATGCAGCTTCAAAGAGCTCTACACGATCCCAGCCGAGGAATGGCAGAGCATTAAAGTCGACTAGTCTTATCTAGCGAAACGATCTGTCATTTTCTAAAAAAAAAATTGCACTAGCTCTGCGGTGCGCCATGCATTACGTAATCACGTTGGAAAGGTCACGCATGACGTAGGTGGAAGTACCGACCCAGTGTTTACAAAACGAACGTGCAAAGACTTAGTCAAATGCCCTTTACAAAGAGTTTTTTGCCCTTCCTTTCCAACATAATGCGTGAAGTCGTGGACGTGCATCGCAGAGCTAGTGCAAGATGAGCATATGTGGTTAAAAAGTATCTAATTAATTAATTTTTTTAGAAAATGACAGATCATTTCACTAGATAAGACCCTTATTCCTCGGCTGGGATCGTGTAGAGCCCATTGAAACTGCAATTTGGACCTTCAACCCGTTGGTTCCCGTTGAAGTCCACTATATGGAGAAAAATCCTGAAATGTTTTCCTCAAAAACCTTCTTTCTTTTTGACTGAAGAAAGAAAGACATTAACATCTTGGATGACGTGGGGGTGAGTAAATTATCAGGAAATTTTAATTCTGGAGTGAACTACTCCTTTAATTTAAAAAGTATATATGAATATTTATATAGTAATTATAAGATATCTAATTCATTTTGTTTATAATTAATATTCTATTATGTAATATTTATACATATATATATATATACTGTATATGCAGTATATGTGTGTGTGTTAAAAATATTCATTGTTTTTCATTAATAAATTCTTTTTTATTAAGTCTTCTAATGCCAAAGTCTCTATCACTGCAGTTTTTGTGCTAACCTAGCAGTTTAATTTTTCCCCTGGTCTTTGTTTCTCCCCAGAGTTCCCGCAGCTGAGGAGACTTTCAGATGACATGTTTTTTGGGGACAGTGAGAAAGGTATTTGTGTAATTTGTTCTGTATGTCTTGATTGTTTTCATATGTGTCAGTGTAACTGCCTCAGACTTGATTTGCTTCGTTTTATCTCATTTCCTCTTATTTAAATTCTTTTCTCCTTGTTGTTGTTGGTGAAGAGCAATTTCACACAGTACAGCACAGAGACCTTTCCAGAGGCTTCATAAAACACTGCCAGACAGCTTCATTCTTGACACTCCCAAATTTCTAAGCAGCCAGATGAGAGCAGAGAAAAGACAGAGTAAAGTAGAGGAGATGTAAGGGGTCAGAAGAGGGGGGAGTTTGACTTATCTGTCCATCCTGAGAGGTTGGAACGGGGTGTAGAACTCTGTTAAGTGTTTGCAGGTGTCTTCTTAGAGGAGGTTTGAAACTGTGTTTGTGTGTTTAATACATTCAGACACTACCTAGTAATTTTTTCCCAATGGTTCATTTCTCTGGAATAAGTCAGGTTTGTGCCTATTTTGGCACTTCTATTTGTCTGTTTTTGTTCTTTTTGGATCTCTGGTTGAAAGATTGGGGTTTCTGAAGCACTTGGCTACTTTCACCATCTCTAAAGATCATGCTCTTCTCTTTCAGCTGAACTTTTATTGTCCATAGTGTAATAGTTTAAAGCTGTGTTGACGGATAAGGTTTGACCTTACCACCTCGTCCTTTACAAAGACAGATACCAACCATACTCTAGTTTGGGATTTAAAGTGATAGTACACCCAAAAATGAACATTCTGTCATCATTTACTCACCCTCATGTCATTTCAAACCTGTTTTTCTTCTGCAGAACACTAAAGAAGCTGTTTTTTCAGCTCTTATCTCAGATAGCTCACTCCCATCTGCTGCTCAGTTAGTAAAGACTTGTCATCTTTTCACTGTCATTAATACGTGAGGAGTAAGTAGGACCTAGAAGAGACTAGACACATTGCTGACATACTGGGATGTCTTGCAAGTATTGAAACTGCAAAAGCATGAATAAGTGATGGAGCTTTTAGGGTGTTTGTCTTTTGAAAGGAAGTACTATCCTTAATGGATCTATAGTATCGGTTATTTGTCTTGCAGAAGCCAAAGAGACAAATTTAAGGTCTAAACTTTTTTTTGTGTCCCTAGTTGTACTAATGCAATATTTAGAAGGGTTTTTGTAATGCGTGTATAATCCTTTTAGATATTTTTAGTGTGTGTAGAACTAGATGAACATGAAAATTTACAAGAATCGTTTACCCAAAAATGAAAATTCTCTAATTTACTTACCCTCATGTTTTTCCAAACCTGGATGATGTTTTGCCAGATTGATCAGTGAAGCTAAACAGCATTACGTGAACACGTGAGCATGACACATTTGAATGTTTTAATGCACTTTTATGGCGTGATGTTCACACTTGACTGGTTTGGTTCAATTAAAACAAACTGGTGCGATTGCACTGTTGGTCTGGTCCATTTGAATAAGTGTGAACACTGCCATCCGAACCTCTATGCGCATCAAACAAGCAGATCGTCATTTGTGTGTGCAATTCCTGGTGCTGTTTTGACTCTTTTACACATCTTATAAGTTCTTCATGAGTCCTCGGCTGGTAAAAATACCACCATATGCAAAGTGAAACAAGACTAAATGTAGCATTTTCATTTTTGGTTCTGACCAAAAGAACCAAGAGAACCTAACTAAAAGAATGAATAGACCTTTAGTATCTCCCTTTCCTTTTTTGGCTGTACTGTTCCTTTAAAAACATCTCTTTTTTCTTTTTTTTTTTATCACGTCCCCATATGACCCTTAGCACAGACTCAAAAAACAGTTGAGTGACCAACAACACTGTTCAGAATGTCAGAGTTAAAGTAAGACAATTATCCCATTGTTGCAATGGTTTGTTCCAAACCTAAATTCTCCAAGGATATGCAGACATTTTAGGCAAATGCATTTTTTTGTTTTGCTTGGTTTCAATCCATTTTAAACTCCCAGCCGCAGAGTACAATTATGTAAATGTCTTCCATTTTACGTTAGAGGCCATCTTCCTGAGATTGTATGTTTAAAGAAAATTATTATTTGTGAAGATTTGTACTGATATCTTTTCAAAGCCTCTTATTAAATACTTCAATTCCAGCAATCTGAGAATTTCCCAACACACTGACATCCCTGTAGTCTTCAGCCAGATCTTTTCAGTGGCACGGTAATGTCTGCTTCTCGATTCAAGTGTGATGTTCTTGGCTGTGTAGTTTGGGTCTTTTCACACAGATGTGAATGTTTGTGAATGCCCACACAGAAAGTGAAATCATTGCCTTAGCCCTGAAAAAGGGATAGTTACCCGAAAAATAAAAAATTCTGTCATCATCTACCACTACTCTCATTTTTAAACCTTCTTTGAGGGCTTATTATTTTTTTAATCTTGTAGCTGTTCATTGAATGCTGTTTACTGATTCATGACACCCACTATCATGCTTACTTGGGTTTGAATAGCTCAGGGCGGCTTACATGAACATGTAACTTAAAAGAAGTTTTTGTTTCTGTTGGTGGACGAACTCCCACTCTCTTTTCATCTTTTTTCATATATTTCTCTGTTTTCATTCTTTCCCTTTCACTGCCTTCATTTGCTCTCCACCCTGAGGTGTTGTAGTCAGTCTGTAGTGTTTGTAGGCCACAGGGTTTTCCAACAAGGATCTGTGCCAAAGCTGGCCCATCTGCTCCACAGAGGACGTGTTCACTGCAGACGGCCATGAAGACACACTACAGCAAGGAAACATGCCCGAGGGACTTTTACCTTTGAATATTTGTGTGAAATAACATTACTTATTCAGTCCTCCCTCTTTTTTCAGTCGTTTACAGTATGAGATGAAGGCCATCACTTCCACTGTGAATGAGTTTCAGGCTCTTTGCAATGTCTTAAAGGGACAGTTCACCCAAAAGTGAAAATTGTCTTCATTTACTCACTCATGTACTCATGTTTTTCTAAATTGTATGACTTTTTTTTTTTTTTCCATATAACACAAAAGAAGATGTTTATAGCAGAATATCCAAGCTGCTTTTTGCCATGCAATGAATTTTAGTCTTTTCATCACACAAAACTATTTTATGGCTTCGGAAAACTTTAAATATGAGGTACACATCATATGGACTACCTTTATAGTACTTTTATGGTCTTATTTGTCTTTTTTGTTTTTGTTACACTTTATTTCAGTGGTCCACTTTAGACATTCTACTAACTATAAGTAACTTTGCAACTGCATGTCAGCTATAGAGTTGGGTATCCTCAATTGTATCCTCAAAAAACACTGGTTTTTTTTTTTTACGATAGCGGTGCCAAATCGATACTTTTAAAACGTTAACAGTGCCTTAACCGATACTTTTTTAAAAAATTTTAAAGAGCCACAAAACGATGGTGGATGACATTAAAGAATGTTTTTTTTATTGAAAAAAAAAATACAAAAAAATCTTTAAATTGAACAATTTATTAAAAGTTTAAAGTATACTTTTATATATATATATATATATATATATATATATATATATATATAAATACAAAACACAACAAATTTACTTAACTTCACACTAAGCCATCTAACCCAACTACAATAGGCCTAATTTAACGCTAAATAACAGTTACAGTACTAATAACAGCAAAGTCGTCAGTATTCTTGGTATGCTTTTTTTTTTGCAGAAATATGACCATATTGCCTTCTCTGGCTAAATATTTTTGAACGCATCACCTTATTATTTCCATGGCGGCACGTCATGCTTCTCATGTGACACACAGCAGCCACAATAGTGCTGTATGACAGATGTATTGCTTTTTATTTAGTTTTTTTTTTTTCGTTTTTTTTATTAAAAATATTTACAAACTTGTTAACTAGATCATGAACTATCTGATATTCCGATTTTCAAATATGTGTAAGTGAATGTGTTTTGTCATTTAAAACCCTTTATAATGATCATGTTAGTTGATCTATAATGCGCGATGGGCGCCGCCATGTTAGGTTGGCGCTGCAGTTCAGAGAATCGGATCTGTCGGATTTACATCACGTAAATTAATTCGTCTCACGAAATACTTGAAAGTAAGTGACCGGTGAACTGGGAGAAGAATAGAGTAAACTATATAGTTAACTATAAAATGTGTATCTGATAAATAAGACACGTAGTCAAATTATAACTGAAATGATTATTATTGCCACTTCCATAGACATCAGTGTATTTAACAAACTATAAATGTGTTTTTTGCTAGTATGTGCATTTAAATGTCTGAAATCTAAAATAAACATTATGTGGTTGAAAACACTGAATAGCTGTGATATGTGACAAGCGCTGAGCGCGTCTGTCTGTGGCTTGGCGCCAGCCAAAGCGCGAAAGCACTTTGAATTTAAGCGGCACCGAAATCTGCGTTCTGATTCGGTCTGGTTACATACCGGTTATATAGACCGGGTTTTGGTACCTAACCCTAGTCAGCTAGCTGTCATTAGAGTATTAGTAGACTGTCTGCTTTATATCTGCTAACACTTTATTTTTCCCCCAACAGACATTCTACTGACAATAAGTAACTTTGCAAGTACATGTCAAATTAATCTACTAACCCGAACCCTAACACCTAACCCTAACCTAACAGTCTACTGAAGTCTACTAATACTCTAATGAGAGTTAGTTGACATGTAGTTACAAAGTTACTCATAATTAGTGAAATGTCTAAAGTGGACCTTCGAAAGAAATTGTAACCTTTCTTTTGAGCTTCACAGTCGCATCCTGGACAAAGAAAGTCATGCAGGTTTGGAAAGATAGTATATGATGATATAATATTCATTTGTGGATGAACAGACCCTTTAATTAGCATGCTGCCACATTTCTGACTATGCTTGTGCTGATTGGCTTTTTATTTGTGTTTTGTTCAGATTATTTTGCCAATGCTGGCAACAGACAAAAGGCAAATCACAGTCCAAATTATGACAAGTCCATATTTTCCATATTGCACTTTGTGGAAGTGCATCACCTCATGGTCTTGTTATAAGAGTCGATCCATATCAAATGTTTAAATCAGTGTTTTTTTTCTTGTTATTATATCCAGGTTATGATTCAAGCGTGCGGTGTGAAGTGGCCTTTATTAATCATCTATTGATTGAATCTGATTGTGTCAGTTTGCTTTGAACTCACTCCAGTAAAACCATGTGCTGGCTGTTTAGTCTGTCCAAGGCAATCAAGCTCAATATTTGTGGGAGGGAAATTATGGGAGAGGCTCATTGTAAAAAATCTCTTAAGGTCTCCTAGTAAATGTTCTGTAGTTCAAATGATGTCTTGTGGATCAAAGCATACTAGAGGATATTTTCAAAGGAGACATATCATGGAAAACATTACTTTCCTTGCTCTTTTGAAATAAAAGAATTTGATTTACTATGTGGATGTAACATACTCCTGAGTCCCTCTCCGACCTCTACACATTTTTATTGATACTAAGCTACAAAAATGGCCAAGAACAAAGAGATTAATATATGATGTTAAATCATACATTAAAAAATTATACCTATATTTCAGCCTTTGGCGTTATATATTCTTATATTGTTATATAATTTTGTTATATAATATAATTTATAGTTATTTTCATTTCTCTATATATCATACATATACAGTGGGGAGAACAAGTATTTGATACACTGCTGATTTTGCAGGTTTGCCCATTTGCAAAGCATGTAGAAGTCTGTAATTTGTATCATAGGTACACTTCAACTGTGGGTGACGGAATCTAAAACAAAAATCCAGAAAATCACATTGTATGATTTTTAAGTAATTAATTTGCATTTTATTGCATGACATAAGTATTTGATACATCAGAAAAGCAGAACTTAATATTTGGTACAGAAACCTTTGTTTGCAATTACAGAGATCATACGTTTCCTGTAGTTCTTGACCAGGTTTGCACACACTGCAGCAGGGATTTTGGCCCACTCCTCTATACAGACCTTCTCCAGATCCTTCAGGTTTCGGGGCTGTCCTGGGCAACACAGACTTTCAGCTCCCTCCAAAGATTTTCTATGGGGTTCAGGTCTGGAGACTGGCTAGGCCACTCCAGGACCTTGAGATGCTTCTTAGGGAGCCACTCCCCACTCCCAGGAGGTTGTTGGCCAAGATCTCGCGATACATGGCCCCATCCATCCTCCCCTCAATACGGTGCAGTCGTCCTGTCCCCTTTGCAGAAAAGCATCCTCAAAGAATGATGTTTCCACCTCCATGCTTCACGGTTGGGATGGTGTTCTTGGGGTTGTACTCATCCTTCTTTTTCCTCCAAACACGGCGAGTGGAGTTTAGACCAAAAGTCCCAAAACTTTTGGCAATATAGTGCACATAGACAAGACCGGACCAATCACAAATGAAACACAGAGACTCAAATACAAGAACAAAAAAAAGGGAACTAATTAGGGAAACCGCTGAACAAAATGTCTAATTATAATTATGAGTAACCAAGGTAACTAACTACAAACAAAGGCAAGCAAGAAAACAGCAATGACAGAAAACTAACTCAAAACTGAACATAACTGTGAAGGTGATGATACACGGGGCAACTTCTTTGAGCAGTGTTGCTGTCAACGGGGAACCAGGTGAGACACAGAGTATTCAGATAGAAATTTGTCGACCATTCTCAATGGAAAAAGTGCCCAAGCAACAATGCCCGGCAACATTGCTCAAAAAAGTTGCCCCGTGTATCATCACCTTGACAGTTTTATACTAACACATTTTTATAATACACACACTCACATATATAGTATAATCAGTCTTTTTTTGCCTTTTTTGAGGTTTAAGTCAGATGCTATTATAACGTGCTTTAACATTCTCATACTTGCAACACAAAGAGGGATTGTGAAAGTAGTCTTATATGGAAACTTAATACATTTAAATCATTGTGAATATATCAATATATTGTACACTCTAAACCCAAATAAGTTGGCATAACTCAAAAACTTTGAGGTAATCAATTACATCAAAATTTTTAAGTTAAGAAATTCAAAGTTTAAGCAGAGGTTAAATTTTGTATTCATACATTTGAATTTCTCGTTATTTGAAGTATTTGAGTAAGCTTATTCATACATTTAACTTAAAATTATCATGTTATCTCTTAATTGAATTAATAAAACTTAAATATTTTTAGCAGTGGAAACTTGGCTAGCTTTAACAAGCTAAATCAGTAAATGCTAACTTGCTAATTGATAACACGTTTTGATAGCATTAGCATAGCAATTGCTGAATGAGCACATTTAACATATATCTGTTGTCAAACCAAGCTCATGCTCCACTCGTTATGATGGTAACCCCCCCAAAAAAACCAACATAACAGAAACTCTTCTAAGTTATCATAAGAAAACATTAAACACTACTAAATCTCCCACTTAACATTAATCTAGCACAAAAAAAAAACATATAACACTTAATTTTAGCATTTACTTTCCCTTTTGAGTGTCATGGCAAAGCATGCTGGGAAATAGAAATCCCAGCCCAGTTTCAGTTAAATTTAAGTTTGTCTAAGTTAAAAGAAACAAGTTCATAAAACTCAAAGCAATGAAACAATTCAGATTACTTAAAATGTGTCAGTTTTGTGAACTCAAAAGAAAAAGAAAGTTCTAAATACTCATAAAAGTTCATTTGATTTAACTAATTTGTTTAAGTTTACCCTACTCAAACTACTTAATTATTTTGAGCATTAGGGTTTACAGTGGGTATATTTACAAATACATTTTATAGGAACAGCAGTGCAAGAAAACTTGACTAAGCAGTATAAGAACAAAAATAAAACTTGTGTAGAATACAGTTTGAACACATCTCAACAGCTTCATTTTCCTCATCAGTGACAATTCCTTAACAGCTTGAGAAAACACACAGGAAAGAGCATCTTCCTCTGTTGTATGTGTGTGTGAGTGAGTCTGAATCGGAGCTCCCTGCTGATCTCCATCAGTGTGTGCCCGGCGGTCCCGTGAGGCTCTCTGTTCACTCACACTTCCTCTCCTGCACACCCCATTGATCTGGGTAAATGCCCACCCAACCTCTGTCTGCTGCCCCCCAAAATGCAGAGGAAATGACTGATGAGTGTTTGCTTGTGTGTGTGTGTAAGTGCGTCATCACCAGGCCAGTGTGTCGGTTATAAAAGATGTCCTAATAAGCAGCTGATGTCAGTGTGTTCTGATGATGAGTTCACAGTTCTATTATGTGTGCCATTTAACTGGAAAGCCTTCATTATTTTAGCTTAATAGGATGACTTAATTGCATTGAAATGTCTGAATTTTTGCAGATGGAGCATTTCGATTGTGTTCTCATAGGATGCAAGTGTTCATAAAGGCTGAAATTATAGGCTTTAATATAGCATACAGTCAAACCAAAAACTATTCAGACACCAGATTTATTTTTTTACTAGTGGGTGGAGGACACTGTAGTTCATTTATTTAAGTGAGGATAGCAAAATAAAGTAAACTGTGACATATTATACCCAAAAATTCTTCATACAGTGTACTACCAGTAAAATTGATAAACATGTGGGACCAATATCATTACTTTAAAATAATCTTATTTTAAAAATAGCTGTTTTCTACTTTAATATATTTTAAAATGTATCTTATTCTTGTGATGCAAAGTTGAATTTTCAGCATCATTACTCATCTTCAGTGTCACATGATCCTTCAGAAATCATTCTATGATTTTATGCTCAAGAAACATTTATTATTATCAGTGTTGAAAACAGTTGTACTGCTTCATATTTTGCTGCAAACTGATGCATTTTTTCAGGATTCTTTGATGAATAGAAAGTTAAAAAAAAACAGCATTATTTTATTTTATTTTATTTAATTTTTTTCATTTTACAGCTTTTGTAACATTATAAATATCTCTCCTGCCACTTTTGATCAATTTAATGCATCCTTGCTGAATAAAAGTATTACATTTAAAAAAAAATCTTTGACA
Source organism: Coreius guichenoti (assembly GCA_039654105.1). Classification (NCBI taxonomy): domain Eukaryota; kingdom Metazoa; phylum Chordata; class Actinopteri; order Cypriniformes; family Gobionidae; genus Coreius; species Coreius guichenoti. The sequence goes on along the minus strand of CM077177.1, from coordinate 12,587,268 downwards.
ACAAATAATTTCTACGATTGATATCTTGTTTATATGTTTTTGCATCATTGTAAACTTGTCATGTCACTTGCCACTATTCAAATGTTGGTTCCATCTGTTTTCCCACAGGTGAAGACATTTTTCTGCACACAGAAGGAGGAAGTGATGTCAGAGTGATGTCAGTGAGGCTGCCCTCTGTCAAAGAGGATCAGGAGTCTGTCAGCCTCAGCTCTGTTGAAGGAGACACAGACTCTTCTGCTAATGATGTGTTTTAACAGCGACGACCCTTTGAAACCTCTCTGACAGGAAACTGCTAAGTGCCTGAAAGGAAGGAGATGTTCTTGATCATCTAAATTATTAACATTACAGAAGCTCATAGTTGGATGACAGTCAGTGCAAGAGATATAATGAACTTCCTCATGTCTCTTGCATCACTGTTAAATAAAACCATATGTACTGTAATTGTACATTTTTATACAAATAAATTTTAAACAAAACATTTTTCACAGTTTTAACCTATTTCACCCCAGGTTGACTTCAGTTGTCGGGTTGATTCTGTCCAAACAGGGCTGTTCTCTGTCATGGTAATGGCAGCGCAGTGCATTACTTCATGAGAGAGGGTTTTCACATCATTAGTCTCAGACTGCTGTTTCTCCCATTACAGGGGGAGATAGAGAGAGATAGCCGCTATCAGATGCTGCTTTGCAGTGTCCTGCACTGATGATGCCTGTCTAATAAGCATCCTGTTTCCTTTTCAGCACTCAAGACATGATAAAGTCTGGGAGAAAGAGTGGAAACCAAAAAGTCTGGTCCATTTTACTGCTCATTCTGGCCTAGAGTCAACCACAATTTTGGCTAATAATAGACCAATATTCACTAAAAGTGCTAGAGTTCATTCTAAAAGAAATTATTGGAAAGTTAAAGGAAATCCCGCACACTATCGATACTTGCAGAACTTTTTATTAGCAACGTTTCGGTCTCATGACCTTCAAGAAATTATTGGAAAATGTATAGACTGTAATCAGAATTTCTGTCCTTCCAAAAGTAATAAGTACCAGTTATTTCATAGCCATTACTCTGAAAACAAAGTAGAAGTGCTTGTATTTTAGTCAAAGCGCTTCTATTAATACAAAATTATGTGCTTATTGTAAAGTGCTTTAATCATCCTTTCATTAGTGGGACTATATTTCAACGCAGATAAACAGCTGGTTATGGTGACGTTTGCTCCATGTAAACCGCGACTTTCTGGTTTATTCATGCACTGTGTGAAAGTTACAGGGTTTACCAGCTTTTATATGATCCTGACTTGGGAAAACTGGATATAACTTTGCACAGACAAGTAGCCATTTTATCACACTAGTCTCATGTTAACACCTATAATGGTGAAGTTTTGTGGCAATATTAATGTTTATTCTGGTGCAGTACCCTGTTTGACACCCATTGAAAGTACTTTATTTTAGTGTCCTTGTTACACGTTACATGTAATTACTGTAGTAATAACTATAAATTATAAATAATTACATGCAACTTACCCTAAACCAAGCCCTAACCCTATAGTTACTAATACGAATTTAATTATTATTACTCAGTACGTAAATGTATAATTACACAGTAACAGGGACAATGTTAGGGTAACGCATTACAAGTAACGAGAGTTATGTAATCAGATTACTTCAAGTAACTTGTAAAGTAATGCATTACTTTTTCAAATTTGTTTTCCCATGTATTGACTGACAGTTCTCCTGTCTCCATGTTGAGAGAAATCGAGAGTAAGTGCAGAGGCGTCGTGTGCACTGTGTAAACATGATGGATACTGTAGTTCTAGACTAAACATGAACATGCATTTACTCATTTCACTTGCACAAAAATAGATTCAGTATTCCTCAAAATGACAAACAAGCAAGCCCAGCCCAGATGAGAAACATTAACAAAAGTAATGCAATGCATTTTTCATAAAAAGTCTTAAAAACGCAATTAGTTACTTTTTTAGGGAGTAACGCAATATTGTAATGCATTACTTTTATAAGTAACTTTCCCCAACGCTGAACACGGACACCTTAAAATAAAGTTTAACCTTTTTTGTTTTTGTTTTACAAATGCAGGGACATGCCAAGCTTGTTTTCAATGATAATCAACAGTGACTAACTAGCAACTATAGTTCTTTTCTCAGAAGTGTTCAGCGTATCAGCCTACTAGTACCTTGTAAGTATAATTTTGTTTCCCAGCAGTTCAGTAAAATCCTGTGAAATGGCATTAAACCAGCCAATCGGACTGGTTACAATTTTTAGAAATCCATTGCAATTTTTGTCTACAGTATGCATCAGACAGACGGTATGTGGTCTGTGAGCATATCATCTGAGACTTTAATGGAAGCATCTAAATGCATCCTGACCTTGGCACAGAAACTCCCAGCAGATTGTGTTCAAGAATAAAATAATAACTGAGAGTATTGTTGTTTTCAGTGTCAGAGCACTAAGGCACCAAATAACCCTCCATCCACTTTGCTCTGGTTTTTCTGCAGGTATAAGAAGAACAGAGTGAAATCTATATATAAAGAGCTCATCTGGGAAAATGTTAGGCTTTCACAGCTGTAGAGCAGCCAATGGAGCGATAAGTGTGGATGATAAGAGCAGCCAGAGCAGGTCTGGAAATGAAGAAGCTAATGGTGTGATGTGATGCTGACCAGAGACACAACCAACTCACAATGATACACAGCTGCTCTGAAGAAACGTAGTGTTTTAGTTAGCAATTTATGTCTTGTGGCATGCTGTCCAGTAAAAAAAAAATGATTTAAGTAGGCAAATGCTTAAGAGTCTATGATTGGATCATTATTGCAGTCATTTTTATGTTTCTATGATGTTATTTCAGTCAAGAGGTGCATCAGTTTTTGGTCAAGATCTTATATTGACAATGCAAGAGTCGAGCACTCTGTAAAGTCTACTCCAGCACATCCCAAAGACTTTCAATGAATGTACACTCACCTAAAGGATTATTAGGAACACCTGTTCAATTTCTCATTAATGCAATTATCTAATCAACCAATCACATCGCAGTTGCTTCAATGCATTTAGGGGTGTGGTCCTGGTCAAGACAATCTCCTGAACTCCAAACTGAATGTCAGAATGGGAAAGAAAGGTGATTTAAGCAATTTTGAGCGTGGCATGGTTGTTGGTGCCAGACGGGCCGGTCTGAGTATTTCACAATCTGCTCAATTACTGGGATTTTCACGCACAACCATTTCTAGAGTTTACAAAGAATGGTGTGAAAAGGGAAAAACATCCAGTATGCGGCAGTCCTGTGGGCGAAAATGCCTTGTTGATGCCAGAGGTCAGAGGAGAATGGGCCGACTGATCAAGCTGATAGAAGAGCAACTTTGACTGAAATAACCACTTGTTACAACCGAGGTATGCAGCAAAGCATTTGTGAAGCCACAACACGCACAACCTTGAGGCGGATGGGCTACAACAGCAGAAGACCCCACCGGGTACCACTCATCTCCACTACAAATAGGAAAAAGAGGCTACAATTTGCACGAGCTCACCAAAATTGGACAGTTGAAGACTGGAAAAATGTTGCCTGGTCTGATGAGTCTCGATTTCTGTTGAGACATTCAGATGGTAGAGTCAGAATTTGGCGTAAACAGAATGAGAACATGGATCCATCATGCCTTGTTACCACTGTGCAGGCTGGTGGTGGTGGTGTAATGGTGTGGGGGATGTTTTCTTGGCACACTTTAGGCCCCTTAGTGCCAATTGGGCATCGTTTAAATGCCACAGCCTACCTGAGCATTGTTTCTGACCATGTCCATCCCTTTATGACCACCATGTACCCATACTCTGATGGCTACTTCCAGCAGGATAATGCACCATGTCACAAAGCTCGAATCATTTCAAATTGGTTTCTTGAACATGACAATGAGTTCACTGTACTAAAATGGCCCCCACAGTCACCAGATCTCAACCCAATAGAGCATCTTTGGGATGTGGTGGAACGGGAGCTTCGTGCCCTGGATGTGCATCCCACAAATCTCCATCAACTGCAAGATGCTATCCTATCAATATGGGCCAACATTTCTAAAGAATGCTTTCAGCACCTTGTTGAATCAATGCCACGTAGAATTAAGGCAGTTCTGAAGGTGAAAGGGGGTCAAACACAGTATTAGTATGGTGTTCCTAATAATCCTTTAGGTGAGTGTATATACAGGTATATACACCGATCAGGCATAACATTAAGACCACTGACAGGTGAAGTGAATAACACTGATTATCTCTTCATCACGGCACCTGTGCATTGTGCAATAGAGGATTAAGTGCAATGTGCTCTTTTGTACACTGCGTTTAGGAGTATTATGGTAGTATGCTATTCTGAACATAGCCAGTGCTTTACTTTTGCTTTGCATGAACACCGAATAAAAGAAACTCGGTTTACTTATTAGCTTGTTATGAAATGAGTTTAAAGATTAGATATAATTTCAGACAAGGTTGGTAAGTGATTCTATCACATCAGTCTTGTGCTAACACAAGTGATGGTCAAGTACTGTGGTTATACTTTTGTGATAGTTAAAATATTTAACATTTATTTGCAGTTCTGTACGCTGAGACAAGTTGAAATTAATGCCTGTGGTAATCAACATTTTGCCAACTGTATGTTATTGCTCTTCTTGTGATTTAATCATCTTCTCCTTTCCGTTGGGTGCATGATATGTAGCTTCTGTACTAACTATATAAGCAGCTGCGTGTGTCCAAGCACTAAGTGATCAACCTCATCATATTGAATTTGAGAGCTGAGGTCAGTTTGATTGGATTATAATGAATATGCAAGAGAACCACAAGGAGAGCTGGGCTGAATTGCAGAGAAAAAGAACGCTGGCCTTGAATCACTCCAACTTTCTTAAAGTGCTTTCTAAAGATTAGGTTTGTGGGCCAAGCTTTGCAGTCAGCTCATATCAGTCTCCCACCCTAAAAAAAATCCTCTTAAAGCTCCCGTTAGCCAGCTGTTTATCAAAGCCAGATGTGTCAGGCAGGAACCCGCAGGAAATTAACCATGACATTGTCCACTCTTCTTTTAAAATGTCCTGTAGAACAGAGAAACCTCACGTAAAATCCTTCCCCCACCTCTACATCTATCAGGCGACTGTTTCCACTGGAGACTGGTACTTAAACCTTGAGGGAATTGGCACACGACGAAGTGTCTGTTTTGTTTGGAATGTCATTAGCTGGTAGAATTCTAGCGTGAGTTGTGATTGGATGAAGCAGAATAAAGGTGACACTTTGTGCATTTATTCATAGTGACTTTAGATTGATGATGCTTTCGGGAAAACTCTTGGATTGTTTGCTTTTTCCCAACTATTCCATCTGGAAGGAAAGGATTGCTTGAGGAGCACATGCAAAATTATTAGAGGGGGTATGCATACTGACAGTAATTTGCAGCGACCAATAGGTTATGATTTGAGACAACAAGAGCGACAGGTTAACTTTATGCTAATGCATAGTATTTTAATTGGATGATTACCAGTAGGAGTGCAGAATGAAGCTCATGTGATCTGCCTCCTGATACAGTTTCGAATTGAATCAGCCCTTTAGAGAGCATTTTATTGTGCTCATTAAGGATTCAGAGCTCCAGTCTGGTTCTGCAAAGCATTTATTAGGAAATGATGAGGTTAGGGTAATAAAATAGATTACAGATATGCACATATATCAAGGCTCTTTTATGATAGCAGCTATTTTGAGCCCCTAATGTGTGTGTTTTATGTGTGGTGGAGATGAACAGCTAATTGATTCTTCTGAGATACTACTGAGACATACATATTTATGAAGCCAGCTTTGGGATTTCATGACTTCCAAGATCCCAAGAAAGGTTTTCTTTCCTGTAACCCTAGCAAACGGGATGTAGTGATTGGACATTTAATAGCTTGTTAGTTTTGGAATATTTTTTTCTTTTTATATTAGCCTCAGTTGACACAGTGAACACTTTGTATTTCTTGGTATTCATAATTTAGGGTGGAGATACTGTTTTTATACTACATTTTTGATTTGCTTTGCTAGAAGAGAAAGACATATAAATGTCAGAAGTTCGGAATAATTAAGATTGTTTAACGTTTTTGAAAGAAATCTCTTATGCTTATGGCTGCATTTATTTGAACAACAATACAGTAAAAACAGCAATATTATGAAATATTATTACCATTTAAAATAACTACTTTCTATTGGAATATATTTTAAAATATACATCCTTCAGAAATCATTCTAATATGCTGACTTGGTGCTTAATTATTGTCAGTGTTGAAAAGTTGCTTAATATTTTTGTGGAAACAGTCATACTTTTTTCAGAATTTGAATGAATTTGAGATAGAAATCTTTTGCAACATTATAAATGTATTTACTGTGACTTTTGATCAATTTAATGTGTCCTTGCATAAAAAAAAAACGTATTCCAAATTTTTGACTGGTTGTGTATATATAATATTTCATCTGTTCATCTGCTAAAATTCATTTTATCAACTTTTTCAAAATACATTAGCATATGCCCTCAAATATGGACTAAAATGTACTGAAAGCCGCAAAACCCCCATTTCACAGGGCATTTTAATGTTAATGTTTCACAGTTGTAAGAGGAAGGGTGTTACGCCACATATCTGGATGGAAGTAGGACATTTACTGATTATCTGACTTGGTGACACTGACTAGCTTTGGTAAAGATTTCTTGCTTTATTCCACTACAAGAGTGACATTGAGTAATGACGTTTGGGGTCATGATAAGAAGCACAACGAATGTCCTTACCCTCTCAGACCAGAGAGTTTTAAAAGATAAATGACTTTCTTGGAAGATTTAGGCCAGTTTAGTGTGCCATCACTTTGTTGTTGTCCCTCCGGTGATGAATTACTGCAGTTAAGATTCAGGATGGTGGGGATTGTACCCGAGTGACCCTCAGTCCTGAACACCTGCCAGACAGATCACTCCCTCATGTCAGACCTTGAAGCCTCCACCTGCTGAGACACTCACCAGTGTCATGTCTACCTATATCTGTCTCCAGGACATCTATTCTTTAAAAAGGGTTAGTTCACCCAAAAATGAAAATGATCTCATCATTTACTCACCCTCAAGCCATCCTAGGTGTATATGACTTTCTTCTTTCAGCCAAACAAAATCAGAGTTGTATTAAAAAATATCCTGGCTTATAATGGGAGTAAATGGTACCTGAGATTTTGAAGCCCAAAAAAGCGCATCCATCCATCATAAAAGTAATCCATAAAACTCCAGGCTATTAATAAAGGCCTTCTGAAGCGAAGAGATACATTTTTGTATGAAAAATACCAATATTTGTAACTTTATAAACTATAATCACTGGCTTCCGGTCACGGCCGTAGGCGAGTCTTGTTCCTGCGGAAGAGTGACCTCTGACCCGACTCATGACGTATTGGTGAATAATAGTCAATAGAGCAAAACACCGGTAACGAATTAAAGGGGGGGGTAACGCACACAGTTTCAGCCAATCTCATGTTAATCTTGAGTACCTATAGAGTAGCATTGCATCCTCCATATCTCAAAAAAGTCTTTAGTTTTATCATATTTATAAAAGACAGATAAGCTGTACCAACTCTTTCCAAAAACAGCTGAACCCGTGGAGGAGTGCAGTGGGCGGAGCTAAAGAGACACACACACACACACACACGACAAACACACGCACACACAATACATTTGTGGCATTATGCCTCCCTGGATAACTTTCTATTCACTATGCGTTTGTGTTGTTGACATTATATGCACTTAAGTGCCCATTGCCAACAAAACACAGACATTTGATATTTGGGAAGCTGAACAAGGTTATCTTTCCCTCACAACCAGAAACACAATTCTTTAGTGACATTGTTGATGTTGTGGTCTAAAAACAAAGCACTGCCGACAGCTCCCGTAACCCGAGCGAAGCACATTGATGGGCGCGCTCTCGCTCTTGCATGCACTCTTCCTGGAGAAGTGCCCATACAAGGAATTCCGCCCTTTATGACGTCATACAGGGCCATACTCAAAAAAAACTTTCCGAAACTTGTTCGAATCCTGAAGGAGATTTTTTGAAATTTTCATTTTTTGAAATTTTGGCCATGTTTAGCATGAGAATCCAACTTTAACAGTGTAAATCAGAATGCATGAAATAGCATTAGATGTATTATGTATCACATTGTATGATTTTTAAATAATTAATTTGCGTTTTATTGCATGACATAAGTATTTGATCACCTACCAACCAGTAAGAATTCCGGCTCTCACAGACCTGTTAGTTTTTCTTAAAGAAGCCCTCCTGTTCTCCACTCATTACCTGTATTAACTGCACCTGTTTGAACTCATTACCTGTATAAAAGACACCTGTCCACACACTCAATCAAACAGACTCCAACCTCTCCACAATGGCTAAGACCAGAGAGCTGTGTAAGGACATCAGGGATAAAATTGTAGACCTGCACAAGGCTGGGATGGGCTACAGGACAATAGGCAAGCAGCTTGGTGAGAAGGCAACTGTTGGCGCAATTATTAGAAAATGGAAGAAGTTCAAGATGACGGTCAATCTCCCTCGGTCTGGGGCACCATGCAAGATCTCACCTCGTGGGGCATCAATGATCATGAGGAAGGTGAGGGATCAGCCCAGAACTACACGGCAGGACCTGGTCAATGACCTGAAGAGAGCTGGGACCGCAGTCTCAAAGAAAACCATTAGTAACACAGTAAACCCTCATGGATTAAAATCCTGCAGAGCACGCAAGGTCCCCCTGCTCAAGCCAGCGCATGTCCAGGCCCGTCTGAAGTTTGCCAATGACCATCTGGATGATCCAGAGGAGGAATGGGAGAAGGTCATGTGGTCTGATGAGACAAAAATAGAGCTTTTTGGTCTAAACTCCACTCGCCGTGTTTGGAGGAAGAAGAAGGATGAGTACAACCCCAAGAACACCATCCCAACCGTGAAGTATGGAGGTGGAAACATCATTCTTTGGGGATGCTTTTCTGCAAAGGGGACAGGACGACTGCACCGTATTGAGGGGAGAATGGATGGGGCCATGTATCGCGAGATCTCCTTCCCTCAGTAAGAGCATTGAAGATGGGTCGTGGCTGGGTCTTCCAGCATGACAATGACCCGAAACACACAGCCAGGGCAAATAAGGAGTGGCTCCCTAAGAAGCATCTCAAGGTCCTGGAGTGGCTTAGCCAGTCTCCAGACCTGAACCTAATAGAAAATCTTTGGAGGGAGCTGAAAGTCCGCATTGCCCAGCGGCAGCCCCGAAACCTGAAGGATATGGAGAAGGTCTGTATGGAGGAGTGGGCCAAAATCCCTGCTGCAGTGTGTGCAAACCTGGTCAAGAACTACAGGAAACGTATGATCTCTGTAATTGCAAACAAAGGTTTCTGTACCAAATATTAAGTTCTGCTTTTCTGATGTATCAAATACTTATGTCATGCAATAAAATGCAAATTAATCACTTAAAAATCATACAATGTGATTTTCTGGATTTTTGTTTTAGATTCCGTCACTCACAGTTGAAGAGTACCTATGATAAAAATGACAGACTTCTACATGCTTTGTAAGTGGGCAAACCTGCAAAATCGGCAAAAGTTGGGGATCGGTAAGATTTTAAATAAATAAATGCTGTACTTTGAACTTTCTATTCATCAAAGAATCCTGAAAAAAAATTTACACGACTGTTTTCAGCATTGATAATAATAAGAAATGTTTCTTGATCAGCAAATCAGTTAAAATGATTTCTGAAGGATCATGTGACACTGAAGACTAGAGTAATTATCACAGGAATAAAATTACATTTTAAAATATATTAAAATGGATAACAGTTATATTAAATTGTAATAATATTTCACAGTATTGTTGTTTTTACTGTATTTTGGATCTAATAAATGCAGGCTTGGTGAGCATGAGAGACTTTTTTCAAAAACATTAAAAAAAGTCTTACAGATCACTAACTTTTGAACGGCAGTGTGTGTGTGTATGTATATGTACATATGCATATATATAAACAAACACACACAGATTTGTGCATCATCTTATACAGCTCAAGTATCTACGATGGGGAGTTGAGCTTATTTAATGAGACTATTAACTTCTCATAGTCAAATATGAGAGTTTCTTTGGAGACACTGCAGATTTTTTGGCCCAATGCTGCAGTGTTGCGCCACTGGGTTGAATGCTTGTTAATTGGTGTTTGGGAGGGGTTTGATTATCTTTCTCTGGGGTTTTAATGGAGCCTCAATGGATAAGAGAACCGCAGGGGAGGATGGGTGCTGGACACTGGCCAAGTGATTTTCCATCAGGCTCCATGTGAAGATGCTAAAAAAAAAACCTCTCTTAGACATCCATCCTCATTTGTTGTTGCTCTCTCACCACAAATAAGAATATAGTGTTTGCTAACGGCTCCTAGCTTGGCCTGAGATTAATTATGCAGCGTAAGGTTTGGCGTCCAATGGAGGGATACAGATGGAAGCTGTCTGTGTGTGTTTATGGAAATCAGGCTGCGTTCACACTGCCAGATCAGATGATGGATGGACATACAGTTTCCTTGGCACAGATTGAGTCTAGGATAGCTGCATTGTTCCAGCCATAGGAATATGAGCGAGTTAGAAAGCATTGATTTGTGTGAAGAGGGGTATCAGGGCACATCCATCAAGAAGAACAAGAAAGGGAGCGAGAACGTTGTTGTTTTGCATACATGACCTCGCGGTGATGATGCTCCATTATCAATTATGCAGTCATGTGTGGTTTGGACATGTAAACCAATGCCTTCTGGGAGTTTGACTCAGCTGATTTGCAAACAGGATTGATTTTTAATCCTATTGCTGCTGAAGTGCTTTGTAAGATGTGCAAAGGCGTATATGTATAGTGTTTGCTAGTCATTTGTACACTATAGCATAAAATCATCATGCAAGTGTTCGATCAAAGGCACCAATGTCAATTTATTTTGTGTGAGGTAAAGGCTGAGGGAAGCAGATGTCTCATATTTGCTTTGAGTGCAGCCGCTGACCCTCAGCAATATCCTCAGAGCCAGAGATGGCAGGCGTGCTGAGAGGACAGGAAGTAGAACAGCTTTTATCCTCCACCGCCGTACCAAAGAAACACAGCTGTTTCAGCAGCTGTACAGAGAAAGAGAAGTGGGCATCACAATGCACTTCTGTATGTCAGTGTGACTAGAATAGAGTATGTGGTTGCTAAGGTGCTCAGTGTGTTTTTAGTCTGTTGCTATCCTGGTTCAAGCCCTACTTTAATATTTATAGCTCACAATTAAATTTATCTGTTTGTATAATTTGTCCTACCAAACACCGCTTGATTGAACTGAATTGAATTTATTTTATTCCATTTAATTTTTTATTTTTTTTTAGCTAAACTGAATCTATATCTACATCTATATCTTGCTGACACACCTTTAATCTTTTTATTTTATATTTTATATTTTATTTTAACTAGTGCTGTTAATTTGATTAATCGTGATTAATCGCATCTAACATAAAAGTTTCCGTATCCACGTATCTATATCTATCTATATATCTATATATATATATATATATATATATATAATTTCTGTCAAATTGATTAATCGCAATTAATCGCATTTAACATATGTTTGTGTTTATATAATATATGTGTATATGTAATATATATGTAATATATGTAATACATATATTATTATATTTATATATAATGTAATGTGTGTATGTATATACACACACACACACATATATATATATGTGCATACATGTACACACACACACACATATATATATATATATACACTCACCTAAAGGATTATTAGGAACACCTGTTCAATTTCTCATTAATGCAATTATCTAATCAACCAATCACATGGCAGTTGCTTCAATGCATTTAGGGGTGTGGTCCTGGTCAAGACAGTCTCCTGAACTCCAAACTGAATGTCAGAATGGGAAAGAAAGGTGATTTAAGCAATTTTGAGCGTGGCATGGTTGTTGGTGCCAGACGGGCCGGTCTGAGTATTTCACAATCTGCTCAGTTACTGGGATTTTCACGCACAACCATTTCTAGAGTTTACAAAGAATGGTGTGAAAAGGGAAAAACATCCAGTATGCGGCAGTCCTGTGGGCGAAAATGCCTTGTTGATGCTAGAGGTCAGAGGAGAATGGGCCGACTGATTCAAGCTGATAGAAGAGCAACTTTGACTGAAATAACCACTCGTTACAACCGAGGTATGCAGCAAAGCATTTGTGAAGCCACAACACGCACAACCTTGAGGCGGATGGGCTACAACAGCAGAAGACCCCACCGGGTACCACTCATCTCCACTACAAATAGGAAAAAGAGGCTACAATTTGCACGAGCTCACCAAAATTGGACAGTTGAAGACTGGAAAAATGTTGCCTGGTCTGATGAGTCTCGATTTCTGTTGAGACATTCAGATGGTAGAGTCAGAATTTGGCGTAAACAGAATGAGAACATGGATCCATCATGCCTTGTTACCACTGTGCAGGCTGGTGGTGGTGGTGTAATGGTGTGGGGGATGTTTTCTTGGCACACTTTAGGCCCCTTAGTGCCAATTGGGCATCGTTTAAATGCCACGGCCTACCTGAGCATTGTTTCTGACCATGTCCATCCCTTTATGACCACCATGTACCCATCCTCTGATGGCTACTTCCAGCAGGATAATGCACCATGTCACAAAGCTCGAATCATTTCAAATTGGTTTCTTGAACATGACAATGAGTTCACTGTACTAAAATGGCCCCCACAGTCACCAGATCTCAACCCAATAGAGCATCTTTGGGATGTGGTGGAACGGGAGCTTCGTGCCCTGGATGTGCATCCCACAAATCTCCATCAACTGCAAGATGCTATCCTATCAATATGGGCCAACATTTCTAAAGAATGCTTTCAGCACCTTGTTGAATCAATGCCACGTAGAATTAAGGCAGTTCTGAAAGCGAAGGGGTCAAACACAGTATTAGTATGGTGTTCCTAATAATCCTTTAGGTGAGTGTGTATATATATATATAAACAAACTTTTATGTTAGATGCAATTAATTGATTTGAATAGTATCAGCATTTTTATTCCCATGCATCTTGATTGTCAACATCTTGCCGACACACCTTTAAATATTTTATTTTAATTTATTTTATTTTTTTATTATTATTATTTGAACTGAACTGAATCAAATGTATCTTTATTTCCTAACATCTTTATTGTCAATATCTTGACGACACACTTTTAAAAGTTGCTTTAAAACTCAGTATGACAGTCTTGACATGGTGTTTAGTCAGTAAAGTCTTTGTTCAACAGAAAAGCAGATGAGTCACTTGCATGAAGATGTGAGCCATTGTGGACGACTACTCTGTGTCTAAGACTGTTAGTTTGATGCTGGTGCAGGAGTGTGTATATGCCTGAGAGAGCATATATTATTCAGCACTGCTGACAGCTAAAGATTCTTACAGGTGGAGCCAGAAAAACAAAGGCAGTGTCTATTTCTAATACCTTCCCAGAATACCTGCTGTTTTCGGCTGCTTTCTTACAGTCGGATAACAGTGTGTTTGAGCTGTGCCTCGGGCAGTGTGCCAAAACTAGACAGAATAAATCCCCTGCATATGCGCCCGCTGGGTCCGAACTGGATGCTAATTATCATGAATTGGGTTTTTTGCATTCACCAGCCTATGAATGCAAATGTAGTGGTTTCTCAAATTGTCTTAAAGAAGAACAAATTGTTCACATTTTTGCTTGTTTTATTTGTCTATGTTGTGTTCCGAGGACTGGAATGTGTTTCCAAGAAACGCAGTTATTGTTTGTTCTATTTCCAATCTTACAGATATTTTCCACTTCTGAAAGCCATGTCCTCAGGAACCTGCATGAAATTTGTTTTGGTTCCACAGATTTAAGGTGTATTAGTTCCAGGTGACCTTTGTGAAATGCGTCAGACAAAATATACACATGAAGAAAGAGACTGGAGATGGATATTGATTAAATGTGTGTTCAGGAATAAAGATGCTCACCATGAAACATATTCCAGAGGAGGAATTGTCCTGGATATAGAGGTACTGTGAAAACTGACTTTAGTCAATTAAACTGCTCTATTCCCTTTTCCTTTCCATCTTCCTTAGGCTGAGTGTCCAAAATAGAATTAATGTCGAATGCTTTGCGGTCTCTAGGTACACTTGAAATGTTTCTCTCTCATTTTCCGTCTCTCTCTCCCTTCCTGCCTCTCTCTGAGAATAATACTCTCTCCATGCGCTATTTTCAGTGCTTTGATTAATGGTTTAAAACACAGGACTGAAGGGGAGAGTCTTAAAACTTTCATGGGATATGGGTTGATTATTGAAAGCTCTCTAAACAATGGAAACACCCACCACAGATTTTGATGTAGATCTTGAGAGTTGGACGGCTGGGTTTTGAAGATTGCAGTACCCCACCCCAGACCCCTGTAAAATATTTACAGCATAAAAAATATGCAGCCCTTGTTGAAGTGATTTCTGTAGAATGAAATCTGAAATCATTTGGCGCTAGTAGAATGGTCTTGGTGGCATATCTGTTTCTCATTTGGCTCCAGGCTTTCCCAGCAATGTTTCTACTGGTGAAATAGCTATAGCTAATGTCATGAGCAAAGTGTTATAAACTAGAAAGTGATGTGAGCAGTTCTTGCCTGTACAAAATGCTATTACATTCCTGTAAATCAACAGTATTGCATGACGCTATATTAAGGCCATGGATTTGATTCCCAGGGAATGCATGAAATAGATGGTGAAAATCATCAATATTCAGGTCGGGTCCCTCCTTCTACAGGATCATGCACAAAGTGAAATTCAAGGTACCATATTATTTATTTATTTTAGAGATGCACCAGTATCGGAATTGGGCCCGATACTGTGCTCGTGTACTTGTACTCATTAAAATGCTCCGATACCACTTAAAAGTGGTCGAGCGCACATCGCTTTTCCCAGACATCTCTAGAAAGTTTGTACTTCGGTCGGATATGTCAATAGCAAATAAGTAAGCAATAAGGTGTGAGAGGCTGTGTGTTGTTAGGCATGACCCCTTCAGCCTTGACTTATTCTCTATACAGCACTAGCCTCGAGTACTTTATTGCTTTTATAAAATAGTTACCAAACAATACAAATATTAAAGCCCAAAAATATGTACCAATGCAACTTTCATGAAGCCTTCCTTCCACTGGAAAAAAAAATAGTCCCTGACCGTGAACAGCAACAGAAGTTGCATTATTACGCCATTAGATGGCGGCAAAAACTGTCTTTATGAGTGAGTCACTCAGTAGCGAAGAATTTTATATTGAAATAACTGAAACTTGTTGTGAACAAGGAACAAGACGCAACTGACAAATGCTTTGACTAGTGCTGTCAGTGTCAGGGCACGAGAAAACCCCCTAACTGTTAACAAGATGTCGCAGCGGACATTCAAACCGATTTTTTATTACGAACATAGGACTGACCTGAAGGAAAATGCTACATCTAAATGCAGGTACACTCGCTCACTCGATCTCTCTCTCACGATACTCCTCTACAGCTCCTCTACAGCTTCAATGAACAATACAAATGAGAACAAACATATGTTTACGTTGCTAAGAGTGGTTGCCAAGGGTGTTGTGTAGTGATGCACAGAACCATTGGATGAAGCGGTCATAGCCGTGTTTTATCGTGACTAAAACACAGCTATTGACCAATCAGAATCAAGGACTGGAACAAACCGTTTTATAAAGTATAACAAGGCGCATATTACTAACGTTAACTGATGGTAAAAAGAGAGAGCGTGTGCACTTCTGTTGCATGCACTTGATTGTTGATCGCTCACTCAGCACATATGCGTCCCTTTGGATTAAAACTAAATTGTGTAGGTAAGTAAAAACTTGAACTGTTACGTGATTTATGTATAACGAGTGGTTCCCTACATTATTACAGGACAAGAAGTGTGCAAACATCCAAAGCGTGTGCCCAGAAAGCCGCATCTAGACAGTGCTTGAATACTGAGTTTAATTCTCATTCATCTCTTCTTGCGCTTGAACTGACATATTCACACAAAATTATGTAAAAACACCCATCGAGTATCCTAGTAAACATAGTTGTTAATGTCTTAAGTGAACGTTAACAGTTGAGAAATAAAACGCATGTGTAACAGTATATTTGATCCGTGTGTTCTGTCTTAAAGGGACAGCAGCCTAATAAACCTGCTGTGTTTTTTAATGTTAATCAAATAACAAAGGACAAAGAAATCACTCACTGCTCTTGACTGAATGACGTTTGTAACTTTGATAAAAATGCATCTTTATTTAATTTACACAGTGAAGACTATGCAGTTTTCATTTACATTTGATTATTCAAATTATGTATCTGAAAACAACTGTTAGACCTACTTGAAAACCTGAAAAGCACTGTTTATTTCATTTGTATCTTTGTTTTTGAGCTCTGCTGAAGCAGCTCTACATATGCTCTGTGCTATTAATTGAAAGATAAAATAGAGCAATAGAATGAACAGTGAAAGTAACTTAAGGAAATACACTCACCTAAAGGATTATTAGGAACACCTGTTCAATTTCTCATTAATGCAATTATCTAATCAACCAATCACATGGCAGTTGCTTCAATGCATTTAGGGGTGTGGTCCTGGTCAAGACAATCTCCTGAACTCCAAACTGAATGTCAGAATGGGAAAGAAAGGTGATTTAAGCAATTTTGAGCGTGGCATGGTTGTTGGTGCCAGACGGGCCGGTCTGAGTATTTCACAATCTGCTCAGTTACTGGGATTTTCACGCACAACCATTTCTAGAGTTTACAAAGAATGGTGTGAAAAGGGAAAAACATCCAGTATGCGGCAGTCCTGTGGGCGAAAATGCCTTGTTGATGCTAGAGGTCAGAGGAGAATGGGCCGACTGATTCAAGCTGATAGAAGAGCAACTTTGACTGAAATAACCACTCGTTACAACCGAGGTATGCAGCAAAGCATTTGTGAAGCCACAACACGCACAACCTTGAGGCGGATGGGCTACAACAGCAGAAGACCCCACCGGGTACCACTCATCTCCACTACAAATAGGAAAAAGAGGCTACAATTTGCACAAGCTCACCAAAATTGGACAGTTGAAGACTGGAAAAATGTTGCCTGGTCTGATGAGTCTCGATTTCTGTTGAGACATTCAGATGGTAGAGTCAGAATTTGGCGTAAACAGAATGAGAACATGGATCCATCATGCCTTGTTACCACTGTGCAGGCTGGTGGTGGTGGTGTAATGGTGTGGGGGATGTTTTCTTGGCACACTTTAGGCCTCTTAGTGCCAATTGGGCATCGTTTAAATGCCACGGCCTACCTGAGCATTGTTTCTGACCATGTCCATCCCTTTATGACCACCATGTACCCATCCTCTGATGGCTACTTCCAGCAGGATAATGCACCATGTCACAAAGCTCGAATCATTTCAAATTGGTTTCTTGAACATGACAATGAGTTCACTGTACTAAAATGGCCCCCACAGTCACCAGATCTCAACCCAATAGAGCATCTTTGGGATGTGGTGGAACGGGAGCTTCGTGCCCTGGATGTGCATCCCACAAATCTCCATCAACTGCAAGATGCTATCCTATCAATATGGGCCAACATTTCTAAAGAATGCTTTCAGCACCTTGTTGAATCAATGCCACGTAGAATTAAGGCAGTTCTGAAGGCGAAAGGGGGTCAAACACAGTATTAGTATGGTGTTCCTAATAATCCTTTAGGTGAGTGTATATATTTGCTAAACAAATTAAACCAATGAATATGATTCATATTCTTTTGGTTTCTCTTCCTAATATATTTTAAAAATTACAAAATGTGTTGGTATCGGTGAGTACCAAAAATGAAAGTATCGGTATCGGCCTAGTTCTGGAAAAAGTGGCATTGGTGCATCCCAGTTTATTTGGACATTATAATTATTAATGTCTTTAGGTGATAACTTCTTTGAAAATGGGAAAGCTTAATTATTGCACCGTTTGCCTGTAGTTAACGCATTAATTTAATGCCGGTTAATTTAAAGCATTCCTGTAAATTAAAGTGGAGTTTTACGCTAACAACATCAAAGTCATGGGTTCGATTCCCAGGGAATGCATGAAATAGTTGGTTACTCAATACCCAGGCAAAGCAAATAATAAAATCTATACCTTGAATTCGTTGGAAGTTGCATCTGCCAAATGCATAAATATAAAATAAAAGGTAAATTCAAAGTTGCTGCAATAACACTGCAGTATATTTTACAGTTGATTTGACTCTTGAGGATCAGATACTCTAAGAGATGGTCAGCACAATAAAACCAGTTTGACTTTTGACATGCAAGGTCCTACATGTACTTGAAATATGTATGCATGTATCCTTAATTCACATATGGCAATGGCGAGTAGGGTCAATCTGGTTTATATTTTTCACCTGATAGACAGCAGAAAGAGTTGCCAAACAGTGCTGAGGAAAGCAGATACTAATCCAGGAGCTTTAGAGAAACCCAGAGTCAGTATTGAAGTGGGGACATGGGAGGGAGGAAAGACACAGTTTTCCTAACACGAAGCAGATCTTAAACCGTTAGGCCCTAATGGAGTCCATCTTTTATTCGGTGACATTTGTGAGAGGCCTGCTTCAGTCTCTGAGGGCCGACGCCGGTCACCGCCCCTCACCACAGACCCTCATGGGCTCTCTGCAGATGTTTGTTTGATCTGGCCTTTAGAGCGCTGGAAAGTCCAAGTTATTTTTGGAGCCACAGTCGCCATTTAATTAAGGCGATTAAGGGATACCGCCAAAGACGAGGAAAATGGTGAGCGGGGGTGATTTACGCCTCTGATGGTGTGAGCGATGTGATGGTGAGAGAGAAACGTCGTCCTGAGTAAACACATCTCAGGGTAATTGAGAGTGATGAAAGTGTGGACGGCTTTCTGTTTATTAGCAGCCATTCTCAAGTAACCGAAACGGAGAGAGTGAGGAGCCTTAAAATAGTGAAGGTTATGCTTTCATAGTATAATTATACAGTCAACTCCCACGTGCTTGATTTAATCAGCTCTGTGTATTATTTGATTTATACAGAACATGGAAAAAATGGGTATATTTATTTTGTGGTATAATGTCTCAGTGCCAGGTTGTGATGGACACTTTGATCAATCAGGAGAAAGTAATTATATAGAACTATGAATGTATTAATCCTGATTATCCTGTGGTGGAAAACTGCCATGTGATATGAATGATATTTCAGAGTTATTAGTATGTGAGATGTTGATAAGCCCACAGCTGCAATGTTGATTTATTAATCCACATAAGCTGTGACAGCCTGAATGAATGCACCGTGTAACCTGAATTTTAAGCCTATAAGTGTGTTAAATCCATTTAGCTAAACTAAAGAGAGGCTGTTTTTTTATATATCTATACTGTAAAAGTGATATGTCGTTCAGTTACTTTGACTCATCAAAATAATTTAGATATATGTTAGTAAGGCAAATAATGTAATAAGGTTACTTTTTTCAAGTAACTAATAAAGTAATGTGCTACTTTTAAATTTACAACAAAATATCTGTTACTTTTTCAAATAAGTAACGCAAGTTACTTTGTTTTCCCATGTATTGACTGACAGCTCTCCTGTCCTCATATTAGAGAAATCGTAAGTGGCGAGGCGTTGTGTGCACTGTGTGAACATGATGGTTATTGTAGTTCTAGACTAAAACAGAAACAGATTCAGTATTTCTCAAAATGAATAAAAACAGTGAAATATATTACACAACCCTGCAATAATTAAATATGTTAAATAGGGATAATCCAGAGGTAGCTGTGCATTAAACAAAGCGGAGGGTGGTTGCCTCTGCGAAGTCAGCTGACTTGGAACCACCTGTGCATTAAATGATTTTATTGCACACCTTCCAGCCAATCAGAATCGAGTATTCAGACCATGGTATAATACAATTATACTTTATGTATTTAATCTCACTTTATTAAGCAATGTCTTTGCTGCTGACCTTTGATGATCCAGTTCAACCATATGAATAAGCAAAAATGGTTTCAGATAAAAATAAAAAAAATCACATTTGTGTTTCTTTTTTTTTTCTCTTTTCTTTTTTTTACTGCTGATGTAAGAGTGTTTAACTTTCTTCTCATGCGTACGTCCTATTCTTCTGTGATCCAGAATGGCAGCACAGCTGAAAGGTTTGTTTACCCTCCGTACCCTCTGTACAGACTAACACAATTAGTTACTTTTTTACTTTATTAGTTACTTTTAAAAGTAACTTTCCCCAACACTGTAACTGATTTTTTATGTTATGCCATTCTCACAATGGCAGTAAATTATTCATAATTCATTGATTCTCCCCACTACATCTTTTTCATCTTTTAAATTTTCCTTTCTAAAAAATGCTTATGTGTTCAGAAGGTCTTCCAGGTTTGTGTAATTGCGCACACAGACCCTAGTTAGACATTAGTCATGAGTCTGTCACTGAAAACTGAGACCCACAGCATTTGATCTCTGGATTTACACAAATCATTTCTATTTCAATTCTCTCAACATTGCATATCTAATCAGCTCCTGACAAACACATTAATTATTATTTAAATTTTCACTCAGTGAGTCATTTAACAATGTATTACTGTCTTTGGAAGGCTTTTGTCTTTCAAACACATTAAAATTTACAAATTCATGTCATTTCATATTTACATGCAATGCAAGGATTTCCCAACTTTGTTGTCAGCTGAACATCTTAACTAAGTTAATAAGTTGCTGTAGGTCAATAATAAAATTTTCAATAATAATAAAATTAAGTTCACGGTTCCATGATGTCAGTTAATGGTCACATGACATGCAGCTAAACAAAATACATTTTTATCTTTTTTTAAGCATTTTATTTATATTTTTTTTTATTGAATTTGAATTATTTATTTTAATTGTAATTTTTTTATGATTTAATTAATAGCTTTAAATTAAACTCACAAACCCCCTGCAGTGCCTTCATGAACCCCAGTCTGGAAAACATTGATGTAGTGTAATATTTAATGCATTTCATGTGGTTAATAACATATATTTTCTTTCTCTTTATATTTTTATATCCATATGGTACAATATTATGCTATTCAAATCAATGTGAAAAGTTAGGACAAAAGTAATTAAAAAGTAGTCAGACTATATTATATAGGTAACATAACATTATGACCACTGACAGGTGAAGTGAATAACACTGATTATCTCTTCATCACGGCACCTGTTAGTGGGTGGGATATATTAGGCAGCAAGTGAACCTCAAAGTTGATGTGTTAGAAGCAGGAAAAATGGGCAAGCATAAGGATTTGAGCGAGTTTGACAAGGGCCAAATTGTGATGCTAGACAACTGGGTCAGACCATCTCCAAAACTGCAGCTCTTGTGGGGTGTTCCCGGTCTGCAGTGGTCAGTATCTATCAAAAGTGGTCCAAGGAAGGAACAGTGGTGAACCAGTGACAGGGTCATGGGCGGCCAAGGCTCATTGATGCACGTGGGGAGCGAAGGCTGGCCCTTGTGGTCCGATCAAACAGACGAGCTACTGTAGCTCAAATTGCTCAAGAAGTTAATGCTGGTTCTGATAGAAAGGTGCCAGAATACACAGTGCATCGCAGTTTGTTGCGTATGGGGCTGCATAGCCGCAGACCAGTCAGGGTGCCCATGCTGACCCCTGTCCACCGCCGAAAGCACCAACAGTGGGCACGTGAGCATCACAACTGGACCACGGAGCAATGGAAGAAGGTGGCCTGGTCTAATGAATCACGTTTTCTTTTACATCACGTGGATGGCCGGTTGCGTGGGATGTGCTGAACAAACAAGTCCAATCCATGGAGGCCCTACCTCACAACTTACAGGACTTAAAGGATGTGCTGCTAACATCTTGGTGCCAGATACCACAGCACACCTTCAGGGGTCTAGTGGAGTCCATGCCTCGACGTGTCAGGGCTGTTTTGGCAGCAAAAGGGGAACCAACACAATATTTGGTCATAATGTTATGCCTGATCGGTGTGTATATATATATATATATATATATATAGTCAGCCAATCATTATCACAGAAAAATAGATTATCCTGTCTATTATATGGCTACGTGCCAAATAAATTAGTATGGTGGACATGAAATAATTGATTTTAATTTAAATGTAATATAATAAGAGTTAAATGGTCTTTATACTAAAATAGTTGACCAATTTGTTATCATAACATACTTACACATCTTGTTTGTCTTGCACTTTTCCAGAATAAATTGAAGCCGTGGGAGCAAAGTATTTTTAATGTCTTATCTTTTTTTCAGATTATGACCTTTACAGCAGTCATTTTCATTTGAAGACACTCCACCATGTCCAATTCAAAGACCCACAGAGCACCTTTACAAAATGAGGGTGTGTGAAGCGTCTCCGGCGGCGTGAGTGTGTTTTAATTACACACAAATCACTGGGATGAGTGATGGAGGGGCGGAGAAGGGATGCAGGAGTACCAGTGGCTGATAAGATGTTGCCATGACAACCGTATCTGCGTAACCTCCCAGTTAAAGCAAGTGCTGCGGGGATTAGAAAAGCAAGGCAAAAAGTCAATCGGTATTATCTTCGCAGTTTAGAAACGGATCGCTGCATTACACAAACTCATTTCCTTCAGATTGTAGATCCGTCTCGCATGCTAAACATGAATTTATTTTAAAACCTTTGAAAGTTCAGTTTTGGCTCTCAAACAAGAAATATTAAATCTGTGCTCCTTCACTTTAATCACACTGGATCTGTGAAAGCAATAAAAACCTGTAAAGCAAATAAAGATTTTGATCTGTCAATAAGATATATGAGACTTACGAAGCATATGGAAACCAGGCCAATTACGTGGGTTGTTTGGCGTTTGGAAGACAGCAAATGCATTCAAAGATGCAGGATATGAGCTATGAAGTTTTTCTTTATGAAGTGGGCCATAAAGTGTAGACTGCATCATTTGGTTTTATATTTGACATTTCGAGTCTGTTGTCGTCTGTACTCAAAGGGCTCTCAGGTTTTGGTGGAAATGTTTTTTATCTCTGAGTTTCTTTCAGATGTTTCACACAAAGCGTCACATCTTGAGTCTGAGACATGGAACCAGAACAGAGAACAAAACAGCAACGGCATCATAGAACCACAAACCCAGAACATCCGTGGAACAAACTCAACCTCCACTCGACTACAGCAAGCTTGTAAGTATATACTTGAAGTATCAGTCTCTAATCTGCTTTCAC
The DNA here is from genome assembly GCA_039654105.1 of Coreius guichenoti. Lineage (NCBI taxonomy): Eukaryota > Metazoa > Chordata > Actinopteri > Cypriniformes > Gobionidae > Coreius > Coreius guichenoti. The sequence goes on along the minus strand of CM077177.1, from coordinate 12,564,070 downwards.
AATAATAATTATTTATTTATTTTATGTTGTGAAAATTGATTGCTCTACCATCAGTATGTTATGATGTGACATTTTATGCACCAGATTATTTAATGTGAATTGAGGTGAAAGGTGTTATGGCATGGCAGTGGCCCTAAGACATAAGTCACACTTAAATCTGAATGTCTTTGCTTTAGAAAATAATATAAAATCAAGTGCACTCATATTTTTGTATTTACTTTTAACCAACAATATAAACACTTTCCACTAATGTCTGACAGTAAGAAAAAAATCTTGTCCTTGTTTTGAACTGGTTGTATATTTTGTTTTATCATTTAAAACCTTTCTTTTTGTAAAATCTTTGCTTGAAAAGTGGGTTTTTGCTATCTCTTCAAAATAAATGACACTCGGTTTGATATTTTGATGTAGATTACAATGACATTTCTAGATTAGGGGCCCTATTTTAGCAATCTGAGCGCATGGTCTGAAGCGCATGGCGCAGGCGCATTTAGGTGGTGTCTGAATCCACTTTTGCTAATTTAACAATGGAAAAAACGGTCGGCACACCAGGCGCATGGTCCAAAAGGGTTGTACCTACACTCTGTAAAAAATCTGTAAAAATAGGGCACAATTTACTGTATTAATTTAACAGAATTTTACGTATTTATTTTTTACAGGTGTTTTACCTGTATTTAGAATTTAGAACTGTGTTCTATGTTAGGGTTAACGGAAATGTCTGTAAAATTACTGGACCATTAATGTCCAGGTAATGAGCTGCCAGTACTTTTTCCGTTATTTTACGGATTTATTTTTTACAGTGTAGACTCTTAATGAGTCATGGGTGTGTTTTGGGCATAACATGCAATAAACCAGTCAGAGTCTCATCTCCCATTCCCTTTAAAAGCCACTTGCGCTTGCACCATGGTAGATTCGCTATTTACATGTTGGAATTTGCGAGCGGAAAGACTGAACGCATCTCCAGAGTGGAATTCTTTTATTTTTAATATTTAAAAATGTTTGTGTGCTGCTGCTGTGTGTGGAATAAGCAGAGTCTATAGGCGATTATTACTAACGCACCCTTTATGTGGGCCCTTTAGACCAGGTTTTTGTTGGTCAATGGCGCAATCGTTTTCAGTTACCTCAAAATAGCAACGCGCCAACAATGCGCCTGAACACACCTCGTTTTCAGACCAGCACACCCATGGGCGAACAGATGGGCGTGAGTGCATTTGCTATTTAAACAACGTGGCGCTGGACATGAAAATGATAACTGCGTCAGGCTGAAACTAGCAAAAAACTAGCAAAAAACACACTTTGCATTGCGCTGTGTGTATGATAGGGCCCTAAGTGTGACTGTGGCTGTTCACACTGTCTGTCCAAATCCAATTATTTGTTTATCCGATTGGAATCTGATCTAAAATTGTTGACTGTCCACATTGTGTATCGCAACTGTTCAGATCCGATATGTGTGTCCTGTGTTGGCGCTCTTTCGTTTTCCCAAATATCTGGATCATTGGTTTCTATGGCAATGATGTTGCGTTGGTAGTTATACATCAAACAAAAACATCAACAACTGCAACATAGGGGGGGTTTGCAATATAGATGTTGTCTTATTTACAGCATGACAATAGCTGTCAATTACCCTTCAAATTGCACAAATTGACATTGTGAATGGAAAATACACCCAATGGAAACACGTCAATTTCGCGAAAACTCCCATATATCACAAAAAAGTTTTTTCGACGCTGGGAAATACATAAAGCAAATTTGCCTGTGAACGCTTTATATAAATACAATATAGGTAGGTCTAAATCTGGGTGATCACTTATATCGATGTTATATCGCCATGTCCCGCCCTAACACTTGTATAGTTTTTGTTTGTTTAAAAACATCCAATTTATGCAGAATATAAGCTGCTAAATATTTAATTGATGAGTTGACACTACAATATATAACAATACAATATATATGGTATGATTTTACCCCTAAATTCAACATATTGACACAAAATGCAAATCCACGTTTTGCTCTCTTTTCTGTAGTTTTTGGCAGTCTGTAAAAAGATACCTCAGATTTCTTGTCAAATCTATTTATCGCAAAGTTCTTTTTCATTTTAGATGTGTTCTGTGTATTTTTTGCGGCATTCACGCTGTAAACCAATGCTGACGCTCAGTCTTTTTGCCACTCAGTGGGCGTAACCGCAGTCACTTCGGCTGACGGTGACGTCACGTGCATACCCTCTATTGCGTTGCACAACTCAAAAAAGGTTGATCTGTTCATCCGGAAATTCTGAATCCACAGTTCCTCTGTGAAATCACATACTATAACCTCCCAGAATAACCTCATACTGTACGTGGCCGCTCCCAAGTAAAAGGGGCTTTCCTTGCCATTAATGCTTGGATAACATGTCTCCTTCGATTAAAAATAATGGCTAGTGCGGTGACTGCGATATAAACGTAAACGTACCAGCATCTGTCGCCATGTTTTTTGGAATGACTTATCGCGAGAGGAAAAAATTATGTTTTAGTCGCATAACATCGGTTAATGGAAACGGCGTCATTTCGTAATAGTTTTTTATCGACATTTCTAACTTTCAGCATGTTTTCTATAACAACATCTGACGTTTACGTTTTACTTGGCATGAGAAATATAAACCACGCGAAAACAGACTGAAACAGATTTCCAGAAATGCAATTTGAATAGGATTTCAAACCACATATACACAAAAATTGGATTTGGACTGACAGTGTGAATGTAGCCTTAATGTCCTAATACTTTTTGAGGCTGCTTTATCTGTATTTTTGTTTTTATATTTGTTACAATAATCTATTCATCAACATACATTACCATTAAATATTAAATGTTTTTTTTAAATGGTGAAATTTCAAAAATGGTAAAATTTCATCACTCGCCTGCACTCCGATCACACAGATCAGCGTGTACCTGCGATGGAAAAGTACTCGTATATGCCCATATAATGTGTTTGTGAGTGTCTGCACTCAGACTGCCCCATCGTGAGCGTGTCCACAGGGTAAATGGGTGTGAAGAGGCTTTTGAGAGGGCTCTGTGTGATGAGAGGGGGTAATTTGCATTGTGCAGGTCCACATTACCCCACCATTAATACTCTTAATGATCCACAGGCTGACAGTAAGGAGATGCTGGAGAGCGCCTGGTCCAACCACTATTGTGTGAATTCTCCAAAGAATAAAAGAGCCCCTGAAATACTTTTTGCTGACGCCTTTTTCTTTAGATGAAGTATCACCTTCTCCATGTCTTACTTTAGGCAAATAGTTCTATTCTTGGTTTCCTTTTGTTTGATTTTAAAGACCTTTGGACCGGATCACAGGCAGTTTTAAAGTACAAAGGCATAGCTGGGATTTCATAAGTGAGAAATTGTGTGGTAAGAAGTTGTATGAGTAAGCAAGTCTGTGAAGAAACAACTTCTTGGACAATGTCCTGACCTCAGGCAGCTCGGCTCAGATGTCTGGTTAAGCTTTGTTGTTTCTGCCGGGACATTCTGTACAGACTGCAGAGATACTGGTGATTTGATTAAACTTTTGACATGTGACACATCGATGCCCCATACAGCCTTTATTTTAATCTAATCTTCACTCTTTAATGGGCTGAAGGTCAAGATCACCATCCAGAGCATCTCCACACGTGCCAATGGTAATGCTTCTTTTTCAAATCTTTTGTTATTGCTGTAACCTTTGTAACATTAGCATCAAACGACACCCTTGACAAAGTCATTCGAGATTTAGTTTTAGAGTTTTTATTTTAGATGGAGCTCGCATATTTTTTAGTTGCTGTTTATTTTCCCTTTTTATAGTTCATTGGTCAGAATTATCTCCTAAAAGGAGTTCAAAAAAGGGACAAATAATCTTTTCTGGTCTCTGTTGGAGTTACAAAATTTCTGTTGCTGACATGAAGGATTCTCTTATTCCATATGTTTTCTGAACAGCAGTACAATCACAAGAGCGTATGTAGGACATACTGTATCAAACCTGACAACCATGCTGAACTTAATAATAGCCTGAAGGCACTATATGTTGGTCTGTATTACAACAGGAGCCACATGGGACACCCGTCAATATCAGCAGGACTGACTTTGCATTAATATTCAGCTGTGAGTGTCTTTGTCTCATTGTCTGCTATACCTTTACCATACATTTTTGATTCATTGGGTAATGGCTCACATTATTGCTCAATTATATTTCAGTCTCTTATAATCATATCAAAAACATTTAAACAGAAAACACAATGTATTTCATTGTAAAAACATTTACGTTTACATTAACCCTGTAAAGCCTGACATATATGAAATAATAGTCAGTTAATTTAACCTTTAGACAAAATATAAAAACAAAATTGATAAAAGTTTTCACTGAGTATCATATTTGAATGGCTTTTATGGCTCATAATCTAGGAGAATATTGAGCTTATACTTGAGGTAAAAAAAAAACACAATTTGGAGCAGTTGCTGATATTTTATGGCCAGAAATTAAGATGAAATTCGGATAGTTTGTAATGTAAACCAGTGAGATCTTTATATCAGACTACTTACATTAAATGAATGTAAATATAAGTTTTCACACTATATCTCCCAATAATATGTTTTAGTAAGTTGATATTTAAATACTTAGTTTTATGATCAAAGCTCTGTAGTTTTCACTATATAATGCAATGCAATACAATGATGATTGAGAGATGTATACTGTATATAAATGTTCCTCAAATGCCTGATGTATTACATTTGATACTTATATTTTAAAATGATTATTCTAAAAAAAGATAATAAAGTAAACCTAGTTGCAACCCTTGAAAAATAAATATACTTAAATTAATTTGAAATACATTTATTTTATGCTAAGTATACTGCAAATACATTTACATATTTATGTACTTAATACCCTGCAATTGTACTTTTAGTATACTAAATTGATATATGCTAAATTGGAAGAACTCATTTTGTACTTAATGCACTTTAGTTATCTGGAAATAGTGCTGAGGTCCAACTAAAGATATACTTAAGGGTATTTGATTGTGCTAAAGTGAAACTATTGCAAGTATACTTCAGGTACACTTTAAATATCTTGCATTTAAAGACTGATATTATACAGAGATCATACTATCCTTACTAATAGTGATATTAAAACACATTTTAGGCGTAGGAAATGTGCATTGTGCAATAAAGAAGTATTTCAAATAAAGTCTCAAGCCATATGTCAGTAAATATGTTAATGGATTTGTAGTATACTTAGTATGAAGTAAATGTATTTTAAATACATTTTGGTATAGGTTTTTTTCTACTAGGGTTTAGTCCAGTAAGTGTTCGTCTTGAACTAGTAACAATATAAAAATTATTCTTACTTTTATGTTATAAAAATCAGTAAAGATTTCACTGTAAAAAGACGTGTACCATGACTTGAAGTTTATACTAAAAGGCCTTTAATTTGATTAAATCAAGTATAAAACATCAGTCAGATGACAGAAGGTGTGTAGTAGATTGTGTACAACAGTTTTTTCAGCAATGTTTGGATTGTGTTGATGATAATAATAATAGAGACCTTCGAAATTTGCATATCAGATATGATACAGTATAGGCTTTATATACACTCTAAAAAATGCTGGGTTGTTTCAACCCATGTTTGGGTCAAATATTGAAAACCCAACTGTTGGTTTAAATTTTTAAACATATTTGAACCAACCATAGGTTGAAACAACCCAGCATTATTTAGAGTGTAGGGTTAAAACAATGGAAGTATGAGGGAAATGTTTACATGAAACTAGTGTGAAAAAAGCATCGTCAAAAAAACTGTCTGTCTGTCCACAGCATTTTTGGCATGCTGCCGATTACCACAGACAATAATTGTGACTTTTTCCCTCAGTATGTAGAAACAAAATTGAACCCAGAATATTCTTTTAAGTCTTGTATTTCTTGACAAAGAGATATGGAATTAATTTAAGCCAATATGAATTTTTCTTGCCCTCAAATGCTTATACTGTCTTTTTTATCCTTGTAGCATCAGGAAAGCTCATGGATTTTGTGAACAAAGATCTGTCCTTGAGTTTTACCCAGCATCCCTCGGCGATATTGATGAGTGCATGTGGAGTTTCAGTGCATGTGGTTTCTCACAGTGTGTGGTGAATAGACAAGCTCTGCCTTTCAAAATACAATCACAAAGCTTAGACGTACTCCAGTTTAACTCCAGGTATAGAGGCAGGTCTCTTGATGGAACATTTTCCAAGTCTTTTGTTTCCACCACTCCAGGAATACTAAAACAAACACCTACAACTAGTTATTTTTGGCTCATTGCCGCAGTCTTTGGGTGTGCATTCAAAGTAATAACATTGGCGATATGACTGATGTGTTGTATAAAAGCGCTCTGTGTCCAGCATGACATAAGATATAGGTGAGGGGTGACGATTGGTATCATGCTCATAAACCCTCATGCCGCATTTGCTCAATTTGTCCCCACTGCTCGGCATCTGTAGGCTTTGATGTATTTAGATGTATTAATTTATTCCCCATGTTCCTGCCAGTCCTACATAATGGGGTCCTGTTCTCGTTTAATGGGCCTTACAAAATTCATAAGGTAATTACTGTGAGTGATTGGATTAGGTTAAAGCACAAATGTGACTTTGTACTAGCAAAAGCTAGTCTAAGGGGAAAGTGTCTGGCTTTTTTTGGGGGGGGTCAGATTTATGGAGAATGATTTACATAAAATAATCAAACGTCGACTGTTAAAACAGTTCAATTTATTTTAATAGAGGTGATTGGATGCTTCTCATTTCATCAGTTTTGTGTTATATTTGAAACTGTGAGCTTTTTTGGGAAAACCTGGCAGTGAAAGGAAGGATTTATCCTGTTTGTCTGAGAGATTTGATTCTGGTGGTACAAAGACTGCAGCCTTTGATCCAATTACAATGTACGTATATCCCGGGTCACTTCCTGTCCCACAGTCGTAGCCTAAGGAGTGGGGCCGCAATCACGACACGAAATATTGAGTTTGTGCCCTAAAGCCACTTTTTTTTTTTCCGCACACATGACCGTGTGTGTATATCTGTGTGCTTGTGTAACCGTTCGGCCAGGGCTAATGTTTCAGAGCGGTTTGAGAAGGGTCACCAGCTGTGTTTCAAACATCTGTTCCTCATAGAAGCAGCCATGGATCCCATTTCCTCGATCCCTGTCATGTTTAGAAAGAGAGATTAAGCTTTGTGCCGTCTACTGAGGGTCTCCTCCTCTCTTTGACTCATCTTCACCGCCTGCTTAGCTGCAAATCAAACGAAACTGTCTGAGCCATTGGCTGACGTTGATGGACAGGGGTTTGAGAGGTGCAGTGTTTTTCATTAGACACGCAACTGCAAACCCCCTTTCATGGAAAGGGGGGTTTGCGTCAGAGCTGTAAGCGCAACTCATTTATTCCGATGAATATAAACAGTGTCTGTTACTTTTTTAATTGGAATTTAGAAACGAGTATCCATCCTTTCCAGGAATGGAAATTGTTTTTTTATTTGGTAAAAGCCTAGGTTTAAAGCAAACCCTGTATAAAATCTATACACCTCTTTGGATCCAAAATATGAATTCGCTCAAAATCTGCCAGAACAATCACATTCCCGATATGTAAATTCTTGATCCATTTCACAGATGCATTTTCAAACAAATCGGATGTCTGTTTTGAGTTCTCCACGCGTCTGACTAATGAGCTAGTTGAGAAATGTGACTTCGGCCTCTTATACAAGCAGCTGTGGAGTAAATTACCAGAAATAATGTTTAAACACATGTTTTACAGATCCGTGTTTTACAAAACCTCCAGATCATTCTTTGTTCGAGTCAATGTATATTCTCCCACATCTTGGTGAAATGTCAGTCTTTTACTTTCCTATTAGAATACATGCATCTAGAATATTTACGCATTTGTAAAAAAATAATTAGAAATATATTTTTATAGCAATAAAGTGCATTTGAAAGTACACAAGGTTTTTGTTTTAACAACAGTAGAGGGCAGTCACTCCACCTGAGTGCCTTTAAATCAGATGCATCCTCATTATAAAATTCATTATCTGAAATGCATGTCATTATCTGTAATGCAAGTTATTAAACATTATTTAGGTCATTATATCTGCCTCATGCATTGTGTCTTTGTATGGCCACTGGTATTTTCATCTTCTTTTAGACATGATACCAAAGTAATATCATATTTATTAGACACCTGACACACTGCCATGGTATCCGTGTTCATTCATGTAAATATCATGTGTATTAGATTATGGCAGTCATACAGCACCTAATCTCATGACTTTACCATTGTACCGCCATAGTACTTTTTGATAAACTGATATATCCTATGAAATATATAGGCTATGAAATTGATTTTCAGACAAAATGAAAGTGCTTACTTATAAATCTTGTCATATCTTGTGCTGTAGGCTTTTATTTATTTACATGCGTTTATTTCTCATATAGCCTGCCAGTGCTACAAAATGTGGCCCTCTTTTTTGTTGAATATGATAATGAAGTGATGGGATAATTAATACTTTTTATGATGTTGCATGTAATTCTGAATAGTATAAACTATCTAATCAAATCTTGATGCTGTTTCTAGATCATGCATGAAAGGACACTTCCATAAGTCAGAGGAGGAGGGAGTGAACGTGGCGGGCATTGGGACCCCGCCGAATCCTCAGCAGCAAGGTTTCCTCCGTGTGCGCGAGTGTGATTGAGCTCTTCCCTGCAGGACACATTCAGATCCCAGTATCACCCGGACGGGACACATCAACGCCCTCTCTATCTCTGTCTGTGGATTTGGACTTTTATACTGAGCTTCAGCAGGGACAACAAACTTTTTAAATTAAAAAAAATATATAAGACAAACAGTCCTCTTTTAATTTTTTTTCTTTTTCTTTTTTCTCTGAATTTTTGGATTCTTTTTTGGTTTTGATGATCACTTTTAATACATTGAGGTTATCTGACCATGTCATAAGTGTTTCTCAGATGCACTTCCATATCTCCATAACATTATTATCGGTGGATATATAAATGAATGAGCTGTCAGAGATGCTGGTGTCCAGGGATTATTGCGCGCTCATGATGCGAGATCGGAAGGAATGCGACGCGCGCTCTGAAGTGGAGCGGGTTCGAACCCGAGAGCGTCTGGACGCGACTGTAGCGGGTCTGACCGAGCTGGAGTATCTGAGGCAGAGACAGGAGCTGCTGGTCAGGAGTGTGTTGAACTGTCAGGAGGCTGCAGGAAAGGACAAACCCTGCCTTACAGTGGAGGACAGCTATCTGAACACTGAAGAAAAACTTCTGGAGGAGAATATTTTATTACTCAGAAAACAATTGGTGAGTAATAGACTCTGTTTTATTGTTTTTGTTTGTTTGTTTGTTTGTTTTTGTCATTGACATTTTTCATTTGACCTTTTATTTTAATCGAATATCACTAACAAGGGACCATAGTGCAGTGATGGTAATACTAAGTACTTTTCTTTGTACCATGGTACAAAATTTAATGTGCCATTGTATTTGCATGGTATTCCAAGGTACTTCCAAGAAGGGTACACGGTTAATGCATTGAGCGTTTTTTTTATATTTTTAAATTGCAATTAAAAAAAGACTTTAGATTTTTTTTATTGCCATAATTAAACATTTAGTTGGATTGGGATCAACTAAAATAATTAAAAATATATTAAATTGATTTTGTCTATTCAATTTTAGTTTTGATTTGTCTTGCATCAAATTGCAAATAGTAGAAAAACTGTTTGGAAGAATAATAATGGTATAGACAACAGTCTCTCTCTTTTTTTTTTTTCTCTCTCTCTCTCTTTTTTTTTTTTTTTTTTGCCTTTACAGTCATGTGACACCAGAAACTCAAGCGCTATAATCATTAGAATGACATTAAAACAAAAAGAGATCCATTTAAATCAAACTTCCTGGAGGTAGTAGAACATCACTGAGTTTCTAATGCAAGTCTAGGAGGGGGTCTGACAGGCCTGAATAAGATTAGTTGAAGGGATTCAATGGAAATGAACTTTTTACAAGCCCAGCTCAAGCCCCCTGCTGTCTTTAGAGGATGACCGAGATTAAATTTAACAGTTGGGCCAAAGACACCTGGTTCCACTTGAGGTATTTGCAAACATTTCCATTATTGTAACCCTAAAGGGTTCATGCATTGTGGTTAATGTATTGTATACAGAAAAGAATTACAAGGTTTGGATTTATTTATTGGCTTTGCTGAAGCCTCAGACATGTACACAAATGGCTTGAGTCTTCCCCTCTGTAGTTTGGCATAATTACACTTGTTTATCTTGAGGTCAGTTTGTTTGCAGGCCTCACACCCAGAGCTACATTAAAGTTAATGGTCATGTGTGGATCATATAATGCTTAATGTCCTTATGATTTCCCAAAAACAAACAACCAATCCTCTGTGGTCTTTGACTGAGCTGAGCTTGTACAATGAATTGAGTATAAACTAGAAATGTAGACACTATTGTCCCAAGCTATCAACAGTGGTCTGGGGTTAATTTGATGCCGTTTCAAAATAACCATCGGTGTGCTCTGCAAATGGCACTTTGTGTAAAAATGGTCTGCACGGCCCAGCATGCTGAGAGCTCAGGGCCCATAAATCACTTGCAGCCCGCCTGTCAGGACCAGGCTTTTTTACAGCCTCGGTCTGCAGTGGAGGAAACGCCATTCCACTGCTCCATATAGCCTGGAATCTGCCCTGCATTACCTCCCCTGTCAGCAAACAGCAGTTAAAATTTGAAGCAGATAACATGCCTCTGATTATAGGTCATTTGAAGTAATGTCCGTCTGCTTTGAAGGGGCCACATTTTCTTCAGTCTGCCGTTTCACCACGCTTAATTTGGAATGCAGCACATGATATGGGTGTTGTCAGATGCATCCAATTGCTCTCAAGCGGTGTGTCGAAGTTGAATGCTTATTCCCATGCGAGGTGTGACTCTAATTTAGCTCATTACATCTGTCTGATCGGTGCCATGAGGCCATCGGCATTGAGACATACATTGTAAAACGCATTTGTTTGCAGATTCTTGTTAGAGCTGCAGGGCAAAACCTTCTAAATGAAATACTAAACAATTTTACCATCTATTAAGCTGCTAAACTACTAAACATTCATGAAATCTTTTGTTAACATCAAATTTCTTTATAGAACTGCCTTAGGAGACGAGATGCAGGTTTGATCAACCAGCTCCAGGAATTAGACAGACAGATCAGTGACCTGCGGTTGGACACAGAGACTTCGCATGAACACGTGGAAACGGACAGCCGGCCAAGCTCAGGTTAGTATTTTTTGTAGAGCCATAACACTTTGAGAGGGGCTTGAATTCTGTGCACTGTGTGTTTTATCGAATTATCATTAAGGGTTGGAAAAATTGATTGCCTGCATAAAACCAATCTAGGCAAATGGAGTAGGTAGAAAGGATTTCCAATAAAACTGATTCACAAGCACAGAAATTAGCATTTCTAATGATTGTTAATCTACTACAATCACCCGAGAGTGGTAATCAGACGTCCTGTTTGAATTATGTCGCTTTGCATAAGACTACTTATGCTTTGGGCCTGTAGTAGCATGTGTACCTGTGAGCCCTAATGTCTGTTGGAAACTGTTTAGCTGTTTTGCTTAAGCACTAATTTGGTAATGTGAACAATCTGCACCCTGTACTAGAGGCCTGCTACAGCCACATTAGTTTACATTCCAAAAACGAGAGGTCATTTTAGTGCTGGAAGTGACTGCACTTTTGTTGGAGGAAGGTTATATAAAGTGGAGATTGATTACATGTGTGTATGCTCCTCTCTAAAAGTCTTGATTGTTAAAATTCTGCTTTTAACGTGAATATAGAGTTCTTCAACCTTTAGGTTTGTTTTATTTTCATCACAGCTGCAAACAGCCATTTTGGGTGCTGTTTGTAGTAGTTGTAATGGTTTTATTCTTCACCATTTTAATGCTAATATCAATTGTGATGTATGGAGATCTGGTTCCTAGCTCTAGTTCCTCTGGCAAATGGATACCTTCCTGAAAGCTATGTTATTCAAATCGTAATTGAAAGTAGGTTCCAGAAGAGAGCTCAGTTAAGAGTAAAAGTGCACAGTCTTTGGATCATCACCTCATTCCTTAAGATGTAAAATTAATGTGTTAATGTCTCGCCCTCTCTCTCCCAGGCTTTTACGACCTAAGCGACGGTGCTTCTGGATCCCTCTCCAATTCCTCCAACTCCGTCTTCAGCGAGTGTTTGTCCAGTTGTCGTTCCACCACCTGCCTGTGCACCCCCCTCGACACCTCGCTCTGTGCCTCTGAGGGAAGGCTTAAGCCTGCAGGTGAGTGTCTCCTTGTGACGGTTTGAGGTTTCTGGTCATTCAGACTGGTCTTACCCATCAGCACTGTTCCATGCAGTCTTGAAACACTGTTCCTTTCTCTAGCTTTGTTATGCAGAACTATTTACTTAATGGCGATTTCCTCCTCCAGGCTTAGAAGCTGGTATCACAAAGAAGGGCCGCTTTGTTAGTTTATTTCTAGATTCTTCAAATGACATCTGTTTTTGTGTTGCATTACCATTAGCAGAAAGCATTCTGTAATCACTTAAGCTGGACTGTGCAAATAGAGGTGAAACAGGAGAAGTTTGGTCCCAGACAGAGATAGAAACAGTTTCACAGCCCTGCTGATGGCTCTCCCAGCCACACCTATAAGCTAGCAACAAAAGGCTCATTAGCACATCAAAACTAATCAACCACCCACCCAGCTAAGCACTAGAACTCTATGAATCAGAAATTCTCTCCTCTTACATTCCATAGCATAAAGAAAATAGCGGTTTTAGTCATCTGACATTGCCTTTTCTTGTAGTATTAACTGTTGTGTCCTCTGGGATTTGCAGATGAGCTGGGCATTTGTGCAGAGTGTGATTGCCAATGCGAAGACTCAAGTTCTGGAACAGTCCGCAGATCTCTTTCTGCATCTTACTCCCCTTCCCCGGATGGCTCCTGCGATGGCATTTCCAAATTCCACTGTGATCTCATTGCCAAAAACGGTAATGATGTTTACCGGTACCCCAGCCCACTCCATGCGGTGGCTGTCCAGAGTCCCATCTTTTACCAATCCGTGACTAGTCACCTAAAGGACGATTGTAGCTTCTCCAAGCATGGTGAAGCATCGAGTGATGAACAGAAACCTGAGCAGGTCATGGGCACCCAGAATTCATCTTGGCATTCCTCTCAGACGCTCCCAAACAAAAAACTGGATAGTTATATCTTTGGGCTACTTCAGAGGAGGGCACAACCATTGAGGACCTGCAAACCCAGAACAAGCATCAACACTGACCCCTCCAAGAGCATTTTAAGGCAGGCTAGTCTTTGCTCACGAGTCCCTGCTGCTGTCCAGGCCCAGCATAGGACCTCTGACCTCAAGCCTAACTGGCAGACATGTTTACAAGATGCATCAGCAACTAGCACTGAGCCAAGCACAGCTTCGCCCCAAAGACAGTGGTCTGCTGAGTCTCCAAGTCAGCCACAGAATAGTTACTCAATCACCAATGATAATAACACTAGTTGCCTCTTGAAGAAGAAAGTTTTTGGAGCCAGTAAAGGCCAGCCGTTAAGTGTTGCATCGAAGGACTGCCAGGACTTCGGCAGCCCAAATGCAGTTTCCTCTCCCAAACTCAACAAGCATTCTTATTACACTGTGGAGGACAATAAATCAGGACAAGCAATGAAAGCAAGTCCTCTTAAGAGGAGTCCTAAAGCTCAGGCTCCAGCCAGTTGTGGCGAAGACGCAGAGCAGCTGGCTCCAGAGTTGCTTAGTCTCGGTTCTTCCTCGCAAAGCCAAGACGAGGGAGGTCACTTGGTCAGTGCCCAGTACATCCCTGCTCAGAAACAGAATGTAAATCTCCGCAAGGGTGGCACCAAGATTGTCAAAGTGAAAAATTCCACCAGTGCAAAAAGTAGACCACATGTGTCCAAGCACGTTTCCGAGATTGTTCGTGACAAGCATCGGACAGGATCTAGGAGGTCTCGACAAGTGGACGACGTCCACCACTTGCACAAATCCTACAAGAAGACCTCCTCAAAAGCCAAGAGAATCCCTGCCCCAATCCCTGAAGAACGAATCCTAGAAAAGCACACCAGTTCCACAGGGGGTCGATCTTCTGCCCAGAGACACCACGGACATCACCGACATCATGAGGCAGTGCTGGCCAAACCCAAGTACAAGCGCAGCGACTACCACCGGCGACCAAGGGGTCTCCATGAGATTCCATACGAGGAGGCTTACAGGAGGGCTCACTGCAGGCAGAAACGAGAAATGCTGGGCCACATGTCAGCCATGCACCTGCCATCTAACGCACACTACACCAGCCCCTACGCCTATGTGGGTAGCGACTCTGAATATTCAGCAGAGTGCGCCTCTCTCTTCCATTCCACCATTCTGGACACAAGCGAGGATGAGCGCAGTAACTATACCACCAACTGTTTTGGGGACAGCGAGTCGAGTGCTAGTGAGGCAGACTATGTAGCTGAGAGCAGCACTAGCAGTGACTCTGAGGGCAGTGCAGGGGTCAATTGGCCCCAGTTCAACCAGGCGGGTGCAGGATCCCACGGAATGACATCAGCACAGGCAAAGGCGTTTGTCAAAATCAAGGCTTCCCACAATTTGAAGAAGAAAATCTTACGTTTCCGATCAGGCTCATTAAAACTCATGACCACAGTGTGAGAGTCTTGAGGGACACAGAGATCAGTTAGGATGCAGCCAATCAAATTGGCTTCTCTCCATTATCAAACAATCAAGTGCCTAGACAGAAATCAGCTGCATGGCCTAAAACTGCCTGTCTGTCAGCTGGGAACTCAACTTCTGTACAGCACAACGCCTTCCCCTGCACTATTCACCCCTTTGATGTCATTGTCTGTAGCCTTTTTGTTTTGTATTTATTATAAATTCAGCTTTTGCTGTGATGCATCTACATAGCAAGTACTGTGTAAATGCACTGTTCATACATGGTTTACTTTTCTAAAGATATTTATAACTTAATATATTTGGTTAGCCATACATGGAAATAGAATAGGAAGTTTGACTGAACTGAAGCAGTGTATTACAGACAGTCTGTATGAAAGGTTCACCAAGCCTAGTTCACCTGCTGATCGTTAAGGGCTTTTGTTAAATGCACATTAAATATGCATGAGCAACAGCTTTACCATTTACCTTATTAGCTGTAAATTACCCTTTTGTAAAATAAATGTTAATGTATGTTGATTTCTTGTGTCTTTATTCTTTATTAAATCCCATTGTTAAAATCATTCAGCAGTGTCTTTGTTTATTTGATGGTAATGGCTGTATTTCAGTGTACTTTTGAGTCCAAGATACCATGTCAAAGTACCAGCAATCCTAAAATTGCACCCCTGTTTATTTTTATGGTCTGAAATTTGGATTTTCCAGTGTCAAGGCCATGTTAAACCACCCTAAACCCCCTGCTAGAGCTGATAGTAGCTTGTTGCATCTACTTTTAGTCTCTGCAAGTTTTTAGCAGACAAACACTTAACGTTCTTCCTCCATGCCATTTGGGTAGCATTGTTCAGGGACAACAAACTCACCGACATCAGCATCAGCAGTGCAGTCTGTCTCCTTCAGCACTGAAGAACATGAGGATCAGATGTTGGATTTATTCTTGATTTGTATCTTTGCAATAGACATGTTGCTATGTTGCTTATATGGTCTGGAGAGAAAAACAGAGTAAATATAGAGGACAGATAAAAAAGACAAACATATAGTGAAAGAGAAAAGTGCAAACAACTAAACCTGTTGCACTCAAGATACTCTGACCTTTCATTTTTGGATCATGTCCCTCATGGTCACGATGAAGAGATTTCCCCTTCTGTTTCCAGAATCTAGCAGAGATAGCCTCCTGGAATAGGTCTGGCTTTTTAAAGCACAGTGCATCTGTTTATATTACCGCAGCTGTGTGAAAACCAGACTGTGTTCTCCTCTTTCTGGCATTTAAGAACACATGGCTTTTCCTGCCTGGTTACAAGATATTCAGAGTCAGTTAGATGATAGTTTATTTAGCGTGCATGATAACCATAGCTCTTGGACAAAAGGATTTAGAGTATAAGAAATCCATTAAGATTTCTCTAACATTCATATGCAAATATATGTTGAATTGGTTATTGGCCTCATTATGGCCTCATTAATGGTTTTAATGAAACTGGAGGATTATCGCAAGCAAAATCAAGAAAGTATAGTGTACGTGGCAGAATGTGTTTAAGTAGTTATTTCTAAGAAGTTCACAGTGAGTTTAGACGTCAGCAAAAATGTCTGAGAACAGATCTCATTTTTGAGATTTTGACTGCAACTGTGTTTTTCATTGTGTTTATGCGAAAGTACAAACAATGAAGAGCAAGACATTTAGATCTGATAGCTTTTCTTCATAATGACAATAAGTAAACCATGAGTTTATGAATACCATTCTATATGAATACCATGGCATTGTCATCTGACACTGTACCATGGTATCACCGCAGTACTTTTCTGTTAAGCTTTCTTGAGTTTCTTAAATGTAACATTACAAAGAAAGCCAAAAGAAGTTTAAATTTAGAGGTCACCCTGTTCTTTTGTCCATACTAACGTCATAGCTTACATTGGTTTGGAAGGCAGTTGTGTTCGCTATGTCGCCCAAGGTCAGTCGGGCCCTGTGGAGCAGGCAGGTTGGGGCCTGAGACCGTGGGCTATGAGAAGCATGCATTCAGTGTTGATTTAGCCTTGCTTCTGAGTTACTCTCCAGGGTCCAATGACTCTCTCAGGCCTGTCAGAGATCAGGCACAGATCAATCTTCTTTTGAAACCAGCTCATCCAGCCAGGTCAGCGAGAGGCCAAGTTGGTAAACTTAATACATGGACAACTGGTGGAATACCCACGCAAAACAATCTCCCCACCAGAAACCAGGGCACTCTCTTCTCGTACTCATTGTCAGGAGAGAATTTCTCAGAAGTATCTTGATTTCAGCAAGTGAAGGTGATCATATAGCCGAGGGGCTTTTAGCATTGTGGTACGTCATATGCACTGCAGGCTGACTGCTTCATGCAACCAGCAAATAGATCTTTGCCTCTCTTAAGCCCGTGGCTTTTTAGATTTATTGGTTGTGTTTGGTATTTATTGGAAAGAGCTTTAAAGGTTTACACCAGCATCACTAGGTAAGCAAAACCAGAGATAAACAACTGGAGGAGCTGAGAATATTTTAATATCTTTTACCCGACTTTATGGTGATGCTAAGCTATTCAATTGGTCATTCATTTTATATATATATATATATATATATATATATATATATATATATATATATATATAATGTATATGAAGGGAAATTGTGTAATTTTGAGTAAAATGTCCTTTTAAAATAATAAAAATTTAATTGAGTAATTTTTACATGAACTTGGAATGTCTGGAATAAAGTATAAGTATATAAGTGTAATTTTATTTATTTATTTAAATATTTATTTAAATATTTAGATTTTATTCTCTTTGGATATCTTGTGTGACTTGCAAAAATGCGTTACCAAATTTTTGGTTCATTTCCATAAAATTGTGTTTAAAACTATTCAAACAAAGATATTTGTGGTTACTTAGGTTGCAAAGGTAGGAGCGGTCAGTAACATTTTAAAACGGGTTTAGCATTTGACGAACTATCATAATCTGATCTTTTTCAATGTGTCAGTTTTAACTTAATTCTCTGTTAACTACATAATCACATACAAATGAAGACATTCGGGGTCAAATCCTGATTAGGATAAACTAAAACATGTTATATAGTATGTCCGCACTTACAATGGCTTTAAGCACTGCCAATAATATTAAAATGAAGACAGTTGGTTGTTCATGTCGGCAGTTTCAGATTTCCTGCGGCACATGAAAGGCGTCGTTTTTCTTTCTCTTCCGAACGGTTGGCCTCATCTGAACTTCTGACTCTGGAGTTAATGAAGAAAAAACAAATAGGCACTTTCTAGTTTTCATCATTATGGCTGTTCAACAGGCACTAATACCCAAACACTGTCACATTAAGCTGAATAATGCATTAGCAACAATGCCCGCGTCCTCCCTCCCCACCCACTGCCCTTTCCCTTGCCCCTTCTAAAGGAAACACTGAGATCCGAGGCCCCGTCAGAGTTTCTGTAGGCCTATAGATCAACAATTTCAACTGCACTCAGTCAGCGTTCACATTAGCTCAAAGAGACCCCATATCAAGCATCTCAAGGCTTGTTTGCTCCTTGAACGTCTTGATTTCTACCAGTGGTTCTCTCCTCATCTCTGTAATTACGGCTCTCTGTTTGCTCAGCATGGCTTAAGTGGTGTGTTCAGCACGCTCAAACGACCCGGCTCTGAAGAGTGACACTGGCTTTGAGAAGAACAAGAGATGGTGTGTATGTGAGAGAGACATAGAAAGACACTTTGTTTTGTGAGACTTCTGACTTCCCTTTCCCCGCAGCAGTCTGTCCTCCTCCATTGATCTTCAAACAGTCACCAAGAGTCATAAAGTTAAATGGGAGGAAATGGATGACAGATATGGAGATATTGGATGTGTAAATCAAAAGAGACCAGACCCAGACAGACCACAACATCTCCGCCTGTGTCCTAACCCCTCCGCTCTTTGTAGAATTAGATCTGGACTTGGATAAAAGACTTTAGGGTGATGCAACATGTCCCATCTGGGTTGTTAAAAGGAGATCTGGGCGATGCACAAAAGCTTTAAAGGCAAACAGTTTTTCGGGTCTCTTCACTGCCTTAAAAGCGAAGATGTTCAGAGCGGGTATCTGATGACCCGGGATGTGTAGCTATGGTCCTGTTTACACCTGCTAGTAATGTGTCTCCAGTGACCACTTGTAATCTCATTTTGTCCAGGGGAGAGTCTCAGATCTCATGACTACATGCATCACTTACTACTGCATATTGCACCAAAAGTTTTCAAAGAAAATAATTCTCATTGCAAAAAATGTGCTGGTTAGAGTGGTGTTCATTGTTATATTTGTTGAGCTCTGGTTTTTGAGCTCATATTAACTATCAGGCATAATGTACAGATATTATATTATATTATATTATATTACAGTATATTGTATTGTATTGTATGTATTAATTATATATTATATTATGTTATATTATATTACAGTATATTGTATTGTATTGTATTAATGATATATTATATTATATTATATTATATTATATTATATTATATTATATTATATTATATTATATTATATTATATTATATTATATTATTATATTATTCATACAATATATTCAATACAATGAATAAAATTTATTTGTATTAATATTCCATTGGTATTTTTAATGTTATTATTTATTATTATTTTATTATTTTTTAAATAACACTTTTTAAAAATGAAATATAGAATATTTTGTTATTTTTTAAGTTCTAAAATTCCTTTTACTCTTGTCATCTTGATGTCATTTTGACATTCAAAGTCATTTTATGTCTGCTTTATTTGTTTACATTTTTATGTCTTGTCTATTTATTGTATATGTATGTAAATGTATATAATATAATTTATTTAGATAATATTTTTATTTATATCATTTTATTTATTATCTTAAATATATGAGACAATATGTAAGATAATAAATAACATACATTATTATATTATCTTACATATTTTTAAACAGGACTTTAAGTTATTTATTTTACTATTGTATCTCGGCATCTTGAATTGGATAATAAATCATATTAGCTGTACGTATAGCCCACCAAAAGCGGAGTATTAATTGTTTGTTTTAGCATTCACATGGCAAAGGTCAAATGTGTTTATGACTACCTCAGAATATGGTTTTAATGATCGAATCATTCAAAACTGATGTTAATGCAGGTAACTGGGCCTCTGACAGCAGAAAGCAGTGACATTATTATTATTCTGCATCCGACGCCACACGTTCCTTGGAGATCAATAAATACCCCACGATCCCCAGCTATCTGCAATATTGGGAACCAGTAGGAATCAGTGTTTACCCCAGCAGCGCCCCAATCTGACAGGCCATAAGTCACTCGCAAACAGATAAACGCATCTCTATTTAAATGAGTTCCTTGGCTGACCTCTAAGAAAGCGCTGCAGGGTTTCAGTGGAGAGATCCGTGTGTAATGTGGACGTGGGGGTGGAGAGCCAGGCAGGTGATTAATTGTGAAACACATTGTCTCCTTAATAGACCTTTTTCCCCCTCTTAGTTTCTCCCCGGTGTGTCATCAGAGCTCCGGCCCTGCTGCGGGCCAGCCGTTGAGGGAGGGGTCGTCTACACCCCAAGGGGGAGAGAGAGGAGGCTGGCTTGTGGAGGTCACCGGAGCCTGTGGGGAGGGGAGGAGGGGTTGGTGGTCTCAACAGGACTCTACAGTTCATTTGCATGTAATCAGAGATGTTGAAAACAGGCTTGAGGGAGTCAAGGGACACTTTTGACCACAGCTATATTTGATGTTGGCTTTAAAGGAGCAGGGGGCTTTGCTTTTCAAACACACTTAATTAGGTTTTTGCATAATAAAAGTTGCAGAATGAGGTTGTTGCTAAGAGGCGAGTGCAAACACTGGAGCTGTCGCTCATTATGTCAAAAAATCTGAGCTATTTCGTGTGATCGGTGTGAGGCAAATGCATTCGTATGGAATGAAATTCAGGAGCAAAACGCAGAGTGATTCAAAAACAGGTTGCATAATCCTTCCCCTCTCTTTCTCTTCTCTAAGTTGCATAATTGTCTGAGGGTACCTGGTTTGACTTGCCCTGAAGAATGACATTTATGGTACAAGCAGCCCAGCACTTTTTAAAAGCATTGATGACTTTGTTGATAAGCCCAGAGAGAGTCATTAGGTTGTCAGACTGATCCATGACTTGCACTCAGTGCTCAAATAAAAAGCCCCTTTGCCATGCTTAATGAAAAGGTAATTATGACCTCATGAGCATAGTAACCTTTTGTATTATGGTTGCTAGGGCTATGTTACATCGAATATTCACAATAAATTCAAAATGATTTTGTTAATAATATAAAATTAAATATGTGTGTGTTTGTATGTGTGTGTATGCATGTATATGTATGTATGTATACGTGTGTGTGTGTGTGTGTCTGTGTATATATAATATATATACTGTATATATATATATATATATATATATATATATATATATACTTACATCACTTTACAGACTGTGTATGTTAAAATGTTTATATATTTTATGTATTTTTATATATTTCAAGTTTATTTTTATAATTAAAAAATGTATTTATTCATATTTGGTCATTTAGCAGACTTACTTAAAAAATAGTTGTTAGCAGCAGATCCTTTAAGTCCTGTAAGTTGTGAGGTGGGGCCTCCATGGATCAGACTTGTTTGTTCAGCACATCCCACAGATACTCGATTGGATTGAGATCTGGGGAATTCGGAGGCCAAGTCAACACCTCAAACTTGTTGTTGTGCTCCTCAGAGGCCAAGTCAACACCTCAAACTTGTTGTTGTGCTCCTCAAACCATTCCTGAACCATTTTTGCTTTGTGGCAGGGTGCATTATCCTGTTGAAAGAGGCCACAGCCACCAGGGAATACCATTTCCATGAAAGGGTGTACATGTTCTGCAACAATGCTTAGGTAGGTGGTACGTGTCAAAGTAACATCCACATGGATGGCAGGACCCAAGGTTTCCCAGCAGAACATTGCCCAAAGCATCAAACTGCTTCTGCAGGCTTGCCTTCTTCCCATAGTGCATCCTGATGCCATGTGTTCCCCAGGTAAGCGACGCACACGCACCCGGCCATCCACATGATGTAAAAGAAAACGTGATTCATCAGACCAGGCCACCTTCTTCCATTGCTCCGTGGTCCAGTTCTGATGCTCATGTGCCCTCTGTTGCTGCTTTCGGCGGAGGACAGGGGTCAGCATGGGCACCCCGACTAGTCTACGGCTGTGCAGCCCCATACGCAACAAACTGCTATGCATTGTGTATTCTGACACCTTAATGGTCACCCAGAAACCTCCATCATTCTTTTAACAAAAGTTGTGCAGCAGTTTACTGTGTCTTCTTGCAAAGCAGCTCGCCACATATTTGTTTAATGTGCTAATTTTAGTCATGCAGTAAGCATTGAGGTAGTTTGTGGAGCATGAAATGTGCCTGTGTTGTCTGGACGGTCAAACAGGGATAAACAAACAGAGAAGATCGTCTGATGGGCTTGTGTCACCTGTGCGTATAGACAGGCTCAGTCAGGAACAGACTGAACTGACAGCGTGCCGAAACAAACTACAGTCACAGTTGAAACATAGAAAGTGTGGAGTATATAAATCGACAATAAAGTTCTGCCACTATACAGCCTGTTGACTTCCAAATCTTCATTCTGATCAGTTCAAATCTTTTGTCTCCAAAAGACACAATTTGTAGTGGATAAATATGTTAATATAAATGTTCACATGTGCTGTGACTGATCTAATGGTCTGACCAACCTCAGATTTCCTGTACTCCTGTAAGCCTGCTAGAAAAACGAACAGCTGTAGGAAAACATTTGTACTCCGTCATTCAATCTTTTTTTTACCACTGTAAATTACCCTAAATACAGGCACTGACGTCTGCCATAATGGTTTAACAGTGGGGATGGGGACGTCCAGCAGCCATAAACCTGCCTGATAGAGTCTGGGAGTGGGAACCACTGAGTGTTTTATACCTCTCTCTTTTTTCTCTCTCTCTCTCTCTCTCTCTCTCTCTCTCTCTCTCTCTCTCTCTCTCTCTCTCTCTCTCTCTCTCTCTCTCTCTCTCTCTCTCTCTCTCTCTCTCTCTCTCTCTCTCTCTCTCTCTCTCTCTCTCTCTCTCTCTCTCTCTCTCTCTCTCTCTCTCTAACAACAGCATAAGAGTCTTGTGATGGTGAGTTGCATCATTGATTGTTCCTTAGATTCTAGTAAAAGTTGCTACACTGTTTCTCTGTCTGTCTGTCTCTACATAAACACATGAACATGGGCCAGCTGAAGCTTATCGCCTCTCTTCTGTCCTCAGACAAGCCTAGCTATAATGACTAATGCACTAAACAGAGGAAGTTGTGTCTACCGGCCTAATGAGAATTAATGACGGTCGTTATTTCTTCCATATCAGACTGTGGTTTGGCATGTAATTTTACTTTTGGAAAATAATCCAAAAGAAATTTTCTGTTGATGCTCTTTTTACATATAATACTTGCACAATCACGAAGGAGGTGTGTTTAGCAAGATCAGACTTTTTATCTTCCTTCCCAATAAAAAGTTACCATAGTTTTCTGTATTATGTTTCATTTAGAGTTAATATAATAATATAATTTACACATTTTTTAAATTGCCCCCCCCCCCCCCCCCTTCCAGCACCCCAACTGTTTAAGAATGTGATATATGCTGCTCGCATTAAATTCAATGCCTTATGCTCTTACTGAAAATCACAACTTTCATTTGATTTCATATTTTTTCTAAAGAATTTTAGGAGAAACATTTGAACTCATGTTGGCACTTCGGAGATCTAAAAGAGCAACCTTTGAACAATACAATTCTACACTCGGTAAGAGACGGTTTTTTTTTTTGTTTTCTTGTGAGTCTGTTTGAGCAGTGATTCATGAGTCTGTTATAATTCAAATGTTAATAGTCTCTGATGTGCCTTACAGCTCATTAAGATTTTGACTCCATCATCATCCTGGGCTGGTTTCTATTAGATGCACTGCAGAGTAAGAATGCATCCCATTAGAGACATCCAGAATATTCAGAGAAATACGAGGACAGATGTGGACACTTGAGACAAAACTGTCACATTGCTGTACAATTTAGTGCTTCAGCAGTGGAGCTGTGGGAGGGATAGACGTCTCACCATTTGTCCATCTGAGATTGATGCCGAAGATAGACCCCAAGGCCATATCTAAAAACAAAAGTTTTACACAAATGTAGAAATATTTCCTGTCAAAAATACACAGTGGTTTAGATTTTTTGGCTTTGGAAAGGATAAGACAAATATTCTTCTTGTCTCTCCCACCCTTAAGCAGCTCAGTAAAAAACATCTTTTAGCATTGCATGTCAAATTTGAAACCGTCCTTATTGACGCAGGGTGGTATTTAAATGTGTTACAGTGAACAACTGTGTGTTGTGTGGCATGGCATGAGATGCTGCTGACTGGGACCCTCCCGTGAATTGGCACTCCAGTTCTGGCACCAGAACAGAACACAGCCGCATATGGAACATTCCATTTGTCAGAATTATTTGCAGTGCTTGGAATTAAACGCACTGTGCATGTTTCAAAGAGGCCTGATGGAAGAAGCCATTAGCTGTGCCATCTGCATTAATGTGGGAAAATTGCAGAGGCCCTTCTTAGACCACTGCTGTGTAAATGACACACACTCCATGCTGGTGAACAGAAAGAGTGGGGGTTATTTACTAAACTGCTGATTAATAATTATAATTCTGCACTTTTTCTGCACATTCAACTGAGGTTTCAGCAAGATTTTTTGCCCTCACTGACACTTTGTAGTGTCAGCAAACATTATTATGCAGTTTTTTGGAATACCTGATTCTAATAAGTCATTTGTAGCATTATGCAGTCACATATGACCACTAAAATATAATTAGTTCTATCATAGCATGTTTCACTCTGCACACTCTTTATTCACACATATTTTAATAATTGTAACTTATATCAATATTTATATCAGTATTTATTTATGTACTATGTAAACATTTAATGCATAGAGAAAAGTACAGTCAGCTGTGTGTGTATATATATACACACACCGATCAGGCATAACATAATATTGTGTTGGTCCCCCTTTTGCTGCAAAACAGCCCTGACCCGTCGAGGCATGGACTCCACTAGACCCCTGAAGGTGTGCTGTGGTATCTGGCACCAAGATGTTAGCAGCATTTCTTTTAAGTCCTGTAAGCTGCGAGGTGGGGCCTCCATGGATCGGACTTGTTTGTTCAGCACATCCCACAGATGCTCGATTGGACTGAAGTCAACACCTCAAACGCGTTGTTGTGCTCCTCAAACGATTTCTGAACCAATTTTGCTTTGTGGCAGGGCGCATTATCCTGCTGAAAGAGGCCACAGCCACCAGGGAATACCGTTTCCATGAAAGGGTGTACATGGTCTGCAACAATGCTTAGGTAGGTGGTACGTGTCAAAGTAACATCCACATGGATGGCAGGACCCAAGGTTTCCCAGCAGAACATTGCCCAAAGCATCACACTGCCTCCGCCGGCTTGCCTTCTTCCTATAGTACATCCTGGTGCCATGTGTTCCCCAGGTAAGTGACGCACACGCACCCGGCCATCCAGGTGAAGCAAAAGAAAACATGATTCATCAGACCAGGCCACATTTTTCCATTGCTCTGTGGTCCAGTTCTGATGCTCACGTGCCCACTGTTGGCGCTTTCGGCGGAGGGCAGGATTCAGCATGTGCACCCTGACTGGTCTGCGACTATGCAGCCCCATACATATGTATTCTGACACCTTTCTATCAGAACCAGCATTAACTTCTTGAGCAATTTGAGCTACAGTAGCTCGTCTGTTTGTTCGGACCACATGGGCCAGCCTTCGCTTCCCACGTGCATCAATGAGCCTTGGCCGCCCATGACCCTGTCACTGGTTCACCACTGTTCCTTCCTTGGACCACTTTTGATAGATACTGACCACTGCAGACCGGGAACACCCCACAAGAGCTGCAGTTTTAGAGATGCTCTGACCCAGTCGTCTAGCCATTACAATTTGGCCCTTGTCAAACTCGCTCAAATCCTTACGCTTGCCCATTTTTCCTGCTTCTAACATATCAACTTTGAGGACAAAATGTTCACTTGCTGCCTAATATATCCCACCCACCAATAGGTGCCATGATGAAGAGATAATCAGTGTTATTCACTTCACCTCTCAGTGGTGTCTATGTATATATAGTGTTGGGTGTAATGCATTAGCATTACTAAGTAATTAATTACAGTAATTTAATTACGTTTCCCTTGAAAAAGTAAAGTAAGGGATTACTCTTAATTTTTTCTGTAATTTAATTACAGTTACTTCTGATGTAATTGCATTAAATACTCTATAGACTATTGAACAATTCTATATAAAACAATAGTGGATTTAACATCAAAATGTAATGTCTAATGTTAAAATGTATGTTTTTAATGTAACATTTCAAGCTCAAGAATAATTTACTGTATGCAATTTTATATTATTTATTTGAAAGAATTAAAAGAACTGTTTTCATGTCTATCCTTATATTGTTCAACTGTTCAAGGTTGATATGGGATTTAGAAAGTAATACAGCGATACTTTTTAGAGAGAATAATTAGTACAGTAATATATTTACATAAATATTTACATATTTAGTAAGTTAATATAGAAAGAGTCTAAGAGAAAATCAGAGAGTTAAAGAACCAGGGCTTCTGTAAATATGTAAAAGGCTGCTGAAGGTTTTTTTTTTTTTAATTTACCATCATCCCTAGAGTAAATAAACATAAGAGGCTTTTGGAGTTTATGAAGGGTTTGAACAGGACTATTAGCTGCTAAACAGTTGACATGACATGCAATATGAACATCATTCTACTGTGATGCCAAACAAATCAGCTTTTTGGAATATGAATTTGCGTGTTGTGGATGGCTTGTCAACATGTTGCGTATGCAAACACCCAGGTTGCTGTATAAGAGAGATGTCTCCATTCCAGTCTGTCCACAACAGAAATACTTAGTCTGTCAAACCGTCAGTGCTGAAAGGGTCTCATTAGCAGCTAAAGTGAGAGCAGTTTAATGTTAGCTACTCATATGACATTCTAACTCATCACACTGTCCAGTTTTGGCCTGGAGAAACTGATACTAGTCCAACAACAGAGGTGAATGCTGGTGCCCTGTTGCCATGTTGAGATGTTTACAACTGCCTCTAGCTTTAAAAGAAGTTACTCTGTCATTCTCAGTAAAACAGTTAAGAATGTTTCAACTGAAAAGAAGTTGTGAATACATCTCCACCAAGCCATTCACACCGTGTTCACACGGTTCTTAAAGGAATCAATCGAGCGGCTTACTACCATTCAGCTGAAATGAGGCAGAGTTGTTTTCTCTTCACCTGGGCGAGAGCTCAAGGTTTTCCTTGTAAAATCAATAAGACTCCATTTACAGTTGGGCTGGTTTCTGTCTGACTTTCATGTCTGGACAAGAAAACCACGAAACAAACCAGTTTATTTGTAAAAAGGAGCTTATGTGTCTGTCTATGTTTATAGGTCATTTAGGCTTTTGTTCACTTGTTTCAAAGAGTGACAAACTGCAACACAACGAACAAAACTCGTCCTTCTTCTGTATATCCAAGAGATTTTAATAATGTTTCCTGTATAATCTGACTACTCTCACATTTTGATTTTGCTGAAATTGCCCCCTAAATTTCAGTGTTGTTAAATCTACTTTCAAAAACTGTAGCATGTGAATCATTTATTTCATATGTGAATCATTGAAGTTGAAAGATATTCATGTTGGTGCCATCGACTTCAGCGCTAATTAAATTCTGTCATATGAAGACATGCAAATAAGTTCTGTAAATGTCTCATCTGGATTTGATTTATAAATTAATTCAGGATTCAGTGTTGGAACGATCCAATAAGTGGAGGGGGACACATATATTATAAATCTTCCGTATCTCTTTACAGGTATTACAGGATTAAATGCGATGGATACACTCATATGAGATACCATGTGACAGCTTAAAAACAAAACTTTATTTTTATCATTCTAGCATTTTTGTCTAAAAGTTTAATAATCAAGCCTAAAACTTTGTGACATCTGCAACAAATATGAATATATAAATGCTTTTTTTCTCCTGTTTTTGACATCTCTTTTCAGAAAGTTGCAATTCGGCTCATGAATATGAATTAAGTGAATTAATAGTCGAACAGATACTTTATCCTAAAGTTGTCGTTTGTTTCTTTCATATTTTTAAAGCAAAATGTAGCCTCTTTAAAAGAATAGGAAGGACAAAGTAATTTCTAAAAGTCTGGGGGACAAGTCTACCCTATTAAATTAGCTCTCAACAAGGTCATTTACTGATAAACAAGAGCCCAGCCAATGCTTGTATTCTGACCAGGCTTTAGACATTTTAATGTCAAATTAGCTAAATGCATTAACTGTGTTAAATGTAACACAGTTAAACATATTTAATTAACCTCATAAGTTAATGTGTTTACTCTGGCAGCCCTAACTTTCACACGCACATCTCATATGTGCTTGCTTTGATTGGTGTTTTGGTTTTGGCCGCTTTCAAGTACAGTCAGAAAAGTGGTGGTCTTTGCTTTGATGGGCTTATGTGACTAACAGGAGAGAGGATGAGGTGAGAAAGTGGGGGATGACAGGAAGACACTGCTGTGAATGAGGTAGAGAGGGTGGGACGTCCCAGCTGGACCCGTCTTTGAAATGGGCGACTGGCCGAGGGGGGAAACAGGGAAGAAAGAGTCTGATTCAAGGAAATACCAACAAGTTGCTCTTCACGGGAATCAGAGGAGGTCTGGGAGAAGGACTTACACTCCATTCAGTCCTAACCAGATGCATGTGCCTCCGCTTTCAACTCATGCGGTACTTTGTTATTTGTCTATTAGCATTAGAGGCTCAATGGGTGCAGTTAAATGGAGTCCTCTTTTGCTACAGTGGTTTCTGTGGGGTTTAACTCTAATGAAAAGGCAACGTTGTGGGCTGAAGTGAAAATGAATACAGAGTTAGAAAGCAGATATGAAGCAGCTTTGAAGTGGCCTGTAAAGATTTTGGCCAGTCTTAAGAGAAGTTTCTCAAATCCTGGCACCCCACACGTTATAGTTTTTACTACAATTGGCAACCTCCAGGAAATCTGGAGAAACGAAGATCTGGAATAATCTTTTAAGCCTTGTTCCAAGTCCTTTCTTCTCCACAGTCACGGAAAGCTTTTTTATTTTTTGATCAGTCTATTGTTGCGTGTTTCACACTACATATTAAGATTTAAGGAGGAGCAAGTCCATATAATCCAGACAATCGCATTGTTAAAAGTATATAAATGCCTGTTTCATTTCACTCCAGCTTTTCCTTGGGCGTCCCTCCTTCAACTTTATTTTCCTAATTAGGTCCAATGGGAAACTTTGCTCTAGAGTCCACTCACAAGCTAAAGTCCATCCATTTTGCATTGTCAGGCGAGTTTAACTTTTGCATATTTGCTTATGTATTTTAACCATCTAAACTGAAAGGAAATCTATTTCAAGTAATTATTTGGTTAGATTTAAAGTGGGTCCTGTTTTGCACAACATTTCAAGACTTATTTCCCAAGATAATACTAGAATCATGTCAAAATAACACTTTTTTTTGCATCTTCTAGTCGTAGATAAACATGGAATCATTAGTGTTCCTGGGCATCATGTTGTGGATGTTGTTTTTGACACTCTCACATCTCCCCAGGGTTGGATGACAGCTGACCCTGAGCAACAAACACAAAGGCGGGAGCGACATGGATGGCTACATGCTAACAAAACCAAGACGGAAAAGTTACTAAGTTACAGGCAACCTGATGTGTATAAAACATATCCCCACCAGCTCATCAGTGAGTTCATCAGCGGTCAAGATGTGTGTCTGTGCCGCCCAGAGGACACACCATGGGCTTTGAGTGCGAATCCCTGAGGTTATCAGTTCACCTGGTTTCCAATCAAAACCATCTGAGACTCACTCACTCACCATCCCACGGACACGGCTCTAGCTAACTGCTTAGCCAAATTTATAAGGTTAAAATGATGCAGTAAATTTGTTTTCAACCCTCAATTTAATTGGCCGTTTGATCTGTGGTAATTATTTATGAAAGAAATTTAGTGTAAGGTTTTCAAAGTGGCATGTCACACAAAGAGAGCACACACACACACACCCTCCCCCTTGCCCAGTGATTTCCCAGGGGTTGATTCAGAGGTCACAGAAAGTCCATCTGTAGCTGACCTCATTTAAAGACAACATATTTAAATTAGCTCTATTTATTGTTTAATTTCCCCACTCTTTTTTGTGCATTAATAAAAAGGTTTTTTTCTTGACTTTTATTTGCTGCTATTGTAACCAAAGTGGTGACAAACAGTATTAACTAACTATAGTATTTTATATTGTGCTGAAAATGTGAATGGTGTTTGCTCATTCAACACTCAGAAAGCTTGGTTGTTGATATTTGGTTGTCAGGCTGTTGCTATGCACAGTGGTTTTTAGTGCACTATAATTTATATGCTCCAAGTCTACAGTTATTTGATCAAAAATACATTAAAAACATTATCAAATGGGCAAAGCTGAATTTTTAAAAGTCTTCAGTGTCACATGATCCTTCAGAAATTATTCTAATATGCTGATTTGCTGCTCATCAATGTTGAAAGCAATTGTGCTGTTTATATTTTGCTTCTATATTTTTTGTGAAAACCTAACATAATTCTTTTTTTCAGGATTCTTTGATGAATAGAAAGTTCAAAAGAACAGCATTTATTTGAAATAGGAATATTTTGTTACATTATAAATGTCATTACTGTCTTTTTAAAAATCAATTCAGTACAGCCTTGTTGAATAAAAGTAATTAAAAAGTTAATTAATAAAAGTAACAAAAGTTAATTCTTACTGATAAAAAAATCTTACTGACCCTAAACTTTTGAATGGTGGTATAATTATATAAAATGAAAAATACTATTATTATTATAATACTATACTCGCATGTTTGAATTAGAACATCTTTCAACACTTGATTGACATCCAATTCATTTTTTTAATATACCTCATATATCACATTTCAATCTTTGAAATGCAAATCACTACCTGACATCATTTACGTATAATATTCCAATATCTTTGGCTTGTAGCAAACATGATCTTGGCTGCAACTGAATTTTCCATGCAGCAAATAATTCCCTCCTGACCACCCTGAAAGGAAGCCGCCCAATTAGAAGGAGCCTCTAAATAAGAATGGAGGCTCATTCTCACTGTAAGAGCCCAGATGGTAATACAGGTTTACCTGTCTCCACAGGCCTCCTGAGAGGAGCATGGAGTTTAGAGCGGCCCACAGCCAATTGATCCACCCCTCGTTGGGTTGCATGTGCTGCTGGTGAAATGCACCCTGAAACTTTCATGTTCCCTCGCCTGGAAGTTAATTAGGAACGTCTGTATGTGGCAGCTGGGGCAAGCCATGACATGTCACCGACGCTCGATAGGGCTATCAGTTGCATTTGGAACAGAATAAAAAAGATAGGAATATGACTCACTGACATTGTCTCTTTGGTGGTTTATAGCGTGCCGAGAGCTGATGAGTGATCAGAATGAATCATCGCTCAAGATAATCAAAAATAATCAATCAATGATGTGATGGTCTGCCGCCTCAGTGGCAGTAGATGGAACCAAGACATGGGCGAGCATGCAGGTATATGTATGAGATTGACAGGGAAATATGAGCATTCAAGTTTGCCATTCTATACCTATTGTGAATTAAATATCAGTTTGAAAAAGAGTTGATATTAGCTTTGTGCAACACCAACAAACATATTCTGAAAAATGTCTCAGTGTTTTTGTCCATACACTGAAAGTCAGTGAAGTCTAATGTTGTCTTGGATTGATGTTCATTATGTTAAAAGCAGTTGAAACACTTATCTTATATCTTCCTTTGAGTTCTACAGATAAAGTCATAAAGGTTTGGAATGACATGAGATAAATGACATGAGTAAATGATGATAAAATTTTCATTTTTAAAGGGATGGTTCACCAAAAAAATAAAAAATTCGGTCATCATTTACTCACCCTTGTGTCGTTCCAAACCCATAAGACTCATAAGGTTAATCTTCGAAACTCAAAGATATTTTTAATGACATCTGAGAGGTTTTTTCCAATCCAGAAGTCCAGGGAACCAAAACTCTGGCTCTCAATGTCCACTACCCTGTAGAGTTTTGCTCCAACCCTAATCAAACACACCTAAACAAGCTAATCAAGGTATTCAGGATGATTACTAGTCAAGTCACCTTTTTATAGCATTTTATACAATACAGATTATTTTAAAGCAGCTTTTCAGTGATAACAGGAAAATGATCACAAGTCAGAGTTCAGATCAGGATCTGTAGCATTCAGATATTAATCCAGTTCCTTTTGCTTGAAGATCGATTCATCATGCGGGTATGGAGCCGAAACTGTCCATATGGTCTGTGCAGAGGACCTGTCTGGATCTTGTGGTCTCTGTTGAGGGTCTGTGCCGTTGGCTGTCATATCGACGAGGCCTTCACAGGGGATTGTCTAGTAGACACAGTCTCTACTGACATTCAGGGCTGCATTTAGGTCTACCATCTATTGCAGGTCTACCATCTGATCTGGATATAGACCAGATCCGGCTGACTACGGTAACCTCAGGATAAGGATCTTCTTATGATGTAACAAGTACATCGGGTGTTATAGGAAGTGTTCCAGTTGACCTAATTTATGCAGCCTATCAATCATTTAACTGATTTGAATAATAGAAATTGTTAATGTGTTATGTGTATGCCAGGTTAAAGAGATGTGTTTTTAGACTAGGTTTAAACTGACAGAGTGTGTCTGCTTCCCGAACAAGGCTAGGAAGACTATTACTAGAAAGTTATATGCAGGTGAGTTTTATATGATGAACAGATTTAATTTTGGCTTGTATTCAAATATAAACACACATACATAGACTGCGTCACATATTGCCACCTTGGAATTATAAGGTTCTATCTGAGTTCTGAGCAGTTTTGAGATATTGAGCTTCTAAGTTTTTGCATTCCATTCGACTTTGTAGATAGAACCTTCTTGTTTTCTAAATTAAAAAGTCTCAAAATGTACACAACTTAAAAAAATCACATAATGTAAATAAGTTGTCATAGAATAAGAATATGTGAATAAATCAATTTTGACAAAAATGTCAGATAGAACCTTATAATACCAAGGTGATGATATGATAAATACAGAAGCTCATGCACTGGACGCACGCTAAAACAAACCTCAGTGGTTTTCATGCATCACACACACAACTTCTGTGTTTACCATGTGTTGTGGTCTATATATGTATGTTGAACATTGGTTAGCCTAA
Organism: Coreius guichenoti; assembly: GCA_039654105.1. Classification (NCBI taxonomy): domain Eukaryota; kingdom Metazoa; phylum Chordata; class Actinopteri; order Cypriniformes; family Gobionidae; genus Coreius; species Coreius guichenoti. The sequence continues at coordinate 12,531,033 of CM077177.1, read as the reverse complement.
ATTAAATCTGCTCATCATATAAAGCAATCATATCTCTTCACAAGACTTGTATTAAACCGCTCAATTCATATAGATACATTTTATGATGCCTTTATGACCTTTTTCGTCCTTCTTTTTGGAACAACATGAGGGTGAATTAATGATGACAGAATTTAAATTTTTGGGTGAACTATCCCTTTAAGGCTCAAGGTTATCTCCTTCCAAAGGAAGAGTGAATGAGACTGAGTAGGCCGTATTTCATCTGGCTGATTTTGCCATGTGTGTGACAGTGAGCAATGTCTTCTGCCAGCTGTGTTTAAGCATGCACAAGCTGTCGCCAGTCAGAGCAACTCCCAGTGTGTTTCAGAAGCAAGGTGACCGGCCTTGTTATTATCTCATCAACCAAAAGGACAAAAGACGACTGCATGGTTGCAGTCATCCATGCTTACTGTGGTTGCCTTGGAAACCAGCTGCTCAGCTGGAATGTTGGAAGTAAGTATGAGCAGGGGGTTACCGAGGGGAGACTGGTTTACGCCCCTCTCCAAAAATGGAAATTAAGCCCATTGAGAATGTAACGGTTCAGGAGACTGATCAGAGCCACAGGTCAACACAAACTGAGCTGATATTTTTGCAACTTTAGAGCTGACAGAGCAGTTTTCCAGCATGGAAAAGCCTCATGTTAGGAAAAGTGGGCTGGCTGGGAGAGGAAGCCGTTCTTAATTTGTAGTACCCACTACTGCATGGCACGCTGCAAGTCAAGCATGCTTTTTCCACTGCATGAAACAGGCTAAACAGACGTCAATAAAGACCATTAGACTAATTCAAGTGATTTAACAGACTGGAAGAAGCTAAAGCAGACCGAGTGAGGTTTCTTATTTGCACCTAATCCCTGTAATTTTAAATCCATCAATCTAATTCATATTTCGTGAGTTCCCCTTCTTCTCAGGCCACAGGGTTCAGAGATTGAACAGGGATATGCATTTCCATAACCCTCCCGAAAATAAATCACACTGTCTATGGGCCTTATTCATGAAACATGAGCTGAGAGAGTCATTCGTAAAACCGTTCTTGCAAACTGTTGCATTAAATTCAATGGGACAGTTTACACTACCAAAGTTTGAACAAAACTTTTGAACTTTGTATTCATCATAGTATTCTGGAAAAAGAAATGTATCACGTTTCTACAAAAACATTAGGCAGCGTGATTGCATTTCATGACTTGATTTCAACATTAATGATAATAAGAAATGCTTCTTGACCACCAAATCAGCATATTAGAATGATTTAACTTTGGCCCAGTTTACACCTGATATTAAGATACGTTTTGGTCGATCGGATCACAAGTGGACAGCCACAAAAGACCGCCCGCTCTCCGGCTACTGACCCAAAGCGTAAACATTATGGGAAATGCGCTAGCCAGGTGGGATTTAAACTTCGGTTTGAAGTTGAGGACTCAAGTTTGGTTTAAAGACAAAAAATGTACCAAACACAACGTAAAGCCGCAAGACCAAGATAGATGGTTTTGCAGCTTTCAGAGCCGAAACAAAAGCTGCTGCTCTCCGTATGCTTTATTCATATGCGCATTCATATGTAAATTGCTTGAGTTATTTTGTCCATTAGATCGAAAGATCTGAAAAAGCACATACATTTACCCACCCATAGACCCTCCCCTCGAAGAAATCAGGACAAAAGTGGTTGAAAGTGGACATAAGACAGATTAAAACACCAGGTGTAAACAGGGCCATAGAAACATACATTAGACTAGTATGCAAGTGTGCTATAAAGTCAGCCAACGTTTCAAACAGTACATTGTCACATGATCATCACATGGCATGTTTGATTTTAAAGAGAATGGGTTCATTCAAATAGTTTTGTTTAAAAATATCTTTTAGCAATCAGGTTAATACAAAAAAGTTGGGACACTGTACAAATTGTGAATAAAAACAGAATGCAATGATGTGGAAGTTTCAAATTTCAATATTTTATTCAGAATACAACATAGATGACATATTAAATGTTTAAACTGAGAAAATGTATCATTTTAAGGGAAAAATAAGTTGATTTTAAATTTCATGGCATCAACACATCTCAAAAAAGTTGGGACAAGGCCATGTTTACCACTGTGTGGGATCCCCTCTTCTTTTTATAACAGTCTGCAAACGTCTGGGGACTGAGGAGACAAGTTGCTCAAGTTTAGGAATAGGAATGTTGTCCCATTCTTGTCTAATACAGGCTTCTAGTTGCTCAACTGTCTTAGGTCTTCTTTGTCGCATCTTCCTCTTTAAGATGCGGCAAATGTTTTCTATGGGTGAAAGATCTGGACTGCAGGCTGGCCATTTCAGTACCCGGATCCTCCTTCTATGCAGCCATGATGTTGTAATTGATGCAGTATGTGGTCTGGCATTGTCATGCTGGAAAACGCAAGGTCTTCCCTGAAAGAGACGACGTCTGGATGGGAGCATATGTTGTTCTAGAACTTGGATATACCTTTCAGCATTGATGGTGCCTTTCCAGATGTGTAAGCTGCCCATGCCACATGCACTCATGCAACCCCATACCATCAGAGATGCAGGCTTCTGAACTGAGCGCTGATAACAACTTGGGTTGTCCTTGTCCTCTTTAGTCCGGATGACATGGCGTCCCGTTTTCAAAAAAGAACTTCAAATTTTGATTCGTCTGACCACAGAACAGTTTTCCACTTTGCCACAGTCCATTTTAAATGAGCCTTGGCCCAGAGAAAACGCCTGTGCTTCTGGATCATGTTTAGATATGGCTTCTTTTTGACCTATAGAGTTTTAGCCGGCAACGGCGAATGGCACGGTGGATTGTGTTCACCGACAATGTTTTCTGGAAGTATTCTTGAGCCCATGTTGTGATTTCCATTACAGTAGCATTCCTGTATGTGATGCAGTGCCGTCTAAGGGCCCGAAGATCACGGGCATCCAGTATGGTTTTCCGGCCTTGACCCTTACGCACAGAGATTGTTCAGATTCTCTGAATCTTTGGATGATATTATGCACTCTAGATGATGATAACTTCAAACTCTTTGCAATTTTTCTCTGAGAAACTCCTTTCTGATATTGCTCCACTATTTTTCGCCGCAGCATTGGGGGAATTGGTGATCCTCTGCCCATCTTGACTTCTGAGAGACACTGCCACTCTGAGAGGCTCTTTTTATACCCAATCATGTTGCCAATTGACCTAATAAGTTGCAAATTGGTCCTCCAGCTGTTCCTTATATGTACATTTAACTTTTCCGGCCTCTTATTGCTACCTGTCCCAACTTTTTTGGAATGTGTAGCTCTCATGAAATCCAAAATGAGCCAATATTTGGCATGACATTTCAAAATGTCTCACTTTCAACATTTGATATATCTATATTCTATTGTGAATAAAATATAAGTTTATGAGATTTGTAAATTATTGCATTCCTTTTTTATTCACAATTTGTACAGTGTCCCAACTTTTTTGGAATCGGGTTTGTAGGTCAAGAAAGACTGCAGATTATATTACTTCTAGTTTAAAATAAAAGTTGAGTGCGTTGCATTGTAGGAAATGTGTACTCTGTTGTGTGCTTTGCACATTTTGGCAAATGTAGCAGGTCATTCTTTGAGATTAATAGGAAATGCTAACATCCAATTTAGTATAGTATAGTATATTTCATACTTTTCCATGCTCTGCAAAATATACATGCTGTATACTGCAGAAATAGTATAGGTAGTATGCTATTCTGATCTGAAGAGCTCATAAGCATGTCTCTATTTGGCCTTGATTTGAGAACTGGGGTCCAAAACCAATGCCTTACACAACCCTTGATGATTAATGGTATTATCAAGTTCGCATGGTGCCTTAAAATACTCAGCGAGCGACAAGAAGTGCAGTCTTCCAAATCATCCTAAAACAGCACTGGCCGTTAGCCAGGACGAGAGATCGGTCTGTTCAGATGTCAGTGGTACATTAGGTAGGGAGGAGTGGTGTGGAAAACAGAAAGCTTTGACACTCAAGAGACATAAAGATGGCAAGTGATAGCATGCGTATAGCTGCAGGCGAGAGATGAAGACGGAGATTGCTCCAGGGAAGGAAATGAGGTGGTCAGAGACCACGCCACATGCTAATCCTCTCTTTCCCGGCTCGCAGTCTGGCTGCACCGGTTCCCGTCTCCGTGTCTGTCTCACAGGCGAATGGGAACGTATCTGGTGCTCTCTCAGTGCCAGCATTAGAGTGCTCTGGCCATGTTTTTTCAATTGCTCTGATGAGACAGGCTGGCTCCTAATAAATGGAGCCTTTGGTTTAAATGACAGGTCTAATTTCACATACTGTGATGAGAGACTGTGGAAAAGAGTGGCACGCGAAATGGTGCCTGAGTCATTCAGATCATTCTAGATGAATTCCTTGTCCTGTGAAGATTAAGTGCGCCGCAGAGCTGATATCTGATTAGGGGACTTGGGGGACATGTTTATAATTAGTTTGGGTGTAATCTCATTTCACAGCACCTCGTGGGGAGGCAAATGTTTTCGCAAATTTATCTGCATAATTGGTCAAGGTGTTAATCAGATTTTGACGATACCTGCTGGCTAGATAAAGCAATGAATAGACCTGTTCTACATAACATCACTGAAGAATCGTGGGTAAATTATATTGCTCAACATTCTTTAGATTATAAAACATTATTCATTAGGAAATGGATAGTTGTAAAATCAATTTTTTATGATGAGCCACATTTAAAGTTGTCATAAAATAAAACAATACTGCATGTGAGATTATGCAGTACAGTTGTTTTAACACAGGTAATTGTCCCACATCAAGTGGTGTACGCAAAACCTCATTACTCATTGCAAAATCACTGAGTGGCTTATTGCTTTTATTATTTTATTTATATTATAATATTGAATATAGATAGATAGATAAATAGATGGATGGATGGATGCAAGGATGGATGGATGGACGGACAGACAGACAGACAGACAGACGGACAGACAGCGAGATAGACAGACAGACAGACAGCGAGATAGACAGACAGACAGACAGATAAATAGATAGATAGATAAATAAATAGATAGATAGTTCCACACAGGCTGGTGTTTGACCAAATGTAGAGCTGTCCACCAGACAGATGGTTCCTCTTGTGTTTTTCATTTCCACACTTTTCCTTCAGCTGACGCTCAGGTTAGAAGGAAAGACTCAAGCCTCAGACACACGCCAAATGAAGCTCCACTGCCATAATATTTGTCTTGACACCCAAAGCTTCCTGAACTCTTTGTGAAGGAAGAGATCGGAGGTGTCATCTGTATGGCACATTAAAGACCTCTGGCTGTTTATTTGTTGTCAGATGGGAAGGCAGGGTGAGAAAAACTAGGCCTGTCCTGCTGTTCAGCAGCACACAACCAAAGGGAAGTGAGCCTTTATTGGTGACCCCCCAACCAGGAAACACTCAGGTTTCCCCAATTTATGGATACTACACAGTTCAGTCAAAATGAGGGTTTGTATTTGGGGCTCAGCAATGAGGCAAATGTGCTTGGAGAATATAACACAAACACAAGTGATAATTGAAGCTGGTGAAAAAAAACCCAGTGAATGCAATGCCAAAAAACTACTTGAGAAACTCTTTGAGGAATACCTGCAGAGCAACATTATCTTATTCTACTTAAAGATTGAACTGCTCTACCAGGAGTGAGGTTCGAACCCATGATGACACCTAATGAATAAGCTTGCATATGTCTGGATAATTTCTCATTCCAAGCAGAGAAGAGAATTAAAGAGAATTATAATGCATAATCTCACTAGATCAAAGGTGGGCAAATATGAATCTACATTTACATTTGTTCATGCATTTTTATTGCCGATTTTTTAGGATGGGTGCACAGTCAATAAACATACATAATAACCTCAGTGAGGAAGAGTTAAATAAATGTGGATTATTATCTGGACACTGTTAAAACCATCTATTTGAGCTGTAATGACATGCCACTCAAAGCTATTGTCTGGCAACAAACCACTGTATGATTTATCAGTATGCTTGTTAGACAGGGAAACATGGGCAATAATTTGGCATCTGAATGCAGTGGCTGTTTTAAAAAAAAAAAGTATATCTGAATCAAATCCATTTAGTACTTTGTTAGCCTGACGTCTTCATACTCAGATTCTAGTCAGAATATGAGTCTGATACTGCTCCATTGGGCTGTGATTATGGGGCGTGTTTCAACTGAACCAGGAAAGAAAATGCCTCTGCACGCAATTGGATAGACCTACAACCAATCAGAGCAACGGAGTAAGTGACGTATGTTGACTTGAGCGACACATAGTTGTCAACAGAACTCAACTGCACGCATGCTGGAAGAAGTAGAAGAAGAAGATGAGTGTAAATGATCTTTGGTGTTATAAAAAGAATTTCAGGATACACGGAGTACTTACCAACACTATCATCATTTTTGAGAGAAATAGTAAAGGTGAATGCATATACGAACAAGTTCTCCGTTTAGGATTAGAACAAATTCAACCCAAGTGCTCTTTGGTGACGTGGATGATTACGTTACTGCTGATCATCTGTCCATCATCGTATAAAGCCCGCCCTGACAATTTGATTGGTCCGAACAGCTCTGGTTCGAGCATAGTTGCTCCACAACAGATCAAATCCAGACTAAACTTCCTGACCTCAAATGTTGTGGGCGGGGCTAAATTCGGCTGGCATCCAGGCTAGTACTTTGTAGCAAAAACGTATAAAATCTGTTGTTTAAAATTGGATTAAAATTGTATTTTTGGAAATGTGTTTCAGTCTGTAAGATCAGATAGTACTGCAAGTAGCTTTTCCATCATTTGTGATGTACCTGTATGTATCATCATACACAATGTATGGAAATGTCAGTGGTTTATGGTCTTGCTAGTTAGCATAGCACAGTTAGTCCCTACTGGTAGATACTGTAACTACACCATCTGGACCTACAAGCCTGTGCAATGTCAAAATTTCTATTTTTTTTAAGTGGACTCTTCAGAAACATGTTGAGGAATCTATCTGCAGAGCAACCTCATTTTATTCTACTTAAAGATTAAACTGCTCTACCAGGAGTGGGGTTTGAACCCACGAGGACATTTGTCCATTGGATCTTAAGTCCAACGCCTTAACCACTCGGCCATCCTGGTCACTATGTGGTGATTAAAACCCCTTTGTTCCTTAAACAGGACCTTTAAAGCATCTTTCTCCATGGACAGCCATTCAAAAGCTGCTCTTTATTGCGGAATCGCATATATAGAGCTTTCTTCAGGTATGATAGACCTCCTTGATCTAAATGTAGCCAATTTTGCTCAGTCTTTGCACATGAACTCTATTACATGCACAGTAAATTGTAAAAGAATGAATGACACAGCATGTGCATGAATTTGTAAAATCCAATGATATGTAGTACATCTTTTAGGAAAAGTCTCTCAAGCTGATGCTTTATGTCATTATTTGATGTAACCTATACGTATCATCATACACAATGTATGGAAATGTCAATGGTTTAAGGTCTGGCTATAGTTAGCATAGCCCAGTTAGTCGATACTGTAACTACACCATCTGGACCTACAAGCCTGTGCAATGCTAAAATTCCCTTTGTTTTTTTAAAGTGGCACTTCAGAAACATGTTGAGAAAGCTATCTGCAGAGCAACTTCATTTTATACTACTTTAGGGTTATCTGCTCTACCAGGAGTGGGGTTTGAACCTACAATGACTTAACCACTCGGCCATCCTGGTCACTTTGTAGTGCTAAAAGCACCTTCGTTCTTCTTACAGGTACTTCAGAACCACTTTGAGAAACTTGTTTGTTGGTAACACAACCACATAGAGTTGCATTACTATACTCCATTTAAAATGCACATCAATCTACCAGGAGTGGGGTTTGAACCCATGACGTTTGTCCAAACGGATCTATGGCTCTTAAGTCCAACACCCTAACCACTCGGCCATCCTGGTCACTACGTGATGTCTGAAACTCCCTATGTTCCTTGAACAGGGCACTTCAGGAATCCTTTCAGTAACCAGCAGAGGCATCACTTTATGGACCTATAAAGCATCTTTCTCCATGGACTGCCATGGACTGCTTTTGCTCTTTATCGCAGAATCACATAGAGCTTTCTTCAGGTATTATAGACATCCTTGATCTAAATGTACCCAATTTTGCTCAGTCTTTGCACATGGACTCTATTACATGCACAGTAAATTGTAAATGAATGAATGACACAGCATATGCATGAATTTCTAAAATGCAGTGATATGCCAAAATATGCAAAAATTTCATCATCTAGGGAAAGTCTCTCAAGCTGATGCTTTATGTCATTATTTGATGCCATTATTATGGTAACCATTATGCCGGATATTGACTACACTATCTAAAGTCCTAGAGATTGAATTAAAAAAACAAAAAAACAAATTGGAATTGTGTGCTATAAAGACATTTAGAAAACACATTTGCCTAAACCTTTAATCGAATGCCTCATACTAGCCCTTATTAGAGAAATGTCCATGTGGTGTAGTGTATTGTTTGTAAATCACATGAAATTGCTTTTGAATGCATTATAAAGCAACAAAATGAGTGCATTCATTAAATCAGCTCCAGTCTTGAGACTGCACACATAAATCAGTAACCATGGTTTCTGGTAGCTTAATATTGCAGGGGTGCCATAGCGACAGAGAGATCAACGCTGACTCTGTAGAAGGTGTGGATAGCATCTATATACAACCTGTCAGTCGCTGGGCTCAGTTGCTCTCGCTTTTTGAAACAGCAGGCATCCCTCCTGACATGGTTCTTATTAGCACTCATATAGTGAAGTGCTCATGTGAGACGAGACCTGTTTTGTCAGAAGCACACAGCCGTTGTACACATGGGAGAGCAGGGAAAGAGGTTTCTGAGGAAAAAACAAATATCTGGTTATTAAAACAACCTTGGCACATCTGCACGTTGATCTTGAAATGAATATTTCACCAATATTTTGTCTTCTTTGTAGAGAATACTGAGTCTTGCCTAAACATCTATGTTTCAGTGTTTTTTGTTGTTGCTTTTATGTTTCCATTTCTATTTCTTTGTTTAGCATACGCTATTATGTAAAGATTTTGCATTACTATACAAGGAGTGGAGTTTGAACCCACGAGAGCATTTGTCCATTGGATTTTAAGTCCAACTCCTCAACCACTGAGTCATCCTGGTTACTTTTACAGGTACTTCAGAACCACTTTGAGAAACTAGCTTGTTGGTAACGCAACCACATACAGGTGTATTATTATATTCCATTTAAAATAATAGTATCTACCAGGAGTGGGGTTCAAACCCATAAAGACATTTGTCCAGGGGATCTTAAGTTTAGTGCCTTAACCACTCGGCCATCCTGGTCACTTTGTTGTATTAAAGGGATAGTTCACCTAAAAATTAAAATTATCCCAAAATTTACTGACCCTCAAGCCATTCTAGGTGTATATGACATTGTTCTTTCAGACGAATACAATCAGAGTTATATTACAAAATGTCCTGGCTCTTCCAAGCATTATAATGGCAGTGAATGGCAGCCCAAAATTTGAAGCCCAAAAAAGTGCATCCATCCATAATAAACATACTCCACACGGCTCCGGGGCCTTAATAAAGGTCTTCTGAAGTGAATCGATGGGTTTGACTAAGAAAAATATCCATATTTAAAACTTTATAAAGTAAAATATCTAGCTTCTGGTTGACCGCCTTCCGTATTCAACTTACGGAGAAAGGCTTTGGGCTGCCATTTACTGCCATTATAATGCTTGGAAGATCCAGAATATTTATTTATATAACTCTGATTGTATTCACCTGAAAGAAGAATGTCATATACACCTAGGATGGCTTGAGGGTGAGTAAATCATGGGGTAAACATTTTTGGGTGAACTATCCCTTTAACATGTTTAGAAACCACTAGAAACCACTTACAGCCGCGTGCATTACTATATTCCATTTAGTAAAATTACAATGATTTACTAGGAGTGGGGTTCAAAACCACAAGGACATTTGTCCATTGGATCTTAAAGGGATAGTTCACCCAAAAATGAAAATTATCCCATGATTTACTCACCCTCAAGCCATCCTAGGTGTATATGACTTATATATCTTCTTTCAGACAAACACAGTCGGAGTTATATTAAAAAATATCCTGGCTCTTCCAAGCTTTAATTGGTAGTGAATGGCGGACCTTAATTTGAAGTCCAAAAAAGTGCATCCATCCATTAAAAAAGTAATCCACATGGCTCCGGGGGGTTAATAAAGGCCTTCTGAAGCAAAGCGATGGGTTTTTGTAAGAAAAATATCCATATTTAAGACTTTATACACTAAAATAACTAGCTTCCGGCAGACAGCCTACGCAAGTCAACTTACGCCAAAAGGGTGACTCTTTGGACGCATCTCGAGTTTCAAACAAATAGGGCTGGGCAACAAACTGAAGCTCCTCCGACATTTCTCTTTAAAAATTCTCGTTTTAGACTTTTTATTTCGTGACCGGTGTTTTGTTTTGCTCTATCCTCTGCGCTTCCGCGTTCGTCAATACGTCATGCGTCAGGTCAAGGATTACTCTTTTGCCATAAATCAATGCATACGGCCGCCTGTCGGAAGCTAGTTATTTTAGTTTATAAAGTTTTAAATATGGATATTTTCTTACTTAAATGCATCGTTTCACTTCAGAAGGCCTTTATTAACACTCTGGAGCCATATGGATTACTTTTATGATGGATGGATTCACCATTCACTCTCATTATAAAGCTTGGAAGAGCCAGAATATTTTTTAATATAACTCTGATTGTGTTTGTCTGAAAGAAGAAAGTCATATACACCTAGGATGGCTTGAGGGTAAGTAAATCATGGGGTAATTTTCATTTTTGGGTGAACTAACCCTTTAAGTCCAAAGCCTTAATCACTCGGCCATACTGGTCTTTTTTGTGATGGGATTCTTCTTACAGGTACTTCAGAACCACTTTGAGAAACTAGCTTGTTGGTAACACAACCACATAGAGTCGCATTACTATATTCCATTTAAAATTTACAATGATCTACCAGGAGTGGGGTTTGAACCCACGAGGACATTTGTCCATTGGATCTTAAGTCCAACGCCTTAACCACTCGGCCATCCTGGTCACACCACATACCCCACATAGCCGCATTACTATTTAAAATTCTCATTTATCCTAATGATCCTTGTCACTATATGTGAATAAGTTATGTTTGCTAAATGAATGCAGAAGTTAAAACTGGATCTATGTTTCTAAACAGATTGTGCAGCTGCTCAGTGTGTGTTCTTATCCGTTCTTAATGCTGAGTGAACGTGTCGCTTTAAGCATCTTCCCCATTTGTGACACAACGCGTTCTGCTTTGATCGCCTTCTGCACGGCTCACCAAGCAAATGCTTTAATTAGTGCTTTATTGACTAATGCTTTTCTCTAGGCCCTGTGTCACTAGCTTTACCGGCCACCGGCCTATTCTTTGTGGATTAACCTCTTTCTGTGCGCAGTTTAACCAGCCATTGTCCTGCAGTAACGTGAACTGTTCTTGCAGGAGGTTTCGACACAAAAGCCCTTCAGTGCTCAAGCAGACCTCAAAGAGCCATCATCCCTCCATCTCCAGCTCTTCAAAGACTCCTTCATCATTCCGAATCCCTCTGTTCCTCCTCAGGCCCTCGTTTAGGAGCAGGACCCCACCGGCCCTCACCTCCCCCACTGACCAGCACACTTATCCCACTGTCTCCTGGGAGCTTGGAGCTCATAAGTAAGACCTGGACAGCTGATAATGACTTTGCAGCTCTGGGGGAAGGAGATCACCACTGTGATTTAGTGGTTATGGCTGTGGTGTACTGTGTGCACATGTAGGGTCCAAAATCAACACTCTGCAAGCACAAGATGAGAGTAAAAATTGGCTTTTGGCAAATACAAAAGGCATTTTCCACTTATTTTTTAAGGGATGCAACAACACAGTGTTTAAAACTGCAATAGACTGAATTTTTGACTTGCTCAAATGAAAAAAGAGATACAATCGGTTTACTAAAGTAAAGTAATTAATCTACTAACCATAAATGTAGCTGTGTGTAATTCCAAATGGCAACTTATTCCTGGTGTTAAAAAATGAGAAACAAAATCACAGTGGGTCTTTCTGTTTTTCTGACATAGTTGGATGGGACTGATGGACTGGCAAATAGGACAGATTGGAGCTAGTTCTCACACTTTTTATGCCAATGAATATTTATCAAGGTCGGTCTATTTTCGAAAGTCAATTTATATTTTAGACACACATTTAAAAGTCATGGTCACAAAAAAGCTTCTGAACATTCCTGCTTTTATTGCCCAGGAAAAAAGATACAGTTGATTGAACACATGTTGACTTTTTATGGCAACATGTCAACAGCAGGGCAATATATGGGGTTATCATATCTATATATATATATATGCAACTGAATATATAGGTTAATTATATATAGGTTTATTGATGGTGTGTTGCAGACCAGACGTCAATTTGGATCGAGGGTGAGGGGATTTATCCTCTGTTTCTTATTTCTAGCACTCTCTTTAAAAATAGTGGACACCTCCTTATGTGGAGTCCGAGCGGCCCTTTCATCTGAGAGCAGCTCTAATGATCCCTTGTAATGAGCAGACCTTTGCCATGCTAATGAGCGTTCAATTGTTCCTTCTTTTCCATGGCTTCTCCATCAGCAGGGGCAGCAATCTTGGCTGGGGGCTTCACCCTTTCCATCTACCAAAAACCCTGCTGGATCTCAGCAAAAGGGGGGCCAGATAGTTGCCTTTGAAGAGCACATAGTCATTATCTTTTCTGAGGGCTCTCTTTGGGTAATTGTGGTGGCTTTTTGGTGCGAATGATTTCTTGATATTGTAGACGAGTGATTCCCAGCATGTGCTTAATTTCTATCTGTTATTTTTTTTCTTTTCTTTTGTCCGCCATACCTGACAGGTCACGGGGGAAGGGTTTGCTTACCGCAGGGTGCTGCAAATCAATATAACACACTGGTTCTTTTTTCCGATAAATGACACAGGGATGGAGGAAGATGAGTTAGACAGACCGAAGTGAACTGGTTTATTGGAGACTCAATAACTCAAGCTATTTATATGCGAAGCCTCCTCATTTTCTTAATGACCTCTTTACCTATTTCAGGCCACCTGAGAGCTTCAGTCTGTGTTGAACTGGGATTTGTACAGAGCTCTACAGCAGTCTTTGTTTCATGATCTCTCTACATGCCTGAAGAGTGCTCTTAAGTTACTGGAATACCAGTGTTTCTAAAAATGAGTCCGCACTCCCCCTGAGGAGGACAGTGAGAGATTTACACAGCTGGTCCATGAGTACAACACAAACTCCAAGCTCACCATCCATTCTTTCTTTCTTTCTCTTTTCAGTGAGAGAGGGTGTTGGGTACATATTACATTCCCTCCAGCTGAACTCACCCCTCATCTGATTCCTGCGATCTGGGTGGTTTGTGTGTATATTGATTCATTCTTTCATCAAATGTCAAGAGTTATTTATGTACCAGTTGAATTTTTTTTTTCTCTCACTGGATGTTTATTTCTTTTTACAAATACCCAAAACTGTATTTTTGATGTAAAAAAAAATCTATTGAATGTGTATAGAGCAAGTAAAGGATCGTGTAAACTCTCATGTAAACTTTGCGTCTGTGTTTACTTTCTTAGCTGACTGTACTTTACATGAAAATACATTTATGAACATCAAATATTGATTTGAGTTTTTAAATAATTTTATTATGTGAGGAACAAGAGAAGAGCGATCCGAGAGACTCTCCACCTTTTTCCTGAGCAAACGATGAGCGCCGCCATGATGGACTTTCCGTTTTTATGCGGTCCTGTTCTGGTCTCCATAGGACTTATTGTCAAATGGGGTAAAAAGAGTGACTGAATGAATTAAACAGAAACTTTTTGAACATTACTAAAAAATTAAAATGAGTGCAGGGTTAAACTGCTGTTTTTGGCTGTCACAACCACAGCAATAAACTGAAGAAATTCCTGGAAAGTACGTGTTTTGAGGACCAGCAAATCTGAAAAGAATGTCTGTATACATAGGCCTATGCCTTGCATTTTATGCCAAAGACTGAAAAGAGAAAACGAGCATGGCTTGCAGCACTAAGTTAAAATACTCCCCATAAAAGGTAGGCTAAGTCAGGGTAAGATGATTCATAATCATAATGATTAATTTTTTCTCCTGACCATAGATGACACAAAATCTCATTTTTGCACTTTTGATGAATGGCTATGCTAATTTCACCTGAATATCAACATTTGTGAGATTTAGTCAGCCGAAACAGTTTTGAGGTTAATTGATCTAATTTTGTGTCTTTGGAAAATAGTGATCTACGACACTGTATTATGCTGAATATCAAAGATTTTTGTCTATTTGTTAATGAGGGATTTGTGGACACCTCAATGTTTTTGGATATGTGGAGTAAAAGTTATAGTTTTTATTTTGAAGTAAAAAAAATAAAAATTAGACCCTTGGGGTAAGACGTCCGTCTACGCCAAGGAACTCACTCACTCGAGGACCACATCAGAGACTTTCTGAACATCGCAAACATCACCGACCTCCCGGACTTTGTTTTGATTTACTTTTTTTGCCACGGACTCAACAAACATTTACAATCCAAACTCATCCGGGATGGTCCTCGAGGGTCACTGAGTGAGTTCCTTGATTATGGCCTTCAGGTAAGTGGCTCTGCATTCACTGTAGGAGTCGCAGAAGAGGAACATTGCGCTCCCGCACTACCCGCCAGTCCAGAGTCTTGTCCTGTCATAGTCCATGTCCAGAGTCCAGCAACGTCTCCTGTCCACGTCCAGAGTCCAGCGAAGTCTCCTGTCCACGTCCAGAGTCCAGCGAAGTCTCCTGTCCACGTGCAGAGTCCAGTGAGGGCTCCAGGCCGTGACCAGAGTCCAGCGAGGGCTCCAGCCCGTGACCAGAGTCCAGCAAGGGCTCCAGCCCGTGACCAGCGTCCAGCGAGGGCTCAAGCCCATGACCAGCGTCCAGAGAGGGCTCCAGCCACTGACCAGCATCCAGAGAGGGCTCCAGCCACTGACCAGCGTCCAGAGATGGCTCCAGCCACTGACCAGCGTCCAGAGATGGCTCCAGCCACTGACCAGCGTCCAGCAAGGGTTTCTGTCACGAGTCCAGAGACGACTCCGCCTCCTGTCACGAGTCCAGAGAGGACTCCGCCTCCTGTCCCTCCTGTCCTCGCTCCAGAGTCCGTAGTGCCTCCCAAGAAGATTTTGGGAGGGGGCTACCCATCCATGGAGGCTGGCCCTGAAAGGTCTGTGCCGCCGTGGCTCCCTGAACTGCCCGAGCCGCCGTGACTCCCTGAACTGCCCGAGCCGCCGTGACTCCCTGAACTGCCCGAGCCGCTGTGGCTCCCTGAACTGTCCGAGCCGCCGTGACTCCCTGAACTGCCCGAGCCGCCGTGGCTCCCTGAACTGCTCGAGCTCCCTGAACTGCCCGAGCCGCCGTGGTCCCCTGAGCTTCCGGCGCCTCCGTGGTCCCCTGAACGGCCTGTGCCTCCGTGGTCCCCTGAACGGCCTGCGCCTCCATGGCTTCCGGAACTCCCAGGTCCGCCCACGCTCCACGGCCCAAGTCCGCCCACGCTCCCAGGCCCATCTATGCCATGCCAGGGTCCTTGTCCTGTTCAGCTCCACGGGCCTGGCCCTCCATCCCGCCCCCGGATCCGCCTCTGCTCCACCTCCCTCCTGGACTTTTTTTTTGTTTCATGAGGAGCGTCTGGAATCCGCTCCTTAAGTGGGGGGCTCTGTCATGATTCCAGCCTGTGTTTCCCTGTCTTGTGAGGACTCTTTTGTTATTTCTTGTCATGTTTTGTAGTCCTTTGTAGTTTTTCATGTTGATTAGTTTTCCCAGGTGTTTCCCATTTAGCCACTCCCTCTTGTTATCTTGTTAACCTTGTTTCCTTGTGTATATATACCCCAGTGCTTCAGTTGTTGTTTGTCGGTCGTTGCTCCTGTATATGTGCCTGTCGTGGTGCTCCTGCCTGTTTGACTTCTTGGATTTTCTCTGTTTATGTGTTTCATAAATGTTCAAGCTGCATTTGGATTCTCATCTCTCCTCATCCCTGCTCACACGTTACACAGACATTAATTGTAATTATTGGGGTTATTATTCAGTATTCCTTGAATTAGATGTATATTTCAGACAATTACATGAAAAGTCATTTATACATTCTGTAAAAGTTTATCCAGGGGCGCAACTTACCCCAGTAGATGAGCTCTTTGAATAATTTTATATATTGTTCTGTAACAACTAAATTAGCGACTGTTTCTATTTATTTCCCATAATAACACATTGGCTGACGCATCATCATCCTGCACACGCAAAACTTATATCTAAATATGTTACAGATTAGAAGTAAATGCACATTGTTCTTAAAGGAGTCATGAACTGCATTGTTTTATGTTTCCTGTGGTGCACTTATAATTAGTTATGCATATAATTAGTTAGTATGATTTTTACATTAAAAACTGTCATAATTTAGAAAAAAAAGGCATTTTTCCTAGCCTGATTTTAGCCCTCTGATTTGAATGCTCTGTTTGAAGGGGCATGTCTGCTGTGAGACTTTAGTGTAAACGCCCACTGCTGTGATTGGCTGACATCTTTGTATATGAAATAGCCAAGTATTACATGTGTAACTCTCTCGAAAACTTTTAGCACATTTTTACTATTACAGCTCTCAAGATTAACTAATCATGAAAAGTGTTGATTATAGCATTATATTTAGATCTATATCATTATATTTAGATTGTGGCATGAAAGGTTGCAGTGATGAGCATTGTAGCTGATCACAGATGTTGAGTGCATGAATGCAGTGATCTCGTCATTGCAGCTCGATTTCTGCACACTGACTAATGCTTTCAGCATAACTAACAGTGCAAATAAGAGATTTGTTTATTATTACGGGAGTTTTGGCGCAAGTTTCTATATATAATTTAATCACAGTTTAAATTACTGATTAAGATTATTTTCATCAAAATCAAATCACCTTTATTTATATAGCGCTTTTTACAATGGCAATTGTTTCAAAGCAGCTTCACAGTGGTAACAGGAAAATAATGCAACGGAATTTGATTCGGCTGTACAGCCGCTCTGGTGAAAACGGTGATGGCATCCAGCTCATTTCAATTATCATATAGTGTCAATGCGGGCAGATCAGTAATATAGTTGAAATTTAAGTGTCCCCAACTAAGCAAGCCAAAAGCCAAAGGCGACGGTGGCAAGGAACCAAAACTCCTTCAGGGCCAGAATGAAGAAAAAAACCTTGGGAAAAAAACCTTTTCATCCTACTAAGAGAAACAATGTGAAGTTGACCGTTTAGTCACTGGTTTGAATTACTGACACATAAACAAAGAACATCTGACTGTACATGAATCATTACATATCAGAAATCACTGGTCACAGATCAGGCATTAGAATTAACAGGCATTCAAGTCCATGTCATAAAAGTCTGTTTGCAAAGTTTGTGCCAAAATTGCTGACTGATTTACCAAAGAATTCACAGTGAAATGTACCAAATACAAATAAATAATGCTCAATGTTCTGAGACATTCACATTGTTGAAAATAAATAACCACATTCCTAGCATTAGGATCCTTTGGAAGGTAATGTTATTTGTAGTCCATCCTGTATCACTCTTCTCTCCTCATCATCTCACTAACACACCTGTGGGCGGGGCCAAAGTTGCAATGATGAAGAAGGCGTTGATTTTCTTCTGCAGAAGATAGGCACGTTCCATGAGTCATTCTCTGGGCTTGGTTACAATAAAAACTGTTTTTGGACTAACAAGGACGTTTTCAATTCTGAAACTTGCAGGATATTCTTGTAGTATGATGACCTCTTATATGTCAAAAGCTCAAGGAAAATTTGATTTCTCACTTCATGACCCCTTTAAGGGGGGCATCTTCCCCCCGAACTTCACCCAATTGGGAGCTGTTTGTAGGATATGAGCACCCATCTGTTGTAGCTAACCTCATGCAGCTTTATGTCATATACGCACTCATTAAACTTTGACGGGTGAGACACTGACAAAAGACGGTCATTGCGGCACTGTAAAGTGATGGCACTATGGAGCCATGTGCTTTTAAAAAAATATTTTCATAGGATTACCGTTAAATTATCAGCTCGGACAATACGCTAATTTGACTAGAAACACCGGAGACCGTAAATGTAAGGATAATTTTGCTGAGTTGGGCGAGACGTCCGCGTTCAGGAAAAAGGTGGATAGCACAGTTATATATAGTTTCTGATCAATGGTCAATTATACCTCTTGGCAGTCACTATACAAAGTTTTGACCTTAGAATGGAGCGACTGACCAATCAGAATCAAGGATTCCAGAGAGTCATAACTGGCCAGTCACTCCATTCTACTGTCAAATCTTTGTATAGTGACTATTTTAGCTTTAATGTCTAATGTACATTTGTTATATTCCCTTCAAAATCCATATTCTTCTGCCATGAGTGGGGTTCAAAGCCATTTTGTTTGTTCAAAGGTATTTATAAAGACAGCAACAACCAATCAACTTCACCAGGAGTGGGGTTCGAACCCACGAGGACATTTGTCCACTGGATCTTAAGTCCAACGCCTTAACCACTCGGCCATCCTGGTTGTGATAGTGTGATTTGGATATTATTGCATATTATTTGTATGTAGTTAAGTTTATGGTAATGATTCTGATGTGAATGAGGTCTAATATCCACTTATTAAAAGCCTTAATTCTATATTAATAGAACAAGAAGTTCGGGAAGAATATTACATTTTTGTAATAGCCATATGCCTTTAAATGATTTCACACACTTGACAGCTATGTATAAAACCAATGAAGACACATTATACTCGGTTGTGTAGGATTCATCATCAGGATGGTGTTGATACATAATAGTACTGTAGGCTAGGGTTAGGGTTAGGTTGTACCATTTGATCACAAATTTACGAAAAGCCACAAAATTACCGTTTTGATTTCACTTCAGTCTGTCCTGTCAGGGGCTTCTGGTTTAAACTGTGGCCTAGTAAAAGCAGCTGCATCTTTTCCTTGTCGGAGAAGAAGGAAAACACATGCAGCCCCCACCAGGCCTGTGGGTCTGGCAGGGTCATAACCCAGCACCTGAGCTAATCATGGACATTATCAAAACAGCAGGCTCTCTGGGGTCTGTTTGTTTATGCTATCCAGGGTGGCCCCTCGCTCTCCCCGGGCCTGGCCCGGCCTGGCCCTCGTAACAGCACCTGGAGCAGACAGTAAACACCTCCGCCTCAGTGCTGGACGAATGGGGTGTTAAAACTGAACAGGAAAGAGGAAGAAACATTAAGCTGTAAGTCAGGTCGCGTCAGTGAGCACTGGAATTAAAACATCAGAACAGATGATGTTAGTGGAAACTGAGGGTTTTATCACTGCTTAGCTTTTTTAATTATATAGGTTCCCAATAACTTCCCAATAAGTTGCTTCACTATTAGATTTTAAAATACATACAGTATATATTACTATGATTCAGTTAAGTGCTCATCAACAATGCAATATTAGTTCATTTCCCCAATTCATGGATTGACTCTCCATCATTTGTTTTATATTCCATATAAAAGAAACAATAATTTTCCATTGCCAAATCAAACTGTTGCACATGATACATATTTTCTTTGGAATATTGTTGTAATCGATGATCAGTTTATGTTTTTTCCCCTATCCTTTAAGTTTTTTTTATAAAATCACTTTCACTATAGGAGCTGTGACAGTTTTGGAGGGAAACAACTGCACAAACATTAGTAGGTATTAGCAATGCATTTAATACATTAGGCTATTTAATGTTTTGTGCTATTAGTTGGTTGTGCAAACATGTACAAGTTTCAAAAGTTAATCCCTCACTTTAGCTGTTTTTATTTTACATCTTGTTAGGCCCTCCCATTAATGTTGTAAATCACAATAACTTAAATGTTTAAAGTTTCTAAAATTACAATACAAGCGCATATATATTTTAAATGTTACCACACAGGAACAACCATACCATCCTAAAAATAAAGGTTCAAAAAGGGTGTTTTTGAAGAACAATTTTTGGTTTCCAAAAGAACCTTAGTGAACAGTTCTTAAAAAAAAAAAAAGTAAATTAATTTTAAAGGTGCACTGTGTAAATTTTAGTGGCATCTAGCGGTGAGGTTGCGAATATCAACCGCCCACCGCTCACCCCTCCCTTTCGAAGCACATAGAGAAGCTACGATGGCAGACACAAAATGGTGACTTCACTGTAAGGGGACCCGCGGTGTATGAAGATAGAAATGGCTCATTCTAAGGTAATAAAAACATAATGGTTCATTATGTAAGGTCTTTATACACCACTGAAAACATAGTTATGTATATTATATTGCATTTCTGTCAATAGATCCTCATAAATACTACACACTGCACCTTTAATGAATAAGAAGAATTTTGATAATCCAAAGAACCTTCTTCCACTATAAAGAACCTTTTGTGGAATGGAAAATTACATGGAACCATAGATGCCAATAAAGAATTTACTCTTTATTTTTAAGAGTGTGCCACCATAGCAAATTATCAATCATACATAAGTTTGTGTATCTGGACTGTCATAACCACAGTACTGTTTAACTTAAGACTTCCAAATTGTTTTGTTGACACAAGCACATTACCACCAACCAAAAAAGAGTTTTTCCAAAACTTGCTCTTCTAGGAGTGGGGTTTAAACCCACATGAAAACCCACTGGATCTTAAGTCCAATGCCTTAAGCACGCAGCTATCCTTCATCCAGCAGGTAAAAATTATATGTATTTTACTTTTACTTTTTTTTGATATCCTTTTTCAGATGCCATATGTCACATTCTGGTCTGTTCACGTGCTGAGAGCAGAGTCTCACCCAAGTATGCATTGCCGTCATCTCTACAGGTTTATCTGAGGCAGGTCTGACTCCTTCTCATAGCTCTGAATCCCAAGCAAAGTTTTAATGAGGACCTGATAAGAACTGCAGTCTAAACATGCTCTCTTTACAATCTGTCTTTGTCTGTCTGTTTCCTCTTCACTTCTCAATTCATTTCAAAGAGCTTTAGATTACAAAAGTAGGTTTCATATTGGCAATTCTGTTTTGCATTGGCCGTATCAATTAAAGAAATTAATAGGCCTAGTCAATCATAAAATAATTTTTTCTCAAATGCAAAATCTAAGGCTAATTTAGTGCATTTACGTTATCTTCATATGTCACATGTAGCAGCGATTGTGTGATCAGTGCTGAAGGACATCTGCTCCAGAGAAACAACAGCTTGACATGTGTCCTTGCTCATCTTAACTGGAATTATTGTAAAGGCAGACAGATCTGAGTATATTTTATAAGCTCCTCAGAGTTCATAAATCAAGCCAAAGCCTTTTTCATTTACTCATCTTTATAGCTGTCCTCCAAACAGCTGTAAACAATGACGTTTTCTGGAACATATCAATTTATTGATTGAATCTACTTAAAAGAAAGCTCCTTTCATTATTGCCATACCAGTATATCTGTCAAAAGCTCTGGGTAAAAACATAAACCATATATATATGTACACAAAAACATCTTTGTGCTTGATTATGAGGGGTTTCATGGAGCAGCTGTTGTTCTAATGCACATTGTCTGATGATGAATTATTCTCATTCCACTGCTTTTGATATACTCAATGATACATGTGAGCCATTTGTATTTGTCCACTACATCAGTGTTTCTATGAGCCATAGTTAACCTGCAGTTAACAGGTGTTCCATGTGCATAGAAACATATTTTAACCTTTTTAGGGCCCAAGGCACACCGATGGTGCAAGGACCCTCTTGGAACTGTTCCATTTAGTTATTGTAATGCTTCTGAAAGCGTTCTTTCAATATTTCCTGGAAAACTGATTTGTAATATTCCAATAGTGAGTTGTGTTGCTGAATATGTTTAAAATACTGCATGCTTTGTATAGGCTATAGACCATATTCACAGCAGTGCCATCTTTGATTTTTTTTAACGGGTATGAAAGCTGTGAGGGATAGACATCTCTTCAGTGGGTTAATGTGTTTTTGGATTGCTCTGCTGACGAAACACTGCAAAAAAGAAATTTCAGTTGCTTCAGACAACACGATCTGTGGAAAATTATAAGTGATCTAGGAGCTTTATACAGCTTTTTACAGCAAATGCCATTGAAAATGTCTATCCCTCACTGCCTCTTCTTCGTACCTGTCATGGCGCTGCTCTGAATAAGGTCTATACCGTCCACATTACTTGAACGTTATGAACATTTTTAAGGCTCACTGAAAATTATATTACGTTGCTTCGTGCACTTTTTTTGCAACACTTTCAAAGTGAAATGTCTAGTGAGTGGCGCTAAAAATCAGTTTTATCTGTAAGAGATGGACATGCATCTGGCAATGTTTGATCATGATTACATATCGTGGCAGTTAAAGTGAAATGTTTAGGTTAATGCTCACGTTTGAAAATAACTGTAGCCACCACCTACACTAACCGATAGTGTTAAAGGCCCACTGAAGTGCCTTGAAACGCACAGCGTTATTCAATGTGTTGACGTAATTTCCACTGAAACAGGAAGACAGGGTGGGACATATCCATCAGCTCCTCCCCTATTTAAAAACAGCCAATAGTGTTTAGTTTATCTATAACAGGTTGGCCAGAGCCGTTGAGCTCAGTAAAGCTGGAGTTTCCTCCTAAACTCTAACCGTTTCTCATCCTAATATCCTCCATATCGCTTTAAAATATAGCATTCTGTGCAGAATTCAAATGGGTCCGATATGTTTTGTGGTCTGCGCCGACTCAATCATATGATCCGCTCTGTGCTATCATGTCTCTGGACTGTTCACATGACACTAACGTGAAACTAGACTTCATTTGCCAGAATGGAAAGCATATTTACACTGTCTGAATCATTCCCTATCCCCTATATGTGCCATTCTCCATATAAAAATAGTAATTGTGTGAACAATTGACCGATTTCAGTCTCAGCTTCAGCGTCTATTTATAGTGTAGGGGGTGGGGCGCTTCTGATTCTAGAGAGCATTTGATTGGACAGAAAATCTGATGAGAAGCTGAAGTGCAGCGTGATGTCATTAAAATCATTGATCCATATTGGCGGAAGTGAGAGACTATACGTTTTGAATATCTTCCAAATGCAAATTTTGTTGTTGTTTTGGAGCACACTAACTTATAGATAACAGTAAGGCTAACATATTCATACTAAAAGCCAAAAAACTTCAATTGAGATTTCATGGGGACTTTAAGAAAAGCAAACGTGAGATAAAAATGCATTTTCTGAAGCAACCATGCTATTTTTGCTTGCTTCTATGAGTCATTTTAAGCTCTTTTATTGTGACTTGTGTTTCACAGGACTGGTACCTGAGCATTCAATTTCACAATTGTATTGCTGTTAAAGGTGAGCTACTGAGCAAGTTTGCTATAGGCTATCAGAAAAGACTTACATATAGAGCTGGTTATATGATGTAAACATCAAAATGTATTAGTTTATAAATCATGCACTGTGGTAAAAGCATTTTGCGGTCAGAACATAGTATTGTGCAAGGAACCGCACGGAAATAAGTGTTTATTAATCGTTAATTGTTAAAAGTTCCCTATTTGGTGTGATAAATATCTTTCAGATAGTGCCTGAACAAATATAACTATTTTTTACAGAGTTGTTTGCTTGTGAAAAACTCCATGACACAATGCTAGGTTGTTGCTAAGGTGTTCTAGGGGGTTGCTAGGGTGTTCTAGGTGGTTGCTAGGTGCTTACTAGTCAACAAAGCCTTTATGATAGATATGAAGTCTCTGTGATATTTTCATACATACTGTATATGGTTCAGGTTCCTCCTCCATTGCAAGTCTTGGGAATTTTTGCTTCCGTTTTGATGTCCACAATCATAAATCTTCTTGCTCAGAAATATAACAGCACATCTTTCAGAGGTATAATTTATGTTTTTGTGTAATTTGTGCAGTACGATTTAGTTTAATACTTTGTTAAGGGTTTGTTAGTTTCCTCCTTAACCTCAAGTATTAGCAATAGTAATAGTGATGGATGCTTGTCTTAGCCAGCACTACTAACTAATGATGTGATGGTGAGCCAAGGAGCTGAAGGGAAGCAGGAGGTATGTGTGCAGAGGGTCATATGTTCATTACTTGCAGTCGGACAGTGGCTGCCGGCCAGCACATAAATATGAAGAGGACATCGGGACAGCGTGCCAGGGTGACAAATGACTGCCGCAGTGGGGGAAGAGACCATATTTCAAGGTGGAATAGCAAAGACAATACACTCTCTCAGTCTCTCACACACACTCAGCACACTGACCTTTCCCACATGAGGATCTGTGTGTGTAATCTCAGGTTGCACTAGCATAACAATCTCTACTACAAGCTCAGCATTCTGGTCGCCCGTCTCATCTCACCATAAACCAGGGTGCAATAAACGCTTGAGTATTTAAACCGCCAGAGACGAGACGCGTGACCTTTGATCCTTACGTTGAAGGACAATATGAATGATTGATTTATATTCAATACAACTCACCTCGTGTCTTTGTCCAAAGCTGTGGCGTTGTCCTCAGTGCTGAAAGAATGGTCAAAGGTTAGTGAACTTTTCATGTTTTGAGACATTTCATGACAGAGATAAATTATTCATTATACATGATTTTAGTAATTAATTATTTATGTAATTTGATTATCTTTACAATAGTATTTATTTTTAATTTTTTCCTGTTTGAGGGATTTTGGAGAAATTAAAATTTTAATTATTATTTTGTTTATTATTTAACTATATATATTTTTTTAATTTACTTTTTTATTTTATTTTTGATAATAAATCTTTATTTTAATAATAAATAATAAAAATAAAATAAAATAGTGCACTTCGTTGATGAAAACTGAAAATTGTTAATTCAAATTTTTTTTTTATAAATAAATACTTTAATAAATAAATAAACAACAAACAAAATAGTCCTTTCTTGAAATTTTCTACTTGAGGGATGTTGGAGACTGTGTATTTATTCTGATTAATCCTTAGTAATTTTAATGTAATTTTGCTTTTTTTTCTGGATCCATTGAATATTTGATCAATGCCCAGCAAGCAATAGAGTCATTCCGTGTCAACTTAACCAGAGGTCCCCGGCTCAGATTGAACCATCGAGGGCCTTTAAAATGAAGATACCAAATTGAAAGTTTGTTAAGAATCAGAATCTAAAAGGATATTAAGATATATTTAATACTCCTTGAGTTACAGGCATGCAAACTTGAGGGAAAAAAATACAAAAGGTGCTTTTTTCCCATTTTTGAACCATCACCGTTGGCATATAACGCAAGAAAGATTGCTAAAGTAAACAGATTTTACTGCCATCTTTCTAAAATCACTTTTACACGCCTGTAAATTGGCTCCAAATCTCAGGTAAAAAATCCCCCTCTACAAAATAGTGGATTACTCAGAAAATATACATCTGTAACATTTAAAATTTTGGCTTTCATCACTATTTATGTTTGTCTTTGTACAGAAAAAAAATATTAACAAAATCAAAAATTTGAGCTGGGGAAGTTTCCGAAATGTGGTTGATTTGACACGGAATGACCCAATAGCTGTCATTTCACCATCTCGGTTAACTATAGACCCGATATAATCCGGCTATGTAACCTACTTCTAGCCAAAATGACCTTGAATTTGGTTACATGTAATTTTTGCCAAAATAACTTGCGAGATGTATGATATTCCATCATGTAAGCAATGTCAACAGTGATTCCAAGGTTTTTGGTTTCATTTCTTTGACATGTTCATGTTCTAGAGATGACTAGTCTATTCTTGGGCTATGGTTAGACGTCTATTAAATTTTAACTGACAGCCCAAAGTTTGCTTTGTTTTAGCCTATAGACTTCAGGGCTGTGTTTGGACGGCTATTATACGTCTTTTAAACGCAAAAATGCTTGCTGGGTGCTTTCCAGTGAATCCTCTTTCCTGAATCCTTACATACACATAAGGTTTTGAACTTTGGCCCTGACCCCTGGAGGACATCGGACTGCCTGCAGTTGATTTTTATCTCTAGGAGATTCCTTGTTTCATCTTGCCCCTCTCTGTTGTCTTTGGCCTCTTCCTGCAGTTTGTTTGTGATTTCAAACAGAGCCTATGATAACAGGGTTGAGCTCTCTCATGATACAGAGCTCTGATAAGGGTCTCGATATCAGGTCACACAGAATCAGGTCTGGTTATCCCACAACTTGACCCAGACAGGCACAGCCTCTATTTTATTATCTGATTACTTAAAAAGTGTCACTCACATTGGGAAGCTAGATTAAACATGAGCAAGGTCACTAGGACCTGGTGATATTCGTGCGGCTCAAAGATTTTGGTGGTCACGACACCAGGCTTTTAAAGGGATCTTTCCACACACATTTCTGTTCTTTTTAATTTCAAGTCCCTTATTGCACGGGGATGTATCTCAATCCACATCTGATTGCTATCATAAAGTTCATGTGCGGGCATACTCTCAAATGCTTTCATCACGTGCATTCAGGTCAGAGGAGATATAGACTCGACATTTTGATCCATTTTGTGACATCTTTTCACCACATTATACATAATGTGGTAAATAATTAATCATTTTAATTATTTTATTTAATTAATACTTTTTAAAATTATTTATATTAGTTCTATTTTATTTAAAGTAGAGAGATTGAATTTTGAGCAAACAATAAAATAAATAAAATAAAATAAAATAAAACAAATAAAATAAAATAAAATAAAATAAAATAAAATAAAATAAAATAAATAAAATAAAATAAAATAAAATAAAATAAAATAAAATAAAATAAAATAAAATAAAATAAAATAAAATAATAAAAAAGTGTGGTGCACTACTGAGGACTCTTAATCAATACACTATTGGTTGTCACCCAGTAGCTGGTACCAGATTTTGATTTTAGTTTTTAATAAACTCATAAATAAAAAAATATTGTCAGAATTTAAATGATTTTATTTTACTTATTTAATTATTTATATTTTATTTCATTTTATTTTAAGGGAGATTGAACTTTGAGCAAATACATGTTTTTTTTTTTTTAAATAAAATAAAATAAAATAAAATGTTGCACTCTTAAGGACTCTTAACCACGACTGGTTGTCACCCAGAAGCTAGCTAGTTTGGTACCAGATAAAAAAAAAAAAATATTGAGTCACAATTGAAATAATTTATTTTATTTTATTTTATTTTATATATTTGCGTGTGTGGTAACAGACTTGCATGCAAAATCCTAGATAGATATTAAATATGATTTGCTCAAGATTTAGAATTATTAAAAACAAAACATATAATAAATTACAGCTGATGAAGCAGAGTGCTTTGAACTGTTTGGTGGTCAGGAGCACTTGTTCTTGTTTCGGCAGTGATATTAATCAGAGATGAATGTGTTGACAGCTTCATGCATCTGTTCTTCAGCCATTTTTAATGCCCCTATCAATGTTGTCTCACCTCTCCTGTCGTCCTACAACATTTTTTAAGTCCTGAGGGCCTCTTTCTCTTTTCTTCCATCTCACTTTCTCTTTTTGTTGTGACAGTTACATAAGAACCAAATTCCTCCATTCCTTTCACATAAAACAACCGTCTGACTTTGATCAAGCAAACCACAAACCTTGAGTCAAACATAACTGAAATATCACATCAGTGTCTCTGGCACAAAATTTGAGCGTCGGTTTCTTTCTGTTGTTCCATCGTCATGACAACTGTGCCATCTGTCACAACAAGAAGTGGATTGGACAGGGATATTAAACTTCCTTCAATCCTCATTAATATCTTATTCAGCAAATGTTCTTGGGGTTCAAAAGAGACAAAAAGCTGCCAAATGCATATAATTTTTTTTTTTTTTTTTCAGTTAAAGAAAGTGCCTGTGTGTATGTGTGTGTGTGTGTGTGTGTGTGTGTGTGTGTGTATTGCACATAGTTTTACTCATTCCAGCAGATTTTGTGCTCCCACCCTTAGTGCACTCACATAAAGCCGTATCTCAGTCCTAAATTTAGTTCTTTTTCGCTGCTTATTGTGCTTAAACAGTCAAATAAACACAAAATAACACAGTCGGTTATGTTTTAAGTGAACGTAAACAGAGTTGAGAAACAAAACGCATGTGTAACAGTGTAATGGATCCGTGCGTCAGGTCTTAAAGTGACAGCAGCCTAATATAAAATGCTGCCAAATTATGAGATAATATAAAAATATCTATACGGCCATTTTGTCCATGGTATCGATGTCAAAATTGTGGCCAATGAAAATGC
Organism: Coreius guichenoti; assembly: GCA_039654105.1. NCBI lineage: Eukaryota > Metazoa > Chordata > Actinopteri > Cypriniformes > Gobionidae > Coreius > Coreius guichenoti. The sequence goes on along the minus strand of CM077177.1, from coordinate 12,502,769 downwards.
TGAGTAACTAGTAACTACATGAGTTGTGTTTACTAAAACATCTCACACTTTGCAATATCAAACACTTTTGGGTTAATCATATTTCTGTGAAGGGTCCACACACATTGTTTTGAGTCTATTTTTCTTGAAGGGCTGCTTTTGGTCATATACCTGAAACTCTTATCGAGTTTCTATCTCGCAGAGAGCTGCTTTGAAGAAAGCTTCAGGTAACGGTGGAAACCAGACAGAACGGCTCCAGACAGCTTGTTAACCTTGAAGTCATACAGAACCAGAGAGGTGCAGGACTGCTATAATGAGCTGGAACCCACGGACTCTCTAGACCGCTGTTCACTCTATTTTCATTCCTCTGTATGTCCCAATGTCTACGCCGAGCACAATGGGAAAACGATACCGGTCATACATTCTCCACAGACCATAGCTTCTGTGTTCAGACGGCAATTTGATAATATCAAACCTGACATCATGGAGGGAAACCAGACAGAAGAAAAAATTGGACTTGGACTTTATTTCAGCTGTTTTTCTTAGAATTACACTGGAGAAATAAAAATAGACACAAATGACACAATTGTTGAGCTGGTGTAATTGTAAAGATCAACAAAATCAATGTGGATAGCAATGTGGAGAATTGGATGAGAAATGTTTGAGATCATATACTGAAATCGTACACTGCCCGGTCGCTGTTTGGATTTAAATAGGCAAATGCTTAAGAGTCTCTTAAGAGTGGATCATTACAGCAGTGATTATTATGTTTCTTGCATGTAATATGTTTGGCAACAATTTTTCTAACCCTAATTGATGGAGTGTGTAGCTTTTCATTTCTTAAACAACCATGTAGGAAGACACATCATGGCCATATTCCAGGATCACAGTGTCAAGATTCATCAGGCTCAAATTGTGAAAGAATGAAGAATAATTTTCACCTCTGAGTCCAGACCTTAAATTCATTGAAAGTCTTTGGGATGTGCTGGAGGAGACTTTACAGAGTGCTTGACTCTTGCATTGTCAATACAAGATCTTGACCAAAAATTGATGCACCTTTTGACGGAAATAAATGTTGTGATGTCTTCCATGGTTGTTTAAGAAATGAAAAGCTACACACTCCATCAATGAGGGTTAGAAGAACTGTTGCCAAACATATAACATGCTAGAAACAAATAATCACTGCAATAGTGATCCAGTCATTGACTGTTAAGCATTTGTCTATTAAATCCAAACAGCTGCTTTTTTTATTTATTTTTTCTTTCTTTTTTTCTGGAGTGTCTGCTCAAGAGGAAAAATTTAGAAGCTCTAAAGAAACAGTGAAGAATGAAATGGTGAAAGTAATTTTGGGGTCAACAATTAGCAAGATTCTCGATTTACTCAAATCCAATTTTTATCTAAGAGCACAATTTAGATTAAAAAGATTGTATTTGTGAATATCCTTTCCTGTGAGAAGAATACATATTTTAACAAAATAGAGGACATTACAGAACAGTCAGACTTCAAGACATGTTTTGCTGTAGGAAAACAGCTAAATTACTTCCATAAACAGTCTTTGTAATGGTCGTGACACAGCATTGTGATGAATACTATGGTTCTCATTACGATTTTCATTTGCCAATACTGTTCCTCCACACTGTTATTTTCTATCTCTCCCGCTGTCCATATTTTACCACACAAAGTGGAACAGCAGCAAAAGTCCTGCTATTACATTCCTCTCTGCCCTTATACTTTCCAGCTGCTCGAGAGACCATGCCTGCAAATGCATCTATGAAGATCCTATCAGACTGTTTACTTTAACATGCATTGCAGCTGCAAAAATCCACCACAAGTGAAGTATGCATCAAAGCAGCCCAATCTGTCAAAACAAGCAGCTTTCCTCTTCACACAATAAGTGGAGATGGCGTGAAATTATAAATGGGCTGGCGGTCTGGGATTCGAACAGAAGAATTATTTATTCATACTGGAAGTTGATTTGAGTGTACTGGGCATGTGCTGATTTGAATGGCTCATATATTTTAGGCTATTATATGAAAAACATGCTTGTTTGCTCTCTCTTTCAGCCTTGCTAAACATTTTAAGGCTCTTTTTAATAGTCAAAATTTACCCCCTGTGGCCTAAGAATCTTTCATCTATTCCCCAAATTGATCTTAGTTTTTTTTAGCTCTTGCTTCCCACTGTCAAAGCCACAATACGGTTTGTGAACACAGAGTGGACGTGTTTGACAGAAATGACATCTACTTTGTCACTGCAGACCCTGGTGACTCTGCAAAAGAAAAGTGAAACAGCAAGAGTTTGCACCCCTCTTTCACTCACAAACAAGACATTGGCTGGAAATGCGGCTGGCATTGAACTTTGGACAAATGAGATATTGTGTCTGGCTACAAGCTATTGTCAATGTGAAAGAGAGGCAAATTCAATGTGCATGTCAATCACTTGACTTCTAACCAGTGGGTCTCGCTTAACGTGAATTTGAGGGGATGACAACCAGATGGCCACTATTAAATCTAATTACACCAATGACTGTTCAAGTGGAGGATGAATTCAGTCTGGACTTGATTCAGGAGTAGGTTGGTATTGGGATTTACTTGGTTTATTTCAATATTTACCAATTGCCCTTACTTTTCCACAAAAGTGATTTTGTAAAGAAACAAGCTACTGCTAGACATTATTTCCTCTAAGGTTTTGTGTATTGCATGAATCTACAATTCATTGATAGATGCAGACCCCACTCAGAGTGCTTTTTTTCAAGCCTGTCTGAGACTTTTAAAGCATTGTTAACATTGGAAATAAAACCTGTTGATATTTCAAGGCGACGCAAATGGGGGGTTTGAAAGGGACAAAAACAAAAGGGTCCATTGCGTCTGGTAAACAAAACAGATCTTGGCAAATCTTTGGGTAAACATCTGTGAAGTTAATGAATCACATGTCTAACTTTATGTTTGGGTGAATAAAAAGTAGTATGAAAACAATTGTACAGAAAAAAACAAATCCTCACCACTAAATAAGCACTGACCCTAAATCCATTGTGTGTCGCGTAGCCTATTTACTCTAATTTGAGGTCATTCACACATGGATGTTAATTGCACTGGATGGCCCAATGATGACGCTGTCTTGAATAAACCATAGGGTGGCTGTTCCTTTTTAGAAACACTCTTATCAACATCTTGTCAGCTCTTTTTATAAGAGGCCTTTTGCCTTTTAGGGGAACGAGACTCACTGTTTGAGTAAGTCTGAGTAAGATTGTCTGAGAATGTGTTTTGGGCCTATGCTGGATACCATATGATTCATCATCAACTGCAATGCAGTCTCTATACAAAAACAGCAAGATGGAAAGTTGGGGATTGCTTCAGTCGGTCTACAGGATGTAGATATGCAAAGAGACTGGCTGAGTCCCAGTTTGCATACTCAGACTACACACTAAGGGCCAGAGTTACTAAACAGGGCAAATTAGCATGAGAGCGCAATTCCAAAAAGCGCAGATGGGAGTGGAAAGTTCTGCGCGTGATCTACTGACGATGCGCACAGACGCAGAAATCACAGACTCAGCCGGATCATTTCCATAATGACCAATAATCTACCAAGAGCAGCACAAATTAGCATCTGGTTTAAGATATGCTTTTTTTGGGCTGTAAATAATGGCGCAAACACCAGTAAATTGACAAGTGCAAACCTTAGTAAATCACTGTCAGGATGGGTTAGGGAGAAAAGGAGCGAGGACTCAATTGCAAGAAGATATAAGGTTTGTTAATAAAATATCAAGATCCCTAGCAAATGGCCAGGGCAGGGTTGGAGGGACTGACCAGGGCGGGACCGGAGGGACGGACCAGGCGGGCTCCGGCGGCTCTGGAGTCCTGGCAGAGGGCCAGGGCGGGACCGGAGGGACGGACCAGGCGGGCTCCGGCGGCTCTGGAGTCCTGGCAGAGGGCCAGGGCGGGACCGGAGGGACGGACCAGGCGGGCTCCGGCGGCTCTGGTTTCCTGGCAGAGGGCCAGGGCGGGACCGGAGGGACGGACCAGGCGGGCTCCGGCGGCTCTGGTTTCCTGGCAGAGGGCCAGGGCGGGACCGGAGGGACGGACCAGGCGGGCTCCGGCGGCGCTGGTTTCCTGGCAGAGGGCCAGGGCGGGACCGGAGGGACGGACCAGGCAAACTCCGACGACTCTGGCCGATTTAGGAAACCAGGGCGGCGCACAGTGGCTGGAGCCATCCCTGGACGCTGGCCAGTGGCTGGAGCCATCCCTGGACGCTGGCCAGTGGCTGGAGCCATCCCTGGACGCTGGCCAGTGGCTGGAGCCATCCCTGGACGCTGGCCAGTGGCTGGAGCCATCCCTGGACGCTGGCCAGTGGCTGGAGCCATCCCTGGACGCTGGCCAGTGGCTGGAGCCATCCCTGGACGCTGGCCAGTGGCTGGAGCCATCCCTGGACGCTGGCCAGTGGCTGGAGCCATCCCTGGACGCTGGCCAGTGGCTGGAGCCATCCCTGGACGCTGGCCAGTGGCTGGAGCCATCCCTGGACGCTGGCCAGTGGCTGGAGCCATCCCTGGACGCTGGCCAGTGGCTGGAGCCATCCCTGGACGCTGGCCAGTGGCTGGAGCCATCCCTGGACGCTGGCCAGTGGCTGGAGCCATCCCTGGACGCTGGCCAGTGGCTGGAGCCATCCCTGGACGCTGGCCAGTGGCTGGAGCCATCCCTGGACGCTGGCCAGTGGCTGGAGCCATCCCTGGACGCTGGCCAGTGGCTGGAGCCATCCCTGGACGCTGGCCAGTGGCTGGAGCCATCCCTGGACGCTGGCCAGTGGCTGGAGCCATCCCTGGACGCTGGCCAGTGGCTGGAGCCATCCCTGGACGCTGGCCAGTGGCTGGAGCCATCCCTGGACGCTGGCCAGTGGCTGGAGCCATCCCTGGACGCTGGCCAGTGGCTGGAGCCATCCCTGGACGCTGGCCAGTGGCTGGAGCCATCCCTGGACGCTGGCCAGTGGCTGGAGCCATCCCTGGACGCTGGCCAGTGGCTGGAGCCATCCCTGGACGCTGGCCAGTGGCTGGAGCCATCCCTGGACGCTGGCCAGTGGCTGGAGCCATCCCTGGACGCTGGCCAGTGGCTGGAGCCATCCCTGGACGCTGGCCAGTGGCTGGAGCCATCCCTGGACGCTGGCCAGTGGCTGGAGCCATCCCTGGACGCTGGCCAGTGGCTGGAGCCATCCCTGGACGCTGGCCAGTGGCTGGAGCCATCCCTGGACGCTGGCCAGTGGCTGGAGCCATCCCTGGACGCTGGCCAGTGGCTGGAGCCATCCCTGGACGCTGGCCAGTGGCTGGAGCCATCCCTGGACGCTGGCCAGTGGCTGGAGGACTGGAGGAAGCCCTGTGCTTATTCCAAGCACGCAGGTATGCCATCACATAAAACCCAAACACAGCCCTCTTGACCGTGTCTGGACTGACGGGCACCTCCTTGAGGTTGATAGCAGGCTCTTGGACGGTCTCCAGGCTTGGGATAACTGCTATCAGGTCCTCCACCGCGGTCTGGTCCTCCTGGACCACCAGACATGCGACCCCCGAAGTCAGGTTCTCCTCAGTGGAGGTAACCGAGGAGGTGGACCTCTTCTTCCTCCTTCTCCGGGTCACCGGAGGGCTGGGGCCTCCACTGACTGTAGATGGAAGAAGGGAACAGTCAGTGGATGGTAAAGATGGTAAACATGGTCTACAAAGTCCCAGAAACCAAAACCCCAGCCTCTCCATCTCCTCCGGGCTGAGAGGCATGTCCAAGCAGAGATTAAACACCTCCTTAACCACTGCCTCAGTATGGTCCAGATGGTCAACTTCGACGAGGAAGGCGCATGCGAAGTCTCTCACGTCAGCCCCCTGCTGACAGATGTAGCGAGAGTTAACATATCTAGCTAACTGCAGGCGGCTGGAGGGTTCAGTTGAGGAGGATGGAAAAAGAAAGATGCCCACCTTCTGCTGAGTCCTCTAAATGGCTGGATCGTTATGTCAGGATGGGTTAGGGAGAAAAGGAGCGAGGACTCAATTGCAAGAAGATATAAGGTTTATTAATAATAAAGTAAAACAAACAAAACACCCACAAGGGGGAAAACCGAGCATACCACACATAGGGAACCAGGAACATGAATCATGGACAGTAGCAAAGACAGGGAACAGAAGACAACAATCCAGCACAGTACAGCAAACACAAGGAGACTAAATAGGGAACAAACAAGGCAGGTAATGAGGGAGAACAGGTGGGGCAAATTAATCAGTAATCAGATAACAAGAGGGGTGGGGTCAGACAATAGACCGGAGAGCACATGGCACAAAGAACACGTGACCAGCCATGTGCTCACACAAAACATAACAAACACATGCACATGGCCAGTAATGACAAATACCAGCCATGTGCTCACACAAAACAAGACAAACCCGGGAGTGTCAGAGTTCTGTCACAAAACCAAGAATATACTGAACAGAAGTGACAGAACCCTGACAATCACCTTGCATGATTCATTTAAATACTCTCCTCCCATACATTTTGCGTCTGAAAGGGAAACTCCTACAAATGCATATGCAATAAGGTCAGTTTAATTTTTCACCTCATGCCTTTAGTAAATCCTGACAGTAGTTTTTTAACGGCAAAAAAGGGTTTGCACTGGCGCAAGCTATTAGTAAATCTGGCCCCAAAAGTGTGTAAGGGGATTGCACGTCATAAATTCCATCTTGATGGCTTCTTTGCTGTAAAATTATATAATTCAGACACCTTTATCGTGCTTTTTTTAATGTACTGTATATGATTTAGAACAGTCAACACATTCAATCTTGTATACCTATTATTTAATATGGATATTATGCAAATATGGATGCAGAAAGATATTACTTTTTTGCCTTTAAATCTGTAGTTTAATCTTGATGATGATTTCTCTTTACCATATACACAAATATACACAATAAGAAGAAAATGCCTGTTTTATCTTTTAGTACCTTACGTATGCAGACCAATAAGCAAACATTGTCTTCATAGTGTCATTGTTTGTTGAGAGTTTTTTGATGTGTGAACCTTAAATCCTGGTTCTTTTATGAACCTCACATCTGTGTAAATAAAACCGTGTGCATATCTCTTGTAAAGTCTTGTGATGCTCCATGTAGAGTTACATGAGAATAAGGGAGCCCTGCTTCTTAGTTCACTGTGATTGATTGTCTGAAAATAAAACAGGACTCATACCATATTTATTCACTCCATAAACCTTTTCATATGCCGGCGGTCTGTGTTCCATCGTCCGTGTTTAGTGGTGATGTCAGCACTCATGAACCGCCCCCATTTATATTAACCATACCGCATAATCGTATATGGAAAGTCATTTAACAGATAACCACCACTATGCTTTATGAAAGAGGTTTTCCTACACACTAATTGCCTAAACTCATTCATACTGATAAAATATTGTAGATTTCAGCTGAGCTTGCTGAAAAGAAACTCAGCACTGTTCTCCCAGACAGGAAATGAAAGCAGCGTGAAATGACAGGAGTTAAGGACAGAAAACTTTCCCCCTGGCTTCCGTCCCTGGCGGCTGTGTGTTTTTATTAATGTTCTCTCATGATCGATTGCAAGAACATCGACTGGCCAGCCAGTCCCCAGCTGGTATAGTTTTCTTGGTTAACCGCAGAATTCACAGTACTTTATGGTGCTCAATTCAGGGGCAGAGTCTCTGTTAATCTCCATTATGAAGTCAGAGCTGTCATCATATGCCGACCCTAGGTGAACAGTGCCTGACTTATAGCCTTATAGCAAAAGTAAATTGTTTTAATTGTTCAGTGATTGGCCTTTTTAGAGATCTACTTCAATCTTGTGCTATAGGCAATGCAGAAAAAAAAGTCAGACCCATAGAACTGTCATCAACACCAGTAGGTGGTTTGTTTTAATGCTGAGTTCAGATTCATCAAACAATCTCCAGTGATGAAGAATCTGCAGTAATGCTGTTGAATGTCTTATAAAGTGCACAAAAAAAACTACTAAAAAAAATATGTGTATCTTTAACAACATATGGACAATCAAAACCTACTTCATTTTGATACGGACATCAAATTGATACTGAAAGTAATGATAATTTGCAGTTCAGTAAGTGGTCCGTTCGGTTCAGTTTGGTGAAGGATTTGTCAGACTGATTAACACCGGTAACTCATCTTTTTATATGATTCATTAAGAGAAACGGCTCATAAGAATCATTAGTTCAGGAATCAGACTACAATGGTTCACTAACAAGAACCAGCTCAATAGATTCATTTGTTCAGGAATCAGACGACACTGGCTGCTGTATGTTTTGATTCACTAAAAAGAACCGGTTCATAAGAGTCATTTGTTCAGGAATCAGACTACACTGGCCACTGTATGTTTTAATTCACTAAAAAGAACCAATTCATAAGAGTCATTTATTCACGAATCAGACTACACTGGCCACTGTATGTTTTGATTCACTAAAAAGAACCGGCTCATAAGAGTCATTAGGTGTGTTCGACTTTGAGCGGCGCTGCGCAAACCGATCAGTGTATGACATCAAAGTACCACGGGAGCGACTAGAGAGCCGACGACTCCGTATGCTTTCGAAACGCTCTTGCGGTACTTTGATATCATACACCGATCAGACTGTGTAGTGCCGGTTCCTAAAATTTCTTTATTGCTGAGTGATCATAGAGTAGAATAGTAGTCTTCTGTCGAGAATAGCCTAATCAAAGGTTGCCAATAACATCATAGTATATTTTGGAGAACAAAATTACTATCCAATCACAATTCCCTATTGATTAACTTGCAGTTAATGAAGGCGGGATTTGGCTTTAGTGATTAGCGCAGAGGAAATCAAGTGGGACGCAAACATGTCAATAAAAGCGTGAGCGTAGCCAACATTTTTAATTCCTAAAAAGGAAGTCGCTGTCAGAGGCAAGAAAATTAAGATGTGACATTGTGGAGCTCGCTTTTTTTCCCTTTGTGAATAGGCTATATATCTACATACACAGTACTATAAAGTTAATGACACTTCAGACTGATAAAGAAACATACATGAATGAGAAAATAAAGCACAGGACGATGTTAAGATTTATTAAGTGCAATAAGTCATAAAAAAAAATTGATGTGCATTTCGCTGAATGACACACACCAGAGGCGCCCACGCACAGAAAGCTGCCTCTTTCAGGACAGCATGCAATCCCAAATTAATTTCTCTTTGTGACTGAATGGTCAAAATACACACACAATTATGTCAAAATGCCCATCGTGTGGAGTATCTCATGTACAGTAAATACAGTCGGTTATGAATGTAATCTGGGTGAAAACCGGATGTGTGTCAGTATCCCTGCATTCAGTCTTACGGCCCTAATATACTCACGACAAAGTTGTTTTTCATTCTTCGCTTAGGGGTAAAATGAAGTTTGAAATACGTAACCAACGATATACTGTTATGTGTATATATATGATATTTATGTTAATATGTGCTGTACGCTTTCCTCTCAATAACAAAATTGCGAAAACAGCAAGTATTTTAATAAGAAAAGCATCTGATCATAGCAACGTGGATATGTTTGCACGAGCTCTGCAAATCGGCACTCTAGAAAAAGTCGTATCATGTTAAAATCAAGCAGCTTTACCATATTAAAACAGTGTCAGTGTCTCGTTTCTTTAGAAGTACAACTTCATTTTCTACTAAAGCAGCTCTCCATGCAGTATGTTCATGTTTTCACTCGTGGACGTCTGACCTCGACTGACTGAACAGGACAAATGAACTGGAAAAGATTTCCACATCAAAAAAGGCGGAGCCTCAGCGCACACCCACCTATTACGTAATCACACGGACCAATGGTAGTATGAAGTAGAGACCTGCACTCCCGCGGAACTACTGCGGGACTCGCGGGACCCAGTGCAATAGAGTGCGGCGCGGGACTAGATTTGATGGCCGAGTGCGGTCGCGGGCGATAAGGTACTCGTGTGTGTGCGGGTTGCGGGAGAATAAAACTATTCGCGGGACTCCCGCAAAATAGAAATATCTAAAAATAAAACATCTAAAAACAAATAAATTGTTATTCATCTATTGCACAAAAGCAACAAGAGCAACTAACACAAAATAAAAACGATTTACAGGCGCAAGCATAGGCAGAGTTTCTGTTTATAACATGTTTTTGCTGCGTTGTGCAATGTAGACATATCACGGACATATGTGTTGATTTCTAAAACGCAATGGCCAATCAGATGCATTTAAGATAGAATCCACTCACCGCTCAAAGTGAGTTTTTGTTCAGTACCGAATTCTGCATGCTGGCAAATCCTCTGATTATAACAAAGAAAGTGTAGACATTATGAAAGATTCATTGTACAGTCAGCTTCATAATGGAGCTTTGTGAGATTGCGATGAATTGAGATGTCAGCTTTTTAGGAGTTATTAAGGGAGCGCACTTTGCGCGCATTCTGCCACGCCAAACCATGCACGCGCTTGCTTTTATGTTAAATTACTTGAAACTGTTTCATGGACGTACAGAAAAAATCTATTTATACTTTTATGCGGGCTTTTGCAGGCGGGCGCGGGACAAAACATGAATGTTGTGGGCGGGAGCGGGAGAAGGTAACGTATATTTTTGCGCGAGCGGGACAGAATCCTGCGGGAGCGGGCGAGGGCGGGAGCGGGCCTGAAAAATCCGTCCCGCGCAGGTCTCTAGTATGAAGGTGTTTACCAGCCATAGCGAACTTTTCCGCAAAGTTAGCTTTGGCAAGCGGTTTCGAACTCCCAAAATGAACTCCAAACGAAGTTCGTTTTGACCTGATTTTGTTCGAAATAACATCACATCATTTTGCGCTTCGATTTAGCTTGAAGTATATCGGGGCCTTTACAGTGACAGCAGCCTTATAAACCTGCTTTTATCTGTGCCATTAATGTAAATTAAACAAGAAAAAAATGTTAAATGCATACATACATACAAGTATTGTCACGAATCTCTAGAGGGCGCAGACTGATGGGTCCTTAAAGCAACCTGCTGACAATTACATTAACTACACGGCCTTAGTTGATTGGTTCCTGTTACATCTGCAGCCAATGAGCTTGCTGCTCAACATTTAAATAGTCTGGTTCAGTGTTTGCTGTAGCAGTTTGCAGTGCGCTTCAGAGTTCCTCTTAAACCCTCCACCTTCCCCAGCTCCACCTGTATAGATCTGCTACGGGTAATTTTATATATGCTATTTGTGCTGAAGCAGTGTGTCTTTACATGCTCACATGCTGTTTGTATTGGAAGTAGCAAGTCTCTGTACTTACTCTGCAGCAATAAACCACTGAGGGTGCCTGACCATCGTTTCTACTATGAGAAATCTGATCACCCTAGTTCTACAACTCAATAGAAAGACGTTAGGTACACTGTCTTTTTACTGCACATTCAGATTCATAACTCAGCTAAAATATGATTTCTTTTGCAGTGGTTTCACGAGTTTGTTTGCCCATGTAATCTTTAAGCTATTAAGGTTAAATGTGTTTGGCTTGCTGTCCGCAGTGGAAGGGCTCAAGGAAGCAGCTTCAACTCCAGCTTAGATATACCCCCCAGTGGGACTACTAATGCTTGGAAGATGAGTATGGTAGCAAAATGCCTAAATTATGTTGGTGGAGTTGGGGCGATAGAGGGATGCCAATACAGCTGATGCCGGAGCAAGGTGAGTGGCTACTTATATGCTCCAGCAGTTAATTGAAAGATTAGATGGGTTCACTCCTCCCGAAATTACGTTTAGGAACTTCACGTAGAAAACACAATAGTTTAGAGGATCCTTTCACATTCTTTCCATATCGGAATTTATCTCTTAGTTTATGGAGTTTGCTATCAGCAGGGAAAATCTGTAGGTGTCACTGCGCTTGCATTCAAAACAAAGGGGATTTTTTTAATTTGGCTAATGGCTTTCAGAACTACCTTGGCAAATGACGCTGAGAATCTGATAAGGTTAAGAGGGTAATCTAACTCCCAGCATGCCTCTGTCATTTTACAGTTATCTCAGATTAGACTAGAATAGAAGAATGCTGGGCAGCGGCTGAAACTCCGTTAGTTTATCCAACAGAGGAAGGCAACTTGATATAATCCCCAAATAGTAGCTTACCTAGGCACCACATAAGTTACATTTGAAGTTTAATGTAAGTTAAACCTAATGTGATACCTCTGATGTGACAAAGCTAATTTCTTCATGCAGTTCACTGACTGATAATAATAAAATTATATTATATTTAATAATGTTATATTTTACATACAAAGTAATATATAGTGAAATGAATCAAATATGTATATTTATTGTATATTTATATATATATATAATATTATGACAGATTATTGATTTATCCTAGAAGTCTGTCTTACTCATGAAATCCTTACCATAATTTCATCATAGGAAAAGACTAAAAAAAAATTGTTAAAGTCTTCCAGAACCAATTACTGCCCACTCCCAAGTGTTCAATTAGTGTTTTTTGTACCATATATATATTTGTATTCACAAAGTTCCTTGTTTAAAATTCCATGATGCAAAGCCATGAAGCAAATCTTCAGTGTGTAATTAAAAGTGTGAGTGGTCCCTGCGGACGGAAGGTGTTACTGAGTCATTGTGCAAACCTACGCACTCTTGCCAACCTTGGGGACGGCAAGGTCATCGCTGATGTGTTGTGCTGTTCACAAGTAAGCTAGCATGCCTTGTGAAATCATAATCTGTTCGGAGAGCCCTTCACATTTCCAATTTCTTCTCTCTCTGACTGTCAGCACTCTATTACAGATGAGGTTGCTATGGTGATGCCGTAGTGCTTTCTGACAGCATTCAAAAAAGGCTATAAAGTGTGTATTTTAAGTTCTTTATTTCCACTGATAAATTGCAGGCCTGCAGATAGTGTCACTGGATGCATGTGCACTAATCAGTCCCTTCTGAATGCTGACACAAGAATGGCACATTCATTAAGTCTCTCCTTAAAGGAGCAATGACCTTGCAAGGGTGTGTGCTAAAAGTAACATACTGTACATGTTCTTACTCAGTTTACAGCGGTATATAAATACACACACATAGATGAACACTAACATATAGAGTATATTAAAGCAAGACACTGTTACAGTTGCCATTACTGGATATTTCACAATTACTTTGAGTTGGAAATGTCCATTTTGTTAAATTTTTTATTTTATTATTTTAAAAATATTTTAAATAAATGTTTGTGATACTTTTATGGTTTTATTTTAACATTAGTTAGAAAAATGTATGTGTGTGTGTGTGTGTGTGTATGTATATATATATATACACTCCTCCTCACAGGGGATGATTTCATTACAATATTAATAACTACATATGAATCATTCGTTCCAGGCTAAATGTTCCATGTGTGAGTTGCCTTAGGGGAAAAAGGAGTTGACACTGATACAAACGCTACACACAGAGACTCCTACGCAAACACATGTTCCCCAGAGCAGGAGCCTGTCACCACAGTGCAGGGACGTCTCTTTGTCACCATGTGGTCAAGGCTCACTGGATCTGCGCCGCATGTCTTAATCTAACAGATCAGAGCGCTCAGGCGAGCCCTGATGGCTGACCATTTGGGTGCCTTTTCAGTTTGGGGATTAGGGTTCATTTTTAGGACACCTTTTATTCTATCGAAAATTACATTTCCCAAGACAATGGGGGTTGAGTGGAAACCATGTCAAAATGGCCGACCCTGAATGATGCGTTTCATGTAACCTCGCTTATTCCATTGTATTGACAAGCAGCTTTGATGGAATATGCTGACTGAGGTCATCATGCTGTCAAATTATATATAATCAAAGAAATAAATTAAGCAAAGAAATATGTTGAAATCAGTGACTAATATCACAGAATTTAATTAGAGTTGCACTAGGGCTGTCAAATCGATTAATCGCATCTAACATAAAAGTTTATCGGTGGTTGCTAAGGTGTTCTGGGTGGTTGCAATGTTCTGTTTGGCTAGGGTTTCCTGGGTGGTTGTTATGGTGTTCTGAGTGGTTGCTAGAGTGTAGCTAGGGTGTCCTCAGTGGTTGCTAAGGTGTTCTGGGTGGTTACTAGAGTGTAGCTAGGGTGTTCTAGGTGGTTGCAATGTTCTGGTTGGTTGCTAGGGTTTCCTGGGTGATTGTTATGGTGTTCTGAGTGGTTGCTAGAGTGTAGCTAGGGTGACCTCTGTGGTTGCTAAGGTGTTCTAGGTGGTTGCTAAAGTGTAGCTAGGGTGTCCTCGATGGTTGCTAAGGTGTCCTCTGTGGTTGCTAAGGTGTTCTGGGTGGTTACTAGAGTGTAGATGGGGTGTTCTGTGTGGTTGCAATGTTCTGGTTGGTTGCTAGGGTTTCCTGGGTGGTTGTTATGGTGTTCTGGGTGGTTGCTAGAGTGTAGCTAGGGTGTCCTCAGTGGTTGCTAAGGTGTTCTGGGTGGTTATTAAAGTGCAGCTAGGCTGTTCTAGGTGGTTGCAATGTTCTGGTTGGTTGCTAGGGTTTCCTGGGTGGTTGTTATGGTGTTCTGGGTGGTATCTAGAGTAGCTAGTGTGTCCTCAGTGGTTTCTAAGGTGTTCTGGGTGGTTGCTAAGGTGTTCTGGGTGGTAGCCAGGGTGTTCTAGGTGGTTGCAATGTTGTGGTTGGTTGCTAGGGTTTCCTGGGTGCTTGTTATGGTGTTCTGGGTGTTTGGTAAGTGGCTTCTAAGGTGTTTTGGTTGATTGCTATGGTGTTCTTGGTGGTTGCTATTGTTTTTCTGGGGGGTTCTGGGTGGTTACTACGGTGTTCTGGCTGGTTACTAGGTGGTTCTGGGTGATTACTGGGTGGTTGTCTCTATGATACTCTTGTCTCTAGATATGGCTCGTATTCAACCTTAAGTTCAGCAAACACCACTACCTTTTTGTGGTTTCACATGGTAAACATGGTCAAATTAACAAACTGCAAAATGACTTTTAGTGTCACAAATATGAAGTAGTAATTGTTCATCCACCTCTAACCTGCTTTCCTTCATGTGTCTTTCCATTACAAAGACATGCGCAGCCAATGTAGTCTAGGGTTTTTGTAGTAAAAGGCAGATAACAGGCTATCGCTGAGTCTCAGTTCCTTGACTGACATCCCATTCAGCATCAGTGACATGAGTCAGCCTCCTTGGTTTATCCATGAAAGACATCTGTGCACCGGACAGGTTGATTGACCGCACTCTCTCTCTCTATCTCTCTGTGCGTATGCATGTGCATGTGTGAGAAAAAGAGGGGGAGACAGTGTGAGATTGTATTAAATATGTGGTCTCTAGTCCTCTGCCCTGCAGCAGGTTGGATTCAACCTACTCAGCTAATGTTTTGCTCCGGTGAACCCTGTTGCTGATTTATGCCTGGAGTGGAAACATATCCGCATAAATGCAGATATCTCACTTTTAATTGGCTCATCCAATTCTCTGAGAATCTAAAAATGATTATGATTACAGCATAGGCATGTAGCGGGTTCTCAACAGAGCATCTTTTTGTTATCTGGTTTTGGGGTTACAAATGTTTGCATTAATTTAATCTCACAGTTTTAATCCGTGCCCCAGCCCTTGAATGTAGACACAGTTGGGAGGCTTGATTGTCTCTCCATTGTTTTTGTTTGACAACATGTTAGCTTTGTTTTTGTCTGTTGATGCATGAGTATTTGCTTTTCACATGCATGGCAGTGAAGCTCATTAGTGAGATTTTGTCAGTGTAGTCTCCAGCCAAGAACTATGTTGATTACAGTATTTAATGTGCAATCAAGTGTCACATATTTACTGTATGTGGTTAATGAGGGCAAACTATTATTATGCAATCTTAATGAATGCAGATTTAGCTTATAATCAAATACAAAATACACAATTAACTCTTTCACCAACATTGACGAATATCACTGTTATAAGGTAGGGGGCGCTATTATGCATCTCCTGAACGAGTACAGTATCTCCAGATCAAAACACAAGCAAAGAAGAAACAGAAACAAGCGATCTCATATGTAAGCAGATGCATATGAAAAATAATGCGATCATCAACAATAAACAGCATATAAATCAAAACGGCCTAATGTTACTGAATGTCGACCCAGGAAGTGGTTAGGTCTGTGCAAGTTTTGGGGGTGTTGATGGACTCATCTGATCCAGATGTAGTCTGAGACAAAAATGCATTTTCAACGCATTCAGCTTTTTGCTCAAAATGTTGCTTTTTTATTAAACTTACCCACATTCAAGTGTTGATTAAAAAAAAGATGCATGAAGCTAGAATAAAACAACTGATTTTTTTTTTTTTTTGTTTAAAACCTTGTCAGTTCTTTCTCTGTTGCATGTTCAGTCAGATATCCATACAACAAAATATTGTGGGAAATTTTTGCAAAAATGACCAAAAATGCTGGCGGTGGCTGGCAACTAAAAAAAAAAAAAAAAAAACGCTGGCGGGAAAAGAGTTAATACAAGCTTTTAAAGGGATAGACGTAGGCCCGGTTTCACAGACAGGGCTTAGACTAAGCCAGGATTAGGCCTTTAAGTAGATTTTATAAATGTGTCTTAGAAAAAAACATTGCTGGTGTGCATCTTGAGAGTTCCAAAATGGAGATAAAACAACATAAAAGTAACAAGTATGTATGTGGTCTGTTTCTCACACAAAGCTGTCACACGGCTTCAGAAGACTTGGAATGTGCGTCCATTGTGGAGCTTGATAGACGTGGTCGCTGTGAATTGTCATTGTATGTGAAAAAGCTGCTTGAAGATTGTTAAATTTTCTCTTTATACTGTATGTTCCACAGAGAGAACAATAGCATATGGCCTTGGAACAGCATGAGGGTGAATAAATGATAATAGAACTGTCATGTTTGTGCGAACTATTTCTTTCTTCCAACAATGAATGCAATTAACATTTTACTAAAGGCATGTTTTCTATGCAAAGTAATAAGAATATGAAAATTCTAATATAAATACTTCCAGTTCAGTTCTATTGAAATAATTTTGCAGGACTCCTGAATAAAGGCTTGGCACTAGACCTTGAGGTCTGAAGCATCCCATTATGAAGGAGTGAACAAAAATGCTATCATCATATGATGCAGGAGTAAGTGCTAGCGCATGATTTTGATGACATTTTACTCAACATTCCCAGAGCTTCTGCAGAAGTAGCTTGTCAATGCCCCGTGCTGTCAAGTTTTTTTGCCTTAACATGCTTTTGTGACCTTGTAACATTCTAGAAATTTGTTTTCTTTGTGCCTAGCTGTCAATTCTCAAATTCTCAACCTTGCACTGAGGGTCAATTTGTCAGATCCTTCTGTTTAGTGTCTTGCCCACCAAACCAAAAAGGTGTGACTCTCATTAGTACACAGTTTTCATGCAAAGAGTATGAAGCTTTATATCCAGTTATATCCAGCAATATCCTACTCTTCTCTCCAAAGTCGAGACTGCTGCTTTGAGCCTGGGGCACTGCTGATCATGCATAAAGGGTAAATAAATTGTGCGTCATAGTGGTTTTTAGGTGAATGGTCAGCAAATGAAAAATGCAGAATAGGTTCCAGCCCGTGGAAGGCCTGATTGCCATCACTGATGAGAGAACCGTCTGCCCTTAGAATGCGTTTGCCTTTGGTTTGGTTTCTCAGTTGCAATGATCATTTGACATTATCATGTGGGTTCCCCTCATGCGGCAGAGGCGTTCTGTCTGCTTCTGTCATTAAATGTCGGGCTTCCAACAGGAACATAGAGTAGCCAAGCATTAGATTGAACGTCGTGTTTAGTTAAGCCCTTCCAGCCATCTCTGAAGGAAAAATAAACCAACCCTTTGTATCATTCCAGTCTTGGAAACTCTAATTCACTTGACAATCTTCCTACATCATCAAAAGCAAATTAACTTAATTTAAATTCATAAACGACATCAGTGCAATCAAAGATCTGTGCAATGTTTGTGTTCTGGTTTTATTTCTGCTTTTTTATTTTTGCTGTTGAATCTCAATGACTGTTTGTGAGTGAAAAATACCTTTTTTTTCTCCATTTCCTACCCATGTACACTACTGTTAAAAAGTTTGCAGTTGGTAAGGTTTTTTTTATGTTTTTGAAAGTCACTTAAGCTCATTGAGGCTGCATTTGTTTGATTAAAAATACATTAAAACAGTAATATTGTGAAATATTTTTGCCATTTAAAACAACTGTTATCAATTTGTCATGGCTGAATTTTCAGCATCATTACTTCAGTCTTCAGTGTCACATGATCCTTCAGAAATGCTGATTTGCTGCTCAAGAAATATTTATTATTATCAATGCTAAAAGAGTTGTACTGCTTTTGTGTAAAAATAAAAAAAAGATTTCAGCACTCTCTGATGAAAAGAATGTTCAAAGAACAGCATTTGTTTGAAAAAGAACTCCTTTGTAACATTAATGCCTTTTCTGTCACTTTTGATCAATGTAATGTGTCCTTGCTGTAAAAAATTATTAAGTTCTTTCAAAAAAAAGATGCCAAAACCATTAAACTCTAGTGTAAAACTTAGTGTTATAGTTGGTCACCAGGGTGTTGCTATGTGTTTGCTATGGAGTTTTGGGTGATTACTTAATGGCCTAAGTCAAAAGAGCCCACAACCTGGTCCCTAGATAGACCTATTTTATCATTCACTAGGCGAAAATTGTCATTTTGATTACCTAAAAAAGTAATGGCACTCAACAAGCCACATGATTTGAGCTACAGTGTCTGTAGCAGCAAAAATTATGTGGGAACAAGATTGCGTTCAGTTTTTAGGCCTCTGAGGCAGTGGAGCTCTTTCTGTTCAAGCCGACTTTAAAGAGCACATGGTTACTGTAGGAAAACTCATATCCCATAAATGACCTTCCAGCTACGAGAGCAAAGAGAGAAAGAGTAAATGTTACATTTACGCGGCCAGCTACACTTACAAAAATAAAGGTTCTTTATTGGCATTAATGGTTCCATGGAGAATTTTTAGCGTCCATGGAACCTTTCCATTGCACAAATGTTCCTTATAGTGAAAAAAGTTGTTCTTTACACTAAGAAAAAAATGGTTCTTTTAAGAACTGTTTACTGAAAGGTTCTTTGGGGAACCAAAAATGGTTCTTCTATGGCATTGCAGTGAAAACCCCTTTTTAGAACCTTTATTTTTTAAGAGTGTACGTGTATACAAGGAGGTTTTTGTGCAGTTGTGGTGGGGGTAGAACCAACCTGATGAGGTTCATAATTTAGATATGAGATTCAGAATGAGAAAATGAAGTGATTGTTTTTGTTTTGATTCTGCTGGGACAGATAAGAGAACTCTTGCACAAAACAATTAGATGCTGCTTGTTGTGCTTTTTTTATGTTTGGACATGGCGAAATAGTTCAGATAATCAAACAAGCCTAAACAAACATGCCCTCTTTACGCTAGTGCTCAGAAAAACGCTAATAGGAAATTCCAATAACGCTGCTGTTCGGTAGGGGGTATTTTAGAGGAATGTTCTACAATACAAGTAGATCCCTAAACTTTAGAGGACTCCATCTTTTCCATGTAAAAAATATTTACATTCTCTCTGAACATTTTCTGTTTCCACAACAGCAGTTACTGTCCAAAAATATACAGTAAAGTGTTCATAGACTACACTTTCACAGACAATTCTTCGTAATGGCTCTACCAGATCCTACCGGATCCAGTTACACAGACTTCATAAACAGTGTGAAATTCCTGAATGTTCTGATAAAGGCAGGTGCTGATGATCTTAATGATGATAAGCTAAGATTTCAATGTAATTATCTGCAATCAAAGTATTGGATTTCAATATATCAACAGTGCAAAAGAGGGGAAATAAAGAAAGACATTAATGAAAGACATTGGTCATTATCTGAGAAATCCATCATTAACTTTTCTACAGACGCCTGCTTAATATTTTACACTCAGAACAACTGAATAAAGATAAACATCCACATTAAGAATTACACTTGGATTGTCTTTCTGTTTATTAGGTCCCTAGACTTATTATCTTATCAAGCTGAATCAATGGTCAATATTGGTCAACACAGATTTGACCCATCACCCCTATCAACCAATCACCTTATGACCTCTGAAACCTGCAGAATCATGTTCCACCACTGCTTGAAAGTCCTTGATTGACCCCTAGTGTTAATAAAACAGATTTCAAGCTGCTTATAAACACTCGCCTGTCAGCCAACTGAGCCAAGCATTTGTTGGTGTAAATGAACCATTGTAAAAATCTACACCCTGGATAATATAGTATAGATCATATTTCCTGTTAACATCTTGATTAAATATACAGAAAATTTGGGAAGAATGTTTTTTGCTGTAAGTTGTAAGAGAATTCTTGAAAAAACAAGAGCAGTTGAAGTTTTGTTCATGAACATTAGCCTTTGTTTGATTTGTATTCATGCCAAATTAAAGCATTTAAGGCTGTCTGGTAAACAAGGCTTTAAACAATTCCATATTAGTATAATCTCATGTCACTGGCACTTATTTACAAAGAGTAAACACACCATCTAGTGGTTGTGCAGAGCATGACTCTTTCAAATGCTGTACTGAATAGAAATTTTATGATAATTATATCCTTACTATATCCTATAAAGACTTTTCCCTCCAGTTGGATATAGTCATTTTATAATTTAAAAAAATCTGATACTATAACTATACTATATATAACTATAACTGTTCCATATCATTTCTACCCTCTAAAATATTTTCAAGATCCCCAGTATTGTCATTTTAAATATAAAATATATGTTAATCTGACTATCCTTTTAGCTAGGGGAATATATATGAAATTTTAAATTGAATAAACTTTGTTAAAAATATATATATATATATTTTTTTTTTAATTAATATAAATAAATGTTTTTATTAAAAATCTCACAAAAATATTCATGATCTTGCCCTCTCTAGTTTCATGAATAAGATGTAACATTTTAATTTATTTAAGTAATATTTGATCATAACACAGAATAACCTGCTGACAAACCTTCAATAAATATTTAATGTTTAACAAGTTATTATGTTTATAACTTCTTAGTTCACTCATGAAGAACTGAAGGTGTATTCGTAGAAACAAATTGTGCCCAGAGTGATTTATAGAATATATTAGTCTTCTAAATACATATTTTAACTTTCAGTAGAAGGTGAATAAACATTACATCAACATTAGCATTCTAACATGAATCAGTGACATATACACTTCTTACCAGTCAAACGTCTGGATACACTTGACTAAATATTCTTCTTGGACTTCAAATCCTTTTCAAATCTAAATACATCTGCTTGAAATTAGTTTTTTAGGTGAATATAAATTGTGCCTATGTATGAATTTGTTTACGTAATTATTATTATTAGGCTCCAGCATTCCCGCTGGCTGTAGAGAGTGCACAACGAAAGAAGTTGAAAGCAAAAAGTCTTTATTAAATCCACAACGGAAAACTCAGGAGATCATAGGAGTAAACGTAAACACAACCACTTTTAACTTAGACGATACCGGACAAAGGAACCAGGGAAATATAGGGCTTAAATATATGAGGAGCGTAGTCAGTGTCAAACGGAACAGGTGTGGGAACTAATTAATAACCAGGCAAACTAACTAGGGAACACAGGCAGGCAGACAGGCAAACAAGGAAACCAAAACACCATTATAATAAAACAGAACTAAACATAACCCTTACATTACGCTCTCTCCCACCACCACCCGTTGCGCCGAAAAAAGTCCAAAAGAGGGAGGATGGGAGCTCTACGCAGAGCAGGCGAAGGGCAGGCAACCAGGCGGAGACGGAGAGCTGATGGGTCCACACGACACCAATGGCTCTAGAGACCGAGGCTGAGCTGCAACAATGAGTGTGGAGCCAGGGTGCCAGAGGACTGAGGCGCAGCCGGACGAAATACGGAGCTCAACAGAGCCAAAGGGGTGGAGGGACGAAGCACAGCTAAAGATCCGTAAGTCTATGGCACAGGCAGAGCGACATCTAACCAAGGTGAAGCCGGAGGGACGAGGGAGCCCAGTGGAGCCACAAGGACGGTGGTCCCAGGTAGAGCCGAGGGAGGGAGGAGCCGAGGTGGAGCCGACAGGTCGACGAGCCAAGGGGGAGTGATGGGCTCGGCGACTGGAGGTGAAGCCAGGGGATCATCTTGACTAGGTGGAGCTGGAGACCTGAAGACCCAAGGCAAATCCACACAGTAGAGTGGTATCAGAGGAGGAGCCGAGGGGCTGAAGGGAACAAGCGGGAGCGGGGTAGACGTACTGACTGACTTTGGAAGAGGAGGTGGGAGAGGGAGGCTGGGTGAGAACTCTGGAGACATAGGAGACTTTGAGCTGGGCGGAACCAACGGGGATGCAGGAGACTTTGAGATGGGCGGAACCAGCAGGGACACAGGAGACTTTGTGCTGGGCGGAACCAGTGGAGACATAAGAGACTTTGAGCTGGACGGGACCAGCGGGGACGGGAGGCTCAGGTAAACATCCTCTTCCAAGTCATTATAAAATACAAAGGCCAGCAGCAGCTCACCTTCAATGGTGGGAGTGTGGGCGGGGTCTTCCTCCATTCCCTCATACTCCACTAGTAATCCCACGGCAATACATGATGTTGCCAGTTTACACACCTGGTCAGACATTCTGTGGGGCTCAGGCTCCGGGGTGATGGTGGGCTCAGTCCCCTTGTCTGGCTCGTTCATCACGGCAAGCTCGGGCTCTCTGTCTGCAGTGGGCTCTGGCGTTCACTCCGTGCGAGGTGTGGGAGGCGCTGGCTGGGCTCTGGCTCCAGAGTGGGGCTTGTGATGTCCTCCGCTGGTCAGATGGTGAACGCAGATCCCTTATTCACAGCACCCACTTGGTCTGGTATTCTGTCACGGTCGGTTGTAGAGAGCAGAGAGTTTTCCGCAACATGAGGAGCGTCAGTATCAAACAGTACAGGTGTGGGAACTAATTAATAACTAGGGAAACTAACTAGGGAACACAGGCAGGCAGACAGGAAAACCAAAACACCATGGTAATAAAACAGAAATAAACATAACCCTTACACCCATGACCCTACATAGGACAAGTGGTTTGGAGAATGGATGGATGCATGGATCATTATTAATATTACTATTATTATTTTCAATCTGATGAGCTGGACCACCATATAGTAAAGCAAGAGCAACAAGTGTCCATTATATTAGGAGCCCCTTCAATCCTGTGTAAAAAGCCTTCCATGATGCACTCCGTGAAGTTGTTTAACATGAGTGAGCAGAGCTGGAATCTAGCTAAGGGTGGTGAATTTAAATTGGCTAAAATATTGTCTAGTTTTTATTTGTGTGATGTTTTTGCTCACAATACAATAATGAATGCATAGGTGTGTCGACTGTAAACAGCCGTGTAATGCCAGTTACTATGCAACCCTACATATGTTTTGAGCTATGAACAGCTCTTCCAATCCTTACCTAGTTGCCAAGGCAACGCTTGGCTTTTGTTCTTTATTTTGTCCAAAGAAAAAGAGAAAAAGAGATTGAATTCCCCCTATTACACCCATCCTTAAAACACATGGGCAATCCAGAGGTAATGCACCTCAGATAAACTGCATAGCCTTAAGAACATACTGAAGAGCCAATATTGACTCAGTCAGATAAGAAAGTTTCAGCATACTCGTTAAAAGATTATTCATCTCCTCTCCTCATCTCCACTCCTCTGACTGATCATATTTCCCTATGGAAATCAGGCCATGAGTTTGTATTCTGTGTGGGTGCGGCCTCTTCTCAGAAGTACTGGGGAGGGTTTTCAGGGGCGTGAGAGTGTATTTATGAACTCCACCCGGAATTCCGGCCTGTCTACCTACTGCCTCCAACAGCACCTGTGTGCCACCAACAACACGAAACAGGTACTTCCTTTAGCCTTATTTCTCTTTTTCAAAACTTTGTCAGCATCTTCGAGGTTAATAGATTCAAGTTCGGTGTATGTGTCTGCATAGTGCTATTCAAATAGTGTAAATCTATGTATGTGGCTAATGAGTTTTTGCCTAATGCAAACAGTAGGTAGCCCTGTCATGTTGACATTAAAGGCATCTTTAGAGTTTTACAGATATTACACAAATATCTGGACACTTTTGAAAGAAATATAGAGTTTAATTGTACTTTTGCTTGTTTTAAACACATGCCTTCATGTGATTCACAGGCCCGGTGAAATCCACAGGCCTGCTGACGAGTCTCAACTTGCAGTGTTCAAGTTGCAGATACTTTGTTTGAGTGCAGATTTGTTGTTGAGTGAAAAGTTTAGATTGATCTGTAGTTGTATAGATGTACAGTATGCTTATGTGCATTCTAACTTCTAACAAAAACTAAGGTAAAAGTTATAATGCACCCAAAGCCAATTCATGGGAACTTTATTTAATTTAACATACATCTCTGTTAAGACGAGTGTGCATTCATTACGCTTCACATAGTGTTTATTATTAATATAATATTATCTGCCATTGTAATCATCATGCATCCCCTCTGGCTCACAGTTCACACAGTGCAATGGGTGTGGTGGGTGGTTTCATGGACGAGTGAGTCATCAATTCATGGAAGCATGTAATGTACTCGAGGGAACCAGTAATTTATGTCGTTTTAAAAAACAAACATTGACCAAATTACTGATGTTTTCAAAGAGACGCCGTTTTACCTTTAGCACTCAAATGCACCCATTTATTAGTATTTCATATTAGTTTATATGTCAGAGACTATCGCTGCGTCCAAAATCGCATACTGCCTGAGCAGGTATTACATTTCAATTTGAATTTACTTTGGACAGTTTAAAAGTATGTTCTATTTGAATGAATATGGGTAGTACGAATGAAATCCGGACGTACTATATCCGCCATGTTGTTACTGTCATGTGACCTACGAGAGTTAGTTGCATCGCTTCACTGGCATTCATTAATCCTCTCCTGTGGCCTCATGGGATAGTAAAGATAGTAAAGTGGCAGAAGTAGTAGGTCTTCCGGGTACATTTTGCGGACTGTTTTCCGAATAATATGAATTCGGACATACTACTCCTTTGGCATACTGTTTTTCGCATACTATATAGTAGGGAAGTATTCAATTTCAGACACAGCATATATCTTCTAATGGAGGGATTGAACTTGTACATTCAAGATTGTGGATTTACTTAAAGTTTTAATAAGCATTTGTCTATTAACAATATAGCATGGCCTATTATTATTTTCTGTAAAATTAACAATGTATTCTCTCTGTTTAGAATTTTCAGCGAACCATGGATGTAAGTACATTTTATCTCCTCAATAATTCTATCTAGTTTAGCACAACAAGTATCATGCTATAAATTCTATTATGTTCTGTTTCAGCTTTCAGATGCCCTTGATTTTCCACAGCAAAGCAACCAGCAGGCAGTAGACCCAGTATGGCCCGGCCAACCAGCCAACCCCGCCTGGCCTGGGCAGCCCGCTAACCCCGCCTGGCCTGGGCAGCCTGCTAACCCCACCTGGCCTGGGCAGCCAAACCAACCTGCCTGGCCTGGGCAGCCAAACCAACAAACATGGCCTGGACAGCCTGGGCAGCCTACAGCTCCTGGGTGGCCTGGACCTGCACCACAAACCGGCCCTTATGTTGCTCCTAACCCAGCTCTACCAGCACTAGTGAGATGTTTTCACTCTTCTCTGATTTGTACAACCATCACAGAGTTTGTTCCATAGAATAAATTTTAAATACCTAGGGCTAGTGAACGTCTAAATATCTGAATGTTGTTAAAGTGAACGGTCTGTGTTAAATACAGTAGGTTACAAAGGGGCTAAAGGCACACCTTAAGGAAAATGTGTTTTTCACAACTCCCATGGTGTATGATTGCAGAATATGTATAAAAATTGATTTTTATTGAACATTGATGGATCAACATATTTTGTGGGAAAATAAACTGAAGTGGTTTGTTTTGCTTAAAAATCCTATAAAGGTATGGCGAGGGGGCCTTTTACCCCACGCTCGGTGTAAAAGACACCCAGTATAAATACAAATAATTTAGCTTTAATAAGCTTTAATAAGTTGACTGTTACTTGAAAACAGAAAACAAAAGTGGATGTTTACTTTTTGTGCCATCTAGTGGTTAAAATAAGAATAAAATCAAATGCTCCTTTTACCCCAATGTGCCTTTAGCCCTGTTATGGTTCTTGGTTTCTGCCACTTTACTATACTTTTAAAAAAAAAATTTTTTAATTTATTTATGTTTTGCAAGGTTGTGCCATTTAACCTCCCGCTACAAAGTGGATTTTTTAACAAGCTGCTCATCACCATCACTGGAGAGGTCAAACCCAATGCTAAAGTGTAAAAACAACAATGCACACACACATAAAAAAACAATGACAGATGACAGTACATACACTCAAGAAGTATTTAGGTCTAAATTGAACATCTGTGTATTGAAATGCATATAAAATTCATACCCATTTGGACTACAGAGTTTTAACAAACTATTAAATTTAAATTAGGGTTAAGCAATTTCGGCGCTAGTTTTAAAAGCATCCCCTCCGTTCAGAGCGTCTCCGAAGCTATGCCTCCTCCAAAACTCATGAATGCTCACAGCCAGAGCAAAGTCTGCAAAGTGCCACGAGAGACAGCGTTAAATTACCTCATGTCTCAAAACACATAACATTACAATAATAATGAACCTGAACAACTTAGAGCTCTGACTTGTACCACCTGACTGCTGCAGATTCATTAATAATAATTGGACAAACTTTTTTTTTTTGGTCCTGAGAAATCCACAGAAGATATGTAATTTTTTTTAAAATATTTAAACCACTTCTATTATTGATTGCTCTCAGGATGTGAAGAGAGTTTCAACCAGTATAACAAAAAGTGTTTATGAAAAGCATTGTCTACCCTACCTTTAATGTGATAATATATGTCAGTCAATCATAAATTAAACAGGTAAGACTCAAAAAAGCATGACAGGGTTCATTATTAACTATTTGCATCTATTTGATTTTATTTAAATAATCCTACTTTCAAAATGCATTTAATCAAATTGCTTAGAATCAGCATAAATCTGTTCATTGTGAAAACAATTACATTTGTTCAGTTAAAAAGTATGAGCATGGTTAAAATATGGTTAGATGTGGAACAATATTCAGCTAGTTAAAATGTATGAGATTGAAATTTGATTTATTGATGAGAAATATATAAACCTGGTTATTGTGTATTTAAACATACAGCCAGTTTATTAGTATACTATTACAGAAATATCTTTCTTTTAATTTATGTATGACTGACAAATATGCATCACATTAAGTTTATGAGTTTATGCTAAAACTGTAATCCAAATGGATGTAAATTTTTGTATGCAATTTAAATACATAAATCTTAAATTTAGGCCTAAATACTTTTCAAGTGTAATACACATCATAAAGTATTAATTGTGTTTTGTCATAAAATGTTGGTAAAAAATTACAAAAACAAATATTTTGCTTTTAAATAATGTGCACTGATGAATTGTTCACAATAAGACCTAGAACATATTAAATGAAGTTAAATTATGAAATTAAACATTTAACCATCATCATCATTGTTTAACAATTGTGACAATCTTCTTCATTGTGATGTCCTATTAATCTTGTAATCTTATTTTTCTCCTCCAATTAGTTTCACAATTAATTTAACCAGAGGCAACGACATTGCGTTTCATTTAAACCCCCGCTTCAATGAAAGCGGAAAGCCAGTGATTGTGCGAAACAGCATGATTGGAAACCAGTGGGGTAGAGAAGAGCGAGAGCTCAACTCCTTCCCTTTTGTCCCAGGAAAGCCTTTTGAGGTGAGCATGCCATCCATCAATTTGGTTTCTTTTTCTCAATTTTTTTTTTTAAATTTTGATTAACCTCCTTAGCTCTGGGACCATTCTTGGTCCATTCCAAAAGTCCATTCCGGCTGGTTTTGGCCTATCCAAATTGAAAAGCTTCCCATACCCACATACAGTGGTCTAAATACACAATTTTGGTGTCATTTTACAGAAAACCCTTTGGAGTTACATAAAACACTTGATAAACATTTAAGTATATGTTGTCTGAGCTGTAATAACACCCCCCACCCCCCAAAAAAGAGGTGCTTTTTGATTTTTTTGGTTATAAATCCATTTTTGAAAGTGTATAACTCAGGCCCTGTGTGCTCTAGCACCCTGCAGACAGTTTTGGCTATTTCCACTAGATGGCAGCAAATACTGAAAAAAAAAAGAATTTTGTCTGTATCATGTTGTATGCAAGATTTATTCAAATGGGTCTGAAGGGGGGAATATTACCTTTTTTTAATGTAATTTCCGCCTACCCAAATCTCTCCAATATACAAGTCTCCCCATATACAGTGGTATAAATACAATATCCCAGTGTCACAAAATTATTTTTTCCAGTGTTTTCTGACATATGCTGGAAACAGCCAAAACTGTCTGCAGGGTGCTAGAGCACAGAGGGCCTGAGATATACACTTTCAAAAATGAATTTATAATCAAAAAATCAAAAATGAATTTATAACCAAAAAATCAAAAAGCTCCTCTTTCTTTGGGTTTATTACAGCTCTGACAACATATGTGACCCTGGACCACAAAACCAGTCATAAGGGTCAATTTTTTGAAATTGAGATTTATACATCATCTGAAAGCTGAATAAATACCATTGATGTATGGTTTGTTAGGATAGCACAATATTTGGCCAAGATACAGCTATTTGATCTGAGGGTGCAAAAAAAAAATCGCCTTTAAAGTTGTCCAAATTAAGTCCTTAGCAATGCATATTACTAATAATAATACATTTTTAATATATTTACGGTAGGAAATTTACAAAATATCTTCATGGAACATGATCTTTACTTAATTTCCTAATGATTTTTGGCATAAAAGAAAAATTGATAATTTTGACCCATACAATGTATTTTTGGCTATTGCCACAAATATACCTGTGCTACTTATGACTGGTTTTGTGGTCCAGGGTCACATATACTTACATGTTTATCACTTTTAGCAGTGTTTTATGTAACTTCAAAGGGTTTCCTGTAAAATGACACCAAAATTGTGTATTTAGACCACTGTATGTGGGTATGGGAAGCTTTTCAATTTGGGTAGGCCAAATCCAGGCGGAAATGGTCCCAGAGTAATTTAATGTAAATAAGTTACTTTGTGTAAAACAAATGCCTAAGTGAGAAAGTAGCATTCTAAGCTTTCAAATGGTACCACATATGAGGTCGGAGCTTCTCCACAGACATTTAAAATTTAAAGTATATACTTGACGTCATTCCGGACCCTTATCAGGGTCCTTGGAGTTTAAGAGGTTAAACAAATGTCTTAAATATTTACTGTTAGGCCCTCATTGTGTTTAAAGACATTAGAGAATAGATATCAGATAACAGCAGAAAAAAAGCTCCTGAAATAGCATCACTAAAAATACTGCAACAAATCAGACAAAACTCTTTTGCAAGGTTATGCATTTGTCTCCTGCCATGTTTGGTCAAAACTATTCCATGCTTGTTCAATTGCAACTGATTAAAATTGTTTTTAATTTCAGATGAAGATCTTATGCACTGACACTGACTTCAGAGTGGCAGTGAACAAGTCACACCTTCTGGAGTTCAAACATCGGGTCCGAGAGCTCAACCAGATCAGAGGTCTTAGTATCTTCGGTGAAGTCACCCTCAGCTCTGTAAATGTGGAGACACTGCAGTGAGATCATACCACTGATTCTGTAATCATGTTATCTTTTTTGACAATGACATGTGCGACATATTCATACACATGTGCAAGTTATTTTACCTCCAGTAGTCATATTTTTTAAACCCTATGTATGTCAACAAGAGTTTATATTTACTACAAATGTTAGAGTGATATAAATCTGCATGCAAATCCTGTTTTTCTCAATGCTGTAGTTAGCTTTGGTACCTCTAGGTGGGCCTGTTACTTTCTGGGAAGGATTGGGTTGTCATAAAGTTCAATGGTAGGGTTAAAGGGAAGAAATATTTTACATGAACAATGTGTTTTGTATTGATACATGTGATATTGAAGTACCATTGTTTATACACTTACAAATTCTGCTATTGATGCTGATGATGATGAGAATGATGATGAGGATAATGGCGGAGGTCATAGTGCGGAATGTGATAGTGGCCAATCAAGAATAATGCATAATCAATGTAAAATTAGAACTGGAATGAAATAAATAGGACTTTATGATTCTAGATTACCTTCAACTGTAACCAGTGCCTAAGATTGTTCTTCTTAAACATCCCATGATTAAAGAAACAACAACTGATGTAAACATTGAGTGGTGGGTATGTAATTACAATCCTCTGTGAGATCTGTGTAGTACACTTTTACTGGCAGCTCCTAATATATGAGATAACAGAAGTGTAAACTGAAGTCAAGGCAGTGTTACATTTTTAATCATGGAAACAGTCTGTCAGAGTTGCTGTCAGAGACGCCCTGACAGAAATCTAATAGAACTGACCTCAGTTATGCAGAGGTCTATTTATATAGTGCCTGAAGTACCTGATGACTTCAAAGAGTTGAACCCTGTTGCAACCCACAGATGAAACCTCCAACATTGTATAACTAAAGTGCATAATTTTTTTTTTTTTTTATGCATGTAGAATTAAAAAAAGTGTTTGGTTTTTTTGTTTTTTTAATATAGGCCTATTTGTTTTCAATGACCCTACAAGTTTGATTATATATACACTCACCTAAAGGATAATTAGGAACACCTGTTCAATTTCTCATTAATGCAATTATCTAATCAACCAATCACATGGCAGTTGCTTCAATGCATTTAGGGGTGTGGTCCTGGTCAAGACAATCTCCTGAACTCCAAACTGAATGTCAGAATGGGAAAGAAAGGTGATTTAAGCAATTTTGAGCGTGGCATGGTTGTTGGTGCCAGACGGGCCGGTCTGAGTATTTCACAATCTGCTCAGTTACTGGGATTTTCACGCACAACCATTTCTAGAGTTTACAAAGAATGGTGTGAAAAGGGAAAAACATCCAGTATGCGGCAGTCCTGTGGGCGAAAATGACTTGTTGATGCTAGAGGTCAGAGGAGAATGGGCCGACTGATTCAAGCTGATAGAAGAGCAACTTTGACTGAAATAACCACTCGTTACAACCGAGGTATGCAGCAAAGCATTTGTGAAGCCACAACACGCACAACCTTGAGGCGGATGGGCTACAACAGCAGAAGACCCCACCGGGTACCACTCATCTCCACTACAAATAGGAAAAAGAGGCTACAATTTGCACGAGCTCACCAAAATTGGACAGCTGAAGACTGGAAAAATGTTGCCTGGTCTGATGAGTCTCGATTTCTGTTGAGACATTCAGATGGTAGAGTCAGAATTTGGCGTAAACAGAATGAGAACATGGATCCATCATGCCTTGTTACCACTGTGCAGGCTGGTGGTGGTGGTGTAATGGTGTGGGGGATGTTTTCTTGGCACACTTTAGGCCCCTTAGTGCCAATTGGGCATCGTTTAAATGCCACGGCCTACCTGAGCATTGTTTCTGACCATGTCCATCCCTTTATGACCACCATGTACCCATCCTCTGATGGCTACTTCCAGCAGGATAATGCACCATGTCACAAAGCTCGAATCATTTCAAATTGGTTTCTTGAACATGACAATGAGTTCACTGTACTAAAATGGCCCCCACAGTCACCAGATCTCAACCCAATAGAGCATCTTTGGGATGTGGTGGAACGGGAGCTTCGTGCCCTGGATGTGCATCCCACAAATCTCCATCAACTGCAAGATGCTATCCTATCAATATGGGCCAACATTTCTAAAGAATGCTTTCAGCACCTTGTTGAATCAATGCCACGTAGAATTAAGGCAGTTCTGAAGGCGAAAGGGGGTCAAACACAGTATTAGTATGGTGTTCCTAATAATCCTTTAGGTGAGTGTATATATATATAACGAAGAAAGAACTAAACACTAAACTTGGTTAAGGAATGTATCTGACACAATTACTTGGTAAAAACGGAAAACAACAGATACAGGTTTTATTTTTTATGCAAAAAGTAATTCATAGAAAAACAAAAAGCTCACAGGAAAAAGCATACAATGACTAAAACATAATCGGTTATTAATATTGTGTTGGTTCTCTTCTGTTTTTTGCATGTGTTCACAATTTCCGCTGCACAATTTGACGTTTCAACATGTTAAAACGATTGACACAAGGACAACTACGCAATATGCTTACAAAATCTTTAACACATTTTTAAAAATAGCCTATAATATTTGAATAAAGGGTGAAGATGTTAATTTCACTCTTTGGCCACAACTATATGTATTTTCTTGTTAATTTTAGCCCCAAAAAAGTGAAATCTTATAAAGTTGTAGAATTTGTAGTATTTCACTATTTTTGGGCTACTATTATAATTAAAACAAGTAATTAAACACAAACAATACAAATATATTCAAATCTATCCTTGAAAATCAGAATGAATACAAAATCTTTAAAATCATCCTATTGGACAGAAAAGTTACTGGTAATAAGGAAATATGTTATTAATTGTTATCGCAGAAGAATGTAAAAATGTATGTAACATAAAAACCTACTTTGTTGTGCCCATCCCAAGCAGTGTTCTATAGTTCTCTTCTGGGTGGGTGCGTGCACGCTCGCTAGCGTGTCTTTATGCGCGTGCATATGAGGCAGTGCCCGGTGCGCGCTCACCTGATCTGATCACACACACACACACACAGAGAGAGACATGAAGCGTTGAGTCCTGAAGGACACACGACTTAAACTTATGACAAGATGAGATGAATTCACCCCAGTAAAGACAGAAGAACAAGGCGACGAAGGGTTTCCCCCTCAGCGAGTGAATTCACCTCTCCATTTCGACTTTTATTCTATTTTTTCTCAGGTCAGTTTTTATTCTTCTATTTCCTCATGTTTGGCTTATTGCTCCTACGTGTCAGTCATAAATACCTTTATCTGTGGCGTTACCAGAGTTTAAATTGATTTATTTTGCATCCAAAGT
Source organism: Coreius guichenoti (assembly GCA_039654105.1). NCBI lineage: Eukaryota > Metazoa > Chordata > Actinopteri > Cypriniformes > Gobionidae > Coreius > Coreius guichenoti. Next base: position 12,469,880 of record CM077177.1, on the reverse strand, counting down.
GATTTAAATGTAGCATTTATTCTGTGTTTTTCCCTGTTGACTCGGTTTGGCATATGCTGAGCGGAACTAGCATTTAAACACCCCCAAAACAGGACACACATCCTTAATAGAATCTAAATGACTTATTTTTGATCATTTATTGATTATGCATGTGTATTTAAACGCATATAATCGTTTAAGTACTCCTGTTTTTCTCTCTTGTAAAGAGCAGATGTATGTGGTGGCGTTTCTGTCAGTTAGCCTTAGTGCTAATGAGGATGGACGCAGTAATGTCACATTTATGAATATTATGAGTGATGTTTTTTTTTCTCGAGTTATATGTATTTATTTATCAGTTCCGTCTTTTTAAAAGGGTGCAAATAAGTGCAAATTACTCGTGCTTATCTTGTGGTCCCTAATGAATAACTTTGTTGACGACTTTTTTTTCTTTTTTTGGTGCAGTGGCCAGTTCCTAGTTTAAGTGGTTATGTTTTCTCTGTTATTTATTTTCATTTAACTTTCAGGTTTGTTTTTATTCATTTAAGTGTCTTGCATTTTAGAGAGTTTTAAGCTAATTCAGAAATGCAGAATTATAAGTGTTTTTGGTGGTTTTCATCGTCACATTTGAAATGTCTTTCTGACTCTTGAAGTCTTTCAGACCTACTAATGAGAATTTTGGCAAACATGCTGAATTAGACCCATCATATGAGGATATAATCACAACAACATGCTAATTGTGAGGATATGATTCTATGACTTCCATAGAGATCTTTAAACCTCATCTACTTGCTGTCGTTTAACCCAAACACAGACACATCATGGTGTCCATGTGCGTTAGTTGACCTGAGAAGTTATTGGACGTGAGCAAGACGTTCAAGCAACAAAGAACATATAATGTTTAACTACTCAGTTAGATATCTGAACCTTGCCCCTGTGTAAGGTATTGATACAAGCATCTCAGTCTTACCTGATGCAGAAATAATTTATTCGATTTTACCAGATATATCAAATATATCAGCTTGCTTATTAAATGCATTGATTGTCTAAATGAAAAGTTACTTACAATTATATATATTTTTACACTATAGGCATTGGTTATCGACACTAAGAAACATACTAATCTTTACTGAAATTGGTCCAACAAAAATATTGGTACAAGTCTGCTTTCCTGAAGACATGCTTATAGCCAAATTTTGATCTGAAGCCAGTCTTGTTTTTAACAGGTCACTTGATCCCAACATTGGGCTGATCTGCAAGCCTTGTTTTTCTATAGTGGGGGAAGTGGAATGAGCATTTTGAAGCTCTACACTTTTGGTAATTGCAGATCAGGAGTGCAAAGAGTGGCTTTTATCTTTTGCTGGTCAGCTGTTATGCGGCATGTCAAAACTAGGCCATACATCCCTTTATAGATGTGATAAATGTCCTCACGTTTATTTGTCAGATGGTGTGGTGGTGGTGGGCTAGTTTGTTTGTGGTCGCAGCAATCTTCTGCTGTCCTTTTGTTATCTGGAAGGCCATGTTTTAGATTCATGTGCATTTACTTTTACAGGTTATCTTATTTTAAGTGGCTCAATGAGGTCAAGGGTATCACCAATGTTTTTTTTCTTTTTCTTTTAGAAGGTTTTTAAGTCTAGATTTCAGTCATATCTTAGAGAACAACTCGAGTTGCAGAATAGCCTGTGAAGTTATTGTCAAGCAAATGTACATTTTGCAATACACAACCTAGAAAGTCCAACACCAACCAGACCTAAATATTGTGTGATGCAGAGGCATGCCATAATTGTATAGCAATGACATGCAAATTAAATGGATAGTTCACCCAAAAATTAAAATTCTGTCATTAATTACTCACCTTCATGTCGTTCCAAACCCGTAAGACCTTCGTTCATCTTCGGAACACAAATTAAGATATTTTTGATAAAATCTGAGAGCTTTCTCACCCCTCCATAGACAGCTATTTAATTAACACTTTCAAGGCCCAGAAAGGTAGTAAAGACATCATTAAAATAGTCCATGTGACTCCAGTGGTTCAACCTTAATTTTATGAAGCGACGAGAATACTTTTTGTGCGCAAAAAACAAACAAAAATAACTTTATTCAACAATTTCTTCACGTCTGTGTCAGTCTCCTACGCTGTTGAAGTAGTAAATACAGTACAGCGTAGGGATACCGCCATTATTTGCCGGATCGGGTATCGGTCAGACAGGACCGATCCAAATCCGATACTGTGCGTATAATATTCTGTGTTATTGTTAAACCCCAGTGCCCCACAAAAGGCACACAACATTATAAAGCATCATCAACGCTTTGTGCACTATATTAAGTGTTCTGAAGTCATTCCATAGTTTAATGTGAGGTACAGATGAATATTTAAGTCATTAAATTCAAGTTCACGTGAATGCTTCCCTCTGCTGTGTCTGTCAGTCATTCTCCATTCAGCTTTCAAACTGTCGCGTTCGACAGTCAACACGATGAAACTCTCACCAAGATGATTCAATGTTCCTGTTATTATGCTTGATCTGTAGATAACGCTGTATGGTTTCGCATAAAATGCCTTTATCTTGCTGGACTTTATTGCTGCTAAATCGTGTTACTCTCTACCGGGTGTCAGTTAGATCACAACACTGGACTAGAGATTGTATTGTTCTTCACACGCACGGTAACTGAAATGTTAAACTGTTAAAAGAAAAGGCTCAATAAAATATTGCATAGATAGATACACTACGCGTCGATATAATCTTCTCTTTGTGCTTTGAACTTTTCAATGCGGACGGAGCGCTGCCGTTGCGCGCTGTGACTCCATGTTGCTTCAAGCGCATCATCCTGCGCATGGGATGTGCATACACGCTTTGTGCCGCTCTGTATTGGAGCCTTTCGTATTATAATACTTTTGCACTATAAAAGATTATTAATAGCCTTTCTTGTTCTGCCCTATCTATAATATGTTGCTGTCTCATTAAAAAGCTGCGCTATACATTTAAAATAAATCTTTTAATTTCTTAATATATAGGCCCTATTTCTATAATATTTACTTGTTTTTCATGAATGTATTTTCCAACAATGTGTAACATTTTACCAGATTTGGTGCTACACTTATTATTTTTTTCTCAAAATTTTTAGATTTTATACAATTATTGTGATTTTTCTAGAGTAACTTTTGCTGCTGAATTATCCACTAATCTAGTTTATCCACCATCTAGTTTATAGTAGTATTTTTGTCATAGATTGAGATTATATATTTTTTTCATTTGTTGTTTTTCTTTATAATGAAGTTGTCTGTATTTAGTAGATTGTTTAACACACAAAAGAGTGATTATCAGTTCAAGTCAGTACATTTAAACAAAACTGCACTGGTATCGGATCGGTATCCGCGCTTCCGAGTTATGGCTCGGCTTCCGGCTTACCATTGGTGAGCTGGCCAACGTCAACAGCATAGGAGACTGACACAGACGAGAAGAAATTAAATAAAGTCGTTATTTTTGTTTGTTTTTTGCGCACAAAAAGTATTCTCGTCACTTCATAAAATTAAGGTTGAACCACTGGAGTCACATGGACTATTTTAACGATGTCTTTACTACCTTTCTGGACCTTGAAAGTGTTCATTAAATAGCTGTCTATGGAGGGGTGAGAAAGCTCTCGGATTTCATCAAAAATATCTTCATTTGTGTTCCGAAGATGAACGAAGGTCTTACGGGTTTGAAACGACATGAAGGTGAGTAACGTTAATTAATGACAGAATTTTAATTTTTGGGTGAACTAACCCTTTTAAGTTTTTAGTGTTTTGTTATTTTAGTTGTGCCACAGAAATCTAGCATATAGTCTCAGACCACGTCTAATGAGTAGTTTAAACAATTCCCATTATCAGACCAATCAAGAGTTTGATTTATTTGGCAGGCATTTTAAGTTTATTTGGCAAGTAAAAGTATTGATTTAAGCAACCGGTGTCATGTTGAAACATGCAGAATTGCAGCAGAAGCCCAACTTTGGTGTTTTTCTGTATGCCTTATGCAATGCAGTGAAAATATACCTAGTTAAGTGAACATTTCTTAAAGCACAATTGAGCACGGCCACCTGTTTGAACGCAATGAGCCCTGCGGCACTTTCAGGGGAAGTCTGACAACTGGACTGCTTACACGGCTTAAGAACCTGTTTGGTCACTCATCCTGGAGTCATGTGGCAGGCTAAAGGGAGGTGTGAAGCAGAAAGGTGTACCTTACCTCACTCTGCAAACCACTGAATGCATTTATACAAACCTCTCACGGGGAAGAAATACCCAGCAGGTTGGGACAAGCTTTTGTCTTGAACATGATAGGCAAGTCTGCAGAATAGTATGTGGTTGGGATTGCATTGCCTTCTTTCGAACTGGGGTTTAGTGTGTTTTTTTTAATCAAGCTTGAAATGCTTTGAAGTATTTGTGCGGCAAAATTGAGCTGTAGCCGACACACTCTGCATTATTTTGGGCGGCACGTGAAATGCAGAGCCTTTGTTTTTCACGATTAGTAATGCAAACTTAATGCATTTTCCTGTCTACCTCTGACCAAGTATTTTTGCTATGGCTTGCCTGAATGACTAATGTACTGAATAATTGGGCAAAGGAAAAAGTCTACTTAAACGAGCTGACCTCACTTGGTTAGTCTTTTATAAATGGAGGATGTTGATAGTCATTCAAAATGTTTTTTTTTTTAAAAAGAAATTCAGAAAGGACACATCAAATTGATCAAAAGTAACAGTAAAGACAATTATAATAATAAGATTTCCATTTCCAAATTTTTTAACTTTCTACTCAATGAATCCTAAAAAAAAAAAAAAAAAGTATCACTTTTCACAAATATTTGATGATAATCAGAAATGTTTCTTGAGCATCAAATCAGCATATTAGAATGATTTCTGGAGGACCATGTGACACTGAAGACTGGAGTAATGATGCTGAAAATTCAGCTTTGCCATCACAGGAATAAATTACATTTTACAATATATTAACCCTCTGGGGTCTGAGGGGGTTTTGGGGTCCTGGGGCCTGTTTCAGAAAGGAGGTTAAGTGAAAACTCTGAGTATGTTAAACCTGAAATGAGGGAAACTCTGGGTTTTCTGTTTCAGAATGGGAGGTATGTCAAACCCGAGAAAGCAGGGTAAGTCAAGCCCGTTTCTGAAAGAAAGGTAACTTATACTCAGAGTCAGTTACCATGGTAACTTACTCTGTGAACCTAACCTGGTCGGGAGCAGGTTTTCTTCGGTAAACCCAGAGTTTCTTTCGGTCTCCTACCCCTTTTTAAAGCATCAGCAGTGTTTAAATACTTATATATTAAATACTTAATATTTTGACTGGAAACAACAAGACAAAAATACAAAGTAAGAAAAGCATTCTTTGCAGTGCAGCTACATTCATTCATTGCACATATTTTCATCATGCAGACACCGTCAAAGTGACAAAATTGGCATGTCCTTTTCTACAGGATCCTCACTTGATAAACCTATAGAAGTAACCTAATTATTAGAATTTCCTTTAGGATTTCCAGTGGTTGGATGCATTGATGACAAGTATATTCCCATCATCACATTTTCCGAAAACGGATTATTCTATGGAATGGAAGGATGCCAGATGGAAGGGTAGTCCAAGATATATACCGTAACCACCACCACCACAGCTGTTAAATAAACACAAATGATTCAGTCAGTGAATCAGTTTATATGGTCATCTTTATTTCCTACAAATAACTTATTCTTTTTCCTGTTGGATTTTAATATTCTTCCTCCATCTCCTCTTCATCTGTCAGTGGTGCTGGTGTTTTGCGAGCCTGTCTTCTCGCTGTTGGCTGAGTAGAAGTCAAATGTTAATTTCATTACCCTAATTAAGAAATGTAACAGGTGGGATCAGAGATCATTTAATAATGTGAAAAGCTGCTGCACATTGAAATAGACACTGAATGATATTTATTTAATATGTCAAGTCATGTAGCCTACACCCATGAACCTTTTATGCTTAAAGCTTTACCTGATTGAATTGTTTTTATACTTCATTCTTAGCTGCTTCCACATTCTTTTTTTTTTTTTTGCCTGTGGGATACCATGAAAATTAAACTTAATTAAACTAATTAAGAATTAAACTTACATATTAACCCGTATGCGGACGTCTTTTATCAGGTGCTGTTGCCATGGTGAATCATAATTTCGGAGCTCCATTGATCATGGCTTTTCATAGTCGTGGTGCACGCGCTGAACTCAGAGTCAGTCTACTCAGAGTTGATTGAACTACCTCAATTCAGCTGTTCTGAAACCCAAAACTCAGAGTTTCCCATCTCAGGGTAAGTCAACTCAGAGTTCAAGTTTAAACTCAGAGTTGGTTGAACCTCCTTATTGAAATGGGCCCCTGGAAAAGTTTTGACATGCCCTGACATTTCTGCTTTTTTCAGTTGCTTATAAACATATTATTGGCAAAGTTGTCTGACGAGTATCAGAATGGACTTAATTGACAGAGAGACGGCAGATCACGCATCATGTTTTCTTTATTTTATTTTTTAAAAAGCACAACATTTTGTTTTTTCTGTAAGTGTACACTAGGGCTTGGCGATATGGTAAAAAATTGAGATCTTGTGGTGTTTTTTGTTTTTTTGTTTTTTTTTTAAGAACTATTGACCGATTCACGATTTCAATTTTTTTTTATGTTTAACTAGTCAACTTAAAAACGTAACTACAGTATGACTCAGGTAACATTCTCTTTAGTAAGTAAAAAAATTCTATTCCAAGTGCACCACACCTGAAGTGATCATCATGGTGTAAATCAATATAAAACAAATTGTTATTGGTTAAATATCTTTGCCGAAAATATGCATGATAATATGAAGGCAAATATTGTACAAACGTATCTTAAACCTATTCTATATACTCAGAAATAATATAAAATAAGAAAAATGCTAAATATTTCTTAGCCTAAAAGTAATAGCAATAAATAACACCAGTAATAGGCTGTTATTAACAGCAAATGCTTTGTAAAAACAGAAAATAACAGCACCTTTCAGCCTGTCACCATCATGCAAACATGAAATATAAACATACAGTAGTAGTTCTTTACAGGGTTTTGCATTCCATTGAGCTATTATTCCTATGGTTTTAATGTTTGGCTGACGTGTTTGGCTGGTGCACTCGTGTCTCGCGTCTTTAGCAGCGTCTCGTCCATGAAACTGCATTCTAAAAACATGGCGTCTTGTTTTTTTCAACGCAATATCACATTCTGTGTTAACAGTCGCTTAGACATGATGTTCTATGTTCACTGAGTGCGTCACACAAGAGCGGTTAATCAGGCGCGCCATTCTTGTGGTCGGATCATTTTCTTCTCTTAACTGTTATCATTGCTGTATTGACAACATGTCTAAATGTAACATTTGCTAACGTTTTTATTCAAAACCGTGATTTCTCGATTTTAAAAATAATAAAATCGCGGCAAAACATTAAATTCAAATGAATCGAAAAATCACCCAGCCCTAGTGTACACAAATAAAAGATATTTGCACAGTTTTGAATGATGTAAAACTCTTATCTGTATGTCCAAAATTGACAGAGTATTTTTAGTCTCTTTCACACTGGAAATGCTGGGTACACACTACAAGATAATCGGGGCAATTTTGGGCCGATTTCTTCCCTTCCGACAATTCTAGGTAAAGTCCCGATTATCTTGATGGTTCTACAGATTATCTTATCAGATTTTCCTGTGGTGTGAGAATGATTGAATCTGCTCAAAAGAACGTCGGAGCTGCCCCGATCTCAAAAACGATCAGAAATTCTGTTGTGTGGGGGGAACCCCAAGGACAAACGCACACATGCTCTGGGGATTGTCATGTGAAACGAAACAGTACCCAATCAGTAAGCGAGCTGACGGAAGACTCACCTCCAGCTCGAGCTGTAACATGTAAAGTCCATGTTCACATCGTCTCCACTACTTCATCTAAACATTTTCCTCCCCCTGACCTTCTGCAAAAAGCAGTCCATACACTATAAACGCCATTTCTTCTTGCTGGTTGTCCGCCATGTTTGTTTACTTTAAAGCAGTGTTACTCATTGCGCGTCTAGCCCAGCTTAATTTGCGGCTCGCATGGCAGTAAATAATACGGTGAAATGATCATGCAGTCAATACATATGTTTCATAAAAGCAGGGCTATAACATAACCCATTAAAAACTCAGTGTCTGCTCTATTACAAATAATTTATACTTAAAAAAGAAAAATACCTAAAACAGCGCCATTAAATGATGGAAATATAGACTAGAAAAGATATTTAAACTTGCTCTGCCCTTACGTCCATGACTCACTGTGCGCAGAGTTGCCAGTTTTGGCTGTCTTTCCAGCTCTTAAAGGAGCACTCCACTTTTTTTTGAAAATAGGCTCATTTTCCAACTCCCCTGAAGATCAGATTCAATGATCTATGCTAAGCTACTATCTATGTAACTACAGAAGAGTCAAGTTTTAAATAGGAAAAATATCGAAAGTCTTTGGTCATTTGAGCGAGATGCTAATGGTCTAATCAGATTCAATGATCTATGCTAAGCTATGCTAAAAGTTCTACCGCCAGATCCGGAGATCGGCTGAATGGAAACGGTAAAAACTGCTCTTATAGATCAACACGTTCTCATGAAATGCGTATCTATAACACTAATTGTATTTATTGTGCGATTTATATGCCAAAATGACTTTTTAACGTGCATATGATACGCACTGTCAACTAGGATTAGTGGTGTGGGTTACGCGCCAGCATCATGAGCACAGACAGCGCATCAGAATCGAGTTCTCTTTCGCGCTTGAACAAACTATAAAACACAGAATTATGCCAAAATGTCAGTTTTGTCGAGTATTCTCGTAAGAACAGTTTTAAATTAGTTAAATAACGTCTTAAATGAACTTAAAGAGTTGTGAGGAAATGGGACGCGTGTGACAGCGCAGATTCGCGTCATGTTCGGCAGCGGCAGATCTTAAAGCGACAGCAGCCACTAATGATGTCTGTTATTAATGTTAATTACTCACTGCTCTTGAGCTAAAGAGCTTTTGTAGCTTTAATAAGGATTAATCTATATTTAATTCATAATTTATGCAGTGCAGACTGTTTGATAACTTTATTCAATTTCTGTAGCCTATTTTCTACCTGTTATACAGGAAGGGCACAGGTAAATATGACATGGGTTTATGTGAGGATTGTTTTAAGTTGAAGTTTGAAGCCTAATAAATGTTAAAAAGCTTTCAATTACACTGTAATGTTGAATGGCTATAATTAATGTTTATAATTGTGGGGAAAATCTATTTCATAGAGACATCAGTATCTGTATTAGTATCCGTGATATGGCCTTCATTCATAAAGATGCCATTGAACAAATATTTAAAATATACTGTCTTTGTTTTTCTACATTAATTTGGCGATTTTACTGTGAAATTATTACATTATAAAATATATTAAAAACGTGTTTGAATTGCGTTTAATCGCAATTAATCACAGAAAAATGTTATTAATCTAGTTAATTTTTTTTTAATCGATTGACAGCACTGTTTTAATTTACATTAAAAATATATTATGCATACCCACTATCTACCTTTTGTATTTATTGCATTGCATATTGTTTGTTCAGGGATGACAGATTGATAAACTATTTATGACTGGATGTAACTTTCGATAACTTTTGATACTCGTTCTCGATTTTGTCCTATCAGTGTGGCTCTCATGAAAAAAATAGCGAAGACCACTGCTTTAAAGTCACGTTTGATGTGAGAGGTTTTGCTAGATTTCCTGTATTCACAGGCGGGACTCTGTTTGTGAATGGAATCTATTAGTGTTTGTGGTCTCTCGCATTTTAAAAATCTTTTAGTGTGGCCCCAGCTTTAGAAAAAAATCGAGGTGAAGGCGCCGGCGACTTTGCCGACCCCAGGGAGTTAAAATAGAAAGGTTATTTTAAAATGTAATATTTCACAATATTACTGTTTCTACTGTATTTTTGATCAAGTAAATGCAGTTTTGTTGAACATAAGAGACGTCTTTTAAAAAATTAAACACGTCTTACCGACCCCAAACTTTTGATGTGTAGTTTATGTAAAAATAGTCATATAAAGTTGTCATATTTGACTCATCCGTCATACACAAGCTCACATCAGAGCACTTTCTGTCCATGCTAAACTCACATTTTCACAAGGAGTGACTCATTGCAGATGGTTTGTCGATTCCTACTAAGAACATTAGCGTAGCTGGCTCACCTTCTTAATGAGATCATACGGCTGTGTTCACATGTCTGCTCATTATAGATGGTTTATGGCACTGGCTGGTTTAATAGGAGAGCGAGAGAGAAGACCGATAGCAGTTATAATGGCAACAGATTTGTTTTGGAATGGTGATTGCACAAGGTGTGCTTCACCTATCAGGTTTCAGCTGGCGAGGAGTTCAAAAGCCTGGTTTTGTCTGAGGTCATGCAATGGACCTTGTGTATTCAGAGCTGGGGCTGTTGAGTAATCGGAGGCTTTACTGCTAGTTGTTGATGTCTTTTTTTTTTTTGTTAGCCAACTTTGAAGGAGTTCAATCTGCTGAGTGGTTAACACTGGTTGGTTATTGGATCATAAGATAAAGTCTTCTAATATCATATGCATTGAAACATTGAATAGGTACACAAGTCTGTTTGGGAGCAAACTCCCTTTTGTCATGTTAATCTTATGCTAAAATTGTTTCTTTATAGATTTTGCAGTTATATTTCTAAGTATTTTTGACTTGAATTTGTAATCAATTTGGATTGATTGACTTCTAACCTAACCATTTATTGAATTTTAAACATCAGCATGTATAACAACCATGAAGCAATCAAAACAACAGAGGACAGAGAGGGCAAAGATAATCGCAAGCTTGTTTGTGACCCAAGAACGTGCAGGAAGGCAACTTGAGAAGGCAAATCATTGCACAATAGCACCACAGCCCATCTGCAGCTCAGTTATGGGAAAGAAAACTCCCAAGTGCTTTGATTTGAAAGAGGACCAAATCAAATATAAAAGCAGATTATGTGCATTGACTCCCTTTGCTGGATTTGAAATAGAAAACCACATAGTTACTTCAAAGTTTTTGAAGAAGGGAAGTTGTACTGAAGAACTAGGGGGAAGTGAAGCTCAGTCTGCTGAAAGTGAAATGTACTTAGATGTGCTAAATTTTAGGACAACAACATCAGTGCACTCTAGTGTTGTCAAAAATATTGATACTTTGATGCATATCAATGCTGAAATATCTGAAACTTTTTGGAATGCCGTGTCGTTTTAATTATTTATTTTTTTAAATGGTAATTCATAGTTTTTACTTGCAAAAACCATACATTTGACAATATTTTACAGTAAAATTACATATAATGTGATGTTAAAGATGATGTAAAAGTGAAGATTTTTTTTATTTAAAATATCCAAAAACCACTAGAACAATGTTATATATACTTGTGTACTTACATTATCCCAAATGTTTCCAAGAATGTTTAAATCCAGAGAAATAAGCAATTTTAACCAGGACACGGACCGTCCGTGCAATGCATCGCCTATCAATGACATCATATCCGCGTTACCCTCGATTTCCAGTTTTATTTTGTAGAGACCATGGAAACACCAAAGACGCTTTAATATATTACCTTTTATTAGACAGGTGAGCAACTGTTTGGATACATTCATCGACAGAAAACTAATCATTGTTAAATAGCTCAACACAGTTAGTCTTATTGTTTAAATCTCGTTTTCTTGATTTACCGCGAGTACCATGTTTTACCATGCCTAATATCGATCTAGCTTACTGCAGTGTGCAACAAGTGTCTCATAGTAGCCACAGAGCGAACGCACGCATTATAACATAACTTTCAACACACTCAAATGTAGGGATGTCACAAGTACGGTACCAAGTCTGAAATTTTGAAAATGCGACGATACCAGCATTTCTGTAGAACCGGTAGTACCGACTCCTGAGTATATTCGGTACCCACTAATAGGCAGCTGCTTTCAGTCGCTTCTGTGTTGTTTACCTAAGCGCAGGGCTCCAGACTGAATATTAAACCGCAAAAGACTATTTAAATATTAATCCTTCATGTTCTGCGTGTGTCTGTGTGAATGAATGACGCAGACGTGCTGTTTCATTTCAACGCCTAATGAGCATTTACCATTTCATTTGAGAAAACTATCGTCAAATCATAAACACAGAGACACTTAAAGGTCTTCACGGCAACCCGTCAAAATAAAAGTTTGGTTTAACTTGAAGGAATTGACAAATATATTAGGGTACTGTTGTACAGTAGATTTAGCTACGTCTCAATGTAATAATAATAGCCTACTACTACTACTACTACTACTACTACTACTACTACTACTACTACTAATAATAATAATAATAATAATAATAATAATTAATTATTATTATTATTATTAGGTGTGCGTAGAGGGTTGCTTTTAAATGTTTAAATGTATTATTATGATTATGATTATCATAAATGATAAACTCATTGAATTTAATGTAATATTTTTATCGAATGGTTGCATAAAATAGTTCCAATAGATTTTGCTGTGGTGCCGAAATTGGCATTGAGAACTGTAAAATTTTGATGGTATTGGTACCGACTACTGGAATTTTGGTATCGTGACATCCCTACTCAAATGTATCTAATATGATAAAACAGCGCTGCGTTACCCCACATACGCATGACCGTAAGAAGCGGAAGTGGTCGTCTGTGGCATAATAAAAGCTCAGCGAAATCAAGGTGTCATCAAGCTACGCCTTTGTTTTGAATAAGCGACCTCTAGCGGCGAAAAATTACATATTGTGGCCATATGTAAACCATATAGACACGACTATACCATGTACCTTTATCCCTTTTAGTTTGGACATAATGCACCAAGACACTTTCAACAAACTCAAAGGCGGCTCTGTTTAAGAGAGCAGCTGAAAATCCTTGGGTTTGTACCGTGAGAGGTGCGGGGCTCTTTGATTTATGTTCTTATGTTTTTACAGCGTCCGAGATCTGGAAAGATCTATGAAAGCCATTGTAGCAGCTGGTCTGTTTTAGACGGTCTGGAAATGGCATTGTGTAAGCTTAGCAGCCGCCCCACCTCTCCTTTTGAATGAGCGCCATTGTTTTTGGAAAAGCTTGAGCAAGTTCAGGTAAAGGAAGTGCGATATGAGAAGTTCTCGGGCCTTTAAAGGACACTGTATGTGCGTTGTGCAGTTGTTTTTTTTTTAGTATATTTTATTTTAGTGACTGTTTGTCTTGCATGTTGTTTTGCTTGCATCACTGCTTGTAAAGTTTGTTGTGCAGATTCTGCACTAAGTCCCCGTTCTTCAGCAAAGGTCCAAAAGTATTGATTATCTTTGCCATTTATAGGCATGCAAGGATCTTGAATAGCCCATTGGCTCCTTATCAAACCTGCGTTTATATCCTCTGGCAGGCGCACACGTGCTTGTAAGCGGAGCCCTCCTGTCCCGGCCAATCACAGCTGCTTAGGTGAAATTCTGGAGGGTGTCAGTCAGACCAATAAAACCACGTGCTGTGCTGTGTACATACTATCCTCTGTAATAGAATACTGTGCAGATGTCGGACCGGAGGAATTTACAATGCATTGACTTGCCGAATAGCTTGGATGAATGTGAGTAAAGTGTTTTTTTTTTTTTGTTTTTTTTTTTTAACTTCAGAGAAAAACTTCTAGCTGTCTGTTAGGCTGTTGCTCATTTGAGGATGAGCCTTAGGAGCTGCATGAACATGAGTACTCAGAAAACACGGATAGAAAGAGGAAATTAAGTTATCTGTGCTTTTGTTTTGGTCTCTCCGTTGAGACCATGTAATCTTGTCCACTTGGTGAGCTCAGTCAGTGTCCGTTTTATTAGCAAGCGTTTCATTGAGGACTCATGTATGGGACATGGGGATACTGTTCCAAAAACTTTTTTTTTTCCAGGCTTATCTGCTCTTCATGGGTGAAGAATCTCTTTGAAAACAAACTGCTTGGCTGCTTTTCTAGCCCCTGGCGAGGGAATGGGCATATAAGATCCAGAGCCATGTGTTCTGTTCAGCATGTTCAAATGCACGTTTCTGTGCTATTTTATTTCTGTTTTATTTGTGTATTATTTTTTATTTTATTTTTAATCATTTGACGTTACATGACATACTATTATAGGCTTATTGCAGCAAGTAGTTTTTTATATATGTGTGTGTGTGTGTGTGTGTGTGTGTGTGTGTGTGTGTGTGTGTGTGTGTGTGTGTGTGTGTGTGTGTGTGTGTGTGTGTAAAATTGTGCATTTAAATCTGAACAAAATGGTGCAGTGACCCAGTTCACCAATTCAGGTTATTAAAGCTTCTTCCCATCAATGTCCCCTGTCTCTTATGTAGGTTTCTGTGTCTCTCTTTGTGATAGCCTAGTTATTTTGGTATTACACCCGCACAAGTGGTTACTGCACACTGCATAGGCTATTTAAGGTAAACTGCGGTCCCACTAGGTTTTGAAGATGCACAATTACTTTACACAGTCAAGAGGTCAATCTGTGATGCTTTGATGTAGGGTTGTAACTAGAGATGCACCGATGTATCGGCCGCCGATATTTATTGGCCGATTTTTGATCAATTTACAACCATCGGCTATAGCATGAAAAAGGCCGATTTAATAAACCATCGGTTTGTTACATTAACTGCGTGAAGGCACTGAGCTGTATAATGTCTGTTGCATAATCCAAGATTATAATGTAATATTCCTGCTGCGCTGCTGTCTGTGTTTTAATGTTAATCAAACAACAAAAGACCAACAAAAAAAAATCGCTCACTACTCTTGACTAAACTTTCATAAGGGTTCATTTCCACGATGCGGAAAACGCAGACAGAATCCAGTCATAAAAACGGAATTTACTGCATATCGCGGAATGTCACGGAATTTGTCAAAGTTTTGATGAATAAATAAAACGTAGGTCAGTACACTTAAATCAAATCGCGATGTATACTAGTGTCTGTGAATGCGCAACGCTGCAAAAACACGTTGTATATTGAAACCTTTGATGCTCTCCACAGAACGTTCACACAAATACACACAGGAGCGTTTGAAAGCAGTTCCTATCAATGGGTGCCAGTTTGACCCAGTACTGAATACTACCGGTACTGCAGAAGGGCTGGTATTGTTACTTTTTTAAAATGTACAGTTTCATGTTCTGTTGAGGAACCGTTTGTAGCCATTGCACATGGTTAGAATTACCACTATAAAATGGTACTAGAGAACATATAGGGCATGTTTTGTTCACCACTAACCAGTGTGCAGAACATTTTAAAACCTAAAGTGGTCATTTAGTGTATTTACATGTACAGCATATTGCTGCTGACTATCAAAAATCAGCTTATAAAAACCAGATGATGTAAGAAAACACTTTTGCGTCAGGTTTTGAATCAATGTTTTCTCCGATATTGGCATTAAAATGGACAATAAATCAGCCTGGTTAATTGGCATAAATCGATGTGTGCAGATTGGGTTTTGCCTAAGCTGTTTATATGAGCTACACGGTTATTAAGAATAATCTGTGTAAGATTCGTTGCATTTATATTTTTGCAATTTTTCTTTAGCTGATGCTAAAAGAGTGACTTGCAAATTAGGAATACTACAACAAAGCTTTACAAACCTAGGGACACAGTAACATGAGACGTGCTGCATTAAAAGGTTCCAGAACTGCTTAGAAAAGTCCCAAATATGAGCTAGTACAGACAGAGATGTGCGCAAGACACTGTGAGACCACAGAAAGAGAACTGAGAGGGGTTAACAGTAAGTGTTTTAATAGTTAACAGTGAGTCAAGTGCTGACGGAAGAGTCTTTAGAAGTTTCCTGGTGGAAATACCTTCAGCTGTTCTAATAGATGCTTTTACTACTAATAGAACTGTACAAATATCTGCAATAAATTTTAACTAACTAGACTATAAAAAATGTTATACTATTAGGGTCTTATGTTTCAAAACTGTCCTTATATAGACTATGCACATGTGTATTCAGGTTGGAAAGCCAAGCTGTTGCTCAATTTTGTCCATCAATTTTTTGCAGTGAGGCTGGAGTCCTGAGCTCTTCTGTTTGGAGACATCGCTCATACTGGAGGGAGGAGCCTAATGCCTCAGAAATGTGAAACTATCAGTTACTGCAACCCCACCCCTTACCGGGAACCACGGTTACGAGCCTCCAATCCGCCATCAGTCTGGAGGTAATTAGTACTTACTGCACTCAAGCCTATACATGACATCACACATTTTGAGGATAATTTGATGGTAATTTACTCACTTACATTTGTTTAGATGGATTGAATCCACTTTGGTTTCTGCTGTTCATTTCCAGAAAAACAACATAAACTCTCTTTCATCTGTTCATCATCATCACGGATGTCAACCTCCATCAGGGGTGTTTTTCATTATTTTGTTTGGACACGACAGCCAACATCAGCCCTCAGTGAAATGTTTTTATAACAAAAACTTTAAAGATGTTTAGAACATGTATATTGAATTTTCTGCTGAGCAGTGGCGGAACTGTTAGCACACATTGAGCCATGGTTCTCATGCTGACAATTTCTCATCCCGTCTTACTATGCAAACAAGCGTTGCTTTTAGCATATTGTGCTGTCCACAGGGTGGAGAAAAACAAGCTGTATGCGTTTAACTTCACAAAAAAAAGTGAGATCCTGTTCGTGTCTCGTCTATAGTTACCCCTGTGTTGTCTTGTCTCACTAAGCTACGACCACATAAGCTATGGTTTGCGACGACACATGGTGAAGTGTGCAGACCCAGATGCTCAGCCTTTTCTGTAGGAAGAACACTGTTATAACACAATTGGAGCAAAGTAGTCTTCATAACCGTGACCTCATCCTTGTTCAATTTTCTTCCCCCAATCAGTTGAACAGGTCCTCTGGCAGGCCCCTTGTAGAGGAAGTCATGAGCATTTACAAGAAGAGGGGAGCAAACAAATCTCCTATTAACCGAAGCAGTGTGCTGATTCCAGTATGAGCTCACGTCATCCTTTACATTACTCATTCTGATGTTTTGCTTTTCACTTGTGGGTATTTGTTTTCTTTTTACATAATGCTGTTGTGCTTTTTTTGCCCTTAAATTATCATTAGCTCACACATGTGTTTTGGCCCATGGTCTTAAGGAAACTCTGAGTTGTGAGTGCAGTGAGGGCAAGGGCTGGGCGGCAGCTGTATGTTGTTGCCAGGTTGTGTAATGAGTAAAAATCAGCATTTGAGCGCCAGATAGGAGCTGGCGTGCCTCCAGGGTAATCATACTCCTGTCCAGCAATGGTGCTGCAGTGTGTTTCTGTGCAAACTGGGAGGTTCTTTAGAGATTTTGAAGTAATCAGTACAGTGCTACAGTCTCTTTTATGTGGTATTTTGTCATCCATCAATACAAAAGTCAAATTAAATGTTTAACTTTTATCATTTCATGAACAAAGGGGGGAAGCTAGCTATCTAAATTTATTAGCTTTTTATTTCAGTGGTGACATTTTAATCAGACTACATTGTCTTTTGTGTGTCTTGTCAAGTTATTTCCAACTGTTGAATTGATGTACCTCTAAAGTGAATCTACTATGTTTGAGCTTTGCTAGCAAAACATAAAAAATGTTGTAAGAACAGGAAGTCCAAGTCAGGGTTGTACCAGGAAATGTGAGTGTCCCCATATCCATGGACAATCAAAGCCACTCTTGACTTGCCTTTTGTGTTGTGCCACTTTTTATCCAAGACACCAGCTCAACCAAACGATTCTGACCTTACAGATTGGCCTCTCCCGCTGTTTTCCACAAAGGAAGGTTGGCACAGGAGGAGATGTGCAGGGCTATGCAAGCTTTCCAAGGACACCAAATGGTATTCTCTCTTCTCAATGGACATGGCACTTTCCATGTTTGCCATCCAATAAATGGCTGCAACCCACATACCTCCCCCCTTTTTGAGCAAGCTTGCCGCCTCCCACTCTCACTTTGGCTCTGAAATAACTGTCCTCACTGTCCGAATGCCATCCCATGTGGTCACGTGAGAATCCCTAGTACCTCTTTATCAGGTCTGAATCTGCAGTGGAAGAATGCCTTATATGCACTTGTCTTTTGAGAGTTCAGTCCTCCCACACATAGATACTGCTATTGGTGGTGCTGCAGGCCTGTTTGTAGGGCAGCTGTGTCTGTGTCAGCTGAGTGCTTGTGTTAGAGCCCAGCTGTGTCTGGACCTGGGTGGCTCTGCTCCCATTATGTCAGCCTAAGGGCCAGAGGGAACAGCTAACCCTTGTGCTCACTGTGAAACTACTTCTGCTGGAGGTGTTATTTGCCATTTTGCATGGTTTACAACAAAAAGGATCATCTGACTCAAACACATTCCTAAAAACCTGCTGCACTGACTTGTGAACAATTTCCATTATTTTTACAGCTGATGTGCTTCAACAAAATGCACTGTTATAATGTTATGAATTTGGCACATTAAAAAAATACTTTTTGGTATTGAGTTTGCTTTGACTAGGGACATCTTAAATAAATAGTGGAGTACCCCCAGCACTTTACATTTTGGCTGTCTTTCTAATCAAAGACACCTGATCAGCTCATTAGTAAAGACTCTTAAGACCTTAGATGAGTGTATCAGATAAGAGAGACATAAAAAATGTGCAGAGTTGTGGGTACTCCAGAACCAGGGTTGGAAACCACTGAAATAGTTCACCTGAAAATGAAAATTATCACTTCACTCCACCTCATATGTTTAGCAGAACTTGGCCCATTTTTTAAGTTTTCTGAAGCCATACTAGGGGTGGGTGATATGACCAAAATCTTGGTAACACTTTACAATAAGGTTCATTAGTTAACATTAGTTAACTACATTAGTTAATATGAACTAATAATGAACTGCACTTATAAAGCATTTATTTATCTATGTTAATGTTAATTTCAACATTTACTAATACTTTATTAAAATCTTGTTAACATTAGTAAATGCACTGTGAACTAACATGAACAAACCATGAACAGCTGTATTTATATTAACTAACGTTAACAAAGATTAACAAATACAGTAACAAATGTATTGCTCATGGTTAGTTCATGTTAGTTAATACATTAATGTTAACTAATGAAACCTTATTGTAAAGTGTTAATCACGGTATGAGTAATTTTATTTCACGATAACGATATAGAACGATATAGATATATCAAAATTTGATGCCAAATTTCATAATTCTTATCACCATTTTCAATATAATAAAATAAAAAAACCTAATACTAGCCTAAAAAAAAACTCTCAAGCTTACTGAAGACAAGTAAACATGATAAAGAAAGAGCAACGAAAACAAACTACAATAGAACAGACATAAATGAAATAGACCTACCTGAAAAACTTCAAGCACTAGAAATAAGAATTGCATAAAATGTAGAAAGTAATCAAATGTATAAAAAACAATGCAGTCTTTGCTGTGTAAATTTAAATATACATTTATTCTTATTAAAGTTACAAAAGGGATTCATTTCCTCTTTGTTGTTTGATTAGCATAATAATGACAGCAGGTAAATTTGGATGCTGTCACTTTAAGAGCAACTGCAAGGATCCAATATACTTGTGCATTCTCTAACGTTCACTTAAGACATAAATGACTTTGTTTACTTGCAAATACATGTCACTTTGACACATAGGTATGTGTATTTAACCACCCAATTAGGCGGCGAAAAGCACTTAGTTCGGTTCTGACACGCACTTGGCTTCATGTCACGCGTCTTTCAGACAGCGCTGAGAAACAGTCTCTCAGAAAGCGTGCTAATTGTGCTTCAACAGTTTAAAATCACCTGTTTTTAAACCGCTATGCTTAAATGCATGCAAACGATAAGCTTTCATGACCGTGCAGCACAGCAACGCCACGTGAGCATAACCGCAATAGAGACAATAGTCCAAAATCTCTACCGGTTGACAAATTTCTACCGGTTAATCGTGTCTACCGGTATATCGCCCACCCCTAAGCCATACGATAACTTTTTGTGGTTTGAATGAATGGACTGATGTTCTACTGGACCGAAATATTCCTTCAATATGTATGTTCTTCCTTGAAATAGTCTTTTTTTTTTTTTTTTTTTTTAAGAATTTCTTTCTTGCCAATTAGTGGAACACCTTGGATTTGTTTTGAAATTCTCTCACTTTTTTTAATATTTTTTTTATCCCTTTTGTTTAGGTTTACCACCATGCACCTCAAGCCATACCCCAAACCACAAGATAAAGAGATACATCGGGAATCTGTGCACGATGGAACAAGAGGCCTCCATGCCGACCAGCAGGGAGTGCTCAGGAAAGAGTGGGGCGTTCGCCAGTCGTGTGGCCTCATGGGCTCATCTGGCAACGGCACAGCCAACCGGTGTCCCCTCAGTGTCATCTCCACCAACACCCTCCGATGTAGCATCAACAGTGGGAGCAATGCACCAACTAGAGTTAGTGGAGCCCGCAAGAGCAGAGCATCCTCTGTCACAACATTTACTAGTTCTTTAGTTCTGCTCTCACCTTCGACTGGTTTGGAGAATGATGGCTCACTTAGGATCTACCAAGGGGAGGATGCGGAGGGATCTTTGGATATATGGGCTGTTATTAAACCTGGAAACACAAAAGAGAAAATTGCCATTTTTGCAGCTCAGAAGTGCGGCAATACTTGCAGTAGTGTTATTGACAACACCTCAACACCTCAAGAAACAGAAGCCATTGCTCCAGAGCTGCGGACTGTCTCTGTGAAAAACAAAGGCTGCTGGGATGGTGACTGGTCTGTGGCTAAGCGCAGGAGGAGGTCTGGAAACCCAGACAAATCGAAAAGTGTAGAACCTCCTTTACCAATCCCTGAAATACAGAATGTATCTCAACAAGAAGCCCTCAATGAGAACATCAATCCATGCCAAGAAGTTGCAGAGGATGCTGTCAGGATGGAGGGAGAGGAGGATGAAAAGATTCTCTCTGTGGTGGAGATGGTGGCATACTTGGAGCAAAGAGCCAGTGACCAGCAGGTTAGCTCCAAACCCCCATCTTTACGAAGCACCAGCAGCATCACTTTGTCCAAAGTTGGAACTGTCCCTCAGCCTGCAGAGCAGCAGTTCAAGGTTGCAGAACAGCTGGAGGTCCAGGAGGAGGAAGGTGAGTCTGTTCGAGTTCTGGATATGGTGGCCAAGTTGGAGTCACAGTGCCTGAGCAGACAAAGCCTCCGGGAAGGTGGAGGAGACCTCTCTCGAAGCAACAGCTTACGAAGGAAGGTGGGACGTGTGCTTCTAGCAGGGTCAGAACCTTACCCGCTGCCATCACAGCCAGTGTCATCTACTGTCCCTCAGGACTGTAGAGCTGAGAGTGTCCCACAAGAACATGGTAGAGATTTAGACAATCTGCATTCCCCATCTAAGACCCTTGAGTTGGCAGAGACCTTGCAGTGTGGTCTTGATAACTCTGCCCTCAAGGAGGAAGAAAGTTCTTGTATTGTAAGACAGGAAACTAGCACAGCTGTTGAGATGGTAAATAATCTTCAGTCCTCGCCAAAGGATGCCAGCTCAGAGTGCAATGAGGAACCGCTACCAGGCATGTTGTTTTTTGCCAAATCTTCTCCTCAGCCTCTGAAGGAGCAGAACCTACCATCCTCATCAAAGAGCAGACCTCAGAACAAAGAGCCTTCTCACATACAGGACCTTGAGCATTCTGTGGACACTTCAGTTTCTTTCAGAGAGGAGAGTATAGATGGACTTGTGGGTGAGCAAAATCATCAAAACTTTGAAGAGACAAAGGGAGTAGAGACTTGCGTCGTTAGTCAGGAGCCTGTGCCTTTTCCATTACGCCGCCTAGTGTCTCATGAATTCCTGGAAACTCGCTTCAAGATCCAGCTACTTTTGGAGCCTCAGCAGTACATGGCTTTCCTGCCTCACCACATCATTGTAAAGATCTTCTGCTTGCTGCCTACCGAGAGCCTGGCTGCCCTCAAGTGCACCTGTCATTACTTTAAATTTATCATTGAGAGTTATGGCGTACGGCCGGCAGACTCTCGTTGGGTTAATGATCCACGCTACAAAGACGATCCCTGCAAGCAGTGCAAGAAGCGATATGACCGTGGTGATGTTTCGCTCTGCCGTTGGCATCATAAGCCTTACTGCCAGGCACTACCATATGGCCCGGGCTACTGGATGTGCTGCCGCAGATCTCACAAAGACACACCTGGATGCAACGTGGGACTTCATGACAACCGCTGGGTCCCTGCCTTTCATAGCATCAACATGCCAATTTACAAGAAAAACAGGGACACTGACGAGGACTCATAGTGTGCCAGAAAGACACATGCAGTGTGCGTTTATGTGAGAGTAACTAGTTTGAATGGGCTATGTGTTTTCTGTGCCTGCGTGTTGCCAATAAGCATGTGCGCTTTCGATGTATAGTGCTTACAACCAGGTTGCTGATACTAATAAGAAATTGCTGGGTCTCTGTACTTCTACTCTGCCAACCAAAACGCAGTTCTCCTGTCGAAAACCCTCCTCAGGTCTTTAATGTTGGTCTGCACTTTAACCTTTTAAGATTGAATTTTGCAGAGTTCTATCTGGGTACTGCTTGATGATTTTTACTTCGAGTAAGCATTAATGACTAATTTATTTTCTCAATCCACCCACCATTCTTTTTCTGTTCTTTATCACACACCCTGGCACTTCCTGCACTGATGTTGACGTAGCCTTGGCTTGCAATATTAAAAGTGTTTGAGCATTAGTTCTGTTAATCTCCCAGTGTATTTGCAAACTTGAACTCATTGGCCAGTAGGGAAACTTTCAGCGAGGTCACAATGAGTTATTGATATTTTTTTCCCCATCTTCTGTTATCATCTCTTAGTATCTCTAATAAGTCCTGGGATATTCGGTGGCGCAATGGCTTCACGGGATTGACTTTGAGGTTGTTCTGAGCCCAGATGTTTACATTGTACATAGCACAGAATCCTATATATCATAACAGTGATGAATGATGGCACGAGTGTGACGAAATGCATTTAATCTTAATATGGGGTAAAACGCCTTGTTCTTTTTATGCTAACTTTGTGTATATAGATATCTATGTAAAATGGTCGCTCTTGTTCTGCAGTGGGTCTCTTCTGATAAACCCCTGTGAACAGGTGGTGCATATTCTTCTCCATTTTTAAGTATTGATATGTATGATGTATTGTTTCTTGACTGGAAACATTTGAATGTGGGAAGAGAGTTTCTCCATCTTGACAGTAACTAACTGAACACCATCTGAAAAAAAAGAAAAATTCATTGCAGTATATACTGTTTTCCAAAGTGTGTCAGATTTTTAAAAATTATTAATGACATTGCTGTGCTCTGCCTGTTAAGGCATTTTACTTCAATAAAGTATATCTTTAAGAATTTGTAACCCATATTCTGCTCTTTTATTTTGCTTGTATGCTTACACTGTACGCTTGTATTAGCCAGTTAATTTATGGGTTTCAAATACACATTTGTGAGTGAAAGATATGGGTCAATAAAAAGCCTGCACATTTCTGTTGGTTTCCCATGGAGAAAAAGTTGGTTAAGCCTTGTGTCTTAGTTAGCTGGCAGTAAATGAAGTTTATTAAAATCAAAGGTTTTAATTAAAATTGCAAACACCGTCTGAATTGGTAATGATGGTACTTTTATGATTATTAGACTTACCTTGGCATTTTGTTTTTTAACCCTCATCCTTCCCTCGCACTTTGTAACAAATCCTTCCCTCATGGGTCATGACCTGAAACTCTAAAATTATACTTATTTTACTTATTATACTTAATTATACTAAGCTTATTTTATTTCATTTTGATAATTTTTTCTATTTTTTAATGCAGTTGAGTTTTTTTTTTATTTACCTTTAAATTACTAGATTTTATCAAACTATAAATAGTAATTTAATCATTCTTTCAACTTAAATTCAAAATAACACAATTTCATGCATAACCCTTTTAATTCAGCTCAAAATATCTTACCTTGGGTGTCTTTGCTGACCTCTTGTATAATATAGATAATATAACATATTTCATGACTCTTGGCCACTAGATGGCCTTATAGCTCTATATGGAGCATTCAGATAACATGTAGACATTATACAATCATTTGGTAGTTTTAACATTTTCAGTTTGAATTTTGAGTATTTTTAGGTTTTTCTATGTGTATGCATTCCTTGCATTCCATTCATTCCTATGGGGGTCAAATTGACCCGCAAGGGAAAGATTTGTTAAATTTCAACCACAAAAGTCCTAGGGTCTTGCACCACTCCGATGAACTCTTGAACTTTTTTTAATGTTTTTAAAAAATTGACCCGAGGGTTAAGTCACACTGGTCTTGGACTAAAGTTTTGTTACCACTGCCATATTAGAAATGCGTAAGCTGGTCTCCATAATGGGGCTGGCCCATTTATTTGCAGAAAACATCTTTTTCCTGATATGACTCAAGACTCCATCACACTTAGCATTGTCAGCACATATTGACATCACTACATATGTAACTGTATTAAAGGTATGACGTTTTCAAAGACTGTATATACAGGAATAATGCTTCATTTCTATTGCATTTCAGAGAGGTATTCAATTTAATAATTGAGGGTGTCTGCTAATGCAAATAAAACATTTCTAAAATGAAACTAAGTAAATAAGCATTTTTCTTTTAACAATTGAAGATGGTGAAAAAAAATAAACCTATACATAAATCCCAAGATCAAATAGACAGACAGCCTCTTCTACACTGGGCAACAATGCTGGATATTTATGCCCAATGCAGCTTGCAGTGGTTGAGGAAATTTAAAGGGAAAAAAGCTTCATTCATAAAATACAATTCCTCTTGTAAATGTATAATCAAATAAAACAAGACAGCAATAATATTTGCCACTCTCTCAGACAAGTCCAGCAACATTTATACAGTAAGGTTCTCTGAAGAGCTGGTGAGAAGGTGCAATCCATCATTCAAATTCTAAAAGCACAGTCAAATCTGTCCAACGAGGCTTTGAACGTACAATTTCTGCACCGATTCACAAAAATATTTGGCAATGTACACTGAATAAAGTTGACTGGTGTCTACAGTATAATGTGAGCTACAAAAGATCAAAAATGTAAAAGTAGTTCACTACACTCTCCCATTCTGCAATAAAACACAAAGTTGTTTCTGAGGAACACATGCTTCACTCTTTTCTAGCACACATTATTTATTCAGTATGAGCAGTCAGATGAAAACTTCCCTTTATTTCCCCCAGCAGACAAGTGAGGGTGACAGTAATGGGGTGTTTGCATAGGTACAGCCCTGTCTAGCCACCCCCACATCCACCAGATCTCAGCGCTGCCCTGTGTAGGCACGGAACCAGGACGTGACGGAGGCGGCCGCGGAGGAAATCATGCCCCCTGCGTTGCCAACTGGCTGGGACGCCTGCATACCGCTCTGGGAAAGATCCATAGGCTGGGAGGGGATGTCACAGAAGCGAGGACTTGGAACCGTCTCCCAGTCTGTGCCCAAGTCTGTTTCTTCATCCGTGACTGCCTCGTCTCCGCTCTCCTCCACAGGTCCAGCCTCCTCTGGTTCCACAAACTCCATAGAGTCTTCCAAGTCGGCGCTCACCTCAAACGGCCCCGTTCTATGCAGTGAACAAGAGTGAGAAACGCTGACATACACTACCATTTAAAAGTTTTTTATTTTTAATGTTTTATTCCTGTGATGGCGAAGCTGAATTTTCAGCAGCCATTACTCTAGTCTTCAGTAGCTATTTTTCCATCTAAAGTTGCGAATTTAACTTACTGCATCAAAAATTAGCGAATAAAGTAGCGTTTCCATCCCATGTGTTCAAGAGAACAAAATGGTCACCCAAAGTGAATAATTAAAAACCAAGTTTAAATGGGTAAATATTTTTCATTCTTCATTTTCTTTTCTGACATATCTAGTTCTTGTTAAAACACATTAGACATACTTAGTCTGTGCATTTTGAGCACTTTTTGTGTGAAATCACATTTATTTTGTCCATTAAAAGTGTGCTTTCACTTTAATGAAGCGTAAACAGTGCAGCAAAAATAGACTCGGTGCCAAAACCCCCATTTCACTGCTGCTCCTGCTCCCGGTGTGAATGCACTCATTGGTTAACATGCACGCCGAAAAAAAATATGCTCTGCTCACGTTTGCGGTGTGAAACGGCCATTAAACCTAATCATACCACCATACCTGTCCCTAACCTTACCCATATCCCACCTCAGTAGCAGCAAAAGTGTTTTGCAATACAACAACACAATAGGTACAGTACATTGTACTTATTTTTTTTTGATGCATGTACATAGTAGTTAAAGACACCTAATATAAAGTTCGACCAAAATGGAAGTTGCCGCAATCGTGGAATCATAAAATGACTTGTGCCACAGAGGAAGCAGACGAAATAATAATAATAATTTGTTACATTTATATAGTGCTTTTCTGGGTACTCAAAGCGCTTTACATATAGAAGGGGGGAATCTCCTCAACCACCACCAATGTGCAGCATCCACCTGGATGATGCGACAGCAGCCGTATGCGGCAGAACGCCCACCACACACCAGCTTATTGGTCGAGAGGAGACAGAGTGATGAAGTCAATCAGTGTTTATATATGGGGATAATAAGGAGGCTATGATGGACAGAGGCCAATGGGCAAATTTGGCCAGGATGCCAGGGTTACACCCCTACTCTTTTTCCGAAGGACATCCTGGGACTTTTAATGACCACAGAGAGTCAGGACTTCAGTTTAACATCTCATCCGAAGGACGGTGCTTGTTACAGTATAGTGTGCAACAAACGCTGTCATGTTATCTTGGTTTGGATGCCTGGTGTTTAAGAATGGAATCATCTAAAACACTTCTGGGAGGTCATTATACCAAATCATTTTGATGACAGACTTTGGCTCAGGCTTTTCAGAATGATCAAACCTAAATTTGAGATGCTGTGCGATGTGACTGGTCCGCTGGTTAGTGCCGTTATTCAATCACATCCTCTGTTTAGGCAAAGTCACGTGTTTTGTTGCGCATCGAGGGATTTATTCAGTAAATGTGTTTCCATCGTAGTTTATGATAAAAACATTTATCCGCCTCAATTGAGCACATACGTTTTTTATGCACATTTTTTTAATTTATGTGCATCTTGGCATTTCCATCCAGCATTTAAAAAAAAATTGGATGGAACATACATGGAAAATCTGAAACTACATTGTTTTCGCTAAGAAATAGGCCAATGTAATTTCTCACCTGCCGAGGTTCTTGTTTGCTGGAGACACTAGAAACATGATATTCCTCAAAGTGTGGTGAGGATGAAGCAGCTCGCTGTCAACATGCTAAGAAGAGAGTATAAACATGAGGTATGTGCAGAATATGACTTCTCAGATAAGTGTGATCAGTTTTGAGAAGAATGTACCTGTGAGAAGCAGAGGTGCAGGATGTTGGTGTTGAGCTTGTTTACAGCACGGGTGAATCGGTAGCGAGTCAGATTATCACCGCAGAACTCACTGCAGTGAAAACAAAACAATACAGAACTCATCAGACGTCTCTGAGCTGAACAACCCTAAAAAAGAAACTTAAATACTGAAGATTTTCTTGTCACATTCTTGTATAAAAATACAAATGCTTTGAGGTTTGACAAGAAGCATGCGGCTGTAACCTGTTGCACAACTTTTTTGGAAGGTTGACGTCCAGAATATGAGACAGGATATTGACGAGCTGTGTAGCATAACAGAGGGCGGCACTGATGGTGTGTGCTGGGTTGATGTGGTCCAGCTCTACACAAAAAAATAAAAGTAACATTTTACAATAAGGTTTCATTTGTTAACATTAGTTAATGCACTGTGAACTAACATGAACATTAACATTTTTATTAAGTAACATTAACAAAGGTTAATAAATGCTGTAAAAAAATATGTTGCTCATTGTTAGTTCATGTCTAAACAAATGAGACCTTACTGTTAAGTGTTACCAAAATAATGATTTCAGAACAACATGTGTAATAAATCAGACGTTTTCCCTTTCATAAAATGACTTCTATAATGTCAGAACTAAGCATGCCAAAGATAGTGTGTTGACTTATTAGAGGAATTAAATGTTTAGCTGTTTACATTTTTTTTATAAATCAAATCCATGCTGTACTTTTCTTAAACCTAATGTTATTTCCAGTCTTTGTATAATGAAATATAATTATCACTGAAACTCAACATGTCTAAAATATGGTAAGAACATGGTTAGAATATGGCTGGTGGATTATGGCATTATATTTGTTACATATTATTTTCTTTCCTTTAAAGGGGAACTGAAAGCATTAAAACTGAAATTATATATCCATTTTAAAAGGATAAAAATATATTTAGATCAAATTGAAATGAGCAAAATACAAAGAACTCAAAAATAGATTCATTGTGTTAACTATCACTGTACTGAGATATAACATTTGGTTGGTTGGCGTTTTAACACCACACACCAAGTAACAAGTTAAAAAACTATAAAGGAGTGAATTAAAAACCTATATATATATATATATATATATATATATATATATATATATATATATATATATATATATATATATATATATATATATACACACACACACACACACCGATCAGGCATACCACCCTCCTAATATTGTGTTGGTCCCCCTTTTGCTGCCAAAACAGCCCTGATCCGTTGAGGCATGGACTCCACTAGACCCCTGAAGGTGTGCTGTGGTGTCTGGCACCAATAAGTTAGCAGCAGATCCTTTAAGTCCTGTAAGATGCGAGGTGGCGCCTCCATGGATCGGACTTGTTTGTTCAGCACATCCCACAGATGCTCGATTGGATTGAGATCTGGGGAATTTGGAGGCCAAGTCAACATCTCAAACTTGTTGTTGTGCTCCTCAAACCATTCCTGAACCATTTTTGCTTTGTGGCAGGGCGCATTATCCTGCTGAAAGAGGCCACAGCCACCAGGGAATACCGTTTCCATGAAAGGGTGTACATGGTCTGCAACAATGCTTAGGTAGGTGGTACGTGTCAAAGTAACATCCACATGGATGGCAGGACCCAAGGTTTCCCTGCAGAACCATTGCCCAAAGTATCACACTGCCTCTGCCGGCTTGCCTTCTTCCCATAGTGCATCCTGGTGCCATGTGTTCCCCAGGTAAGCGACGCACACACACTCGGCCATCCACGTGATGTAAAAGAAAACGTGATTCATCAGACCAGGCCACCTTCTTCCATTGCTCCGTGGTCCAGTTCTGATGCTCATGTGCCCACTGTTGGTGCTTTCGGCGGTGGACAGGGGTCAGCATGGGCACCCTGACTGGTCTGCAGCTATTGGCCCTTGTCAAACTCGCTCAAATCCTTATGTTTACCCAATTTTCCTGCTTCTAACACATGAACTTTGAGGACAAAATGTTCACTTGCTGCCTAATATACCCCACCCACTAACAGTCAGTGGTCATAATGTTATGCCTGATTGGTGTATATATATATATATATATATATATATTAAAGTTTGCTTTGGATAAAAACTGTGAAATGAAGTATTGGTTAGGAAAGTTAGGGTTGACTGTTTAAAATGTCTTTAAAAGTGTTTGAGAAGTAACAGTGATGATCTGTGAATTCTGTACCTGGCCCCTGGTTTCCACTCTTCTCCTCCACCCAGCTGTAATAGGCTGAGCAATCTCCATTACTGGGAAGTGTGACGTGTGGCCCAGTGATGCTGATGCTCGTCTCTCCGTTCTGATCGTCCCAGATCCAGCGGCCTGAGTGATAGGTGGTTCGCCTCGCCTCTGCAAGTTCACTGACAGTGCTGGAGGTCAGAGCAAGGTCATACTCAGCCACGACTGGATCCGCTGGGTCCCTGAAGGATACACTTGAGATGAAGACGCACTCAAAAACTGGCCTAACAAGTTTAGTTCATGATCATTTATCAATGCCAAGTAATAGTAAGCTACAGTGTCCGTTGGAGCAACCAAGTGTAATAAAGTGTCCGACTCAAACGGCACATTAATAAGCGAGAATTCAGTATGATTATTTGAGGTTACGGTGGGTATACCAGGTGGAATAAAATATACACTATTGTTCAAAAGTTTAGTGTCAGTAAGGTTTTTTTATGTTTTTGAAAGTAGTATCTTGTGCTCACCAAGACTGCATTTATTTGATCAAAAAACATAGTAAAAATATTAATATTTTGAAATGTGATATATTACATTTTTCTATTTAAATAGATTTTAAAATGTAATTTATTACTGTGACGTCAAAACTGAATTTTCAGCATCATTACTCCAGTCTTCAGTGTCACATGATCCTTCAGAAATCATTCTAATATGCTGATATATAAAATATAATTTTTTGTAACAACGTAAATGTCTTTACTGTCACTTTTGAACAATTTAATGCATTCTTGCTGAATAAAAGTATTAATTTAGTAAAAGTACTAATTCCTTTAAAAAAATCTTACTGACCCAATTTTTTAATTTAAACAGTAGTGTATTATTTGCAATGAGAAAAAGTTTCTCATTTCCCACAATAATGAAACTAAGTAAATAAGTAAATTAATGATCAAATAAGTAAACTATTGCACCCTCCATCCACCTCAGCGCGCGATAACATTGTGTATCTGTGATCTCACGGGCTGGCGATAGGACGATATGACTATGGAGCATATCGTTAAACACTACTCCTACTACGGTCGTATTGACCATTCCAGACGGCATTGCAACAAGCTCAGCTAAAATATTCATCCACATGTATTGTATGTTTATGCATATATTTTGATGTTGATTAGAGTATATTTATGCTCATCTGATCTGCTCTGACCTGCTGCCCTGCTTCTCCTCCTGGATGTTGAAGATGTGAGTGGTGAGCTCCAGGATGTGCTCTCTCCGCACCTCGGCCAGGGCCTCCAGCCTCCCCTGCAGCTCTTTGGATCTCTTCTCCAGGAGCTCGCCCAGACGTTGGTTGTGCCGCTTAATTTTGTCCCTCTTTTCCTGATGCCGGCTGGCCCTGCGCTGCAGTCGCTGCCCTTCCTCCTGGGAACGCAACAACAGCTCCCTGCCTAAAGTGAAGAAAAAAGAAATGAGATCAAACAACAGACTGCTATTTTCTATTATTTTTCAGCCTTTTACTACTTAAAGGACAATCAAAGAATTCACATTCAGAGAATTCACATACGAGTACCACAGCTCAATGTGATTTATGCATGTTTACACACTTTTGTCATGGGATCATTTTTGTTGTGATACTCACCACTCTTGACTTCTTCATTGCTAATGCAGATGGCCTCTTTGAGTTGTTGGATTTTCATCTTGCACGACATGACTTTCCACCTCTGTGTTAAACAAAACACACAGCCATGATGGTGAGAAATATCTTAACATACATATATACACATATATACACACACACACACACACACACATATATATATATATATAAAATATTTTAACTAAATTTGAGCACTTGAAACATGAACAAAAATACTTACAAGCTGGTCTGCCTCAACTTTCTTGTCCATGGCTTCGATGACTCTGAAACAAAAAGAAAATTCAGACTTGAGTATTATCAGTGCACGATGTTGGATTGTGCATCACATGATGCTGATATCATACCTCTGTTGAAGATTCTCCTTTTTATTTTTCAGCTTCTGGAGTCTTTCAAGCTTTTCTGAATACCTGTTGGCAGAAATACAGCGAGAAATAGTGAGAATAGACAGAGTATTCCACAACAAGAAAGTTATACACACACACACAAATTAAAATCATACTGTCACATTTGGTAACGTGACTCAGCTAAACCTTGGTCAACACATTTGCCATGTCAAATATTACCACAAAGTTTCTTTAAAAAGACTTAAATACGCCATGACAACACTTTTAATTGTGGATTTAAAACATATTTAAATAGCCACGCCATTGACATCTGACAAGAAATGAAATCGACAGCTGAAACGTGAACCTCTGTTGTCTAACAGTTTGTTTACAAAATTAGCAGTTAGCGTGTTAGCATGCTAGGGCCATGAATTAGCAAAATACTACTACAAGTGTCTTCACAGAACTCACATAAACCATATAAATCAAGGGGAAACGTGTGTTTAAATAAAATAAAAAGATGCGAAATGGATAATACTGAAAAATGCCAACATGCTAAACTGCATTAGCATACAGCGTAAATAATAGAGAAAGCGAGATTAAAACACACCTCTCCGGATTTCTCCCGTCAAAATACACGAAATCACCGTTTTGAATGCAACGGGCACAGGTCAGTCTCCGTCTGGCGGTGTTGCAGAGCGGACATCTCTCCACGGCAACAAAGAGCCCCTCTGCATCATCCAGCGCCTCCACCATGACCGCGGCAGCAGCGCTAGCGCACGCCGGTTGAAGGTGCTGCTGAGGCGGATGGGGACGGGCGGGCGCCCGGGCCTCTGATCCAGACTCTGGATGCTCTTCACCAGGCCCCGAAGAACGGGGTTCGCCTGTTAAGGGACAAGCCATGATGATACAGGCTCTATGAAGAATAAAAGCCTATTAGAAACGTTCACAGTGAGATTTACATGATTTGTGGTTGAAAATATTCAAATAAAACTAGAAGTTCTGGTCCCAAGATCTCTATAACCAACAGTGTGATGGCTGGCTGCCCTACGCACCACGTGACGTATGTTTGTGTATGTGCTGTCACGTGCGTGCTATGTGGTGGTGGAGTGCCTTAGAAAAATTTACCAGCAGCATATTAGAATGATTTCTGAAGGATCATGTGACACTGAAGACTGGAGTAATGATGCTGAAAATTCAGCTTTTCCATCACAGGAATAAATTACATTTTACAATATATTCACATAGAAAAGAGTTATTTTAAATTGTAACAGTATTTCAGAATATTACTATATTTTTGATCAAATAAATGCAGCCTTGGTGAGCAGAAGATACTCTTTCAAAAACACACACATGCATAGAATGCAAAGTTTATTTACCTGCATCAGCAAATAGCAGTTCAACATGTACAAGAGGGACAAAACATAGTCATAACCGAAGAGAATGCTTTATGTCTCCATTCGAGAGTCCACATAGGGCAAAGCTGAATATTTTAACAAAACACTCTTCACAGTGCTGTTATCTCAGCAACCCTCAGTAATGCAGACATTACAAAGTAAACGTAAAGACACTAAACAAAGCGCAATAACAAAAGTTTGATTAAATTATTGCATTCAAACACATGGATACGAAGCACATCATTATAGACAAATATTCACATGCAGCATATGTCCACGTAAGTGCAGTGCTTCTACTGCTTCCTGAACCCTTTTAGGATGGGGTAAATATTTTCAAAGGCTTCATAGATCTCTGCCCGCTCTTTCGCTCCTAAAACCATAACAACATAAATAGTTTTACAAGACAATTTTAATGCATGGCTGTCAAATATGTTTTATAGTTACAACTATACCTGTGAGCACAACTTTTCCAGATACAAAAATCAGCAGCACAATACGTGGCTTCACCATGCGATATATCAAACCAGGAAACAACTCCGGCTCGTAGCTGTATGTGTAAAATGGTTGACAGTGGTTAAAGACAGATGTTACGAGGTAGTTAAGTCATATAATATTGTTGGCCAGTAACCATCAAACTCATTTATGACCTGTCCAGACCTGCTGAACTGCTGATGAGTGAGGACCAGGCCTTCTAAGCGTATAGGAAAGCAGACATCACAACTTCCAACCATGTTTTGGATTTTGAAGTCAAGGAATTTGGCAGGGAAACCGAGTTTCTGTACCACCCGAGCATATTTCCGTGCAGCAAGGCGAGATTGCTCCTCACTGCTTGGAAAGATAAACAAAGGAAAAGGCAAATATAGGGTAAAAGACACATGTAAGACTATTTCTGAGCTAAGTTTGTCTGTTTTACAGCCCTGCTACCCTAATGCTTCATAGTTAAGAGTTTTGAATATATATATTATGTATACCTCTTGGCTCCAGTGCAGACCATTTTTCCAGAGCTGAAAATGAGAGCGGTAGTTCTTGGTTCACGGATCCTCATTATAACTGCAGCAAAACGCTATACATAAGCAACATTTGGAGTTATTATAGTGAAAACAGCTGGAACAGTTTACCTTAAAGAAATTGTTCACCCAAAAATGGAAATTCCGTCTTTTTTCTTTTTCGTTTACCAATCCTTATGTCAACAGTAGGGGTGTAACAATATTTTGTGTCAAAATATATTGCAAAAAAAAAAAAATGCAACAATACGTATCGTGAATGGTTCACCCAAAATGAAAATTACTCTGTGAGGAAAAAATTCAAGTTTACAGAGTTTTAGTGTCAGTACTACATTCAGGGTTTTCTGCAGGTTTTATGAAGGTAAATTTAAGACCAATTAAAGAAAATGTAAGGAATAAATTGAAGGGAACATAACACGTCAATATGTTCTCAAAATGTAAATGTCTAGGAAGCACAAAATTTGTTATATTAGTGAAAGTTTGAAAATACAATTTCCAACAGATCTCCATAACTTTTTAATTAATTTTATAAAAAGTAGCTTAAAGTTTGAGAATCTTAGGAAATCTTGTGAAAGTGATTTTATGATTAAAACAAGAACAAATATCTGCCAATGGGTTCATAAAAATCAACTTAATTCAGGTGTAAGTAATTTTCATACCCAATGACAGATACTCACTTAATTTTGTTCAATTTCTCAGAAAACAAGACTTCATTTCTTCATTTTGCATGTCAAGTAAATGTATCTTGATTTAAGGATGTTTTGAATTTGTACTGGAAAACAAAAATCCTGAGGAAGAACATCATTATTTGCAGGGCATTCAATTTAATTTTGCAATTGAGTTTAGGGCCCTGTGAAATCTGTTTTATTTATTTTTTTGTTTTATAGTTTATTTAGTTTTAATTTTTCTGGACTCTGCTTTAATGGTTGGATTAAATTTTACTGACTTTCGTTCATCTTCAGAACACAAATGAAGATCTTTTTGATGAAATCTGAGAGATTTCTGTCCCTCCATTGACAGATACGCAACTACCACTTTGACGCTTCAAAAAGTTCATAAAGAGATCATAAAACTAATCCATATGAATCAAGCGGTTTATTCCAACTTTTCTGAAGAGACTCGATTGCTTTATATGATGAACGAAAGTCTTACGGGTTTGGAGCGACATGAGGGTGAGTAAATGATGACAGAATTGTCATTTTTGGGTGAACTATCCCTTTAAGTGTACTGACCTACTTTTGATTTATTCATCCAAAATTTGACAAATTCTGTGACATCGTAAATTCCATTTTTATGAATGGATTCTGCATCGCAGAAATCATAGGGCCCTAATTTAATGCCATGATATTGAATTTAAGACTTT
The DNA here is from genome assembly GCA_039654105.1 of Coreius guichenoti. NCBI lineage: Eukaryota > Metazoa > Chordata > Actinopteri > Cypriniformes > Gobionidae > Coreius > Coreius guichenoti. The sequence continues at coordinate 12,434,594 of CM077177.1, read as the reverse complement.
CTGATACAATTTAAGACATTTTTAAGGCCTTAAATTGTGGAAGGTCAAATTAAGACTTTAAGACTTTTTTAAGACCCGCAGAAACCCTGTACATTAAACTACTATATATAACGATGAATATGTATATTGTATAATAATGCAATGGGGGAATATTTGTGGGCCCTGATGCCAAATGTCTTTTGTTACCAGTAAAAAGTGGGCTACATTAGTTTAAATATATCTAGTCAGTGACAGAGTGCAAGCATATTCGTCTAAAATAATTCTGTATTTTCAGCTTCAGAATCATGAATATTTTTATTCTGGTGTCAGCATTATCCTGTGCATTGGGTTACCAGCACCAAGTCCAAGCCTATTCAATTCCACCCCCAATGTAAGACCAAATTAAGCATTTTAAATCAACAGTACATTTTTTGTTAACCTTTTACCATATGTCACCATATGGTGTATCGCAATAATATTGTATAGTGAGTTCAGTATCGTGATATGTATCGAATCGTGACATGAAGGTATCGTTACACCCCTAGTCAACAGAGTAAATAATGACAGAATTTACAGGAACTATTCCTTTAAGAAAGCGACAATGTTTGTCTATGATTTAATACAGTTCTATACAGTGTTGTACATACAAACTTCAGTAGGAAAGTACCTTTGGGTTGTATTCAGCGTTTCGAGCTTGAAGTGCAATGGATTTGAGATCCAGAGGACAAGCAAGATTTACTGTTGACACAATATTCCTGTGTATAATCAAAAACTGGTTTGGAAATATAGACTGGCATGGTCAACAGATGCATTTCTCACTAAAAACTAGGATCCAGTGGCTGGTGACTCAAAAGTAATCACTCTTTACTTGTGCAAAGAATACCATTCAAAGGTAACTAACTTAGATACATTTGTTTTGGTGAAATTATGGAGTCAAAATATTTTTTGCAACACTTGAAAAAGCTCTAGGCCTATATGATGCCATAAGTAAGATGTTTAAAGAATCTCAGATACACACTCTTCATGTTTCCCCTATAAAATGTCTTACTGTAATTGTGGGATGATGCCTGAACTCTCTGTCACCGGGGTCATGGGGGTCATAGGAGTCATGGGAGTCATCGGTAGACTGAACTGTGAGGTGTTTTTGGCAGAATTACTGGTGTCAATATCCGCCTCTGTCGACTCTCTCGATGGACAGTCGGTGTAAACGCCACTGTCCTCATTCCTGCTGACATTCTCAGCCTGTGGCGGCTCATCTTGAGTGCTCAGTTCGTCAGGTAAGAAGCTCAGGTCTAAGTCCTCAGTAAGATCTTTCTCCCGGGAGGTTAAAGAGGACAGGAAAGAGGAATCCTGGAGCTGGGGAGCGGGACCCTGTAGGCCCAGATCCCCCTCAAAGATGTAATCAGATGAACCCTTAGAAGAACAGAAAATAAGTGAGAAATACATTAATGCAAGACCTTATATTGTTAGGGAGGACCAACATTCAAAATAAAAAATTACATTTATTAAAACAATATATTAATTACTCATTTTAAATGTATGACTAGCACAGCAATATTTAATTTGTCCTTATCACATGCATGTATTACTGTATTTCTTTCTATATTTCATTATAAATGTTCTTATATTACATAAATGTATTATATAGGAACATGTGCATCATAATAGACTGGAGCGCATCTCGATAATATTGATTATGTTTTCAGCTAACAAAGACTCACCTTACACAAGCATTTCAGCATTTCATTTTACAACTTACAATAGTCTGGTCAAAGTAATTTTCGAGGGCTGCCTCCTCATCCATGTTCCTTATGATCCATTGGACGAAAACGGATTTTACATAAAGTAAAGTTTCCCAGTCTCAGTGTTCCTGTGTGGATGTGATCTAATTGGCATCAAGTGTGAAGCTACTCACAGAGGCGTGACAAATCATGTCATCGAAACTAAGGAGTTAGTTCTTTCTAGTATGCTAGTATGCAAAAAATAAAATATTTTTGTAATAAAACAACTAATTTACTAATTTATTGGCTTTTTCCGCTAACAGAAAATAACAACTTGAAAATATTAATATTTTCATGCAATGCAGTCTCCGGACAGTAGAGGGAGACAGACACAACGCTGTAAACAGTCACTTACGCGCATGAGCGGAAGACAAATGCTATCTTTTTAACAACTGTTAAACATGCGAGGTGTGCATGAGCTGTCACAAATCATTTCAAACCATTTATAGTTCAATGTGTAGTTTTTCGTATATAGATATTTTGGCATGCTTGGAAAGAAAGTATATTATGAGTATTTTAAGCTGACGGGGGCTTGTGAAAAATCAACAGTCAATATATTGGTTCCATAGAAACATGTGGACAGGGTTATGGATGCAGTTAAAGAATGCTTGAGGGATTTTCCTAAAGAAGCTCGAGGTGAGTTCACCGGCTGTCTATTGACATCTGAACATAGATAGATAGATAGAATTTACATGCAATAGAAAATGTACACTATACATTTACAGAAAATACACAAAAATATTTGTTGCACCAAAATATATATTTTAACACAGGGCTTTTCAATCTTCCACGGACCCCCAAAATAATATGATTCGCATGCGAAGGACTCCCATCCTAAAATTTAAAAAATGTATTTTACGTATAAAGACCCAATTAATACTGTAAAAAAAGTTAATGTATTTTATTTTATTCATGTATTTATTTTTTATCAAAAAAATAAAATAATAATACATTAAATGAAATGTATAAATGTTTTATTTATTTCACTTAAATAAAATTGTATTTATTTATTTTAAGTAATTTTAGTCCAATTTTTTTTAGTTACTTAGATCAAGCTTATTTTTATTTAGTTATTTTCACATTTAATGCTGCTTTTTCTCTAACTTTTCCACGGACCCCCTAGCACTCCCTTGTGGCCAGTTTGAAAACCCCCGATTTAACATAACAAAATAATAAATGTGTGAATCTCACAAATATATTATATTTTAATTATATATATATATATATATATATATATGGGATTATTTGTTATGAAAACAATGTTACAATACGTTTTTATCTGCAAAAATTGTTTTTAACCCAGAATACTCCAAAACATAAGCAATACTTTTTTTGTTGAAAACCTTGTAATGACTTACATATCAGTGATGTCGTTATGTCTTTTCCTCAGAGCTTTATCTTAATGATGCAGTGCCATACCTGGATGGGCCTCTCTCTTCACTTCAGTTTTATCGTGACTGGATTGGACCCAACAAGCCCTGCATCATTCGCAACGCCTTCAGTGATTGGCCAGCTTTGTCTAAATGGAACCCCACATATCTCAGGTGAGTCAATCAGATGATCAGATCAGCCGGAGACTTCTCATATTTAAACCCTATGCCCATGTTTCTGTGCAACTTTTCTTTTCATATTTGGGCAGAGAGAAAGTGGGATCCAAAGTAATCAGTGTGGCCGTCACTCCAAACGGATACGCAGATGCCGTAAACGGGAATCGCTTTGTGATGCCAGAGGAGCGTCAGATGACCTTCACTTCTCTGTTGGATATCATAGAGAGGAAGGTGAAGAGCATTGGTGTGTTTTACGTTCAGAAGCAATGCTCAAATCTGACTGAGGAGTTACCGGAGCTGACGGGAGATGTAAAGACTCACATACCCTGGATGAGTGAAGCTCTTGGTATGTCCACACATTTTACATTCAGTTTCTACCTGGAGAATGGTTGGTTGGTTGGTTGGAGAATGGCAAAATAATGTAAAATGTGGATTCTGAAATTATTATAGTTGTTTTTTAATTTTAGGAAAAAAGCCTGATGCTATAAATTTCTGGCTTGGGGAGGAAAGCGCTGTCACATCAAGTCAGTTTTTCTTCACTTGTTCATAAACATAAATTATTGTAAACTTTAAACCAGTGGTTTTCTAGACCTAGAAAAGTCATCATTAAATTAATAAGATCTTAATAAACTCTAAACTATTTTATCGTGTATCTAGATTTTGGATAAAATATATATATTTTTAAAATTCTTATCTTTAATCCTTATCCAGTAAATAACAAATGACTAGAAAAGTCATGCAAAGTCATTGTTTTAAAAGAGCACGAACCTTAAAACTTCTGGAATCTTGAAAAAAAAAAAATCTAGGAGAGCCTTTGAATATTGTCAGTATTGGACCTTGGAGTCAAAAAGGTTGAGAAACCACTGCTTTAACATCCAATTTATCTGCCCATTTTTGTGAGTGAACAGTTTTGTTTTATCTGTAGTGCATAAAGATCATTATGAGAATCTATACTGCGTGATCTCTGGACAGAAACAGTTTATTTTACTTCCTCCGACTGATAGACCTTTCATACCGTATGGTAAGGAGTAGTTTCTCTTTCCCAATCTTTTATTTAGCTTCCTTAGCTTAAAATTAAATGCTTTAAGGAAATGGCCTCATGGCTTTGTCTATTGGCATTGTTTTATTTCCTCCTCATAGAGCTCTACCAGTCAGCGACATACAGACAGAAAGAAGATGGCTTCTTTGAAATCGTGGATGAGGAAGATTCAAGCAAAGTATTTAAGTTTATTAAACTATTAAAATTAAATCTTATATTTTTCTAATAATTTTACAATTATAAATGTTATAAATACATTTTTTCCACATCTCGTATATCTCTTTCAGGTGCCCTGGATCCCTCTAGACCCCCTGAACCCAGATTATGAACGATATCCCTCCTACAGGATGGCTAAACCTCTGCACTGCACTGTGAAAGCTGGAGAGATGTTGTACCTGCCCTCCCTGTGGTTCCACCATGTGCGACAGTCTCATGGCTGCATGGCGGGTTGGTGATGTGACCGCCAGCAAGATTGCTAACAATACGAATTTGTAGGGATGCACCGAAATGAAGATTCTGGTCTGAAACCAAAAATTCAGGAAACAATAAATGAATAATCAGTTAATTAATCAAACTTATTTGATTCTTATTCGAGTAAGAAGTTTTTTAGCTAACTGAGTTCATGGACATTTGAATAGCTTTTCTGCGGTTAAAGTGGCGTTAAGTGACATATAGCTTGTTTTTTCCTGGTTGAAACAGATTGAGCGATTACATGAGACAGGATTCATTTTGGTAAGTTGTACTGTATCTTTCAACATTCCTTCTGATTTTCATTCATGTTTATTTGTTTCTTTAACTCGTAGTAAAGAGGAAGAGATGATTGGTTCACGTGTTACAGCGATCTGTCATGCGGTATTAAAGAGCGCCAAAATTACATTTATTGTTTGAATTTCGTAATAAATCGACAGAATTTTAAAGTTGAAACTTTGCTTCATATTAAAAGTAACAAAGCACAAAGGTTTCTGCGATTATTGGATGGCAGGTGTGCTACAAATGTTTAGTGAAGTTTTGTTCACGCATCAACAGAAAACGTCTCAAGTTATGGATGCTATAGAGTTGATGCTATAGGGATGCCCTCAGTGTCACCGGTATCTGAATACGTGTACTAAACATGGCAAACTTATTGGCTGATGGCAGTCCTATGATGTCACAAGCAGAGCGCCCACGAGTATAAGAGGGCACCTACAAAATACAGCAACTCTTTTGTTTGAAGGAGACGTGCAGGCAAACCTGATGCATGGCAACAAGACGTTGCGTATCATTCCCCTTCTCAAATGGGTATCTAGCGTTTGTTCGAAAATTACTATGAAGACACTATCACACCTGGGCCAGTCTGACCACTTGCCCCTGCTCCTAATTCCAGCGTATACCCCCCTCAGGAAAAGTGCTCCTCTTACATCTAGGATTGTTAAAACATGGCCTGAAGATGCCTCTCATCAGCTGTAGGATTGTTTTGAAAGTACAAACTGGGATGTTTTTGAAGACCAGGACCTCGAGGAGTATACTGCAGCTGTCCTAAGCTACATTAAGTATTGCATAGATACTGTCACTGTGTACTGGTGTATAAGGCTCTATCCCAACCAGAAGCCCTGGATGACAAGAGAAGTCCAGTGCCTCCTCAGGGACAGGAACACTGCTTTCAGGTCTGGTGATGGGGCACAATACAGCGCTGCCAGAGCCAACTTGAAAAGAGACATCAGAGAGGCCAAGCAATAACATGAGGCAGGCGTGGGAGGGGGTTCAGCACATTACCAACCACAGATCCATTAACCTCTCAGTTGTTGACAATGATGTATCACTGGTGGAGGGGTTGAACCATTTCTCTCCTGAGGCTGCCACATTACATCCATCAGCTCACAGTAGCCACATCTTCACTATTGGGGGAGCAAGAGGTGAGGCGCACACTGAGGGCTGTGAATCCGAGGAAGGCTGCAGGACCTGATGGTGTCACTGGATGGGTTCTGAAGGACTGTGCGGACCAGCTGGCGGGGGTCTTTACTAAGATATTTAACCAGTCCCTATCCCGGTCCACCATTCCACCATCTGAAGGCCCTGATTTATAGTCTCATTGCAAAAAAAATACGCCTACCTTTAGCAGCCTACATTTTTACCGCTCAGTGTCATTGACACCCATTATTATTAAGTGTTTTGAGAAACTGGTCTGGAGTCATATCATTACCTGCCTTCCACCCATATTCGACACAACAGTTTGCATACAGAGCAAATAGATCTACAGAGGACGCCATAGCCACAGCTCTTCACACTGATTTGATCTACCTGGAGCATCAGGGGAGCTATAATACCATCCTCCCCCACAGACTGGTGACCAAGTTGGCAGACTTGGGACTATCCCACTCCATCTGCCACTGGATAAAGGACTTCTTGTCAGATCGCTCCCAGAGGGTCAGAGTAGGCCCCTACATCTCCTCAGCCCTCAGCCTTAACACTAGCTCCCATCAGGGATGTGTGATGAGCCCCCTACTCTACACCCCTTACACTCACGACTGCATCCCCGCACACTCGAGCAATGGCATCATCAAGTTTGCTGATGACATCACTGTTGTGGGATGCATCTTAATGGGGGATGTGTCTGCAAATCAGGACAAGGTGGAGCGGCTGTCTGTGTGGTGTGTAAACAATAACTTGATCCTTACCACCACCAAGTCTGGGAAATAGCATTACTGGGCACAAGGTTAAAGAATTTTGCCTTTATTTCCCCCGTCCCTCGGATAAGAGGGCTCCCCCGTGGAGGAGCAGCTATAGTGTTAGCCTTAAAGGTGCTAAGCACTAAGGGTTTGAGCACTTGGAACATGCTCCCTATCTTATTTTGCTCTCAGGATAGCCTTTGGGGCAGAGCAGGACGAAGGGAAATGTGATAGAGAAATTGCAATTCCTTTAATTCCATTTATTCCTCCCCAACTATGCTTGGGTTTTAAAGTAGGGATTTTTATACTCACCTATAGCTGGATGAGTAGGGGCAATAGGCCTGACCCTTCTTGTTAGGGCAGCACTTTAAAGTGCATAAAAAGTCTCAGAGTAGATTCTGGAGTAGACTTTCAGCAAGGTGAGCTTTAGCTCCCTCGCGGTTTCCTGAGGGGTTGTGTTGTATTTGCATCCCTTTAGATGAAGCAAGGGCTATATTTTCCCCCTTAGAAGTAGTGGTAGGTCTGAGGTTGTAGACGAGCTACTTCCTTGGAAAAGCTACTCCCTGAGGGCTTTGCCAATGTATTCTATTCTATTACCCAACTCTAGTTGGGGATGAAGGTAATGAAACATGAGCCGTTTTTCCACCGTTGGGCCAAACGGTTCTAAGAACGGTAAGGAACGGTTCCAGTTATATTTACACTTGAGCCTAGTACGGCACGGCACGGCACGATTACAAATTGTTCTCAGCCCAGAATTTGTGCTGGTAGAATGTGTGTAGTGACGTCACAACTCAGGATTGGTCACTTGTCTGTTGACTGGCTACCAGTTTCTCTGTAGCTGGTTAAGCGTGTTATTTGAGCGACGTAAACACAATAAGTTAATAAAATTTTAATAAATATCTGATCACTCTCCATAACATGGTCGCTATTTACCTCATATCATCTGTGAACTCTTGCCTTACCGAGGCAATGGCTGACACATTTATATTCCATTTCAAAGAGCTCCGTTATCAGCCCCACAGAAAATGAAACCATATATGCATCGGGCTGGGCCGGATCAGCACAGAATGGAATGGTTAAGCAAAGAGAATTGTTTGGCCTATTGGTGGAAAATAGGCTATGGTTTCCCATTACCCTGCTCTACCCAAGTGGATATTTGGGCAACTTGTCTTTACACGGGACAAACAAGGCTATAGAGCTGCTGCTCCTTGAGGGGACATCCTATATACCTACTCTTATGTCAAAGGGAGGGAGATGAAAGCAGGGCAGAGCACAGGGTGTCCAGTAATGCTCATCATCCAGGCCTTGACCCTACAGGAGCTGCAGGAGAGCTTAGGCCCTACTTAAAGACCCCAGCATTATTGGGGGAGAGCAGCTCATATCCTGCCTATAGCCAGAGTACTGTACTTAAGATCTGCAAAATGTCTAGTGATTAGACTCGCATAGAGCATCTGTCCAAAGGAGCACAATACCCCTTTTTATATGGGGAGGGAGATAAATGACACATAGGAAGTTATAAGGTGCCCATGTCCCGTTCATCTTGCTCTTCCTACAAGGGATATCTATTTAGTACGTTAGCCATAGAAAGAGATGAAAGCAGGGCATATAGTATGCCCAAAAACACTATCACCTTGGCTCTTTCCCGAGGGTGCCTCAGGGGAGCTTAAACTTAAAAAAAAAAAAAAAAAGTTAGAGGGGAGGACAGCTCATCCCTAACTTAATTAATTGCCTCCATCTAAGGAGAGCAAGAGAAGTGATAAAGAGGCGGAACGTCCTCCAATCCCAACCTCCTTGCTCCATCCTTTAGAAACTTAGAGCAGTCTTTAAAAGGAGGCTGCAAAATGCTGTGTTTGTAGACCTGCATTACAGGCTACCATCTTCAAAGTGTCATGTAAAAGCAGGGATCAATTCGCCATTGTCCCATGCTCTCATTACCTAGGTTGAAACCATAGGAAGCTCTAAGCATCGGGTAGGAAATAGAGTTGATGCTTTGAATGTGAAGAAACATTCCTTTAGCATTACAGTAGCATTCTGTTAGCTGGGGAGCGTCCTCCTAGACAAGGCTGCGCTCAACCCAGTAAACCGCTAGCTGTCCCAGAGACTGAGCAGCACAGTCAGCCCAGGCAACAACAGGGATATACTCCATTTATGTCATTCACCCTTCTACCAGGCCAAAAAATGAGGCCAATGTCCTCAGACATGCCGCCAATTAGCCAAAAGAATGTTCACATCAACCAATACCATTAGATGGTAGGATCGATGCAATAAATGGTTAACTTGCACTGCTCAGTCTCTAGTGTCCACACAGCTGATATGTTTAACTGTTGTAGCTTATCCACGTTGTGTGTATGAAATAAATGCTGATACAGTCAAAACATGCCATCGGAGAAGCGCTAATTAAATGCCTGTTCCGGTCACTGATTTTGGCCCTCTAAAACCAATTTTCGTTAGGCAAAATTTCGACGCATCCCTACTTGCATATTCTGTTCTGTACTTTTCTTATAGTCAATAATGTAAATTATCATGAATGACAATGATGTTTAACAAGCTCTTTTTGTCTTGGCAGTGAATTTCTGGTATGACATGGAATATGATATCAAGTACAATTACTTCCAGATGGTGGAGTCCCTGACAAATGCTGTGGGATCACTATGAGACTGTTATCACATAATATATCCTGTTCAAAGGTGAAGATTCGATTATCAACAACTGGTGGCTTTACATGTGAAGATTCAGAGACTTCATGAGTATATTTTTAAGTGATACAGAATAAATATTGCAATAAACAATGCAGTTTACCATGTAATAAATACAGTTTTATTTGTTTGACTTCTCTGAGAAAGAGATTTCAGATGATAGATTGTATAAACACTGAGAATAGAAACACTTGACTTCGGTTTGGAGCAAAAGGTAAGACAAAATCACAAGTTTCCAAAAAGAAAGACTTAGAAACTACTGGTCCATCTGTAATCCTAAACTACGTCTTGATCAATTGGCCATACGTTACATGAAAGCAGAGCTGGTCACCACAGAGATAGCACTGAAAGCTGAAGGTTTGCATGATAGTTTATGAGGAGCAGGTCAAGCATACAACCATGCATTCTAGTTCTGGGAGTGAGCCAACCCTAAATTGTGCCGTTCTTCATGCATATGTAGTGTAATCATGCCGATTCTCACATAGAGCTTTTGTTACTGATGCAGTCCTACTGTACGGTTTTCACTTCTGCTACATTGCTGATGCCCTCTAGCTAGCTAATTCAAGTCTGTTTTGGCTTACAATATATATCATTTTTATCTCATGCATTTTCAGTCTCTTTTAAAGTCATAGCACTTTTTATGAGATTGCAAAGGAGAGCTTTTGTTGCATACCAAATGGGTCTTAATAAATCTATTTTACTACAAGACTGCCAGTGCAATCTGCCATAGGTGAAATAGGGTGTATATAAGTTTTTTTTTGTTTTGGGCTACAATGAGTAAAAATTGCATTGTTGTAATTTCACATTTTGCATTTCTTATTAACAAATTTGTAACAACAATCCTCAAAAGAATGTGACAGAGATGGAGCTAAGCAACAAGTCAATAAATAGAATTTATGCTTCTCAGACACCAGGCAAGTTGCAGCTGTACTGAACTAGTTGCAGTGTTGACTTAAGCTGGGTGTACACAGTGCAATTTTTTATTTTCTTTTGTCAGACTGTACAATATGACCCCAGTAAAATCTTGGATAAAAGGCAATGGTGACTGTGACATCACCTGTATCTTATGTCATGCTGTATGATATGCATCTTTGGTCATGACTGATGGAATGGACTGGGCTCATGTTCATGCTAATTGATCAAAGATTCAGTTTTGCTCTTTTAAGATCCCAAAATCGTACAGTGTGCACCTAGCTTTTGTTCGATTTTTATCAGTAGAAGAGCTGGACACAATAAAATATGTGCAGGTCCATCTATAGAAGTTACAGTACACAACATTACAATGCCTTCATTTGAATTAGGCTTAATAACAAAAAAAGTGCCAATGTACATTATCAATATTATTATGGAAAAGAAGAATTGTTTCTACCAGAGGTCAGAGAGGCAACACCTCAGTCTAGTTAGCAAGGGTTAGTGATTTGTTTTGCTCTTGGGGAAATGAGAGCACATTACAATAAAAAATACCTTTAAGAAGTCATCACCGGAAAGCAATATGTAAAAATGCATTTCATTTCAGGACAAGGATATTTTTAAAACCAAACTTCTGGAAAATATGTAAACCTTTCTCATAATTTGTGCACAAAATTTCAAGAAACGTTTTCTATCTACTTGGCTATTGCATCTACATCAGTGTTACCAGAATGGTCAATTGAGTTTAGTGCTATTATGGCAGTTTTGTTTCTGTTACCATTTGCAACCTGGAATTACTCAATTAGAGGTGAACAACATCCAAATATCAATGATCATTTTGATATATAACCTGCTTGAATTACAAATGCCGGATTTATTCTTTAAAACAAATTGCTGGTCAAGATTAAGGCACCCGTATCCATGAGAAAGTTACCATTCAAGTACAAAAAAAGTCCTGCAAATAATACAAAATCATCCTTTAAATTTCTCCAAATTTATCCTCTGGCACCCAACTGACCCTGGGTATCAGGACATTGACACTGTACAACAAACACACGTTGAAGAGCCTTTGTGCGACTCATTGATCACATGAGAATAAATACGCACCCCGATGTCCCAATTATCAGCACAAACACAAAATACAGTATAAAAATCATTCCATAATAAAAGGTAAAAGTGACAAATCTGCATTGCTAAGACTTCCAGGGATACCGGTCCCTTTGAAATAGAGCATTGAGAATTTTTTTTTAAAATATCAAACACAATGTTCAAATACATAATGCTTGCCGGAGATTCCTCTCAACAACAACAGTTCATTTTCACTGTAACTGTTTTGGTTCAAAATATGACAGAATATTGTATCCATATAAAACTGCTTATGTCTTTAAGATGGTGACCAAATTGCTGTACCATGCAGTCAACAAACCATGTTATCAATTACTCTCCTTGATGACGTGTAGGTCTTTTGAAAGTTACCATGGCGAAAACATCCGGATACGTTTTTAGTAGCAGGGCACAAAGAGGTGAGAAAAATCAGGTGTGTTGCTGCCATAGTAGCATGCTAAACAGGGAGGTAGGATAGTGGCATTTCTTCTCAATCTCTTTATTAAAAGCTCGTCACTATCTAAAACAGTCTGCTGTGCAGTCTCATGGCTTGGTATCCTGGTGCAGCCACAGTGCACAGTAGTCAGATTTTGTTGTCCATCCTCTTCTCTACTGCACTGAGCAGCAATTTGGAGTACTGCTCTAGAAGGGCTAGTGTCCTGTCGTCACCCAGTGTTGCATTACTGTTAGCCAACATGGGCACTGTGCAAGTGCTAGGCGGTCTTGAAGGAGTGCATGGTGGCAGGCAATTCAGCTCATCTCTCATTGCCTGAAATGCTTCGGCCAGCACACGTGTCATTTCCTGCTGCTCCTCACTGGAGTTGGTGGAGTTGCTTAGCTACAGGAGCGCACATACACAAAGTTAGAGTCATGTCAGCCGCACAAAACAGTTTAGGCAGACGTGTGGGCGGAAGTGCAGCCTACTCTACAATTACATGTGAATGTGGCCTAATGATAACCTACCATTTTGTACAGGAAGGAGGCTCTTTTAAAACTGCTCTGCAATTCATTGGCAACCAGCCTACAAGAATCCACACTGAGAGATGTGTCTGCAGAGGAGAAACCGAACACTGTTAGATTGATACTTAAAATGAGTATTTGCAACAAAACCATTCAACTTCGACTGAGCATACAAAAAATTGAAACTGAAAAGTAAAATTATTAATAATGATTTAGAGAAGTGGTACTCAGCACAAAGTGATGACATGGATTAACATCATTTGATTTGCCTAGAACAACATTCTGAACAACAGCCCTAACCCTAACATTAGAACTGGAGGGAAATTATTCATCTTAAGACAATTGTTGTAGGATCTTATCCTAAAGATCAGAGGCTAATGATTGGTTGGAATAGGTAGGAATGTTGTTCCAAGTCCAATCTTGCTCTAGGAGGGTCAATTTCTTGCAGAGATTAACTCCAACTCCAACATTAATTCTAAATACCTTGATTAACACGGTTCTGGGGTCCGTTCTTCGTACATCGCTTAATACAGCTAAGATGATTTGACAGATCCCAGATCTTTTAATCGTGATAACTGATCTCTGGCTAATTTGGTTCTTCAAACGACACCTGGTGAAATACTTGACGAAAAAAAAAAAAAAAAAAAAAAAGAATTTCTGGACCTTCACAAGGAAATAACATAAAAGTTATAATAGATAAATGAAATGTGCAGTTTTTTTTTTTAAACATGATTCCCAATTATTTATATTCACGATTTTATAGTATTTGTACACCCTTTACATTTTTATTTCAATGTTGTAATTAGGAATTTCATTTAATTTTTAATTCAATTTGAAGCAGATTTGTAACGTGGCAGCAATAAAGTTTCTTAAGGGTCAAGATCAAGTTATCTGCATCTCCTGTGCCACATCAAGCCACTCCCATAATATCCATCATATCACTCAAATTAATGCACGGCTCAGATTAACTGTACAGCATGTGTGTAAGACTGCAATAACATTATGAAGTAATTATTCTATCAAAAATAAATCTCTCAATCAAGTGGCTGTGTCTATATTATTATATACAACATTATAATATTATTTTCAAATACATTTTTATATTATTATTATTATTATTATTTAAAATTATTATTGCCCCTGGTTCAGTAAGGAACTCTTGTAATAAAGTAGCAGTGGCTGGGACAGATTTTAAGTATCACCTCGGGCCAGTTGTTCAAAAAGTTTAATCCGGATCAGAATGATCTGGATTTGGAAATCCTATGTTTTGCTATCAAGGATCAGGTAATCCATTTTACTTTTGTGCCGGTTTTTCAAAGCAAAATTGGATTGGATCACCCTGATCCAGATACACACCTTTCCAGATTACCAAATCTGGATTACTAGTGCTCTACGGAGCCCCTGAAGGGACATGGTGATGGAAAAAATATGAGTTGGGGGAAAAAAAAAAAAAAAACACATTTCAATGCTTTTGCGTTCTCTCAGAAAAGTTTTGCGTTTACCCGAGAAACCTTGTGTTCGCTCGCAAAGAACTTTGTACTGGTTCATCTCTTATGATTGTGCCAATGTAGTTTACAAACAGTGATAAAAAAACACTTTGAATTAAATATTTTTGTTTGATATTCACAGCTGTTTGGGGATTATTTTATGGCGCCAAAATCTTTTTTACTTCTACTGTAGGTTACCTGAAGTCTTAGTAATGTCTACTTCTAATTTATTACTTTAACAGTTAAACTAATCGAGAGCAAAATAAAAAATATGTGTGTATGTATATTACATGATACAAATGTTGTATTTTTTTGACCAGTTTTAAAGTTGTGTTACATTTTCTTCCTGGAATCCACCTTGAAATCCTACCCCCTGTTGGGATCAGGATAATCCTGTTTTTTTGGATCAAAATTATCCAAATTCTACTGACAAGTTTTGAACAACACAAATTGAAGGTTTGATCCAGATTAAAACTAGGATTGGATTCCGTGATCTAATCTGATTTCAGATTGCTTCTTTCTCTTTTGAACAACCCATTTTCAAGATTTGATCCAATCCGATAACCAAAATCCGATCAGTTTACCTTTGAACAACTGGCCCCTCAAGATGCAATCTAATCCTGTTTACATGAAATAAGCCTGTTCCCGAGCAGGTTTAAGTTTACGGACCTGTTGCTATGACAGCAAGACCTGGGGTCCCTTCTTCGTACATCGCTTAATACATCTGAGATGATTTGACAGATCCCCGATCTTTTAATCGTGATAACTGATCTCTGGCTAATTTGGTTCTTCAAACAAATTTGCGGATTGGATTAAAATATCTGGATCAAGTTATCTGAGATTACTGCGCGTTCCTGTGTTCCCTGAAGAGGGCAGATGCATCGATACTCGAAACCACGATCAGTTAATTGTAGCGATTGGCTGGCGGCAAGACAGCAACGTAATGACATCATGATTGGACACCTTTGACCTAACCCAGGGATGTCCAATCCTGCTCCTTGAGGGTCACTTTCCAGCAGAGTTAAGGATCAGAGGACAATGATCAGTTGATAGGAATGTTGTTCCTGGCTATAAATATAAAATCAGAGTGCAATAATTGGTTGGAAGGAATGTTGTTCCAACAAATGATGTTGATCCAGGAAGGTTCTACTTGTGTAAATTATGTTAAGTGTGGTATCATCCAAGTCTTTGGTTTAATAAAGAATGTTTTAGCAAGTAAAATAAATGTGCCAACTTAGCCCATAAACTGGTTGAGTACCACTGGTTTAGAGGGCAGATGTTACAGCAAGTGTTAGTAAGGGCATGTCTCACCCTGCAGGTGGTGATTAATGGATGGAGAGGGTGAAGAGGAGATGAAAGAAGCGATGGAGGAGGTGGCGGATGAGAGAGGCCAGAGCCCTTTGGTAAAGTGTTTAGACAGCCCAAGCCGTAGCAGAATGGAAGATGGAACAAGGGAAGACTGATGTCCCAGCAAACCTGAGTCTTGAGCTCCTGAGGAAGACTGAAGAAGACTTGGACTGCATTGGCTCATGGGAGAGCACTCAGCTTCAGGGGTATCCTCTTCCTTTGGCTCTGTTTCCGAGTGAAGTTCAGCTTCCGTTAAGTTCTTGGTCTGGCTGGGAATAAGTACCATATTGAGCTCTATCTGGTCTGGGGTTTCAGATGGGCTCAAACAAACAGCTGTGACCGGCTGTATGATGCTGTTGGGCAGGTGAACTGCTCCAGGAAGTGAAGAGGGAGTTGTTTGGGTTCTACTCAAGGACTCCTTTTCCTTTTGTACAAGCTTGGGGCTTTTGCTGCTTGGTGAGAGGGAAGATAAGGAGGGTTTATCTGGAAGAGGATTGGGAATGTCTATATGGAGCAGGTTTCGAGCACTGCCGGTCAGTTTGACCTGGAGACCTTTAGAGGAAGAGATTCCAGTTGAGCCTGCGCTCAGTGTGGGTATGACTACTGCATGGGGCATGAAGGGGCCTGGAAAAGGAGAAGCCAAAGTATTAAAGGAAGACACATGGGTAACAGGAGTGGTGGGCTTGCTCTGGGAGGAGCTCCGAGGGTTGGAACAGTCAGAACCTGAGCTCCTGCGTGGGTCTAAAGATCCTGTGTCTTCTCCTAGCTCCACCACATTCAAGTTGTCACCCATGGAAACAGAGCGGGAAATCTTGGCCATGGAGCTAGTGGTAGGACTCATATAGGAACGTGATTTGGACTTAGTAGGTGTAGTGATGTCCCTGGGCATGGTAGTGGTGGGGCTGGTGAGTGGGACGGTGGGAAGGGAACGCCGTGGTCTTTCAGAGGTCTGGGGCTGTGGGTGGACTTCCTTAGAAGGACGACTGGATGTCTGGACAATGTCAGCTGATCAGAAGAGGGAGGGAACAGGTGATTAATGTGAGAAAAAAAGAATCTCCAAGTTAGTCTTCATTTAGCAGACACTTCTGCTGAAAAATGATAGCAGATCATTTTTACTACAAAGACAATGCCCCTGGAGCAACTTGAGGCTGGAAAACACTACACGACTTACAGTAACAGACTTTTTAAATAGTAACAGAGAAAAACGCATCATACACTAAACCACTAAGGATTATACACTACCGGGTAGCGTCTAGGAGACACATGACAAATGAAAACAATGTGTGTTAGAAAATCAGCTCAAAATAATGCCCATCATACACTACGAGGTTTTCTGAAAAATCTGTCAACTCCGACTAAAGTGTTGACTAAGCAAAAATCTAAGCAAAAGTCTTGCAGTGTTTTCCAGCTTTTAGGGTTGCGCACCTTTCTCAAAGGCACAATGGTAGTATGAATATTAGTACTCGTTTTTTTGTGCATTTAAAAACTTTTTTTTGGAAATAATTTTTAAGACATGCACTTGTAGGTTGTAAGGAAAATATTGCTTAAAATATAACTTTTTAGTTGATGGGCACACCATCAAGTAAACTGACATTTTTCTTGAAACCAACAAATATTTCTAAGACCTGGACATTTTTAAACTACATTTTCCCTTCCTTAAAATATTTATTTTTCTTTCTTTTGTGCATACTCTTATACACTCACCTAAAGGATTATTAGGAACACCATACTAATACTGTGTTTGACCCCCTTTCGCCTTCAGAACTGCCTTAATTCTACGTGGCATTGATTCAACAAGGTGCTGAAAGCATTCTTTAGAAATGTTGGCCCATATTGATAGGATAGCATCTTGCAGTTGATGGAGATTTGTGGGATGCACATCCAGGGCACGAAGCTCCCGTTCCACCACATCCCAAAGATGCTCTATTGGGTTGAGATCTGGTGACTGTGGGGGCCATTTTAGTACAGTGAACTCATTGTCATGTTCAAGAAACCAATTTGAAATGATTCGAGCTTTGTGACATGGTGCATTATCCTGCAGGAAGTAGCCATCAGAGGATGGGTACATGGTGGTCATAAAGGGATGGACATGGTCAGAAACAATGCTCAGGTAGGCCGTGGCATTTAAACGATGCCCAATTGGCACTAAGGGGCCTAAAGTGTGCCAAGAAAACATCCCCCACACCATTACACCACCACCACCAGCCTGCACAGTGGTAACAAGGCATGATGGATCCATGTTCTCATTCTGTTTACGCCAAATTCTGACTCTACCATCTGAATGTCTCAACAGAACTCGAGACTCATCAGACCAGGCAACATTTTTCCAGTCTTCAACTGTCTAATTTTGGTGAGCTCGTGCAAATTGTAGCCTCTTTTTCCTATTTGTAGTGGAGATGAGTGGTACCCGGTGGGGTCTTCTGCTGTTGTAGCCCATCCGCCTCAAGGTTGTGCGTGTTGTGGCTTCACAAATGCTTTGCTGCATACCTCGGTTGTAACGAGTGGTTATTTCAGTCAAAGTTGCTCTTCTATCAGCTTGAATCAGTCGGCCCATTCTCCTCTGACCTCTAGCATCAACAAGGCATTTTCGCCCACAGGACTGCCGCATACTGGATGCTTTTCCCTTTTCACACCATTCTTTGTAAACTCTAGAAATGGTTGTGCGTGAAAATCCCAGTAACTGAGCAGATTGTGAAATACTCAGACCGGCCCGTCTGGCACCAACAACCATGCCACGCTCAAAATTGCTTAAATCACCTTTCTTTCCCATTCTGACATTCAGTTTGGAGTTCAGGAGATTGTCTTGACCAGGACCACACCCCTAAATGCATTGAAGCAACTGCCATGTGATTGGTTGATTAGATAATTGCATTAATGAGAAATTGAACAGGTGTTCCTAATAACCCTTTAGGTGAGTGTATGTCACTAACCCATGAATCACCCAACTAGGTTATCTTTAACCACTAAACAACTTTTTTAGTAAGCATTATACAAAGCAATTTTCAGTACACTTATATAGGGACAGGGAACTAATACAAAACAATATCCTATATTCTGTAGCTCAAGTTCATGGATGCTTTACCCTCTGAGGAGATGTTGTGGATAGATTGAGCTTTCCTCATGCCCACAGAACTGTTGTGACTTGCGGCAGCTTTAGCGACGGGGCTGATCAGTCTGCGGGAGTCCATGACAGGTGTGCGTTTCTTTTGGATTAAACGCTGACCTGTTGTCCTCTCAGAGCCCTGGGATTCCTGCTGTTTGCCTGGACTCTTATTCTCCATGAGGGGCTGTACCTCTGAGATAAGGGGCCGCACCACTCCACTGGTGGTTTTACTGTCACTGGTTGAGGGGAATGAGAATGCAGGTCTAGTAAAAATATAAAGATGGAAGAGCAAGGTCATGTTTTTCCTCTCAGAAGTACAACTGTCATTGGAAATAGAAGTCACGGTTGGAAGGGTCTTACCTGTTAGTGGAGTTCTGAGAAAGGAACTTAGATGACATGCTGTCAGAGATATTTGGAGTTACTCTGGTTGGACTTGCTGCCAAAAAAAAAAAAAAGTATGAGAACTCATACTTACAATAAAGAAAAGTGTGTTAAGCAAATTGTGAACATGACAAACACCCTACCAGGGTTGTTGAGGTCCGACAGGTTTGCAAAATGCCTTTTGAGAAAGGCCTCCTGGTCTGGGGTCTGAGGTACAGGAGTCTGAACCTCATTCTTCCTCAAGCTGTCCTCCTCTTCCTCATCAAGATCTTCCATATCCAGTTCTGATGAGTTTCCATCTACACTCAATGGCTCAGTGGGCTCAGAGTCTACAGCAAACACATAGAAATCTACTCTCTTTTATCTCATCAAGGGCCCACTGCATCTACTGCATTTACAAAATGACTTTTCTAGTTTTTTCTACCTTCTCCAGGGTGCTCGGGGCTAGATAGACGACTGCTGGAATAATCCATAGAGCAGGCACTGTCTGGACTCTGCTTCTCAGGGCAAGAGTTTACTTTAGCACATCTCACTCCATGGGGCAACTTTTTCACCTGATATTCACTACGTACAAACAAAGAGAAGGGAGCGGACAGACATTTGAGGATCATCTCAACAGGGTGTTGTAGATCATCGTATGCATTTGAACTGCACAATTAAAGGAATACTCCACCCAAACATGGAAATTCCGCCATCAGTTATTCAACCTCGTGTTGTTTGAAAAATGTATGACTTTCTTTCTGTGGTACATAAAAGAAGATCTTTTGAGAAATGTCTCCAATGGGCTCCAATGTTTTTGCTCCAAGCATTCTTCAAAATATCTTCTTTTGTGCTCCGCAGGAGAAACATAAGGGCGAGTAATTGATGACAGAATTTAAAATTTTTGTGTGGATTAAAGACTGTGACTCATAAAAATATGTTGGTGAGAAGTTTTTTGTTTGTTTTTGTTTTTAACTGACCTGCCTGCAAGACTGATTTGATCTTCACATCCCTCAGGATACAGCACCTCTCTGTCTGGAGTTTGAGGAGACAGCTGAATGTAATGAGGACGTGTTTGTCCTCCTGGTCCATTCTCTTCAGGTACCTACAGAGAATATACACAAGTCAAAAAGGTACAGAACAGACAAACAGGTCTGCATTGATAAGCACACATATCAAAAGTTTATGGCATTGATTTCAGAGCTGTTTTGATTCTTGTTTGACTCAGGTCTTCTGTGTTGTCTCTACAACCTGTCGCAGAGACTACGGCATTATTCTTATAAGATTATACTTTGGTGCATGCCGGCATATTGTTGCATCATACTTGTCAGATTTACCCTAAATTTCATGCAAAAAGTGAACTGTTTCTTGGTCAATTCAAACTGAAAATGTGGAGCAGATTTATGCCTAAGTCTGGCTCTGTGAGACTATATTGGACATTATATCACATTATATACAAAGATAGAAGTGTACACGTATGTTTTGTTTATTTTCATATAAAGATATAGCTATTCTCTGAAGAATTCTGTATCTTACCCATGCAGCTATGGTCTGAAGACTGATGGTGCTGCCCAGTTCCTGGTTCCTAGATGGTGGAGGATCTTTATGAACATCGTGGGTTTTGCTGGGGAAGAGGGGCATGGCAAAAGACTCCAGCTGCCTCAGGTCCAGCATGGACTTCACCTTCAGATCCAAATTGCCCATTCGCCTGGACCAGCGCCGCCTTGGCCGTGGACCAGAACCCTCATGTTCACAACTGTTGGATTGCTGAGAAGAGAGAAAATGTGTTAAAGAGCAGCATGAAGTACAATTAAACCAAAAGAGAGAATCAAAGTTAAAATGATGTGAACTTGTCATAAGCCCTATTCGGACGGTAATTGTTTCGTAAGGTATGGGGACGTAAGGTATTTTCAACATTTACAGAGGCTAGTTGGTGATTTTATTGCCATCCGAATCCAGAATGTCAGTGTTTTTCTCCCACCAAACACTGCCGAATTATTACCTACTGTTTTTTTGACAAACACCAAGGTCGTGTGGTAATTTAATAGCTGTCAGAATCCACATCTCTGAGTTTACAAGAGGAGATCAATTCAAAATTCACTGTTTAAATCCTCTTTGACCACTGTGGAGCACCGTACAATAACTGTTGAGCTTCACTGTAATTTGCATGCATTTTAAAGTTGTACACTTTTATGCTGGAAAGTATTTACAAGAACAATATTTCATCACCGCTCTACCTCAGCGAGTGGGAGCTGTTAAGAACAAAAAGGAGAAAGAGAAAAAAAGGCACGTAAATATTAAAAACAGGCCGTTACTGTGGCAGCAATATATGCAATACAATTTAAAAATATGTATTATATACAATTATATACATAAACAATATAAACCAAGAAGCTTTATGTTTACCTAATATGGCATGTCTAGCTTCCTATTTTTAAACAGGATATTTAAATAATTAATAAATAGAACATTATTTTCCTATTATTAAATTAAATATGAATTTATTCTTATTATTCCAAGGATACGACATTTTATTTACAGCAGACAATCATGCGAATGACCATTTGACCAGCGCGTTCCTGGATTCGTAGGATCACAAAACTCGTTCCACCATAGTGAATAAATCGTCATCCGAATGCATGAGTTTTATCACTGAAGCGCCATGCAAATTCATTTTTACAGACGTCCACATGAGAAACAATTACCGTCCGAATAGGGCTTTAGACTTTCTTACCTTCTTCATGTGGGAATTGAGAGTATTGCGGCTTTCTTCAGATGATCCTTGTAACAGAAACAAACACTAATGTTAGAAGCTCACAAAGCCTAAAGTAAACATTTGGAAGAAGTCTCGCCCAATAAAAATCACACAACGTGATCCAACCCAACCCAAAAGAACCGGATATAATATATATAACTAGCCAAACCAGTTTAGTAAGATTGCTGGAGAATGTCAGATGCATTACCTGTCTCTTCGCCAGATGACATGGGAGGGAACATCTCGTCTTCATCCTCAATGCCCTCCTCTTCCTCCACGTCTTTGTCGCTGTCAGATGACATGGTGCCAATGACTGGGGCACTGTCGATTTCTTTCCTAGTGCTGACACACACAAAAAAAACACATTATAAATCCACTGTTTTGAGTTGTGTAATTGCAAAAACAACTAATGAGTGTGATCTGTTTTATACCTAATTGTGTGTTGTTTATTCGGTGGGGTCTTTTGAACAGGTCTGCTGTTCTGTTTCAGGTCTGAGAGCCGTTGTCTCATTTTGATGGTCAACTCAGGACAGAGCCGCCACACAAAGATGCAGCTGAACACACACCAGCAGACATATTACATTGTCATATGATATAGTCAAAATATGAAGTCAAAAATGGATTCTTCATCTGAGAAACATGATTTCAGGACACCTACCTGTCTCCTGACACAGATATCAGATGTTTACAGTCATTAGTAAACTTCATTCCTGTTACAACCTCTAAAAGAGGACAACAAACACAATTCTTAATGCACAAATTATTTATGCATAATCTCACGTGCAGAGCACTTTTGAAGGACCTTACCAGAGTGGCCAAACATGGTGGCCACACATTCTCCAGTGTAGAAGTCAAAGATGCCGATGTTTTTGTCTGAGCAGCTTGTGGCCACATAGAGACCAGAGGGATCCGTCTGAACCTAATAAACACATTCAGATGGATCAATAACTGTATGACTGAGAGCAAAAGCAGTATCTGAACTAATATTAAGCCTAATTTCTTAATTCAGGGTATGCCTACCTTGATAAGGGTCCCATCCTCCCCCTGGGATCCCTTGTAGACCTTCTTCTGTTTGCCATTGCAGATGTTAAAGATCCTGCAAATAAACGAGAATCAGAAACCTTCATGACTGTGACAATCGCGAGGGTCAGAAAGAGGGTAAATTGTAAAGGTACATAAAAAAAAAAAAAAAGCTATAACCATTCAAAAGTTTGGGACAGTAGGTTTTTTATTTAGGAAATTAATACTTTTTGGGGGGCTTTTGCCTTTATTAGATAGCACCGTGTAGGGAAGACAGGAAGCAATGAGAGGAGGAGAGAGGGGAACGGGATCGGGAAAGGTGCCCGAAGCACTACTGCGCTACATACTGTTTGTTGAGCGCTGTCAACAAGCCTATTGCCCCAATTCTTTTATTCTGCAAGGAAGCATTAAAATGATCAAAAATGACAGTAAAACATGTATAACAAAAGTTTCTATTTCTATTTCAAATAAATGCTGTTCTTTTGAACTTTCTATTCATCAAAGAATCCTGAAGAAAAATGCATCAAGGGTTCCCCAAAATGTGAAGCAGCAACTGTTTTCAACAGTGGTAATAATAATAAAAAAAAATGTATCTTGAGCAGCAAATCAGCATACTAGAATGATTTCTGAAGGATCGTGTGAATGAAGATGCTGACAATTCAGCTTTGATCACAGGAATAAATATATTAATTAATATGTTAAATAAATCAACAGAAAACAATTATTATAATTAGTTACTCCTGGGAAGAAAAAATATCTAAAAAGTATATAATTTGGCAATTTAGATCTTGAACTTTCTTTTTTGACTCAGCAAAAGTGCTGCAGAATTGTTTTTTGCCCCTTTCTTTTTCAGCCACCTGGAGGCGCTATGGTGTCATGCCTCCAACTGCCATTCCTTACAGCAGATCAAACAAGGCACTGGCAGCTTTGCGAGGAGCAGAACCAATGAACCCCTCAGGCTTCACATGACTTACATGAGGAACAAAAAGAGTCTGTGCCCATTAGAGGCATTGAAAACCCAGAATGAGCTCCAGTACACAGGCCTAAAGCACTGACTATTGACTCTATTGATATCTTTGTATAGGTCAGGCCTTCTTCTTTTAAGATCATTCATTGCCACTGCACCAAACAGCATAGAAAAGATGCTGCTTCCAGTGGAAATGAGACAAAGGCACTAAATGGTCAGCTGTATTATACACGACATTCCTGGCATTTTTCTTGCCCACAGTGCAGAATGAATTTGCGACAGTAGCTTGAATGAACAAAGGAAAACAGTTGCAAGTCATGCGCTGTGCTGGTTCCTTCCTAATGTTGCCCTTTTGTGTGGGACAGCAAAGTGAGACTTACAAAACACAATGAGGAAAAGAGTGCCAATGCTGTACAATAAAGTGCAAAATTTGAAAATGATAATGTCAGCAGTAGGGCAAATCTCACAAAACTGGCAAGAGCATGTCTGGGTTTTTTCACAAGAAAAAAAAAAATTACACACACACACACACACTGTCTGGGGACTCTCCATAGACGTAATGGTTTTTATTCTGTACAAACTATATATTCTCTCCCCTTACACTAACCCTACCCCTAAACCTACCCATCACACAAAACTTTCAGCATTTTTACATTTTCAAAAGAACTCATTCTGTATGATTTATAATCTTTTGTACTCATGGGGACCTCAATTTAGGTCCCCACAGTGACACGAGTCCCCATGAGTCTGTGTGCATTCAAGGTCCCCACCGGGATAGAAACTTTGTTGCGTATGGGGCTGCATAGCCGCAGACCAGTCAGGGTGCCCATGCTGACCCCTGTCCATCGCCGAAAGCGACAACAGTGGGCACGTGAGCATCAGAACTGGACCATGAAGCAATGGAAGAAGGTGGCCTGATCTGATGAATCACGTTTTCTTTTACATCACGTGGGTGGCCGGGTGCGTGTGTGTCACTTACCTGGGGAACACATGGCACCAGGATGCACTATGGGAAGAAGGCAAGCCGGCGGAGGAATGGTTTAAGGAGCACAACAACGAGTTTGAGGTGTTGACTTGGCCTCCAAATTCCCCAGATCTCAATCCAATCGACCATCTGTGGAATGTGTTGAACAAACAAGTCCGATCTATGGAGGCCCCACCTCGCAACTTACAGGACTTAAAGGATCTGCTGCTAACATCTTGGTGCCAGATACCACAGCACACCTTCAGGGGTCTAGTGGAGTCCATGCCTCGACGGGTCAGGGCTGTTTTGGCAGCAAAAGGGGGACCAACACAATATTAGGGTCATAATGTTATGCCTGATCGGTGTATATACACCGATCAGGCATAACATTATGACATGGTGTCAGGTGAAGTGAATAACACTGATTATCTCTTCATCACAGCACCTGTTAGTGGGTGGGATATGTAAGGCAGCAAGTGAACATTTTGTCCTCAAAGTTGATGTGTTAGAAGCAGGAAAATTGGGCAAGCGTAAGGATTTGAGTGAGTTTGACAAGGGCCAAATTGTGATGGCTAGACGACTGGGTCAGAGCATCTCCAAAACTGCAGCTCTTGTGGGGTGTTCCTGGTCTGCAGTGGTCAGTATCTATCAAAAGTGGTCCAAAGAAGGAACAGTGGTGAACCGGCGACAAGGTCACGGGCGGCCAAGGCTCATTGATGCACGTGGGGAGCGAAGGCTGGCCCGTGTGGTCCGATCAAACAGACAAGCTACTGTAGCTCAAATTGTTCAAAAAGTTAATGCTGGTTCTGATAGAAAGGTGTCAGAATACACAGTGCATCGCAGTTTTTTTCTGAGTATGGGGCTGTATAGCCGCAGACCAGTCAGGGTGCCCATGCTGACCCCTGTCCACCGCCGAAAGCGCCAACAGTGGGCACGTGAGCATCAGAACTGGACCATGGAGCAATGGAAGAAGGTGGCCTGGTCTGATGAATCACGTTTTCTTTTACATCACGTGGATGGCCGGGTGCGTGTGCGTCACTAATCTGGGGAACACATGGCATCAGAATGCACTATGGGAAGAAGGCAAGCCGGCGGAGGCAGTGTGATGCTTTGGGCAATGTTCTGCTGGGAAACCTTGGGTCCTGCCATCCATGTGGATGTTACTTCGACACGTACCACCTACCTAAGCATTGTTGCAGACCATGTACACCCTTTCATGGAAACGGTATTCCTTGGTGGCTGTGGCCTCTTTCAGCAGGATAATGCGCCCTGCCACAAAGCAGAAATGGTTCAGGAATGGTTTGAGGAACACAACAATGAGTTTGAGGTGTTGACTTGGCCTCCAAAATCCCCAGATCTCAATGCAATCGAGCATCTGTGGGATGTGCTGAACTAACAAGTCCGATCCATGGAGGCCCCACCTCGCAGCTTACAGGACTTAAAGAATCTGCTGCTAACATCTTGGTGCCAGATACCACAGCACACCTTCAGGGGTCTAGTGGAGTCCATGCCTCGACAGGTCAGGGCTGTTTTGGCAGCAAAAGGGAGACCAACACAATATTAGGAATGCTAATATATATATATATATATATACACACACTCACCTAAAGGATTATTAGGAACACCTGTTCAATTTCTCATTAATGCAATTATCTAATCAACCAATCACATGGCAGTTGCTTCAATGCATTTAGGGGTGTGGTCCTGGTCAAGACAATCTCCTGAACTCCAAACTGAATGTCAGAATGGGAAAGAAAGGTGATTTAAGCAATTTTGAGCGTGGCATGGTTGTTGGTGCCAGACGGGTCGGTCTGAGTATTTCACAATCTGCTCAGTTACTGGGATTTTCACGCACAACCATTTCTAGAGTTTACAAAGAATGGTGTGAAAAGGGAAAAACATCCAGTATGCAGCAGTCCTGTGGGCGAAAATGCCTTGTTGATGCTAGAGGTCAGAGGAGAATGGGCCGACTGATTCAAGCTGATAGAAGAGCAACTTTGACTGAAATAACCACTCGTTACAACCGAGGTATGCAGCAAAGCATTTGTGAAGCCACAACACGCACAACCTTGAGGCGGATGGGCTACAACAGCAGAAGACCCCACCGGGTACCACTCATCTCCACTACAAATAGGAAAAAGAGGCTACAATTTGCACGAGCTCACCAAAATTGGACAGTTGAAGACTGGAAAAATGTTGCCTGGTCTGATGAGTCTCGATTTCTGTTGAGACATTCAGATGGTAGAGTCAGAATTTGGCGTAAACAGAATGAGAACATGGATCCATCATGCCTTGTTACCACTGTGCAGGCTGGTGGTGGTGGTGTAATGGTGTGGGGGATGTTTTCTTGGCACACTTTAGGCCCCTTAGTGCCAATTGGGCATCGTTTAAATGCCACGGCCTACCTGAGCATTGTTTCTGACCATGTCCATCCCTTTATGACCACCATGTACCCATCCTCTGATGGCTACTTCCAGCAGGATAATGCACCATGTCACAAAGCTCGAATCATTTCAAATTGGTTTCTTGAACATGACAGTGAGTTCACTGTACTAAAATGGCCCCCACAGTCACCAGATCTCAACCCAATAGAGCATCTTTGGGATGTGGTGGAACGGGAGCTTCGTGCCCTGGATGTGCATCCCACAAATCTCCATCAACTGCAAGATGCTATCCTATCAATATGGGCCAACATTTCTAAAGAATGCTTTCAGCACCTTGTTGAATCAATGCCACGTAGAATTAAGGCAGTTCTGAAGGCGAAAGGGGGTCAAACACAGTATTAGTATGGTGTTCCTAATAATCCTTTAGGTGAGTGTATATATATATATATATATATATATATATAATTATGTGTATATATATATATATATATATATATAATTATGTGTATATATATATATATATATATATATATATACACATACACACACATGGATCAGACTTACATTTTTTATATAACTAAAAAAAATGAAAACTAAACTAAAAAGTAAAATGTTACCCTCAAAAGTAAAATGTATAGAACTAGGGGGGAAATGCTTAACTATTATGAAAATAACATTATGCAAAAAAAAAAAACATAAATCAATAATAAAATAGTAGAAAAGTAGGCTTCATGTTTTAATATGCAAAATATCAATTTCGTTTTCCTTTTAGGCTGTAAAATGATCTGGACATGTTTTTGGGACAGTCACCCAGTTAAACAATCACAGGATGAGACTTTTTTCATGAGATGAGATTTTGGCTGGTCAGTTGTCTCAGACAGTATAGACAGGCTGACTCAGTGTGTGTTTGTGTGAGTGTGTGTCTGCATGTGCGTGTGCACATGGTAAATGGAACATGCTAAATGTGACTGGATTAACCAGTCGAGCCTCTAATTCCATCCTACTGTACAAACACCTGAGTGATAATCTGCTAACACTGTGAGGCTGGCTACAGATGACTGTAACGCCCTGTCAGATGAGGTCCAGATATACATCATACCTGTCTATACAGTCATACCCTCATAAATAAGTCAAAACACTCTGAAAATACAGGAATCAAAACACATTAATGTATATATAGATAAAAAAAAACACATGGGTGCAGTGACATTAGCATTAGCTAGAATTTCTTGGAAGACAGGCTCAACTAGCAGATGCACAAAAGGACAGGATACTACTACTACTACTACTACTACTACTACTACTACTACTACTATCCAAATTATTGTAAAAAAATAAATAAATAAATCAATAACAGAAAAACAAGAAAACAAACCTGATGCTGCGATCCTGACAGCCAATAACAGTATACTTCCTCGTGGGGTCGATGTCCATGTCATACAGAGTAGTCTTCCTCACTATGTGATGAGTACGTGTGAACGCTGTTCCCTCCTCTGTCTGTTTTGGGGTGTTTAATAATTAGTTCAGCAAGGAAAACTGATATAAGTGCTACATATCAAAATTCAGTTGTGTATAATGTAACACTTTAGAATACTATTCCGTCGTTAACAAATAACTACAGAGGAACAAATGAGTAATGCATTATTAACATTCTAGTAACTATTATTAACTAACAAGAAATTCAGATTTATAAAATTAGAAGTAATAACGCTCAATTGAATGAGGTAGCTCGCTATTAGCTAATTAGTAACTACTATTTTTTACTCTTCAGCCATTATAAGGTTTACAGTATATCAGCTCTAACTGGGCAATATTTATTTCATTATGTCCATGTTTTCTTAAGTAATCTCAGTACATCTTAATACTTATACACAATTCTTAAATGTTCATTCAGAAACATGCTGAGGCTCTTTTCTTGGCGTTCATATTAGATGTCAGAATTAAGTGCTTGTTTGTGTTTCACACTTAATCACTGGCCGTTGGTATCTCATTTGCAGGAGGGTGTTAAGTGTTTGTGTGTCTATTTTAAATCAGATGTTCTTTAAAACATTGGCAACAGTTTCTTTAGGCCTGAGGAATCTGACAGCTCTGACTCAGAACCCTGTTTCATCCTCACTGAAAGATCAGATGAGAACAAAACTTCAACTGCATCGAGCTGAATAACACATTACTGTCTTCAGTAGACATGCTTATAGACAAAGTTACAAAAAAAGTTATGTAAAGTCAAAATTTTAGGTTGACGCAGATAGCAGAGAATAGACTGGACAGATGTCTGTGATATGCATAAGCCACGGAAAAGAACTGTCAGAATGCCCGTCTTAGTGGGTATTCACTTAAACAGTTGGTTATGTCTTAAATGAACGTAAACAGTTGAGGAATAAAACGCATGTGTAACAGTGCATTGGATTTGTGCATTAGCTCTTAAAGTGACAGCAGCCTAATATTCCTGCTTCTGTCTGTGTTTTTAATGTTAAACAACAATAGACAAAGAGAAAATCACTCACTGCTCTTGACTGAATAACTTTTATAGCTTTAATAAGTAAACAGTTTTATTTTTTACATTTTATTATTCAATTTCTGTTTTGTACATTATCATATACCATTATTTAATGAGTTATCGCATATTGCACTTTTCTTCAATATCGTGCAGCCCTTAATGACATTATTGTCTTTCTATCGCTGCTTTACAGCAGAATTTGAATTTGTCTCATATTTGATGAAGTTTACATCATTGATTCTGTTACTTTCCTGTTAATACCATGAAACTGCTTTGAAACGATTTCTACTGTATAAAGTGCTATAAAAAATGGTGACTTGACTTCTGACCAATGAGGGAGATGCTACTTTTTAATATTAGAGAAGGCCAATAAAAATAGCAGAATTATGGTAAAGAATAAGCATCTAAATAAGTTTGAATCTCACCTTCTGTGCCGTGCGGAAGTAGATGCTCTTATCGGCACCACAACTGATCATTCTGACTTTCCCTTCGTTAGCTGAAAAACAAGCAAAGATGTCACACATCAACACTTCCAGCATTTGTTGTCAAATAAAACTCGGCTAGGCCATTGCGTTCTCACCAGCGAATCGGACAGCCGTGATAGAGGAAGAGTGTTCATCCAGTGTTTGCAAGAGGCCATACTCCCGATCCGCATCCAGAACATGGATCAGTCTGTCTCTGCTGGCGGTGGCCAACAGTTTCAGCCCTAAAGACACATAATACAGAGAGCAAAAGATATTGTTTTAAAATGGTACTTTAAAAAAAAAAAAAAAAAAAAGTTCTACCTTGCAGTTGTGTAAATACCATTGTACACTAATGTTCAAAAGTTTGGGGTCAGTAATATTTTCTTTTTTTTTTTTCTTTTTTTTTTAGAAATTCATACTTTGATTCAGTAAGGATGAAATAAATTGATACAACATAATGTCACAAAAGATTTCTATTTCAAATAAATGTTTTCATCAGAGAATCCTGAAAAAAAATGCATCACTGTTTACACAAAAATATGAAGCAGCACAACTGTTTTCAACATTGAAACGTTTCTTGAGCAGCAAATCATCATATTAGAATGATTTCTGAAGGATCATGTGACACTGAAGACTGGAGTAATGATGCTGAAAAATTCAGCTTTGCCATCACAAAAATAAATTACATTTTAAAATATATTAAGTTATTTTAAATTGAAATAACATTTCACAACATTACAGTTTTTACTGTATTTTGATCAAATAAATGCAGCATTTTTAAAAATCCTAGTCGTGTACATGAATATGGTGTTAATTTAGTACCATATGTCATGGTATTATCATCTGATACCATCACCGGTATTCCCTCAGTACATTTCTGTAAGGATAAACCAGCAGAACTGCAATTCTGAAATAGTGTTAAAAAGTTCAATATCCAGTGAGCCGTGTCGAGAGCGGCTCTTGTGCTGCGCTCCTGGGTTTCATCTCACACTTATCACACCACAAGCTGATTCACTAACACTGTGTGTTCAAGTGTGACTTCACACATGGTGAAGAAAAGAATGCAAATTCCTCCTAAAGTGTGAGAACAGAACATGATATGTTTCTGCAATGCTAAGGAGAACAAATGAACCAGATAATTCATTTCTATCAAAAGATTCCCTTTTTGAAAGCTCTTACTCTAACAGCTTCAGAGCAGAAACACAAATGATAATGTGATGTTTTTCACAGCAAAAGCTGATCAAAATGCAACCAGTGAGGATTCCAGATCCTCACAGACAGGTCTCATTTGCTCACCGCTGCAATTGTTTTTTGAAGTGCATGTTGAACAGGTACAGTAACCAAAAGAGCAAATCTACAGAAGACACACACAGTCTAATGGAGAGATACTGCATCTGGAATGCAGATTAGGCCGTTTATAAGTGTCATGAAACAACAGTGCTAACGTTTAGTGCATTTGCACAATATAAGTTTTCATTTTAGACTAATATTTGGGAC
Organism: Coreius guichenoti; assembly: GCA_039654105.1. NCBI lineage: Eukaryota > Metazoa > Chordata > Actinopteri > Cypriniformes > Gobionidae > Coreius > Coreius guichenoti. The sequence continues at coordinate 12,403,089 of CM077177.1, read as the reverse complement.
CAAACAGAATTCACACAAAAGAACGATTTCTGCAGAATTCAAGCGCTTACTGTTCACAAAAAAGTCTTCACATGCACATTCTTTTATTTGCTGTTCCTTATCACAATCGCATGTATGGGATTTTTAATTAAAGTTACAATAAAAGGTACAATCCAAACATGTTTTGCTATTTAAATACTTTCAGCTAGCAATAAAGGCATGTCTCTGTCGCTTAAACGACAACATATATTGAAAATGAATGAGTTTAGTACACTCTGATGATTTCAATATACCCTTTTTATATCCGTTCCACACAATTCAGTGCAAAAAATGTCGAAATATTGTGCAGATTATGTGTAGCCATTTTTGGCTTGTTATGGTGGGTGGGATCAATGGACCATAAACTGAGAGAACCCTATCAGGGTCATGAGAGAGCAGGAGAAGAAAGAAAGCAAGTTTGTGTACCTTTATGTGTGTTCTAGCAGATGTTCTGTTTCTCATCGAGCTGTACTCAATGTCTGGCTTTGAGCCTGATATAAACCACCAGCTATGGTGGTTGCTCAGCACATGCTCAGCACAACTTCACACTTAACAGGGCATGATAATGACTCTCAGTGTGCTTGCTCTAAACCCTCGGCCCTGAAATAAAGCCTCAAGAGCTTTAGAGAACCAGAAAAAAAAAAATGACACTATTCTAGTTAGTGGAGGTTAGAAGCAAGATTTTCAACATAACAGACAAGGATTTCCCATGGACTTACATTAAAGGAGGCACCAAAGCATTGTTGTTATTGTCAACTAAGGGTGTGTTCACACTTGTAGTTCGGTTTGCTTGCTTCGTTATTTTGAGATTGAACTTACCGAACATCCAGAACAATGCTGTGTGTTGGGATAAATGCACTCGTTGTATGTGCGTAGCCTACATACTAAAGCAATTATGCTAAAGCATTATCCTAATGCTAAAGCGGTAGCATTTTGACCAGCTGAGAACTCGTGAAGAGCTTATAAAATGTGAAAAGGAGTGAAAACAGCGGCAGGAATCCCTCCGTCACACACACAAATGAAGATCTGCTGTGAGAAGATGCAGTTCTGTTTCTGCCTGTACCGAACTGGTACATCACGAATATAACGAGAAAAAAAAAAAACGATATGCGTGAGCATTCTGTCCTTTTTAGGGTCTCATCTTCCTGTCTTTGGTCCATGTTGCATTCATATTTCATTCATACCGCACAAAAGTTCGTTTAGCAACGGGCCGAGACCCATCTTTTCAGCGTTCTCGGCCCACTTGTTTGATGCGCACCAGGGTTCAGATGGCAGCGTTCACACTTATTCAAATGAACCGCACAACAAAATTACTAAAATTAAAATGACAACTGAAAATATAAAAATAAAAGATAAATATTACATTAATAAATACTATTATAAATACATTATCACAATGGTAATACCATGGTATTCTATTTATACCATATCACTGTGCCATGGTACCGCAACAGTTTTTTGTACGTGCCGACAGTTTTCTAAGTCTATTATCTTGCGGTTTTGGATCAACTATTGTTTAGTCAACTATTATTGGTATGTCAGTTTCCTCTAACCTTGTCATGTCAACACCTACGCTCTTTAATGGACACCCGTCTTTAATTCCTTTTCATTTTTCTGAAAAGGAATATTCTATTCGCATACTAGTAATGCATGTTTTTTTTTTGTTCATACAAACTGAAGCATGAGAAATTATTTTCTCTGGTAAACGGAAGCTCAAGCATGTTCGCTTGACGTGAGAGAACCAATGACAGGGTTCCTACACATTTTCCATTTCAAAATTCCATACTTTTCCAGACTCAAATTTCAAAACCTCTCTGTAGATTTTCAGACCATATTTAACATAAATGGTTCATACAACATTATATTCAGCTTTATATTTGGTATATAGTACAGTCATCTGTAAATAATTTTTTTTTATTTTTTTTTACTTTCTCATGGGTTTGTTTATTGATTTTCTCAAAGTGACAACATACAGAGCCCCTAAAATAAAATTAAAAAATATATATAAATATATACACAGACTTTTGCATGCACAACAGAAACTTTTTTGTGGCCTCGAGTAATGCTTACGCATTACAATTTCTAGTTTTATATATATACTATAACCTATTTCACTGCCATCTTACTATGAAGAAAACACGAGCATGGATGCACATGAATTAATAGAGATCTATTTGCTCAAAATTTGGCTTTTCCTTGGGTCCTTGGGTCCTTGGGTCTGCTTTAACGCATAATGTGGCGGCCAAGAAACCACACCGCGAAATGAGCTGATGGCGCAATAGGTTGCTCAGTGTGCATTGTCCTATATGTAAGTTTAAAGGGGGGGGGAATGTTATTTCATGCATTCTGACTTATTTACACTGTTAAAGAGTTGGATTCTCATGCTAAACATGGCCAAAATTTCAAAAAACGAGTTGGACGTATGACAGAGTATTTCTGTGCCAAATACACTCGGAATTGCTTGTATGGGCACTTCTCCAGGCTGAGCGTGCGCACACATCGAACAGAGCGAGAGCAAGAGCGCGCCCATCAACGAGCTTTGTTCGGGTTACGGAAGCCGTCGGCAGCGCTGTCATTTTGTTTTTAGACCACGAAATCAACAACGTCACTAAAGAAGTGTGTTTTTGGTGTTGAGGGAAAGATAACCTTGTTCAGCTTCCCAAATAACCCAGCGTTAAGGAAACAGTGGATGCAGTTTATTTTTCTGGAGCAGCATCGGAGTTCTGCAAGTGTGTTTGTTTGTTCCCGGTCACGAGTCAAAACCACAGGCGGTGAGTGAAACTGCATCAAATGTCTGTTTTGTTGGCATAAGTGCATATAATGCAAACAACACAAACGTATATTGAATCGAAAGTTATCCAGGGATAATGCTATGATGTATTTTGTGTGTGTGTGTGTGCTCATGACTCTTTAGCTCCGCCCACTGCACGCCTGCACAAGCTCGGCTCTTTTCGGAAAGAATCGGTACAGCGTATCTGTCTTTTATAAATATAATAAAACTAAAGACTCTTCGGCGATATGAAGGGTGCAATACTACTTTATAGGTACTCAAAATTAACATGAGACTGGCAGAAACTGTGTGTGTTATGTACCCTTTAATGGTTTCTCGTGCGCACACGAAAGTCTGCATGTTTTTTATTTTTGCAAAGGTCCTTTTAGGGGCTCTGTAATACGGTGCTAAGAATATTGTGAGAAGAATAAAAGCCTAAATTCAATCTGTTCATCATATAAAGCAATCGAGTCTCAGAACATTTTAATTTTACGATCTCAACTTTTTGAAGCGTCAAAATGTCAGTTGCATAGATGTCAATGGAGGGACAGAAAGCTCTTTCTTCAAAAAGATTTCCATTTGTGTTCTGAAGATGAATGAAGGTCTTACGGGTTTGAAACTCATGAGGGTGAATAAATAATGACAGAATTTTCATTTTGAGTGAACTATCCCTTTAAAGTTTATTTCTGTACCACTAGCATCACCAAAGGAATCAACCCAACATATGACTTGCTTTTTGTTGTCACTGCACATTAAACTGGGACAGGAGACAGTACATTAACATCGAAAACATGATTTTCTTTCAAGTTTAAGCTGAAACAGGTTACAGTTCAAGCTGTGAAGTTTGAACTATAAACGCTGCTGGTGGCATATGTGTGAAGTGGTGACTCCAAGGTTACAAAGTATTTGCTGAGCATCTGAGCTGGATCAGCACTTCCTCTTTACTGGGGCATTAAGCGGCACCTCAGTGCAGGATTTAATCAGCTACAGATCTTTAAAGAAAACACCCTCTGCATTCTCAGCACTCACCGGTCTCGGGTTTGGAGTACTCCAGACACAGGATCTCAGAGTCATGGGCCTGAACATCCAGAATTTCCTCCATGCTCTCCAAATCATGGATTCTGGAAAACAACAGTAGTTCAGTGAGGGTCTGACTGGCAAAAACATTTTCTGAAGAAAAGTATAATGCAAATACTGCATTATATATAGACTTCATAGAAAGTGTAACATATTTTTCCCACATGCATGGGCACAAACACACATCGTCCTTTCCATTAAAACCTCAGAGGATCAATTAAGTAAAATCAATTAGAATAGAAATGTTAAGTAGACGTGAAAAACAGACCTCAGTGTTCCATTGCGGTCCCCTGATGCCAGGTGCAGCCCGTCTGGGCTCACGCACATGGTCCTAATGCCCGTCCGGTTCTCTGAGGTCTGTGGGTCGACCTTCTCAGAGTTACTGGAGATGCAGTCCGTGTCCAGCAGGGTGGAGGTGTTGCTGTCCATATAAATTACCTTCTGGAGGTCCTTTGGTTGCGAAAAAAATATCATTTTTAGTTTATGTAGTGGTTAAAGAATTAAAATTTCCTGATAATTTACTCACCCCCACGGCATCAAATATGTTCATGTCTTTCTTTCTTCAGTCGAAAAGAAATTAAGGTTTTTGAGGAAAACATTCCAGGATTTTGCTCCATATAGTGGACTTCAACGGGAACCAACGGGTTGAAGGTCCAAATTGCAATTTCAATGGGCGCTACACGATCCCAGCCGAGGAATAAGGGTCTTATCTAGTGAAACGATCTGCCATTTAAAAAAAAAATAAATAAATTAAAAAAAAAAAAAATAAATTATATACATTTTAACCACGAATGCTTGTCTTGCTCTGCCTACGTCACATGTGACCTTTCCAACATGATTTGTAATGCGTGGCGCATCGCAGAGCTAGTGCAAGACAAGCATTTGTGGCTAAAAAGTATATAATTTTTTTATTTGTTTTAGAAAATGACCGATCGTTTCACTAGATAAAGACCCTTATTCCTCGTCTGGGATCGAGCCCTTTGAAGCTGCAATTGGACCTTCAACCTGTTGGTTCCAGTTGAAGTCCACTATATGAAGAAAAACCCTGTAATGTTTTCCTCAAAAACCTTAATTTCTTTTTGACTGAAGAAAGACAGACTTTAACATCTTGGATGACATAGGGGTGAGTAAATTAACAGGAAATTTTAATTTTGAAGTTAACAAATCCTTTAAATTTAGGTATGGGGTAGGATTAAGGGATATAGATTATGGTTATGCAGAATAAGGCATTAATATGTGCTTTATAAGTACTAATAAACAGACAATATGCTATAATATGCATGCTAATAAGCAACTAGTTAATAGAGAGAAGAGTGTTACCATATTTTGTTATCTAATGCAATGATATTCATACATTTGAAGTTTGGATTAAATGTCTAAATGACTTTTGAGGCGATAGTAGCTGACAGTAGCAAAAGTTTGCATCAGTTTACAGTAGCAACCTAAGTATGATGCTTGTTTTTCCAAAAAAATACACTACTGGTTAAAAGTTTGGGGCTGATTTGGTGCTCAAGAAACATTTCTTTTTATTATTATCATCATTAATATTCAAAACAGTTGTGCTGCCTAATATCTTGTGGAAACAGTTTTTTAGGATTATTTGATACATAGGAAGTTCAAAAGAACAGCATTTATCTAAAATATAAATCCTGTATAACATTATAAATGTCTTTACTGTCACTTTTCATCAATTTAATGCGTCCGTGCTGAATAAAAGTATTAATTTCTTTCACACAAAAATCTTACCCCTAACTTTTGAGCGGTAAGAACATCTAAAAGACACTCCAGGTTAGATTTGTTTAAAGTCTTGAGTTTATAAAACTCACGTTGCTGATGACGTTTCGGCTGAGGGTGGTGTTCTGAGCGTCTGTGTTCCATAAACGGATAGTATTGTCAGAAGAACAGCTGAGGAACGATCCGGGACACAAACGCGGCTGCTCTCCATCCCTCATCTCTGGGTACACCTGCAGAACAAAGGTGATGTGATTCAACCCGACAAAAAAGCATTACAATCACACAAACTCATACATGCTGTACAAACAAATACAGGTGTGTTTACTCTAGTGTGGCATTCAAAATCAAACCAGAAGGATTTTGCACTGGGCGTTATCACAGATCCTCTTTATGCATACAGAGAATATCCTTCTAAATGACACACAGGCACTATACAGTACATTATAGTATAAGGATGACAGTAATTTGCTTAACAATTTAACATGTCTTTAATGTTTCTATTATATAACAACGGTTTGTGCAAACGTAATAAGGCATTTTGCGCCATATTTTGAATATAGTCATGGCTGAAGCTGTCTGTCTTTAGCTGACTGACACTATATTCACAATGTTTCTTATTGACTGAATATTCAGGCCTGTACTTGTAGACAAATTTCAGGAACTTTGATGAGGTCACAAAATGCCAGACAACTAAAGAAAGACACAACAAACCAAAATGGGAAGTCACTGTCATGAATCTTGTGATCTGATATGAGCATACAGTCCATGGCACAACCTGAAAATACAGTATATGCTGTATGTCGACAAATCCCTCAGGTTTTTAAAACATGTGTAGCCTGTCACAATGAAGTAAAACATATTAAAACACCTTTCATCTGGTACAAAAAGAGCAAACACGTCACATTCCTGACTGGATTACACATACAAAACAAGGTACAACAGTTACAGGCTAGGCTGAAATCTATAGCGGGTGGGTTTTCATTAATATAATAACTCTGTATGAGTTCACATCAAGCCACACAAAAATAATACAAAAACATGAGGCTCAAATACAAAAGACCTGCCTCACATTATTTCAGCAGCCAAAATGTCAACATACAACACAATGAAAGGGAAAAAAACCCAGACAAAAACATGTTACCATACACTCAGAAGTCAGAAGTCTGGATACACTTGACTGAATTTTCTCATAATCTTAAAAGCCTTTTGAGCTAATTCTTCAACATAATTAGTCTAATTAGCTTTGTAGGTAAATGTAAATTGCGCCTATATATGAATAGTTTTGATATATTTTGTATTTGTATTTTATACATTATTTCATATTTTATTTTATTTCATATTTTATTTTACATTTTAATTTATGTTTTATGTTTTATATTACATTTTATATTTCACTTTATATTTCATTTTAAATTGTATATTTAATTCATTTATTTTATTTTTTATTTTAATATTTTACTTAATATTTTTTATTTTATTTTATTTTGTATTTCTTATTTTATTTATTTTAAATGTATTACATTTAATTTTATTCACCTGATCAGCAATGGCTTTTGGTCACAGCCTTGCATGAAATGTTTGTCTTATTCCTCACCTCCACACTCCATACGCATGACGAATGGTAGAGGGCTGAGTAAATTATATTTAATTTTATATTTTATATTTTATTTATTTATTTATTTATTTTATATTTTTTATTTTATTTAAAATGTTGTTTTATATTTTTTATTGTGTATTATTTTATTTTATCTTATATATTTTTGTTTTGTATTATTTTATTTTTATATATATATATATATATATATATATATATATATACACTTTATTTTAATTTATATATTTTATTTTAAAATAATTTCATTTAACGTAATTTATTTAATTTGATCTAATTTCCGTGCAGCATTGCATGAATATATCTTATTCCTCACCTCCACGCTCCATACACATGACGAATGGTAGAGGGCCGAGTAAACCTTGCCCACTTTACGTAGATCACGTACATCCCACACGTACAGACTGTGATCATTGTAGACGCAGGACAGCCAGCGGTTCGTGGGGTCATAGTGCACGGCCACCGCGTCAGGATAGCGGACGTTTTCCTTGTAGGCGAAGAGGTGGCTGTGGAGAGATCATGATGGATTAGTGGGACAGTAAAGACAGCTGTACTGCGAGGTCACAGAAGGTCTTCTGGAAGAGTCACGAGAACATTTTTTCAAGCAGAACCCGCACTTAGACCACTGCTATTTACTGCCAATTATAAAGAGACAGAAAGAATGATAGTGTGCATTCTGGGAGTGGTGTCTCTGCTGGAATGCTGGAATGCATGATTTATATCAGTTTCATATCAAAATTTATGAAACGTTCTCAACGTGTTGAGAACGTTTGTGTTTATATATACATGTGTGTGTATATATATATACACACACACACACACACACACACACACACACACACACACACACACACACACACACACACACACCAAAACCTCAGAAAACAACAAAAGTGAAAAGAATTATTACTTTTTTGTACTCTAAAAAATATTACAGTACACTGAAAAAGACACAGACACATCTAAGTGTCTTAAAAAGTCTTCCTGAACAATATAATATATAATAGAGGTCAACAGCCATGTCTCAGCGCATATTTATGAGCGGTGGACTAAGAGGTCTTGTGTGTTTGACAGTTTGGAGGAAAAGCAGGGAATGCTAAACAGATGTCAATGGCTAAGCTGTTTCATCTAGACTACATGAATCCACTCTGAATCTTAAAACAGACTGAGATTTCAGGATGGGTTCAGGGTATTTGCATATGTATGATGCTATACACCAGACAGCTGCTCATCCAGTAGAAAAATCTCTGGAGATTTCCAAGTGAAAACATTCATCCTACTGTTTGACTTTTGACAAAGGGATTTTACACAGTTATATCCCTGATTCTCAGCAATCACAAAAAAAAAAGTATTTTGGTGGTATCAGGGATATTAGATGTTAATACCATTATACACTGATGAGCCAAAACATTATAACCAGTCACAGATGAAGTGAATACCGTTGATCGTCTCCTAACAAGGCCACATATTAAAATCTGGGTAGATTAGATGGTAAGCAAACATTCTCATAATCAACGTGTTGGATGCAGGAGAAATGGGCAGGAATAAAGATCTGAGCGACTTTGACAAGGGCCATATTTTTATGGCAAGGCGACTGGGTCAGAGCATCTCTGAAATGGCAAGGCTTGTGGGTTGCTCCAGGTCAGCAATGGTGAGAATTTACCAACAGTGGTCCGAGGACAAACCAAAAACTGGCGACGGGGTGTAGGGCGCCCAAGGCTCATCGATGCACGAGAGTAATGAAGACTATTGCGTCTGGTTCGAGCCAACAGAAGGTCTACTGTGGCACAAGTCACAAAATTTTAATGATGTTATGGGAGGAATATGTCACAACACACAGTGCATCGCACTCTGCTGTGTATGGGTCTGAGTAGCCGCAGACTAATTACAGGGCCTAGGATGACCCCTGTCCAATGTCGAAAGTGTATATATGGGCACAGGAATGTCGGAACTGGAACTTGGAGCAGTGGAAGAAGGTGGCCTGGTCCAATGAGTCTCGTTTTCTTTTACATCACATGGATGGCCACGTACGTGCCGTTTACCTGGGGAAATGATGGTTCTGCTGGGAAACTCTGGCTCCGACCATTCATGTGGACATAAATTTGACAAGTTCCACCTACAGTGGGGAGAACGAGTATTTGATACACTGCCGACTTTGCAGGTTTGCCCACTTACAAAGCATGTAGAAGTCTGTAATTTTTATCATAGGTACACTTCAACTGTGAGAGACGGAATCTAAAACAAAAATCCAGAAAATCACATTGTATGATTTTTAAATAATTAATTTGCATTTTATTGCATGACATAAGTATTTGATCACCTACCAACCAGTAAGAATTATGGCTCTCACAGACCTGTTAGTTTTTCTTTAAGAAGCCCTCCTGTTCTCCACTCATTACCTGTATTAACTGCACCTGTTTGAACTCGTTACCTGTATAAAAGACACCTGTCCACACACTCAATCAAACAGACTCCAACCTCTCCACAATGGCCAAGACCAGAGAGCTGTGTAAGGACATCAGGGATAAAATTGTAGACCTGCACAAGGCTGGGATGGGCTGAGCCCAGAACTACACGGCAGGACCTGGTCAATGACCTGAAGAGAGCTGGGACCACAGTCTCAAAGAAAACCATTAGTAACACACTACGCCGTCATGGATTAAAATCCTGCAGCGCACGCAAGGTCCCCCTGCTCAAGCCAGCGCATGTCCAGGCCGGTCTGAAGTTTGCCAATGACCATCTGGATGATCCAGAGGAGGAATGGGAGAAGGTCATGTGGTCTGATGAGACAAAAATAGAGCTTTTTGGTCTAAACTCCACTCGCCGTGTTTGGAGGAAGAAGAAGGATGAGTACAACCCCAAGAACACCATCCCAACCGTGAAGCATGGAGGTGGAAACATCATTCTTTGGAGATGCTTTTCTGCAAAGGGGACAGGACGACTGTACCGTATTGAGGGGAGGATGGGGCCATGTATCGCGAGATCTTGGCCAACAACCTCCTTCCCTCAGTAAGAGCATTGAAGATGGGTCTTCCAGCATGACAACGACCCGAAACACACAGCCAGGGCAACTAAGAAGTGGCTCCGTAAGAAGCATCTTAAGGTCCTGGAGCGGCCTAGCCAGTCTCCAGACCTGAACCCAATAGAAAATCTTTGGAGGGAGCTGAAAGTCTGGATTGCCCAGCGACAGCCCCGAAACCTGAAGGATCTGGAGAAGGTCTGTATGGAGGAGTGGGCCAAAATCCCTGCTGCAGTGTGTGCAAACCTGGTCAAGAACTACAGGAAACGTATGATCTCTGTAATTGCAAACAAAGGTTTCTGTACCAAATATTAAGTTCTGCTTTTCTGATGTATCAAATACTTATGTCATGCAATAAAATGCAAATTAATTACTTAAAAATCATACAATGTGTTTTTCTAGATTTTTGTTTTAGATTCTGTCTCTCACAGTTGAAGAGTACCTATGATAAAAATTACAGACTTCTACATGCTTTGTAAGTGGGCAAACCTGCAAAATTGGCAGTGTATCAAATACTTGTTCTCCCCACTCTACATAAACATTGTTGCACACCAGGTAAACCCCTTCACGACAATGGTGTTCCTTGGTGGAAGTGGCTTCTTTCAGCAGGATAATGCACCCTGCCACACTGCACACATTGTTCAGGAATGGTTAGAGGAACATGATCTAGAGTTCAAGGTGTTGACTTGGCCTCCAAATTCCCCAGATCACAATCCAAACAAGCATCTGTGGGATGTGCTGGAACAACAAGTTTGAGCCACGGCAGTTTTTAGTTTAGCTTAGTTTTTTACAAAGACTCACTAATGTGGCTCATCTTACCTGGCCTCAGTAACAGTGGAGATGTCTGTGCCCAAGCTGTGAGGGTGAGGAAGCGTACAGATAAAGTGCAGGTCAATGGGGCTGAACGCTCTCACAGTACCATCAGCACAACCACAGAAGATCATATCCTCACTGACGGACAGAGACGTGGCCATACTAGTCTGAGAGAGAGAGAGAAATGGGGAAAACAATTTGAATAACAGTGAAATCCCAGAGAAGCAAGTCATCACTGGGCCCATACAATATGTGTTTATTATTATTTATTTTTTTTATATTTAAATGTATTATTTATAATTGTAATAGTATTTTATTATCATCACTACATTTTGCATTGATTGTGGGATAATAAATTAGCGGAATTCTGCATTTAAAATAGTAAAAAAAAAAAAAAAAAAAATTACATTATTAAATTAACCAGAAATATTTTAATTTTCTTATTTTATTTAAAAAAAGCACAGAAGGTGCAGTCCTTTAAGTGCAATTCTAGTTTTAAAACAAATGATCAAACATGCAATGGGTGGAGTAAATGCTGAATTTTGTGAACAAATCTGCAGAAATTATCAAATTATCAAACCTGAAATGATATGACTATCCAAAGGCATAATTGCCATGTGGGCCAAGTTGCTACCAAGTATGTTAGGTAAATTTTAACATGGGAATTAAATTGAGATGTCTCATTAAGTTCCACTGATAATTGCATGGAAAATGCCCAGTGCAGAGACCACAAATAAAAACTAATGAGATGTAATACATAACAATTTTATGAAAGAGGCAGCAATAAAGAGATTAAATGCAAAAAAGTGCAGAGAAGGTTAAAAGCGAGAAGCTCATTTGAGTGTGTTTTCCATCAGCTGTTAGATGTTCCTGATGAGAGAAATCTAATATGGGATTGTAAGAGCCTCATTACTGACATCTAATGTAATTTACACAGATAAGGTATGGACAGGGGAGAGTATTTGCTAAATAAGCTTTACGTTGAGAGACCAAAGTTCATTTTTAGATAATCAAGTTGTAACTCGGGTTCTTGTAGTTGATAAACTGCTAGACAGAAAGGCTTTTGTATCCTCTACCATCCTCCCTGTATCCCTTTCTTTCTGGCACTCTTCTGGCTCTTTCTTGTTTCTCTGTGCAGTGGGCACAAGGGTCGCCACAAAAGCAGAATTGTGCAGCACCCACCTGCTCTCACCATGACCCACTTTGGCAGTCTGAGAGGATTCAAATCGAGATCTCATATCAGCTCTAAATCATGTGTTCAAGTTCACAACACGATTGCCTAGTTGTCATGGTTTTCTGAAGGTCTTCTGAAACACCAATTAGCCTCTTCTTCTCTTTCGTGAGATACAATAGACATTTTTTTCAATAGACATTATTACTTGATCTGGTGTTGTTTCATTTTAAGTAATAGAAGCAGTAAATTAAAATAATTCAATTCAATAAATGAAATATCATGTTGGTTTACCCTTTCAAAATACAGTTAAATAATTAATACTAATGATTCATAATTAATTTCAAAAAATTACCATACATACATAATTATAAAATTAATAAATGAAACAACAATATAGAAAATAAAAAAAGTGGCCAAAAAGTGATGTCCAGCCTAGGAAAATTGACATCTTCACCCTGTATTCAAATATTATTAAAAATGTGTTAATTCAATTAAGTCAATTGTTTTATTTGTGATAATGCAATAAAGCATATCAAATTAAGCTGACATAATTTTTGGCAAGGCTGTCATACAAAGAAATTATGAACACATGCAAAAACGAGAGAGAACCAATGAAATATTATTAACGGATTATGTTGTAGTCAATGTAAAATAAATCCTGTAGCTGTAAATAATTGTCAGATAAATACTTTAACCAAGTTTAGTTTTTACATTCATCCCTCATATTTCAAATATTAAAAAAATATTTTCATATATTGATATTGAACCATCATATTTTTCGAACATGTAGGGTCGTTAAAAACAAATATCCCCTCCGGACATCACTTTTGGCCACTGTGTGTTGAAATGAAATATTCAAAAAACACAGAAAATAAGCAGTGAATATAGCAAATGATTCTGTGTGGGCCTGGTCACACATAATGTGAAATGCTTTGTCTGAGATTAAAGTGATAACTGGCAAGTGAAGACAATGGAGTCAAACATCCAATGTACAGGTGAGCATGACGGAGACATGCAGCACTGTGACATGTCGTTCAATGAGTTTTACAATGATACGTGACAACTGAACCCGCAGCCCTGATGCGAAACTTACTGCGAAACTGTCATTTTTCTGGACAGTGTGAGAGAAGAAGCAGAACAGACTAATATTAGACGACAGCAGCAGCAGAACTGTTAATTGACACACTCCTCTTAACAGCAGAGAGCTTAGAAACACCATGCGTGCACAAGGGATTTGATATCAGAGAAAGAAAACAGTGGATAAAATCAAACACACAGACAAGGAAGCCTAAACAAAATTCAACTACAAATTGAGAGTTAAAAAATGTGACGACTAAGTCTAAGGGGCCATTTACACGACACCATTTTCAACTAAAAACAGAAAACTTTTTATAATGAATAATGAAAATGAATTTTGGCCATTCATTTACATGAGAACGGCGTTTTGGGGGCCTGAAAACGCAAGTTTTTGAAAACGATACAGTTACTCTCTCTGTGTAAACGGTCCATATGTGTATTATGTGTGCAGTCTATAGGCGGGTAGTGTTTTTTTACAAAGTAACATCGCCATCTACTGGCCTGGCAGGAATAATACAGCATTTTTAATCATTTTCGTGGATCCGTGTGAACGGGGATTGTTTTGACAATGTTGTCATCTGTACGTGAAAAACGCGAAAGAAAAACGTTTCCATTTTTAGTACATCACTGTCGTGTAAACATACCCTAAAATTGTTTCAATTTCACATTATTTTCACAAACACATTATTTAAAGGAATAGAGCTTAACACTGACCTCTCAGAATTATTTTCCTATTCATTATTTTCTATAGGGATTTTATAAAATTCTTCAATAAACAGTTTTGGTACAAACCAGCCTGCAAAATGCTTTTATTTTCAAATAAGAAAACGCAAATTCTGTTTTTTACGTCATGATACAACATCCCATATTATCCAACAACAATAGGCATGTAGCTAGATAGACAGCTAGTTGCTATATAGTGTTCACTACAAAAACTCACTGCAGTGGAGCTGCATTTCCTGTATCCATGGTAACTGTAACTACTTTAAAGTCGCCATGAAATCAAAAATGGCATTCGGATCTGCCTCCATTTAGTTAGTAATGTCCAACTTCCTACGATCCAATCAATTCCAAAAATGACAAAATCAAATTTGGCCCAAAATTTTTCTCATTCCAGAAGCCGTTTCACTCGGATATACATCACAATAGAGCGTATGCACGTGACGTCACCGTCGTCCATAGCGGCTGTGGTTACGCCCACTGAGTGGCAAAAAGGGGGGGGGGGGGGGGGGGGACAATTATTTGCCCCCTTTTATTAAATACTTTTTGCAACCTCCTTTTTCCAAGATAACAGCTGGAGAACACCTGACAAGAGATCAGAGACCATTCCTCCATACAGAATCTCTCCAGATCCTTCAGATTCCCAGATCCATGTTGGTGCTTCTTCTCTTCAGATCACCCCACTCATTTTCTATAGGGTTCAGGTCAGGGACTGGGATGGCCATTGCAGAAGCTTCATTTTGAGCTCAGTGACACATTTGTGTGTTGATTTTGATGTTTGTTTTTGGATCACTGTCCTGTTGGAAGATCCAAACATGGCCCATTATAAGATTTATAGCAGAAGCCATCTTTGATTTTTTTTATCTGTCCATAGAACCCGTCTCGTTTGAAGTTCCAGTAGTGTCAGTTACTTTTCAAACGTTCTATGGACAGATGAAACAAACAAAAATTAGCTTTTTTGGCAGCAAACACTTAATATGGGTTTGGTGCACACAGGGATAAAAAAGTACCCCATGTGTAAAATTAAATACTCTGCTGTATCTTTAATGCTGTGGGCCTAATTTTCTGCCAGAGGTCCTGGACATCTTGTTCAGATACACGGCATCATGGATTCGATCAAATACCAACAGAATAAAAAAAAAAATCAAAACCTGACAGCCTGTGCATGAAACCTTATAATGGGCCGTGTTTGGATCTTCCAACAGGACAGTGATCCAAAAACAAACATCAAAATCAAAACAAAAATGGATCACTGAGCACAAAACCAAGCATCTGCAATGGCCAAACTTGAGAGAGTGATCCATTCGTTTATTTCATCGAGACTTGACTATTGTAATTCTCTTTATATTGGGATGAGCCAATCCAATACTAGTCGTCTTCAGATGGTCCAAAATGCAGCAGCCAGGCTGTTGACTGGAACACGATAATTTAACCATATTTCCCCAATATTACAAGCGTTGGCTGCCGGTTTGTTATAGAATTGATTTTAAAATTCTGCTTTTTGTTTTTAAAGCCCTAAATGGATCAGCTCCAAAATATCTTTCTGAACTTCTGAAATTAAATAACTCTGCTAGATCATTAAGGTCATCTAATCAAAGACTGCTGATGGTTCCAAGATCTAGACTTAAGACGAGGGGTGACCGTGCTTTTTCTATTATTGGTCCAAAATTGTGGAATAGTCTTCCACTATCTCTAAGACTAGCATCCACAGAGTCTGAATTTAAATCTAAGTTGAAAACCTATTTTTTCTCTCAGGCTTACAACTGTATTTGATTTTTTAACATTGATTTTAAAGATTTCAAATTAGTGTTTCCGATGTAAACTCCCTTTATTATTGCATTATTATATTTATTTATTTATCCTCTTGTACAGCACAATGGCCAACTACTGTTGTACTTATTGTGCTATATAAATAAAATTTTGATTGATTGATTGATCTGCAATGGCCATCCCAGTCCCTGACCTGAACCCTATAGAAAATGAGTGGGCTGAACTGAAGAGAAGCAGCGCCAACATGGATCTGGGAATCTGAAGGATCTGGAGAGATTCTGTATGGAGGAATGGTCTCTGATCTCTTGTCAGGTGTTCTCCAAACTCATTAGGCATTATAGGAGAAAACTCAGAGCGGTTATCTTGGAAAAAGGAGATTGAAAAAAGTATTTAATAAAAGGGGGCAAATAATTGTTCCCAACGTGTTTTGGAGAAAAGCATTTATTTCATAATGTGATTTCACCCCCACTTTCAATTCTTTTACTTCAATGAAAGGTTAGATTTTTGCTAATTTTTAAAATAAAATATCAAAAGGATAAACAATGCAGATTTATTTTTTACAGCCATCTTTGATCATATTTAACAAGGGGGCAAACACTTTTTCACACCACTGTATATTGTATTGTTATACAGTGGGGAGAACAAGTATTTGATACACTGCCGATTTTGCAGGTTTGCCCACTTACAAAGCATGTAGAGGTCTGTAATTTTTATCATAGGTACTCTTCAACTGTGAGAGACAGAATCTAAAATCCAGAAAATCACATTGTATGATTTTTAAGTAATTAATTTGCATTTTATTGCATGACGTAAGTATTTGATACATCAGAAAAGCAGAACTTAATATTTGGTACAGAAACCTTTGTTTGCAATTACAGAGATCATAAGTTTCCTGTAGTTCTTGACCAGGTTTGCACACACTGCAGCAGGGATTTTGGCCCACTCCTCCATACAGACCTTCTCCAGATCCTTCAGGTTTCGGGGCTGTCGCTGGGCAATACGGACTTTCAGCTCCCTCCAAATATTTTCTATTGGGTTCAGGTCTGGAGACTGGCTAGGCCACTCCAGGACCTTGAGATGCTTCTTACGGAGCCACTCCTTAGTTGCCCTGGCTGTGTGTTTCGGGTCGTTGTCATGCTGGAAGACCCAGCCACGACCCATCTTCAATGCTCTTACTGAGGGAAGGAGGTTGTTGGCCAAGATCTCGTGATACATGGCCCCATCCATCCTCCCCTCAATACGGTGCAGTCGTCCTGTCGCTGGCTTGAGCAGGGGGACCTTGCGTGCGCTGCAGGATTTTAATCCATGACGGCGTAGTGTGTTACTAATGGTTTTCTTTGAGACTGTGGTCCCAGCTCTCTTCAGGTCATTGACCAGGTTCTGCCGTGTAGTTCTGGGTTGATCCCTCACCTTCCTCATGATCATTGATGCCCCACGAGGTGAGATCTTGCATGGTGCCCCAAACCGAGGGAGATTGACCGTCATCTTGAACTTCTTCCATTTTCTAATAATTGCGCCAACAGTTGTTGCCTTCTCACCAAGCTGCTTGCCTATTGTCCCGTAGCCCATCCCAGTCTTGTGCAGGTCTACAATTTTATCCCTGATGTCCTTACACAGCTCTCTGGTCTTGGCCATTGTGGAGAGGTTGGAGTCTGTTTGATTGAGTGTGTGGACAGGTGTCTTTTATACAGGTAACGAGTTCAAACAGGTGCAGTTAATACAGGTAATGAGTGGAGAACAGGAGGGCTTCTTAAAGAAAAACTAACAGGTCTGTGAGAGCCGGAATTCTTACTTGTTGGTAGGTGATCAAATACTTATGTCATGCAATAAAATGCAAATGAATTATTTAAAAATCATACAATGTGATTTTCTGGATTTTTGTTTTAGATTTCGTCTCTCACAGTTGAAGTGTACCTATGATAAAAATTACAGACCTCTACATGCTTTGTAAGTAGGAAAACCTGCAAAAATCGGCAGTGTATCAAATACTTGTTCTCCCCACTGTATATTGTATTGACAACTCATCAGTATTGACAACTCATCATATTTACCATCTTATATTCTGCATGATTGGATGTTTTTAAATAAACACTGACAAAAACTAGGGCTGTTTTAGGGCTGGACGAAATGACAATATATATAACATTGATATTTAGTGATCACCCGGATTTGGACCTACCTATATTGTATTTATATAAAGCGTTCACAGGCAAATTTGCTTTGTATTTCCCCGGCATTGAAATCAGGTTAATAAAACACAATTCCTGTCTGCATGTCAGTATCCATGGATCTTTGGTAAGTTGTAAGGAACACTATATGGAGTCCAAACTTTAGTTTAAACTGATAATCGTTTGTTTCATTCGAGTTTTCGCAGTTTCCCCTATTAAATCCAGTGACGCAGCAGCTCTTTTGCCACTCAGTCTGGCTGAGGGGGCGTGTTCCGGTGGGAAAGTGACGTCAATGCATACCCTCTATAGGGAAGAAAAGACTATTGCAGCTTCCATTTCATGCTGACTTTAAAATATGGATTTTATTGAGTTTTTTTTAATATATTTTAAATAAAGTTAGAGATCAAATTGGTTAAAAATCAACTCTGTAAGAAAGATTTTGAATGCCATTCTTACTTTCTGAAGCAAACTGTTGAGCTGTATTACACATACCCACTCTTGCATGTTTGTGACAGACTACAAAAATCAACCAATCAGCATCTTTGTCACTTACCCTGAGCTCCACCCACTTGTCCAGCATTCTTTTGTCGTTGAACTCACAGAGCAGCCCAGAGGAAGTAATGCAGAAGGTACTGCTCGCCTTCCGGCCCTTTCCACAGGCCACATCGCTGAAGAAATTATTCCGCAGCTCTCCAAGAAGACCAGAGCGACCCGATAACGGTACTGTGGCGTTCACCTGAGAGAGATGACATTTATTACACATTCATTAAAGACCTGGCCGATATTTAGTACTGTATGAACTGGGAGTTTATGAGACATTTTCAGATGAGGTCAGGTTTGGCGTCTGTGGTGACGGCTAAGTGAGAGTTGGAGACTTTGAGACAGAAAGCCAGTCAGAAAGACCAAAAAGAGCTAGATTTGGAAGAGATAAGGCTAGCTGTTGTCTGCCATGTTAGCAAAGTACCTTGGAAGACTTGGTGTGGTCAAGGTACCAGAACTTCACGTGTCTGTTCCCAGCTGTAACAAAGTATGAGCTGTCATCTGAGAAAGACACAGCCATCACTTTACTGGACACCTTGTTGGCAGCAACCACAACATTTTTCTGAAAAGACAAAAAGACAAATAATCAATTTATGACAAATTTTATGCTATTATTTCTGGATTTGTTTTGTGCAACAATCATAAGGGGAAAATCAGAGTTTGCCAGGTGGAACTACGTTAATACTATTCTTTTACCTTCAGGAAAAGCAAATCTAGTTATCCAAACAGCCTATATGATATAATAAACTAAATGAAAGCCATCTTGATTGTTTTATGACTGTATAAATATATCTAGCCACCTTCCAGGCCCAGACGTTGACGATCATGTCGTGCTGGTAACCCACGCTGACGATATATTTACTGTTGGGGGAGAAAGCCACACACGCCACGCCATATTTATGTTCCTGCAACTCTGCCACCTGTGTCCTCTCCGCCACATCCCAGACACGCACTGCCGGCATATGACCGCTCTAGAGAGAGAGAGAAAGAGAGAGAGAGAGAGAGATTATAAATTGATGAGGTTATAAATTGTCAGCAAGTATCACTCTACACAAACTCAAGAGCAATTTAATACTGTTTATTCATCAATGATGCATTAATTTGATCAAAAGTGACAGTAAGGACATTTATACTGTTACAAAAGATTTCAGTTTCAAATAAATGTTGTTCTTTTAAACTTTCTTTAAAAAAAAAACAAAATGTAGCATGGTTTCCACAAAAATGTTAAGCACCACTTTAATAATGAGGGCCTGGTTTCACAGACAGGGCTTAGATTAAGCCAGGATTAGGCCTTAGTTAAAGTAACTTTTTAAAAAAATATGCCTTAGAAAAACGTTACTGCTGTGCATCTTAAGACAAAACAATGGCACTGACATGTTTTAAGATGCATTTTAGTCCAGGACTTGAATTAAAGGCCCCCTGAAGTGCCTTGAAACGCACAGCATTATTCAATGTGTTGACGTAATTTCCACTGAAACAGGAAGACATATCGAACAGCTCCACCCCTTTTTTTAAATAACCAATAGTGTTTAGTTTATATCACAGCTCGACCTGAGCCGTTGAGCTCAGTAAAGCCGCAGTTTCCCCCTAATATCTAACCGTTTCTCCTCCATATCGCTTTAAAATATAGCATTCTGTTCAGAATGTTATGTCCGATATGTTTTCTGGTCTGCGTCGCATATGATCCGCTCTGTGCTATCGTGTCTCTGGACCAGAGCAGACTGTGTGCGCACTGCGGCGGTTCGTGCAACACTAACATGAAACCAGACATATTTACACTGTCTGAATCGTTCCCTATCCCCTATATAGTGCACTATGTGCCATTCACCATGTAGAAAATAGTAAATGTGTGAACAAGTGACCGATTTTAGGCGAAGCTTCAGCGTCTATTTATAGTGTAGGGGGCGGGGCACTTTAGATTCTAGAGAGCATTTGATTGGACAGAAAATCTGATGAGAAGCTGAAATGCTGAGTGATGTCATCAAAATCATATATCCATATTGGCAGAAGTGACAGACTGTTCAAGTTCAAGTTCCGTTTATTTATATAGCACTTATAAAACAGCCACATGACTAACCAAAGTGCTGTACAAAGGATCAGACGAAAGATATAAAGGAAAACAACAAATATATACAACTAAAACACAATAAAACAAAGTCAGACCCCAATTTATACAAAACTAAATGAATATATAGAATAAAACCAAAAAAACAAGGTAAAGACATTAAAACATAAAAGCACAACAAGAACTATAAAAGAAAATTAATTATAAGCCATGGAAAACAAGTGTGTTTTTAGAAGAGACTTAAAAGTGGTCAGGCAAGGGGCTAACCTAATTTCTAGAGGCAGATTATTCCACAACCGCGGCCCAACCACAGAAAACGCTCTATCCCCTCTGCGTTTGAGTCTGGAATGTGGGACTAAAGGAAGGTTCTGGTTGCTGGATCTCAAACTTCTGCTGGAAGGACTATGAGGTTGCAGCAGTTCAGATAAATAAGTGGGGGCTAAATCACGTAGAGATTTATAAACAATAGAAGGATTTTAAAATCAATTCTGAATTTAATAGGCAGCCAATGAAGGGTCCTCAAAATTGGAGTGATATGAGCGCTTTTACGACTATTATGAAGGAATCTTGCAGCAGCATTTTGAACTAGACTGAGTTCTGAATGCTTATATCTTCTAAATGAGAATTTTGTAATTTTTTTGGAGCACACTAGCTTATAGATAACAGTAAGGCTAACATATTCATACTAAAAGCCAAAAAACTTCAATTTTGATTTCATGGGGACTTTAAGCCTTGTCTGTGAAACTCGGCAGTGTATCAAATACTTGTTCTCCCCACTGTATATTGTATTGACAACTCATCAGTTAAATATTTACCATCTTATATAAAAAAAAAAAAACTTTTTTGGAGCACACTAGCTTATAGATAACAGTAAGGTTAACATATTCATACTAAAAGCCAAAAAACTTCAATTTTGATTTCATGGGGACTTTAAGCCTTGTCTGTGAAACTGGGCAAATAAGAAATGTTTCTTGAGCAGCAAATTAGCATATTAGAATGATTTCTGAAGGATCATGTGACACTGAAGACTAGAGTAATGATGCTGAAAATTCAGCTTTTCCATCACAGGAATAAATTACATTTTACAATATATTCACATAGAAAAGAGTTATTTTAAATTGTAACAGTATTTCAGAATATTACTATATTTTTGATCAAATAAATGCAGCCTTGGTGAGCATAAGAGACTTATTTCATTATATTAAAGAAATTTCCTTGACTTTTCCAGGCCTGAAAAAAACACCACTCCCTGTTTTCTGTGACTGGGAACCTTGGATTTTTATTTTTATGTATTGCAAACATGCATTCAAGAGCACCTTTCCATTTTGTGCAATGCTTGTTTGCGCAACACATTAAGAACTTGCTAACAGAGATGTCGAGACAGGCCAGTTCAGTCCCACCTTACGCAACTCCAATCAAGACAGATCATGCACCGCAAACAAGGAGGAATAAACGAAGAGCCGTTCTGATTAATCTTACACAACATCATGCTTTAATATAAAGTGCTACCAACATCTGATCAGCATTGAGTGCTGCAGGAGCTTCGCAGTGAGAATGTGGGGGTCAGAGGTCAAACCACAGTTAGCAGACACATGCTGATTCCAGACTGTTTCTGTCTCTTGCTTCTTCCTCGCTACATGCTCTCTTCCTTGCCCTTTCTTGGCGCTCTTGCTTTCACCTTTTTATGACAGCATACATCGTCTGTGTGCAGGTTGGCACAGTGCCGCCTGTTGCCATGGCACCCGGTAAGCACAAACTCACATCACTTTCACATGCTGCAGTAAGAAACTCCTCTCAAACGGAAAGAATTACTTTTTCTGCATACATACACACACGCACGTATGGTTCACTATCTTTGTGGGGACTCTCAATAGACCTAATGGTTTTTATACTGTACAAACTGTATATTTTATCCCCTTATACTAACCCTACCCATCACAGAAAACTTTCTGCATTTTTACATTTAAAAAAAAAAAAAAAAACTCATTCTGTAACCTCAATTCAGGTCCCCACGGTGACATGAGTCCCCACCGGGATAGAAAAACATGAACACACACACACACACACACACACATACACAACTACACAAACAAAATCACCCGTCCACATGATTTAGTGGATTAGAGAAGCAGACAGGATATGTGGTCATGTTCAGCCTTGCAAACAAAGTCCAAACAGCTCTGGTCAGCGTTCACACTACTGTTTCCATTCATTAGTGTCATGCCAGCTGAGCAAAACTATGAACACTTCATCAAAGCACATTTTTCTTGAGGGATAGTTCACAAAAAAAATTCTGTCATAATTGAATCACCTTCATGTCATTTCCTGACTTTCTTTCTTCGGTGGAACATAAAAGAAGATATTTTGAAGAATGAAGAAAATTGTTTGGTCGTAACACTTTGGGGTTCAATTCTCACTATTAACTAGTTGCTTATTATCTTGCATATTACTAGGATATTGGCTTTTTATTAGTACTTACAGTATAAAGCACATATTAATGTCTTATTCTGCATGACCATATTCTACATCCCTAATCCTACCCAATACCTAAACTTAACAACTACCTTACTAACTATTAATAAGCAGTGATTAGGAGTTTATTGTGTAGTCATAGTTAATAATTAGTTAATAGTGAGAATTGGACCCTTAACTAAAGACCTGTTTGGTTACCAACGTTCTTCAAAATATATTTTTTGTGTTACACAGAAGAAAGAAAGTCAGGAAACTATAAACTATCCTTTTAAGGAAAAAAAATTCATAGTGGCTCAAGTAGTGGAGACGTAATATAATAATTTTATTATATATATAATAGTAAAATCATTTTGAGATTGCACTCACTACAAGATTTTCAGCTGAAGAAATACTTTACAATAAGCAGAACTACAAAAAAGGTACACTGACTAAATAAATTATGAAAATATGCATCATAATTAATATTATTGATATTAATATTACTAATATGTAATATCATTACATATTAATAATTATTATTACAATTATTATTGCATTATTACTTTTCCACAGTGTTGAAAAGGATCGTTGTTGATCCGTGAATACGGGCCAGGCCCCACGGTTCGGTACGCATGTGATTTGCGAACTAATTGCAAGTTTAACCGACATAGACTGAAAGTTTATAATTTGCATGTGTTTTGTTTTGCTAGTTTACACATTCAATAGATTTTAAACCATTCCAGCGCTAGAAGAGGCAAAAACAGAATTTAATTTGGTACTCGCGCGCTGTTATCTGTGCGCACAGTTGCACACGCCCATAGTGTGTGCATTCAGAGAGAGGCACGTTTCAGATAGCGTGCAAACTCCGAATTGATTCCTCTTTCGCATCTTTTTGCACTTGGATGGACACATACACACAAAATTGTCAAAATACCCATCTCGGCAAGTATTCTCGTAAACACAGTCGGTTATGTCTCAAGTGAACATAAACAGTTGAGAAAGAAACCGGATGTGTATCATTATATTGGATCCGTGCATTCGCTCTTAAAGAGACAGCAGCCTATAAATACCTGCTGTTGTCTTTATGTCACTAATGTTAATCACAAAACAGCTTTAACAAAAATTAATCTATATTAACTTTATACAGTGAACATAGTGTTATTTTACATTTAATTATTACATTCTGTACCTGAAATGAATACTACAGTTAGACCTTCCTTTATTTGTAACTTTGTTATATTGTATTTATCTATGCTTGTAATTAGTGTATTTGTTCTTATTTTTTACTGATTGTTCACTTGTCTTTAATAATGTTCGAACTTTATTAGTTAGGCTAGTAGTTTTTGCTGTGGTATCAGAGTACTTAAAGTGTGCTTTAAGTAATAAATGGAAAGCAAAGTCCCCACCCACCCAAAATATTTTTTTTTCTTGCTGATCCAAAAAATTATCCGATCCGTGACTCAAAAAACATAATATGATCCAGAACCGATCTGTTGAACCACTATTTTCCATGATTGTTTCAAAGGCCTGGAAATTTACACTTTTGAAATGCCCTGATATTTCCAGGATAACAGGAACCCTGTAACACTCAATTACAATGTAATAACTTCTTCTACCACCTTTTTCTATGCTCATAAAGGGGAAAATAATAATAAAAATCAATAATATCAATCCAGTTGATCAAATGATCCAATCAAATCCAAATAGATAAAAATCAACTTCTACATTTGCTACATGCTAATATTCTGTTTAACTTGGTAAGATTACAGATGTTAATTTTAGATGTTAATGTTATTTTTTGTTTCAATGTTTTATTCTGAAGGTTGTAATACTTTGCGTCTGTGTTTTTATTTCAAGCCGGTCATTTCTTGCATGCTTTTGTATGATTTATACATTGCAGTCAAAGCAATAAATCCCTCCTAATCCAAGCGTTAGTTAGTCGCTGCAGAGTTGCGGAAGGGAAGCAATAGTCATCACATTTGTCTGTACTTGACTCCACTGTGACAACAGACAAATGACACTGATAGTTAGTCACTGCTCACAGCGATTGCAGCACATCATACACTTCACAGGCCTGAAGGTTCAAGATACAGAACTTTATTTTCATACAGCCTGGCTATATCAGATTTATCTAAGTACGAGATAGTGCTCCAGAGCTCCTGACTTCCTACTAGATCATGTGATGTAACCACAAAGCACAGATATTGAATACTCACCTCGCCTGTGACCACATATTTGCCATCAGGAGAGAAGGAGAGCGTAGTGATGGTCTTCCTGTGAAATAAAAGAGAGGAAGGAAGTATTTAAGACAATGTTGAAGTGCATGTATCCTGCTAGTTCAGAGGCTTCCTTTCTGTCTGTTTACCTATTGCTTATCACCATTGTACGTCTGAGCAAACCGACTTACACTACAACATTTGCTCAACCATGAGCAAAGAGCTTGGGACAGGACTATCTGTTTGGTCAACCAATGGCAGATGGGGTTGTGTTCATTATTTTAAAGTCACCATGAAATCAAAATGGACAATTGTCAGTTTTTATGGAATATTGCAGTATTTATTATAAATTACTTATCAATGCACATTATTTAATTTAAAAAAAAATCATGAATCATTAACCAAAATAACTTGCAGCATCATCTCTTTTTTTCTCTGATGATGCATTCACTGGCGCGAGGGCGGAGCAACCTGTCACTCACATGAGATCGACCAATAGCAAACCACAACCATCCAATCAATTTCCCATAGACAAAATCAATATCTTCCCTACATTTTTTCTTGTTCGAGAAGCCATTTCACTTGGATATACGTCAAAATAGGAAAAGAAAAGACTATTGCAACTTCCATTTCACGTCAACTTAGGAGCTGTTCCCACAGAATACGTTTTTCCATTCCTCTGTGCTACTTTTCCATTGCTTTTGTTTTTCAATGTAAAGACGCACTAGTCTTTTGCAGCGTATAAGTATAAAAGTGCTTAAATAGACATCGCCGAATAAATGTACTAGTACACTAGTGAAGCTAATGAGCCATAGAAGGTGACATTTATCCATGTTGTGCTTGGTTGCAAAAGTATGAAAGCCTCACCTGGAGCTATTGAGGATATGATGTTGTTTGTTTTTCTTAGGGTTCAGTAGCACCACTACGCACCTATAAAACGACAAAAAGAAAGGGTCAGATAGTCATTAAAATTACACATTCCAATCCAAAACAACATACTGAACTTTTTTTTTTCAAAATATATAATTATTGCCATTTGTCTGAACATTAGAACAATAAAATAAACAAGTGAATAAATAATAAAAGAAATAATAATAATAAAATAATAAACACATTACAGGACATTTAGAACAAAACTAAAACATAAAATGAAATAAAGTAAAACATACATTTTGATACGTCACAGTTCACAGCCTTTCATTGTGTAATTTAACTTTGCTACTTTAATAGAGTTATTAGTTGTTTTGCTGGAATACAGGAACTGCATTACACACTGTGCATGTCCAATACAGAAGAGGTGGGTCACATTGAACATTTTACTATGGTGACTGACATTCATTCCAGAGTCTTACTTATTTAGCACTTATTTAATAACATTACAGATTGATCTGAATAAACAGGGTATGTGTAACTTTGGTGTATAAGACAGCAGGCTAACCGGGTAGCTGTATTTTGTGCGAACAATATAAATCATAATGTGATTTTGTAGAAATTGTAATATGCTAGAAAAAGAGTACCCATTAAAATGTCTTTACATAAAGGACCAGATCATGGAACAATGCACAGTACAAGCGCAGCGTTGGGCTTCTTGAGTCTGTTCAGTAAGGAGCATTTTTACTGGTGGATTAAAAGCTCACCACAATTGGCTAAACAGAACATCCTCCAAAAAAAGATGTTTATGAATCTTAACCTGCCAGGAAGGTCTCAAAAATACCACACACAAATTCAAAGCAGTCCATGCACGTGTGACGATTTGTAAATGCAGATTCAACGATCCATAAACACATGTAACATATTTCATAAATGTGTGATGGAAATTAATTCAAGAACTTGATATATACATATTTGTGTAAAGATTTAAAATGTATTTAGGTAAGATGCATTTGTGTCAGGCTGTGAGCATTAGGGGAAATATTTATGCTTTTACTTGTGTATTTATGAATTGTGTTTTGAATTTACGAATCGGATTTTGTAAATGTGAATTGTGCTGTGCATTTATGAATTTTGTTTTGTAAATGTATTATTTTTGAGGCTGATCCAGCTCCATAGCCCAGATCTTTGACCACTAAGCCACAAGCCTAGAATTTCACTACATAAATCATGGAATAGTGTTTTCTACTACCTAAATTCAAAACAAGGAAAAAAAAAAAAACCGAATGAGTGCACAAATCAGACTAATTTAAACATGATTATAACTGACGAAATTTTACGAGCCGAAATGTAACAATCATTGCATCATATCTGCCTGTTAAAGGAATAATTCACCCAAAAATGTGTCATTTACTCACCCTCAAGTTATTCCAAACCTGTATGAATTTATTTCTTCTGTTAAACACAAAAGAAGATATTTTGAATAATGTTGATAACCAGACAGGTAGCCATTGACTTCCACAGTAGGAAAAAAAAATACCATGGAAGTCAATGGCTACCTGTCAACTGTCTGGTTATCAACAACTTGAGGCTGAGTAAATGATGACAATTTTCATTTTTGGGTGAACTATGCCTTTAACTTATCAGTCAGAGCAGTTATCATAATAGTACCATGGCATTCTTTGAAGTACCTTTGAGTTCTATGTATTGTACATATTATAGTTTATGTTTTTACTTAGTACAGTATTTATTGTGATTTTGGGGGTTTTGTGTTGTATGGGTGTTGTATGAGCTTATCCTGTCTTTTTTCTCCCAATACAGGAACAATATTAATCCTCTTCAAAAAATGAAACACAAACACAAGCCTTTTGAAAAACTTTTAAATGGAAGTACAGTAGAGCTGGTCCTATAAAGACTGTCAGAGACAATGTCAGGTTGGGGAAATGACCTGCAGTATGCCAGACAGAAAAGGAAGGCAGTGAGACAAACAGAACACAGAGGAAATACGTCAGTGACCAATGCAAAAACCTTAATGTTTGGGAAATAGAAACACTTTTATAAAGTTTATGCTAGCCATTTGCAGGTCTGTAGTACACTCAAAAAAAGTAATACACACATGTAAAAACTGCAAAGACACAAATCTTCCCACAAATAAATAACTAATTAAATAAAATGCTGAAGTCCCTATACTAAGGGTAAAATGCTGATACAGAGACAATAAGTGCTTAAACCAGTTTTCAGAAAAACAAAAATCACCCTGCCATGCACTTCCTCAAATGCCCAAAGGAGATGAGTCAACCTCTTTCAGATACATTATCTGCAATAAAATAGAAAAATGAATTATAAATTGGAAATAAATAAAGTGTAAATATATATTTAGAAGCAGGAAAAATGGCCAAGCCTAAGGATTTGAGCGAGTTTGACAAGGGCCAAATTGTGATGGCTAGACGACTGGGTCAGAGCATCTCCAAAACTGCAGCTCTTGTGGGGTGTTCCTGGTCTGCAGTGGTCAGTATCTATCAAAAGTGGTCCAAGGAAGGAACAGTGATGAACCGGCGACAGGGTCATGGGCGGCCAAGGCTCATTGATGCACGTGGGGAGTGAAGGCTGGTCCGTGTGGTCTGACCAAACAGACAAGCTACTGTAGCTCAAATTGCTCAAGAAGCTAATGCTGGTTCTGATAGAAAGGTGTCAGAATACACAGTGCATCGCAGTTTGTTGCGTATGGGGCAGCAGACCAGTCAGGGTGCCCATGCTGACCCGTCCACTGCGGAAAGCGCGATCAGTGGGCACGTGAGCATCAGAACTGGACCACGGAGCAATGGAAGAAGGTGGCCTGGTCTGATGAATCACGTTTTCTTTTACATCACTAGGATGGCCGGGTGCGTGTGTGTCGCTTATCTGGGGAAAACATGGCACCAGGATGCACTATGGGAAGAAGGCAAGCTGGCGGAGGCAGTGTGATGCTTTGGGCAATGTTCTGCAGGGAAACCTTGGGTCCTGCCATCCATGTGGATGTTACTTTGACACGTACCACCTACCTAAGCATTGTTGCAGACCATGTACACCCTTTCATGGAAATGGTATTCCCTGGTGGCTGTGGCCTCTTTCAGCAGGATAATGCGCCCTGCCACAAAGCAGAAATGGTTCAGGAATGGTTTGAGGAGCACAACAACAAGTTTGAGGTGTTGACTTGGCCTCCGAATTCCCCAGATCTCAATCCAATCGAGCATCTGTGGGATGTGCTGAACAAACAAGTCCGATCCATGGAGGCCCCACTTCACAACTTACAGGACTTAAAGGATCTGCTGCTAACATCTTGGTGCCAGATACCACAGCACACCTTCAGGGGTCTAGTGGAGTCCATGCCTAGACGGGTCAGGCCTGTTTTGGCAGCAAAAGGGGGACCAACACAATCTTAGGATTGTGTTATTAGGTCATAATGTTATGCCTGATCGGTGTATATTTAGGGGCCAAGCCCCTATTGTATTTGTTAGTTTTCTTCACTATTATTATTATTATTCTTCTTCTTCCGTATGGGGTGTCTATGGCAGCCCTATCAATGGAACATGAGAAAATGATGAAATTTGGCACAATTGTAGAGATGTTCAAGAATAGTAATCACATTCAACATCTTACATTAAGACTCCGCCCATTACTGTAGTGGCCATTTTGAAAAGTACAGTATTCAGTTTTTTCGCTACTCCTCCTTCAAAATTTGTCCAATTCTTACGAAACTTGGCAGAGATAATCTTTGGACCGAGCCACACAGAAATGACTGAACAGATTTTTTTGAACTACTGGAGAAAAAAAAGTTATGATGTCGCAAACTTAACGAGGTCGACCCAAAATTGGTTCCGAGGCTGTATCTCGGCCAAACTTTGATCAATCGAAACAAAAATTGGTACGCTTCATCAGACCCATGATCTGAGGGAACAGTGCCACCTACAGATCATGAGATTTGAAAAATGGTTATTTTTGCTCATAACTTCTGAACAGTTTGTCAGAAAAATCACAATCTTGGTGTCTATGGATTCCTCATGTCATGCCGAACCGAGTCATGCTGTGGATATCAGTTTTGCCAGGATCAGACAAACCATGTGACCGCCATTTAGAATTTTGTCATAAATTGCAATATCTTTTAAAATATTTGACATATCTGCACAAAATTTGGTAGGGATGACTGATAGTATGTCCTGAAGGTACCTGAGAAGTTTCAACACAGCGCCACCTAGTGTTCCAGACATATAACGTTTGTTTTTCACAAAAATGCTTATAACTTTTGAAAACAAAGATCAAAATTTTATTTCTTTATGTCATTATGTTCCTTGGTTTATGCCAATTCCAACGATATCTCATTTGTCATTTTCCAAACATGTGACTGTCCGCCATATTAAAGCAAATGAAAAACAGTTTTTTCGCTACTCCTTCAAATTTTGTCCAAAATTGGCTCAGATGATCTTTGGACTGAGCCCCACAGAAATGACTGAACAGATTTTTTAGGGTTGCTACCGTTCCTGAGAAATTCGTCTCTGAAGTTGACCTTGCCTGTGTTTGTGTCTTTATGCTAGTTAGCTTAGCATGCCAATTGGTTAATTGTAAAATTTGCTTCTGTTCCAGACATTAAGTCATTCTGAGAATGATCTAATTTGAATATAATATAAATATAACATGCAGTGCATTTATTAAAAAATTCTTCATTTTGAGTTGATTCTTACTTTAACTATGGAACTTTGGCAGCTGTTTGAATGCATGTCTGGCCAGTGGCGCAACAAGATAAACTGCAGGCACCAGACCCAGAGATTGTGGGTTTGAGTCCCGTGGTGGGCAACTTTATAAACTTGTGTGTAATGTTGTCATTTCAATGTGTTCTGTTTCTGTTCTTCTGGCTCTGCACTGCTGCTGCTGCTGATATAAACGGAACATGAGAAAATGATGAAATTTGGCACAGTTGTAGAGATGTTCATGAACAGTAATTGGACCAAATTTGGAGTCTCCAGGACCAACTCTATAGCGCTACCACCAGTTCAAAAATTCACTTTTCTAAAGGCTATAACTTTTCACATCTCACATTAAGGCTCCGCCCATTACAGTAGTCACCATTTTAAAAAAGTACAGTATTCAGTTTTTTTCGATACTCCTCATTCAAATTTTGCCCAATTCTTACAAAAATTTACTCAGACGATCTTTGGACTGAGCCGCACAGAAATGACTGAACGGATTTTTGATATTGCTGTGCTTAAATGCTTGCTGTGCTGCTGTGCTTACAGTACTTGCTGTGCTGTTGTGCTTGCTGTAGTTTATTCTGTGCTTACAATGCTTGCTGTGCTACTGTACTTGCTGTGCTTGTGGTGCCTTCGGGGCTTGGCCCCGGATTGCTGCTTGCAGCTATATTATAATTTATCTCATCATTGAGTGGAAATAAATAAATAAATAAATAAATATGCACAAAATTGCAAAGAACTTTATAAAAAGTGCAAGGTTCAGGCTCCCTGCTATGCAATTTCTGGCAGTTTAGGATCATACATAGGTTTTGACTGGGCTGCTGCTCTTTGAATACACACATTTTTAACGCTCATTATGACATTGAACAAGACAGATATTCAAGTGTTTTATTTGAGATACTTCGTAGAAAGTAAACAGGGTATCCTCAAATCACACATTCTGCTTTGTTTTGTCAAAGTCATATTAAAGGAGTTACACAACAGTCATACAACAGAAATTACACTTGAATTTCATTATTTTACTTTTATTAACTTTGTTGGCATCATCAATTTCAGATATATTGTCCGCTAAAGGTCACATAAAAAAACGCAGCTGACAGTTTCACATGTTGCTCAGGAGTGGGGGATTCTTAGAATAAACTATTGTGCAAAGCAGACCAGGCTTTACACAGATAATCAAACATCTGCTGCAGTGAACTTACATCTTCAGAGTAAAGGTCTCTTCCACTGGCCGAGGTCCAGCTCTATAGGTCAATTTAAACACACACAGACACACACACACACACACACACACACACACACACACACACACACACACACACACACACACAC
The DNA here is from genome assembly GCA_039654105.1 of Coreius guichenoti. Lineage (NCBI taxonomy): Eukaryota > Metazoa > Chordata > Actinopteri > Cypriniformes > Gobionidae > Coreius > Coreius guichenoti. Next base: position 12,370,939 of record CM077177.1, on the reverse strand, counting down.
ACACACACACACACACACACACACACACACACACACACGCACACACACACACACACAGGCACACGCACACGCGCACACACACAAAGAGAGATCCAAGTGCTCTGCTAGAGTCTTTCTTCTTATGTCAGTAGCAGAGATGAGCAAGACAAAGCCACACAAGCACTCAGTCTCCCCCGACCACAAGAAGAGCCGCGTTTGGAATCCTTCAAGTCAAAGCCTCCCTGTCATCCAGCTCCGTGCTTTACGAGCACGTCTAAGAAGAGAGGGACAGAACAGATGAGCTCATGCTTCAATAGCACATTACTCATGTCTCCATACACCACTGATGCCAGAGACAGGCAAACGAGAGCAGGAGCGGACCTTCATTGTTGGCAGGTAATACCATTAATGGATCTCCTATACTATATATATATATATATATATAAGCCAAACTGCTGATGGGACTGACAGGGCTCGGATCAATGACTATGCAAGCCTGTTGTAAGAGCGTCTGCGGCTCATCCAATTACAAAGATAAGCTGATATGAATCAGTGCACAGTCAGCGAATATTCCTGACCTTGTATTTACACATGTGATCACCCACAATTCACTTATGAACCGCACTCAGACCTTTCATTAACCTCAATATAAGTTTTCCAAAACAGTCGATTGGCTGCTTCTGCACAGGTTTTATCAGTCTGCAGGCAAACATAATTGTGTTTACAAAGTACCAGGTTGCTTCAGAGGAAGAACTACAGAAGTTGAGGTTTGTTGCGAGTTGCGACACTGACTCCTTAATAAAAATTCATATATTTTGTTTTAGCAAGTAAAGGGGATATTCATGAACTTTAGTTAATGCATTAGGTATCATGAACTAACTTTAATGTAATGTACATTACTTTAAAAGTATTTATTAATCACATTTCATGTTAATTTCTACATACAATACATCTACACATTTGTTATATATTATGTTTTTGTTAACATTAGTAAATGCATTAGCTAACATGAACACTATATTTTTACAACCTTTCATAATCTTTTTTAATGTTAGATAATAAAAATGAATGTATTTATTGTTAGATCACAGTGCATTAACTAATGTTAACACAAAACATTTGATTTAAAGATGTAAATGTTGAAATGAACATTGACTAAGATTAATAAATGCTGTAAAAGTATTGTTTATTGAGAGTTAACTAATTAACTAATTAATGTTAACAAACAAAACCTCAGAGTAAAGTGTTACCCAATGAACAATACTTATAAATTAACACTTAGATTCATAACTACTGTAAAATTGTTGTTCATTGTTAGTTCATCCTAGCTAATTCAATTTTAACAAATTGAATCGTTTTGCAATAGGGATATCTTTGAACAGTATTCTGCTTTCTTTGAGTTTCGTTCATACAATCTTTGGACGGATGGAAATTCTGAACAAATTTTCATGTATGAGTTACTAGTTTGCTGCATGCTGATCAATTATCAATTTTATATTTAGCTGCCTTAAATGTCAAATAAATAAGCCAACAGCACCACTTCTTCCAAGACACTTTTTGAAAAAGGGCAAGCAGGATGGTGTTTTTCCACAACACTTGTTTTGGAAAACAATTAGGTTACACTAAGTCGATCCAGCAAATGAACCTTAACAAGAGAACATCGGATTTAATCAGCTAACACACCACCAAGGCATTGAATTGTGCCTAATAAAGTCTTGAGACATGATTCTGTTTTCAAAAATAAACCACAAAAGCACTCAAAGCACAGCCTGTTTTTACAGATATCAGAAAGGAAACTAAAAATAATTCTGTGCTTATGTTATGAGATGATGCAGGATAAACATCATTGTTTGAGGTGGTATAAACGAAAGCGTGTATTAAACCATGTCAGTGTAATTTTAGTATTATTTATATAGTACTATAGTATTTATTAATATTTTGAATTCAATTTTATTTAGAATTTATTTTAGTTTAAGTCATTTTATGTTCTTTTTTTATTAATAAATTTTTATTATTATATATAAAAATATTTTTATTATTATTTTTTATATTTTTTATTTAGTTTTTATTTAGACATTTTACAAATGTCTTTCAGGTTCTTTTTAGTTTAGGTTTTTCACCTAATATTTAACTATAAGTAACTTTTCAACTACATGTCAACTGACTCTCATTAGACTATTAGTAGATTACTCTGCTTAAGATCTACTAACACTTTTTTGTAATGCTCCCCCAACAGACATTCTACTATAAGTAACTTTGGAACTACATGTCAACTAATTCTAACACCTAACCCTAACCTACCAGTCTACTAATACTCTACTAACACTTAGTAGAGAGTTAGTAGACATGTAGTGCAACGTTACTTATAGTCAACAGAATGTGATAAAGGGACTATCAAAATAAAGTGAAACCTTTATATTTTATTTTATTTCAACTTTATTTCAATTATCAAAAACCAAAAAACAATTAGTTTTAGTTAACAATTAAAACAATAATCTATTTGTTCACTCAGTCATTCAAAACTGGTTAAATCTGTACTTTAACCAGAAAACAACCACAATCAATCCAGATCTTTAAAAGGACTCGCATTTTACTCAATGAGCATCTAGATAAAATTTCACTACCAGAATCAACAACAACTCAAACGAAAACAATTTGTGTGTGTCAATATTTTTTATTGCAATGAGAGATGCATGTTCCCTCTGACACACATTTCAACACAGACTCGTCTCCTCCCGAGAGCCTGATTTGGGAAAATCATTGTAGGGTTTGAACCAGGATAATAATGTTGTTTCTCTCCGGTGAAACAAGAGCAGAATGCCCAAACTCTCAGTTATCTACTCAAGTGTGGCTAAAGATTCACTGCACAGAACCAATGAGAAGATTCAAGTTACTCTATACAAACACAAAATGTTCACTCTCTCACCACATTATTAACAGTAGATTCATCACAGTTTAAGCCTAGAACTAAACTGAAATTTCTATGAAAATCTGCAGTTTTCTACAGAACGTGAATGTCATTGTATTTTTTTCCATTTTAAACATACACACTTGACAAACAGCTCTGCAACGAGGAAGTTGAACATGAACTATGAGATGCTGTAAGAAACATGTAAGCAAGCAGTCCTCATGTTTCTTACATGTGCATGAATTGGCTGTTGTTGTGACACTTGGAAGGGCCCACGTGTGCCATTATGTGCTCCGTGCAGCCCGGAAAAAGCTGATCCAGCTCATTATCGCACCTAGCAGGGAGTCAAATAAGCCAAGTCGAGTGTAGCAGACAGCACGCTGAACGAACAAATGACTACACACTCCACTGATGTTAGGCCACCATGCACTTCTCCATATCATACTCCATGATAGAGTAACATAACGTTTTGGTAGCAGCTTGTTAATCTAAAAAAGCAAACTATACATGGATATCCAAAATAATTAGACAATATCCAAAGCTTGCTGTCAAGTACTTTAAAACTGCAATAGAGCAACAACTTATACAATAGATTTTTACGTTTTGAAGAAATAAGTAGTGCTTTCTTAGACAAAACTCACCAACACAATGCTTTTGTAAGTGGCTGCTAGGGTGTTGCTATATGCTTTCCAAGGTGTTCTGTGTGTTTATTAGTGTGTTGCTTACTAGTCCAAGTTAAATGTTCCAATTTCTATGATATTCTATAGCCAGATTCACAAAAATCTTCTAAAGAAGTTACAACATTTCTTAAAATAGTTCATAAGGATGTTCCTAAGTGAAATTCTTTAAACATTCCTATGAAGTTCTCAAATATTTTCTAAAGAATATGGATCTTATTTTTTTTCTTAAGCAGAAAATTAAATGCTTTCGTCTAGTGTTATCTGATTGTATGTTGGTTCTTGCCGAACTCATGCACATCACTAGTAATATTAATTTGTATTCTATGTAGCTAGTGTTATGCTGGAATGCCTAATATTTGAAACAACTTGCGTTTCATTAAACATCTTATCTCTGGGGATTTAAGACAAGTCGAAGATTATCCTAAGTTTAAGAGGTTATTTACAATGATTTTTTAAGAACATTTCACTTCAGGAATTTAAATTCTTAATTTCTTAAAGAAAAATCTTAAGAAAAAAAAAAAAACATTCTTAAGAAATGTTTTTTGGAATACAAGATATTCTTAAAGGGATAGTTCACCCAAAAATTCTAAATATCTTCTTTTGTGTTCATCAGAAGAAAGAAAGTCATACAGGTTTGGAACAGCTTGAGGGTGAGTAAATGATGACACAATTTCCATTTTTGGGTGAACTATCCCTTTAACTTCTTAAGTTAGAATATAAAAAGAAAACAGCAGTTAGGAATTGTATACTTAACTTGTAAAAACTTTGTCTCTAGATATGACTTGTCCCTTCTTCATTATAAAGAAATATTTTTCACCCATTTAGTTGTCTAAATACACTGTCTAATCACTTAGAAAAAAACATTATGAGAGACGGGTTACAGTACATGAAGTTTAATACTTAAGGTTAGAAATTTTAACAAACTCCTAATAGTAAATAAGCATTCCAGTTAAAAGACAGGTTCCACAGGTTCTCATGTTCTGATTAAATATTTGAGTCAGCATTACTATGAACAGCATCAAGTGTGATTAAAAAAAACAAAAACAGCAAGAGACTCTCCACTCATTCTAGAAAAATCTTAAAACAAACTCAAAGCTGTTGTATGGGCTAAAGATAACCAGATCCTAAAGAGCTTGTGTTATGGTCTCTCAGGTTTCACAACTGTTTTGCATGTTGAATGAGTGTGTGTGTGTGTGTGTGTGTGTGTGTGTGTGTGTGTGTGTGTGTGTGTGTGTGTGTGTGTGTGTGTGTGTGTGTGTGTGTGTGCGCCTATACAAGGGTCCAAGACGAGGCAGATCAAATGTTGTGGCCAGTAAATAAGGACAGTTGTAGTCCTGCTCCATCTGGTGAGTGGGATAAAACAGACAGGTGGTGAGGCACACATGCAACATCACTCCCCATCATAATCAAAGACTTCCAGGAGTATTGCTTTCCAAGACCGAGCCCAGCCGTAAGTCTGGCTATTCCATTGATCCAGGCCTGTTTGCTGCTCAGCTCCAGACAGATGGTGACCAGGACGCCCTAATCCTGTGCGTCTGGGCCCAGCAGTCAGCAGGCTTTTAGATGGCAGAGGATTATGCACTGTAGGGATGACCTGGTACTGTGCTGTGCTCAGGCAACCTTCCTACTTATCTGTCCTTTGACACTATCATCCCCAACCGGAATTGCAATATTAAGGACATAACTTTTGGCCACGACTGTACAATATTTTTAAGGGGAATAAAATGTTTGATCAGAGCAACTGAGAAAAACCCTCAATTTACTGCCAGTCTTGCAAGATGACCTGATGAAAGGAGGAAAAAAGATTTCAATGCAGAGTATAAGAACACTAGACAAGCATGGCCTTCATGTTGGGACTCATGCCGAATGTCACTCTTGACCAAGAAGAACATGAAAGTCTGACTACAACTCATTTGGATAGAACTGCGGAGTTCTGGAAGAATGTATTAAGGAGTGATGTGAGCAAACTGGAACTTTTTGGACCCATGGATCAGCGGTATGTCTGGTGCAAAAAAGGCAAATCTTATGAGCAGAAGAACAGCATCTCTATGGTCAAACATGGAGGCGGTCCAGTCTTGTTATGGGGGTGCTTTGCTGTTGCAGAAAGTGGAAATCTTATGAAGTATGAATTCTTTTAATTATCAAGCCATTTTGTTGAAGATGGTGATGCCTTCGGTGCAGAGACTGAAGCTTGATGATCAATGGACTTTCCTGCAGCACAGCCATCCCAAAATATACATCCAAATCTACTTCAAATGGCCTGTACAGTCTTCAGATTTAAATCTCATTGAAAATTTTTGGTGGAATTTGAAGAAAGCAGTGGTAACATGAAAAACAAAGATTATCAGTAATCTAGAAGCTTTTTCAAGCGAGTAATGGGCCGAGATTGCAGCAGAGATGTGACAGAAGCTTCTCAGCACTTACAGGAAGCTTCAACTGGAGGTTATAAAGAACAAAAGATTCTGCACAAAATTAGATTTTTAGGGGTTGAATAATTTTGCACATGAATGTTTAGAGCCAATTAGATTTTTTTCATTTTTCATCAACTTTACATTCTTAGAATCACTCAAATGTGTATTTATAAACTTTCTATAATACTTTACTGATGCCTTTGGTGAATTGTTTTCACACATACATATATACAGTCGAGGCCAAAATTGATGTCCGGCCTAGGAAAATGTACATCTTCATCCTTTATTAAAATACTATTAAAAATGTGTTAAATTTTGCAAGGACATTGTGCATTTTTTTAAGGTGAAATGTTTCTTTATGTTTGCTGTGGTAGACTTATACATCAAATATTGCTTCTTTATGCCCTGCTCAATTTGCAACTCATGAAAATACATTTTCGTAAGAAATCACCTAGGATCACAGATGGCAATAAACATTTCTTATTTAAAGTGACCATGATCACTAACAACCTTGTGGAAGAGACTGCTAGTAAAGGGATTCCATTGCTTGCTTTCGTATAGACCGGCCCTGCAAATAGCATTCCCTTTCCGCAGTGACCTTCAAGGGAGTTAAATTGATGGCTAGAGAGAATGCATTGACTGTGTGTGTGTGTGTGTGTGTGTGTGTGTGTGTGTGTGTGTGTTTTGCATGTGATGCTTGTATACGTGTGTAACTCTAATGAGTTAAAGCAGTATGCAAAAAACCCCTCATCTATACACTTTTACAAGTAGCCAACAGCATGTACAACAACAATTTTCAATTATTGTCCACAAAGACTTTTTCAAGTACATGACAGCAGACTCAAAGAGTAAAAATAATACTTTTAATCAATCCTAACACGATCTCCAGCATGCGTGGCTTCTACTTGTTTTGTATTCCCGCGGGTGTCTTTAGATTGCGGCTCTCCTCTCGGAGCGTGAGATGTCATTAGAGTGTGTGTGGAGCCGGAGAGCCTCACGAGTTCTGAATACTGCAATGCAGCAGAGAGAAAGACCACACACACCACAGCAACGCTGCTAAACTAACCTCTATTCCTACAACCTTCCTTTATTTTTTTACTCAGCCCATGTCACCCTTTCCTTCCTTCCTTACATCTGTCATGAACTTTTCTTTCATTTCCCCTCATCGCATTGGTCCGTTCAGCTCTACTGACCCACTTTACCGCAGTGCACAAGGGCGAGAGACTGTGACACACATTTTCATGCATCCATGATTAACACAGAAGGCTGTTTATTCATTATGCTCATATCTATTCTACAGTGACCGCCGCATTAAACCAGAACTCATTCATCATTCAAACACTCAAATACAGTTTGCTGATGTTCCTGCATGCAGAAATTGATAAATTAGCAGAGGGGGCCCTATTATTATAAATGACCTTGTAGATTTGCAATAAATTGATCCGTTTACTTCAGTACACGTGTGGTCCATACATAAAAACTATTCTAGTCTCATCTGTTTTTTGGTTGTGCCTGGGACTACACAGTATTGAAAGCTATACAGAGATTTTAATGTATGCTAAAACACAACAGGTGCAACCATAACTTCCTCTGGATCTCTAAGAAAAATGTTGAGAAATGAAAAAACATATCAGTTAGTTTGCATTGTCTGCTTCTGTTTTTTCCTGTTTTTACTGGCTTTGTGGAAGAGTCCATCCTAAAGCACACATAAACTATTCGCCCTCAGAATAACACTGACATTATACTGTGTTCAACAATTCCTAATATGGAGTTTTACAGTATTTTGCCTCGACAAAGAGTAAAAACATTGTAAAAATCATGACAGTGTGTTTAAATAGGCTCATGGAATGATTCTCTCAATGTGTGTGTGTGTGTGTGGTCCTGGTAAACCCTACATTGTGGGGACCACATTTTTTTGGTCCCCATAAGGAAAACAGCTAATAAATCATGCAATTATGTTTATTTTTTATTTTTTGAAAATGTAAAAATGCAGAAAGTTTTCTGTGGGGGTTGTGTTTAGGGGTAGGGTTAGGGTTAGGGAATAGAATATACAGTTTGTACAGTACAAAAGTCATTATGTCTATGGAAAGACCCCATAAAACATGAAAACCCAACATATATATATATATATATATATATATATATATATATATATATATATATATATATATATATATATATATATATATATATATGTGTGTGTGTGTGTGTGTGTGTGTGTGTGTGTGTGTGTGTGTGTGTGTGTGTGTGTGTGTGTGTGTGTGTGTGCATGTGGTCTAGATAAACCCTATGTTATGAGGACAAAATGTGCCCACAAAGATGGCAATATCCGATATCCTTTCCTTGAAAAATGTCCTTGTTGGGACATTTTTTTGTCCTTATGAGGAAAACAGCTTATAAATCATACTGATGTTTTTTGAAAATGTAAAAATGCAGAAAGTTTTCTGTGATGGGTAGGTTTAGGGTAAAGGGGATACAATATACAGTTTGTACAGTATAAAAATCATTATGTCTATGGAAAGTCCCCATAAAACATGGAAACCCAACATTCATAGCCAAACAAATCACTGATAGGTCTATTCCCACCAAGAGCGAAACAGATATTCATAATATAATATAATAAAAACCAAATTCACTCCGGTATGATGGCCTTAATAAATAACCAAACTTATTGGCACCAAATATGTGTAGCTGGAGCGATTCTGCACAAGTGACCCAAATCTTATATCATACTGGCCAGCAAGTTTCCAACATTAGATTAAAAAAAATCATTCAGATGGAACCAGAGTGTCCTTAACAAACTAGTCCTTGCACAAATGTGGTCATTTAAGTAAAATTCATGAAAACAGGACAGCTCCCAGCAGAAAGCTTCATATTTAATTAATATGTTACAGTCCAGATGGAGTTAACTGCTCTTTTAGACCTGAAAATACATTCAAATTTCACTATTGAGTCACTCTAATATTAATAATCCAAGATTTGATTTAATATCAGATGCTTTAAATGCACTCTGACCTTGCATCAGTCTTATAGGCAGATGACATTCAAGGTCATGGTTAAATCTGCAGGACAACACACCGCTGGGGAACATCGGACAATTTGTGAAGGACTATAACTACAACAATGCAGACTTGGTTCCTTTTTATTTACAGGAGCTACATATAAATTTATGTGCACATGCACTTGATTGAACTACAGCACCATAAAACTCAACCTCGGATAACCTCACATTTGTTTACAGCATCGACACAGTTCTCAAACAATAAAAATGCATTTCTGGCTTGGTATCTAATATACATGTGGGGTCTGTCTATCTGTGACAGCTGCATAAGCCTGCATTAATTTTCCAACCTATAGCAAGCCAAGACATCTGCACCAAATGCTCGCTTGGCTCAATCAAACTGCTGACTTAGCATAGGGTGGAGTTTGTTATGGGAGTTGTGTGAGCCTTAAAAATAAGAAGAGTACTTCTACTTTCCTATACTGCAGTCAATAGATTGCAGATAGTAGGACAGTTTGTTCAATATTTCATGTCTTTAAGGTTCTTTCTTGCCAGGTCACGTCTAATTTTTCATAACCTATAAACATCTATTTCATCAGCTGAACGATCAACACCCAGGGATAAAACAATACAACATACTGAATGGACTGTACTTATGTCCCTGACAGCCTTGTATTCCAATGAGGCGATGGAAAATGTGGTTATGGATATTGAAGACGCATAGTAACAATTTTACCTTGATTCTAGGGTTGGCCACCAAACAAAGCTCGAGAGGAAATATATGAAATCAAAATGAACAGTATTGCCTTTCTTAATACATGTTCCTGGTCCTGGGCACTCTATGAAGTCAATTTAAAAAAAAATTACTAAACAACGATCTATGACATACAAGAAAACAATTGATTGTGGTCTTCCAGCTACTAAGTGAATCGATCACTAATGCCACATACATTCATAAATAATGGTATTATAGATATACTGTTCAAAAGCTTGGAATCGTCAAATTATTCTAAGTTGAGTCTATGTTGATTTGGTGCTCAGGAAACATTTCTTCTTATTATCAATGTTGAAACTGTTATGCATGTTTTCCAGGAGACTTTGATGAATAAAAAGTTCAAAAGAACAGCATTTACTTGAAATATGAATCTTTTGAGACATTATAAATATCTTTACTATCACTTTTTTCAATTCTATCAATTCTTACTGACCCCAAACTTTTGAACTACAGTGTATGCAATGCATATACAGTATATTGATGATTACTTAATTTCCAAACTTTTCCTCACCATTAGGAGGATGACATGTTATGGCAAAAGAGAGTTAGGAGTTTAGTTCAGAGCACTAGAGCTTAACGAGTTAATCAGATTACAAGTACCATGTGATGGAAGATGAAGGTTTTTCTCCATTATATACTGTATATATAGCCAGCATAGCTGGCATACCATAGCTTGGTAGAGTAAAGCTTTGGAACTAGGGCTGCTCGATTATGCCAAAGATTATAAATCACGATTATTGGTGGGCGATAGGATCAAAGTCTTATTAACTAATACTAGGTTAACTAAATGTAAGAAAAAGGTCCTCAAAATAATGACATAAGACAAGTAAACAGTCAGCAATAAAGAAACAAATTACAAACAAAAAGGACAAGTAACTACAACAGAACAAAAGTACAGATTTAAACAGTGTTTTAAGTTTTTCAGGAAGATGTACTAACAGTGGTATTCAGATAAGTAATAGCCTCCAACCAAAAAAATTTAACACTGCATAGGGTAAACGTACCTATTAAGCTCACCAAAATCTACACTGAGACATTTTAGTGCACAGGGTATTGGTTTGAGTACAAGAAGTTATGTTAAAATAAAATATTAATCTCTCACACAATAATATTTAATTTTATTTTAAATGACAAAAGCGTTTAAATTAAGATATACATCATTAAATGCAAACAGTCTGGCTGTGCTTAATGGGTACATGTTTGTACTCTTTAAGCACACCCCTGTTCCCATTAAGCTCACAACATGTTTAAGATCAATTACGATTAATCGCACAGCCCTATTTGGAACTATAATCCATTCCATTTAATCTATGAAAAGTGAAATAAATAATAGTCTTTCTAAAGTCTGAAGAAAATTTTTAAAGGTCCCACGATGTGGATTTTTTTTATTATTTTATGTTTCCTGAGGTGTACTTATATTGTTTGAATGATTTTTACATCATAAAATAAATAATAAGGCATTTTTCTATCCTGATTTTAGCCCTCTGGCTTGAATGCTCTGTTTGAAGGGGCGTGTCTGCTGTGAGACTTTAGTGTAAACGCCCACTGCTGTGATTGGCTGACATCTTTGCATTTGAAATGCGTATTACATGTGGAACCCTTCTCGAATACTTTTACTACGAGTTTTTTACTATTACAGCTGTCAAGATTAACGAATCGTGAAAGTGTTGATTATAGCATTATTTTTAGATCTTTTCCCATCACATGAAAGGCTGCAATGATGAGCATTGAGTAGACAGACAGTCTGTTTATCGCATGAATGCAGTGATCTCGTCATTGCAACGCGATTTCTCTCACAAAATGCTTTCACCACAACTAACAGCAAACACGACATCGATATGAATACAGTAAGAGCTTCGTTGTACAGCATAACAGCGTCATTTATTATAACGGGAGTTTGGGCAAGTGTACTCGCGACGTGGGATTGACAGCTTCGAACATTATAAAGAGGGTTCTTTGATCGCTCTCTGTAGTTTAATCACAATTTAAATAACAGATTTTTTTCATGCTACTAAGAGAAACAATGTGAAGTTGATCGTTTAGTCACTGGCTTGATTCACTGATGCATAAACAGTATTAAACGATTTAGAAAGAAAGTCTGTGTGAACTTGAATACTTAGCTACACATCAGAAATCACTGATCACAGATCAGGCATTAATGAACACGGTGCTGTCGAATCCATATCGTAAAAGTCTGTTTGTAAAGCCTGTGCTGACATTGCGACTGGATTAAATGTAAAAAATAAACTGAATCCATTTTCTCCAAATTCTCTGGGCTGGCAAAGCAGAGAAAGGGGAGGTAACCTTTCCCCGTATGACGACATATAGGGAAGATTCCAGATTGGCCCATTTGAGCTTTCATTTTCTCAAAGGCAGAGCAGGATACCCAGGCCTTGGTTTACACCTATCGTCATTTCTAGCCACTGGGGGACCATAGGCAGGCTAGGGGAACTCATATTAATGTTAAAAAACCTCATAAAGTGAAATCATGGGACCTTTAATATCAGTTTCATCAGATTGTCTTGATAATGTGTTCTGCCTTTGATGACCTTACAAAAATACTCTGGAACTTTACATTCTCTTGTATTTTTTTTCTTTTTGGCCACTGCCCTAATTCAATCCATTTGGATAAATATCCTAAAATCAAGCTGCATTCATGATTTGGAGAGAGAACCGAGCAGCTACAGGATGTTTTGACAGCTGAATTGTTTCTGCAAAATGCTAGACTAGCCCACAGTAGGCTATAGGCCGTATTTGAAGCACTACCTCAAAATCCTCTTTCAGATCCAGAACTTCCTGTTTGTACCACACCTAATTTCCCTCCGAGAACACTCATATGTTATCAGACTATTATCTCTCCCCTTTTCCTCTCTGTAGTCTCTTGTTCGCTAATAGTAAATTCCTCCACTGGTCTTCTTGAACGAAGATATTAACATGACTCACTACGCTCTGTCTTTAGCAATTTGCTGCAAAACGAACCACCTTTATGTGACTCACCTTCATAGATCATCATTCCATTGACTACATTCACCTAGTTATTCAAGTGTGTGTCACATAAAACTGCTAAAAATGTGAGTTACTCACCCGGCTGGGTAGGCAACCAGTCCTGAGTGTGGATCACATGCCAAAGCACGACTCCCAGCGGAAGTGATTCCCAGAACTTTCTCCAACGTCACCTGTGGAATTACATGGAAAATGAGAAATAACAAAAGTTATGATGTACACTATAAGATCCTTAAAGTTACAAAGAGTCTTTAATGTCACACAATGTAAAATAATAACCTAATCTCACAGGAAAATTTAACTATTTTATGTTTTATGTCATATCATGGGAGTTGTACAAAAATGTACGATTATTAAAATATTAAGCATTAAGGTCCCCTAACTCCACCCCTAAACATATGAATGAGAATGTACAAATTCATACAAATTAGTCACCAATTCGCCAAAACGTAAAATAGTTACGAATCGCCGGTCTCAGACCTGTAACATTATTTGAATGTTGTTTGAATACTGAATTGTTGTTGAATGATGAACAATACATAAATTAAACTAAATTGAACATCTAAACAAAAGAGAAAAATCACAAATACATGACGACACCAAAAATTGCAGGACAAACTCAATTCTGGTTTTAGTGAAATGTCAGTAAAATTACATAAGTGTTCCATAATTAGATTATAACTACGTTCAGTCAATGACTGCAAATAAATTATGTAATTATACTATAGACATCATATCTATTTAGCCAATAAGAGATGAGTTGGCAAATTACAGCAGCACATGAGCAAATGTGCAACAAATTTATGATAAAGGCCATTAAAAAATAGTTTATTATGCAAGAGTTTGTTTAAAGAACCCGAGAGACTTTATGCTTAAAGGGATAGTTCAGCCAAAAATTTAAATTCTGTCATCATTTACTCACCCTCAAGTTGTTCCAAACCTGTATGATTTTCTTTCTTCTGCTGAACACAAAAGAAGATATTTTGAAGAATATGGATAACCAAAACAGTTGACAGACCACATTGACTCCCATAGTATGGAAAAAATACTTGTCAATGGGGCCCGAAATCAACTGTTTGGTTACCAACATTTTTCAAAATATCTTCTTTTGTGTTCAGCTTCAGCAGAAGAAAGAAATTCATACAGGTTTGGAACAACTTGAGGGTGAGTAAATGACAGAATTTTAATTTTTGGCTGAACTATTCCTTTAAGCATAGCATTTCCATTACAGTGTCCATGTTACAGTACAACTGCACTGAGTAACACATAACGTGCTTGGTGAAACATCCTGCAATTACACAAAGTCGTTGCTACTGTAATTAAAAATTGCATAAAATATGTACAAGATGAACACATAATAGCGTCATTCTAGCAAAAACAATGAGTTATGCACATGCATTTTAACATTTTAAGTGTAATACCACATGAGAACTGGTTTACTGAACATCTGCACCTGTCTGTTCAACATCTGATACCTTTATTCTATGCATTAAAACCTCTGCCAGATCACCTCTTCAAAGCAAGCATGGTCACATCCAAGCAGAGAACACTCTCTCACATCAATCACAGGCCACTTTAAGTACAGGTCAATGGAGAAATGAGAGGAACAACACCTGGTTTATGAAGTAGCCTCCTCTAATTCTGCCATCTTAGACCATTTTCCCATGGGTTGTCTTCCCATTTATTGCTGTTGTTATTATTATTATCCCTCAAAAATGCAGGTTTAAAGAAATCTATAAGTCTAAGCTGAAGATGCTACATATGTACATGTATTATCCTACTGTAAGCTGAATGTAGCCCCAGTGTACTACCACAATTTGTGCTGAACATGCCAATATAAAAAGCACTGTAATTGAGGTTGTTGCTTTGATTTATCATCTTTCCAAAGATGTTTTGACAGACCTCCATATATCCACTGTCTATTAGTGACTCGGAATGCAAGAACATCGGAAAAAGAACTCGTTTTCAAATGCATGTGTTTTTTAAAGCCATTTCTCATGGGAATTTCTGAACCAACGACTGTGTCATGCACTTTTCCAGAAACTTTCTTGCAATCGCTGTATGTAGAATCCTCAGAGAATGGCAAAATCCTTGAGCCAGAAGTCAATGAACTGCACAGCACCTGGTGGAATGGCTTTGATTTCGATGCAGCGTGTAAACCTTAGAAAACAGAACCCTGAAGAGAGCTGAACTGATATATAGTCTTACAAAAAGCTTTGTTTGGCTCTGTACACCAGAGATTCCTCAACTGCTTTAGGCAGAGAGAGAGAGAGACAGATCTGCTCTTTTATACACAACAAAGGCACCTTGACAGAGTCTTTTGCATAGCACTTAAATGGTAGTATGTACAAGATATTGTCTTTGGAGCAGATCATCGCACTCGTCATAGTACTACTCTAGTACTAATACAATCTTTTATTATTATTATTATTTTTTAAATGAATGGATCTAGTTAGGGCTGTTTATTTGCAGAAGATGTCTTCTCTGATCAGCGCAATATCACATTAGTGTTTTTAATATTACAGTGCTTTGCAACCATTCAGTAACCATGCTTATTATATTCTGGTCCAACAATACGTCTCGGGTCCCTCCTTCATTGTAAGAGTATGGGATTTTCTCACAAAATTTGCCACCGGCCAAGCGAAAAGCACACATCTGATCACTTAAGGAGGTAATAGTACACCTATCCTCCACAAACCGCACAGTCTGAGGTATCGTTCAGTTCTGTAGCACAAACAGTGAGTTTAATATGCGAGTTAGGGGCATAACACTAAAGTTGAGCAATAATCCTACCATAGCACAATACAGGCTAGTGAAACATTCCATATAGACATGGATTTGGTTACTGAAAATGTGCTAGTGTGAACAACACTAATTTATGAGCAACAAATCATATGCAGCTGAGGTCTCAGAGTTATTCAAGGTATTCATCTCTGTTGCAAAACGGTCTCAACAATCACAGTCACAGGGACTCCTGTGTAAAAGGGAAGTACAGTCACCCAAGGGTCTGCAGCAGTAAACAGGCAATCTGAATGGAATGCAACAGTCAGGGATGATTACTCTGATACAATAATAGTTACAGTTACAATAACAAGAGCAAAAGAACAGGTCACAGATTTACAGCAGAGGCCACATATATCTATACTGCTCTAAATAAGGATGAATGCTCAAAGAATAAGAAATATATCTTATGCATTCCACACGTGTTTAAAGTTTGAGTTGGTAAGTCTAGAAGTATCTAAATCCCTACTAATAGTATGGATTTAGATACGTCTAGACTTACTAACTCAAACTCTAAACACGTCTCGGTTTCAAAAACACTTTTTATGCATGCAAAGGTTAGGGTTCATTTTTAGGACACACTTTCTTACATTATATTATATTATATTATAATAATTTCAAGCAACAGTAAAACGCATGTTGCGTAAATATAATCCACAAATATGACTATAGGTTACTATATTTCCTGGTACATCCTATCCTAGTCATATTTGTGCATTATATTTACACAACATGAATTTTACAATTGCTTGAAATTAATATAATATAGTATAACATAATATAATTAATAAAAGAAAGTGTGTCCTAAAAATAAAACCTAATCTCTAAACTGAAAAGCACCCAATATTATATTATTTTATAAACTGACTGTTTAAAACAGAGGAATGATTAAGGTTTCTGTATATTCACAAATATGACTATAGTTACTATATTCCCTGGTACATCCTATCCTGGTACGTCCTACACTAGCTATATAAATGCCTCATTCATTCATTCATATTTGTGCATTATATTTACACAACATGCATTTTACAATTGATATATTAATATAATATAATATAATGTGTCCTAAAAACAAACCCTAATCTCTAAACTGAAAAGCACCTAATATTATATTATATTATAAACTGACTGTTTAAAACACATGAATGATTAAGTTTTCTGTATATCCTAATGCATATTTATGCAATATATTACCAATGCTTGAAATTTATTCAGTGCAATGCAATGTATTATTGTGCATTATATTTTCCCAGCATGCGTTTACCAGGGATTGAAATGATTTGTGACATGTGGCAAATATAGGTCAGTGCATTTTACAGCCTTCTTGCTGTTGCATTGTACTGACAGAGCCACAGTATGCCTTTGTAAAGTTTACATAACAAACCCTGGAAAGAATCTTACATATTTGTGTCAATTCACTGTCGCCTTGCATTAAACTGCAGAAAATCACAGCGATACATGATATGATACAGTACATTTACAGGCAACTGCAGATACAGATTCCACACATGCTTCATGTCATACAGTAAATGCACTGTACCTTATTACTGAGATTCTCTTTGTTGTTCCCAGCTTTACTTCTTCTCAATTTGATGGAAGGCGACCGGAGCAGATTTTTAAGCCGACTTTTGATAGTTGTATTTTCCACTGTCATCTTGATTTGGTGTGCTGTTGAATCAACGTTTCCCAAAAATAAAAAACAAGCTGAAGCCCTTCGCTCTAGTCACAGCTGATAATCAATTAAACGATACGCGTTTAAAGTAAGCCATGGTCTGATCATAGGCTTTTATTTAATATATTAAACCAATCCACCGGAACCGTCATCGCGATAAATCCAGTGCGGTTGTCCTGTCGGTGAGAGACGCGCTCCTCACTAACGTCCATTTGTTAAAATGGACCATGTTTCGTGTCTAGAGTCAGCAGTTTGACGGTGTGAAAGCTCCGCGAATCACCTCCAGCCGTGATCCCTTCACCGGTACGGTGTGTGTATTTACAAATCCTACTACTGTAAAGGCCATGCTCATGAATATTAATTATAGAACGCGAGTTTGTTCAGCCACTTTTATGATTGGCTGAAACGCTGACGTCGGGAGGCGGACGCTAAGCGACTGGCCAATTAACGACTTCTGCTATGGGGGAATGCTTGACTTCTGATTATTAATGAGATGACGTTACGAATTAACGCGTGCTTGACCTAATTAATATTAAAATAAGCCTTAGCCATAGTACACATTAAATACACATATCACGCATGCATGACTGCTAGGCGGATTATACTGCACATATGGGCGGTTGTGTGACACTGCAGTGTTTCCCTAAGGTGTAGACAATTCTTTTACTTAAGGCAAAGTGTTTATTTGATGTTTGCAAATAATAGGACAAATAGAACAGAGAATTATGGAATTATTATCCATTTTCCAGATGGAAAATCCAGTTTAAGATGCTAAATGCGTTTTGGAAGCTACTGGTGCAAGCCCAAATGTAACAAACTAGTAACAAATGACTAGTAACAAACCTACAACCTGCTGGTCATACCATAAGGCAGATTTGCATTTTACAGCAACGGTTCATATGTAAACACCGCATGGTTGCAGTCTAGATGTCATTCTATGAATCCATAGCTTTCCATGCACATGTATAAACTTTGTAATATAAATTTTCCAAGTAGCCTACTTTGAAGGAAAGACAACAAAGAAATGTCATAAACCTCATGGCATACTCAGTGAAGGGTATTGCCAGCAAACAGAGATTTATGACGAAGAACAAATTCAGCCAGCTGTGCCATTCAGACAAAAGCAACTGTTTAAAAATAGATTTATCACTTCATCACCAAAACCTTTGTTGTAAAAAAAAAAAAGAAAAAAGAAGAAGGTATCAAATTAATCTCAAATGTTAACTTAAAGGTGTTAACATGTATTAGTTGGACTGAATTATGGCTGGTGTATACCTATTTTTTTTTCTACATCAAGTCTGCCATCTAGTGATGCCAAGAAGTAGCCTACCTTAGGATTTACTTTAGTGGTTTTTTTTTTTTTTCTTCATTCAACAGTAAACTCAACCTGACTAACACATATATGGTCAACTTTAGAACAATTTCGATTTAGATAGAACTCATTTGACATTTGAAACAGCGAGTCAGGCATACACTGATACAAGATAGTTAATTTCCTTGCTTTGCCAAAAAGAATTCATACACCTTTTATTTATAATAAACAACTACATCAGTAAGAAATCTTACACTGATATATTAAATATATCACACTGTTATATTAAAGATATCAGACCCAACCCCAATGCTAACGCTGTTGCCATACAACACAAGAAAAACAAGCACAAGAATATGAAGACATTAAATGCATCAACTCACAATTGTGCAACTATATTTGTGGGTGGTCTTTAAAATATCATTTTTTCATGTTTTTATTATTTTGCATTATTTCTGTTCTATTTTTGGAACCACTATGAAGTTGGATCACACTGGTAGGTTCCTCTGAAGGCCCTCCCAAATCTTGTTTCTTATCTATCTGTAAGAACTTTCTAGCCCAGTTTGCCAACACAACCATAGGAGGAAGTTCACCATGTCCCTGCTGCATATGGAAAATTAAAGGATCAAGACATGCATTAAGACAGTACAGTATTTGGGAGGCTTCAGAGAGTAGGTTGACCACCCATGCAACCCAGCAAGCATTTTTGCAGTGATCCAAAGTAAAGAAAATGATACAGGCAATGATGTGAAGCAGCTGTCCTGGCACCCAACACACCAGGAAGTTAGCAATGAAAACGGCAATCAGCCAGATGGTCTTGTCTAGACCTTGCATGTTGCCTTGGCCCCACTGCAGCCTTGACTGCTTCATCCGGGAAATGATCTTCACATAGGCGGGAATGATGAGGAGCAGTGGGACAGAAACCTGAATGGAGTAGTAGGACATGAGATTGTAGGTTGCTTCAATGGTCCTGAACTTCGAGATAACCACCGCTCCACACACATGGATGCCATCCTTCCTGACCGAGTAGAAAATGTTAGGATAAATAAAGTAGATGAAGAGGGCGGTGATGGCCCAGAGTAGAAGTGAAACCAGTGCACTGTTCCGAGGGGTGCGGATCAGTCGGGACTCCAGAGGGAAGACGATTGCTAGGAAGCGGTCGGTGCTTATGGCGCAGATGAACATTGTACCAGACGTCAACCCGACAAAGTATAGGATTTTCACCACAATGCAGAGCGAATGGCCGATTTTCCAGTGGTAGTCAGAGCTAATGTAGACAGCCCAGGGTCCCATAGAGGCCAAATAGGCAAGGTCACACAGAGCTAGGTTCAGTACTCCAATGGACCCAATACTCCAAGGCTGGGATGGCCGCAGGCAAGCCCACAGGCTCCAGAGATTTCCAATTGTTCCAAATATGGAAAGCATGTAAAAGACAAAAGGTATGAAGTTGGACGCATACTTGCGGTTGGAGGGACAGTCTGTGTATGGAACCAAAGGAAGGGCCATATCATTGGAGTTGGAGCAGTTCTCTGTCCAATTATTTACTGCCAACATTTCTTATGCTTAGTCTATGTTCCGTTTAAAAGAAAAAGGGCAAAATTAGTTACATACCTCTTGTAAATTATATAACTTACCAGCACCATTTTGGTCTGGATGCTGAACTCAATTAATACTATTTCAGTCTAATCTCATACATGTTAAGCAAAATGTACATTAAAGAATGGATGGATCTTACCTTGACAAAGCTGAAAGAGGTTTGAATACACCTCTTTGTCAACTGCTGTATATCAACCATGATCCCTCCTGGATATATGTATTTGCTCTTGGGAGTTGCGAGCAAGGTGAAAACCATTAGTAGATAATTACCTGTAATTACCTTGATACTCATTCTGTAATTCTCTAAAGTCTGTATCAAATGTCAAATGAAACACTTCTGAGTCTTCAAGGTATGTTTTTGGACAACAGACTGACGCATCAACCTGGGCTGTGTTTCCCAAAAGCATCATAAGCCTAAGTAGATCATATTAATGTTTGAGATTGCAGGCGTTTGCTGATAACCATGCCACGTGTGTTTTAACTTGAGCATTGTTGTTTACATCTCATTTGTATTCAACATCAGAATTTGGCCAAATGCTAATTGGCAAGTCTGAAACAACATTTGAGTAATAAAAAAATTCTACAAAAAAAAAAATGCATGATCCCAAAAAAGCACATTTTAGACTAATCCATCAAAAAAGAATATTCACATCTTCAGTATTTTTTATGAACCACAATGCCCAGAATCATAAATGTAAATGGGATTATTAAAACATTGACTTACACACATTTTGTGCATTTTTATTGACTTAAAAAGACATCTTTTACAAAGGTAAGAGAGCACTGATTTATAGCATATAAAAAAATAAGTATTTTAACAGACAGTTCGCAGACTAACAAAAGGAATACATTTTACATATGTACAATAGCCAAGAAATGTTATACAAGCCAATATACAGACTTTAAACAAGCGAACTACTAATTTACAAAATAAACCAGTGTAACATCAAATATACAAAAGAACATACTCAAGGAACAGCGAGACATGGCATCTAATTTTGAAGCCTTTTAAATGTTCCTATGTAGTTTTTCCCTTTACCAGTCTTGTCTAAATCTAAAGCAAAACAATTGCATAGTGATAGCTAAACTCAAACTGAGGGATCTCTTGAAGTTAACCACCTCACTTGATGTGTGACAATAGCATTAAAACCCTTTGAAATGCTCCGGACATTGTTAATTATGTTGCTGTTGAGGTGGGGAATATGGTGAAGCAAGAGTAGGTTCACAACTAAAGCATTTAAAAGCCATAAACTGACTGTACTCAAACTTCACAGATTACTTCCTAAACAAAAATACAAAAAAAGGGAAGAAAGTGGATACACTATATCCTTTGTTTATTCCCAAATTCCTAATACTATTGCTATAAGGTGACTATTCCCTAAAACAAGAAACCTTTCTACGTCCCAATATGCGTCCCATATAGAAGAACCTTTTGAAAGGCACTCGACATATGTATATAAGCTAGCTTTTCTGTAACAAGAACATAGACTGTTTGTAGTGAATTTAACATCTATTATTGCTTTAACATGCATTCATGTAATGCGTGTAATAGACAGTGGTTTAGATGTCAGCGAGATGCAAAGACAATGACATTTGTGTCATCTCATTAGCAGATAAACTCACAGATGAAATGGCTTTACTGTTAAAAGTCACTAGGCAAACTCTATTCCTATAAAGGTCACCCATAAACTGCCCTAATCATCCCACAAAATCCCCAGCACAAACAATTAATATCAGCTTGACCTTCATGGTGCTAAGGGAGAAACAATCCTATGTTTAAAGATCAAGTAAACTATTTATTTGAATATTTTAATGAACTCCAATGGGAAAGAAACCACATGCTCCAATATGGAGGTTAGGATGAGTTAACAGCTTTCACAACTATTGCCACAAAGAGTGGATACACAATCAAAATCACACAGAGAATCTTTCTGGTCAAGTAGGTTGAGTATTGAAAAGCAACAAAAATGTCAAATCAACAAAACGTCTTTGGATATACCAGAGGCACAACAGGTGGTGCCCACAGCAGCAGGACTTACACAGCAAACAACAAAATAAATACATTTAAAAAACTTCTGTTTTGTACATAAGTTAAACGTGAGCAGCAGCTGTACCTGATTCTGATAGATCACATTTGTGGTCTATGAACATCTTGCTCATTTGAGTCCGGTTTGAGAACCGAAGAGCCAGTCACCTTATTTACAACATCTTGGGGCTTTAACCCTAGAGGAACCAGTTTAGGCATAGGCCGCCATGGCACATTGGTCCCTTCATTGGCAGATTGACCCGATGCAGTTTCACATGCAGCCTTCATGTGCAACAGAGGTGGCGGAGTAGGAGCATCACCTTTAACATTGCATGTTGGGGCATTCGGACTTTGAACGTTTGTTGATGGTGCAACTCCAGATTCAGATGAAACCGAAGGTGAATCTGACCCAAAGATGACTTTGACCAAGTCATCCACTTTGGGTGGGATATCGATGTCATCTTTAGAGTCTGGAGACATCAGATCTTCATCTAGAGTTAGGAACAAGGGACTGAGAGCACGATCATCATCCTGTTCTGCATCTACCTGCTTGTCGGAACATGGCTGTACCTCGCCTGGCACAACAATTCTCTGATCTTCGTCTTCATTACTCAGCTGCTGACTAAGAAGAACAAGTTCGTCTAGCAAAGACAGGAGATTTTCATCCTCAGGATCGTTGCTGTCATCCGAACCCTTCTTCTCTTGTCCTTCTTGGTTGGATGAAGTAACAGATGCACTGATCTCATCTCCTCCTGCACGCTGTTTGGGGACATCCTTGAGTTGAGGATCATCAACAACAACCACCCTTTCCTCCAAATTAGGAATTTTAACATCGGAGGGATTCTGCTGATTCTCCACAGGTGCAGGGACAGATACTGGCTGTGCCTGGACAACAGATGTATCTTCCACAACTTTCTGTGGTATTACCAGATTCTCCACCGGTGGAACCAAAGAAATAACATTGGTGATGTTTGGAAGGTTGGCAGAATCGACTGGAAATGATGCATTGTAAAATAAATTATCCATATGAATATCACTGAACAATGTAGGCAACGATTCAATATGACCGAGGAAACTCACCTTGAGTGTTAAAATGAACAGGACTGTTTGTAATTTTGATAAACTGAGGCTGCAATACTGGAAGAGGATTTTCCACTCTAAGCGGGTGAGATATTGCAGGAACTATTGAAACAGATGCTACACCTAGATAAAAGAAAAGAATACAAAACAAACACAAATGCTTGTTATCTAATCACTTGCTTTCTATACAACACTTTGAAACATCATTGACCTGTTCAGAGACAAACCTGGTGTGGATGATTGCTGTGTCCGTACTGAGGTTATGCCAATCGGTTGAAGTGGGTTGTTTATGGTTATGATTTGATTGCATGGAACCATGGTATTCATCAGAGGGAATACTTGAGGTATACACACTGAACAAAACACAACAGACATCGAAAAGTATGAACCTTCAAAAATCAATTTTGACCAAGTCAAGTCAACATGGCACAAGTATGTAAATGTTTTCTTCTTGAACTTACCGTTAGTTAAAAGAGGCTCTTTGACCGGAGATCCTTGCATCACCTGGGATGAAGCACGGGACAGAATGTTTGGCCGCATTCTCTCGCGTGGTACTGGGTAATGTTTTACAGGACTTGGGACAGAGACAAGTTTCTTTTGTGGACTGGAGTTAAGGGATGGCTGAGTAGGTTTGGACGTGCTACCTTGCTCTTTATCCTGAGTTTTAAGGGTGTCTTTGCTACTATCAAGGCATGTAGGTTTTGAGGTCGGAGCAGATTTCGAAACACTTTCAGTCTCTTCCAGGCTTTTTTGTTTTTTAATACTTAAGTCTATCGGTTTGGAGGGAGAATAGGTGGGTTTTGGAACATCTTTTACTTTGTTCTGGAATGCCAAACCTTTCTGTTTACTATTAAGATAAACTAGTTTAGGTTTGGGTTTAGGTTTAGGTTTGGGTTTAGATTTGGACGTTGCCTGATTAAGCTGGGACTTCATCTCTTTTGCTTTAGCTTGGGCCTCCAGGGCTTTTTGTTTAGCAATAATTTCATTAAGCTTCTGGCTGATGGACTCTGTACTCTTTTCTGTGGACAAAAATAGATACAACCTTTGTTAGCAAAACAGATATTCACACATTCAAAATATATAATTTTATATAAAAATTAGGGATGCACCGATACCACTTTTTTCCAGACCAAGTACAAGTACAAGTACTTACATTTGGGTACTTGCCAATACCAAATACTGATATGAGTACTTAATACCATTACAGTTCTTCTAACAATGTTTTATTTTCATCAGATGTTTTTCACTTTCTGACTGTAACAAAGTAAATATACAACTTGATGCTGTTGCTGACATTTTAACATTCAACTTGGTGTTTTCCTAAACAAACATGGCACTGCTGCTCATTTCACATAAATGTAACCTGTAACACATTCAGTGGATTTCAGTACCACACAACATAGTAGCAGAACAACTGAAATTATATGTTATCATATGTTAGTACAGTAAAGACTAAGCCTTTTTCGGAAAAGTGAGGATTATAACCTGTGAGGCAGGTTATTTTTGATGAAAAGAAGCTTCTCTGCATTATCAGCTATGAGCCTGTTTCTGTTTTCATCTACAATGTGTGAGACTGAGCTAGGGATGTGCGAGACTAGCCGACTAGTCGATTAAACGTTAGTGCTGCTGCTAGTCGATCTGGAAAATACTAGTCGTTTACATTTTTTTTTTTGTTGCACATTTAATGTTTTGCTTTATTTTTTTTTTACAAATGCTATGTTTAAATTACCGTCGTGTTAATGTTATATCTTGAAATTAATATATTATTATAATATAAAAATATTTATTATTTAATATAAAATTAAAAATCATTTAATTTTACATCAGGTTCTGCATGCGTTGGTTTTCTCTGGCGCTTGCGCGTGGAGGCTTCAGAGAAATTTCCACTCGGAAGATGAGCAAGGTGAGGGAGTATTTTGAAAGCTTACACAACTTTTCCGTTTTCTTCTATGTCATGTCAAACTTGTATAACAATTAAGCTTGCTGCCTTGCTTAGTCTTGTTATACTACCGGTTATGAGGGACAATACGGTATGAAATTTTAAGGATTAAAGGCGAAACATGAATGAAACTTACTTTGCACTTGAACAGTTGCTATATCAACATCCTAAAGATATGAAAATACGGTTAAATAATGTATAGTTGTCAGTACACGACAAGCTTTTCTTGCGATTTTCCCACCCGTCGTGTGCAGCGATACTTTTCATACACGAGAAGCGCATTCATACCGGACCGTGGTTGCCGTGGTAACGAACAACAATACCTTAACGTGCTGATTTATGTGGACTAACTTTTATTTGAGGAAATCTGTTTATAATAGGCTATTAGGTTTGACTTATTGGTCCTGTGCTGTCATTTGAATCCGTTGATTTGAATAAATATGTCTATAATGGCTAACATACGTGCTTAAGTGAACGCTCAAGTTTAATACAATGATCATAATGCAAGGCAAGCATTCGCATGTATGTGGTCTATTTTTAGCAGCATTCAGTTTGGGATTTGACTATTCATAGTTTAAGTGTACTTTCAAATAGATCGGATGGTTGGTTGCATGACTGAAATGTTGCATTAAAATATGATTTGCAAGCGTGCAGGATTACTATATTTACACTCACCTAAAGGATTATTAGGAACACCTGTTCAATTTCTCATTAATGCAATTATCTAATCAACCAATCACATGGCAGTTGCTTCAATGCATTTAGGGGTGTGGTCCTGGTCAAGACAATCTCCTGAACTCCAAACTGAATGTCAGAATGGGAAAGAAAGGTGATTTAAGCAATTTTGAGCGTGGCATGGTTGTTGGTGCCAGACGGGCCGGTCTGAGTATTTCACAATCTGCTCAGTTACTGGGATTTTCACGCACAACCATTTCTAGAGTTTACAAAGAATGGTGTGAAAAGGGAAAAACATCCAGTATGCGGCAGTCCTGTGGGCGAAAATGCCTTGTTGATGCTAGAGGTCAGAGGAGAATGGGCCGACTGATTCAAGCTGATAGAAGAGCAACTTTGACTGAAATAACCACTCGTTACAACCGAGGTATGCAGCAAAGCATTTGTGAAGCCACAACACGCACAACCTTGAGGCGGATGGGCTACAACAGCAGAAGACCCCACCGGGTACCACTCATCTCCACTACAAATAGGAAAAAGAGGCTACAATTTGCACGAGCTCACCAAAATTGGACAGTTGAAGACTGGAAAAATGTTGCCTGGTCTGATGAGTCTCGATTTCTGTTGAGACATTCAGATGGTAGAGTCAGAATTTGGCGTAAACAGAATGAGAACATGGATCCATCATGCCTTGTTACCACTGTGCAGGCTGGTGGTGGTGGTGTAATGGTGTGGGGGATGTTTTCTTGGCACACTTTAGGCCCCTTAGTGCCAATTGGGCATCGTTTAAATGCCACGGCCTACCTGAGCATTGTTTCTGACCATGTCCATCCCTTTATGACCACCATGTACCCATCCTCTGATGGCTACTTCCAGCAGGATAATGCACCATGTCACAAAGCTCGAATCATTTCAAATTGGTTTCTTGAACATGACAATGAGTTCACTGTACTAAAATGGCCCCCACAGTCACCAGATCTCAACCCAATAGAGCATCTTTGGGATGTGGTGGAACGGGAGCTTCGTGCCCTGGATGTGCATCCCACAAATCTCCATCAACTGCAAGATGCTATCCTATCAATATGGGCCAACATTTCTAAAGAATGCTTTCAGCACCTTGTTGAATCAATGCCACGTAGAATTAAGGCAGTTCTGAAGGCGAAAGGGGGTCAAACACAGTATTAGTATGGTGTTCCTAATAATCCTTTAGGTGAGTGTATATAAAAATGTTGCTTATCTTTTATAACAGCTTGGATGTATGAAAAAAAAAAAAAAAATTCCAGTCTAATGAACAGCCTTACCACACAATAGTGAAAGTGTCTGTAAGTAACGCTCCCTCTTAATTTGCAGTTTCTCTCTTCTTTTTACTAAGTGGTCCTCCTGCTTAACCAGAGACTCAATCTCTTTATGAGCCTTGAAATAAGAAAGAAAACATGTCAAAACAGTAAAACAACATTTTCAGTGCAATTACAAGCATAAACTGTAGCAAAACCAACAACAAACCTTTGTGAGGATGCTCATCCTGGAAGCTTCAAGACTTTTCGAGGGCTTTCCTAGTGTTGACTGAAGTTTAACAAATAACTCTTTGAGTGTGTGGCGCCTCTTTCTCTCCAGCCTCACTCTCTGCACAAAGAAGTTATATAATACAATGCATGAAATATAAAAACTATGTTGCACATGTATGTTACAAAATACATGGAAAGGGTTGGGTCAGTCATTTGAAAAAAATAAATAAAATAAAATATGGAATGCATATGGAATGGAGAGGATAGAACTTACCCTGACCTTCACTTCCAAGCTTTCATCATGAATGGGCTTCCGGTTACTGCAAGTAAAACAAGTAATTTTGTAGATTTTTAGATTAATTTTCTTAGGCAAAGCATCTATTTCCAGATGCTTTCATAGTGTAGATGCAGATCAGGTCAAATACCAAAACAAAACATCAAAATAAGGCAAGATACACTTCCACATAATCAGACATCAATCAGGTGTTTATTACCTATGATGTTGATACCGTCTTATTGCAGATGCCCTAAATTTTGTGATACTGTTTTCCTCTGCAGACTCAACAGTCTCAATATCAACCACCACCTCTGCAAAATCTTTCATCTCTGAGTCCAAACCATCTGTATCCTCCATCCTCTCCCCTTTATCAGAACCCTGGAGAACAGCAAAAAAAAAAACAAAAAAAAAAAACACATGTAGCCTGAACAAGCAATATAACAGTTTAATGAGCTACACAAATTAAGTCAGAAAAGGTCAAAAGAATCAATTATATGAAGCTCTTACACTCAAACTATATGTATCTTCTCTGTCATCATCACTGTACAGGTCAGAGTCATCAGTTAATTCGGTTACATCTGAATCAATCTCTTCCTCTTCGGGATCTGCTGGTGCTTTGTCAAAATCTGTTTCTTTCACATTGGGTTTCTCTCTGTTACCAGCTTCAGCCAAACTCAAATGTTTCAGAGCTCCATGCTCATTATGTGAAGGGGCTGAATCATCTCCAGAAAATGGCCTGGATTTTGGAGAGGTGGCAGCAGAAGATAAACACTCTGATACATTTTCTGCTAGTCGTTCAGAACCATCACAGCTATTTTGTTTAGGAAGATCCATCTCAGACTGCTTATGGACCTGACCATTTGGCCCCTCCTTTGAAAGTGAGCTAACAGAAACGATGGTCTCAGACTTAGTTGAGTCTTTGTTTGGTAGTGTTGAACTTGCATGTTCTAACAATGTAAAGCCACTCTGTGAGAGGACAGGGGAGGAAGTTGGATTGATAATTCCAGTGTCTTGAACAGGACTTGGTGAGAGAATTCTTAATGTGCAAGTGCCAGATTGTCCCAGAAAACCTGGAACAACTTTAAGGGTAGAAGGAAGGCTGCCCATTGAGACTGACTTGGATGTAGTGAGTGTGACTGGCTTGCCACTCATAGACGAAGATGTAGAGACTGGTACAGTGACAGTAGGCTTTGTCTGCATTTGCGTTGTTGGGCTGGAAGATGTAACTATGGTGGCACTGCCACCCTTAGGCTTATTCAGAGCGAGTCCAGCCGGTGCATGCAAACGGATAAAGGTTGCTGTGGGAAAAGATAGAGGCATAATTAATATTATGTCTTTTGGGGATAAGCACACATTTGTTTTGCTATTTCCCTAAACAAGTTTATCAACTCTTTTTGAGTAAAATAATCAATAAAACCATGCTGCATGAAATATAACCACATGGATATTAATATTCAACATTGGTTGCCAGCAAAACACTAACAAAATGAAACTAGGAATTTAAATGGTATTTCGAAAACACTTGAAAATTGTGTGACCATGCCTTAAGGATCCCTGTAAAGTTTGCACCCCCTATTAGTTTATATTTTGTACACAATGGCTAAATGTGCTCATATCTTGTTTTTAAATCAATGGAATTTTCATTTCGGTAACACTATTTTACAGTGTCATTGTTACAAACTGTTACTATAGTAATAACTATAAATTATGCATAATTACATGCAACTAACACTAAACCAAACCAAACCCTAATCCTAACCCTATAGTACGTACATGTAGTTACATAATATTACTCAGTACTTAAATGTATAATTACAGTGTAACAAAGATACCTTAAAATAAAGGGTTACACTTTATTTTAAGGTTTCATTGTTACAGTGTAATTATACATTTAAGTACTGAGTAATATTTATTAACTACATGTACGTACTATAGGGTTAGGGTAGGATTAGGATTTGGTTGAGGGTTAGCTGCATATAATTATGCATAATTTACTGTTATTACTATGGTAAGTACATGTAACATATGCAACAAGAACTCTGTAAAATAAAGTGTTACCAAATAAAGTGTAACCTTAATTTCTATCCTTTGTACTAAACATGATACAAAGTAATAATGTAGATGACATGAATTTCTCAAAGTCAGCCATAATTCTTGTCTGTGACTCAACTACGGCCATTTTATTTTTATCTACTGGGG
This sequence comes from Coreius guichenoti, assembly GCA_039654105.1. Lineage (NCBI taxonomy): Eukaryota > Metazoa > Chordata > Actinopteri > Cypriniformes > Gobionidae > Coreius > Coreius guichenoti. The sequence goes on along the minus strand of CM077177.1, from coordinate 12,341,120 downwards.
TGCTCAGCACTTTCTTAACAGCTTAAAGCTACATTTTATAATAGCTTTACTTTAGTTATATTTATATATCTATATTTATTGGTTTCCCGGAAACAGTTAATATGGTATTCCAGAACCACTTACGTTGGCCTTGAGAAAGGAGGTTGGGTTTGATGGCTTTAATTTGACTTAGAGGCACCAACTGCATGAGTTGGCCATTAGGATTGCGGTACAATGTGTTGCCATCAGCCGTCTTTACCACCTGAAGCAGCATCTTTTGGCCTGGGGTCTGTGGGGGACGAGTCTGTGTGACAGGCTTTGTAATCCGAGGACCACTATTGGGGAGGCCTGTATTACGGGGCATAACTGTGATCAAAACAGTCTTTTTCGCAGGAGTGGTCGATCCAGGTGAAGAGACAGCAGTTGTTGGCGTTAGACCAGACCCACCTGAAAATAGGGATAGGGAAAATAGGGAAAAGATTCATTATAGCAACTTAAACGTTCAACTTGGTGGCTTTGAGAAAAAATTCAAGGACAATGTGAAGCATATAAAGTCAGTAGACCCAAAGCACCAAACTAGCCCATAATTAAAGAAAATGATGATGGTGCAGATTATGTTCACAATAGCAAAGTGCTAAAATCACTATGTATTTTAGTGAGCATTCACACTGACAATGATTAAATGGCTGTATTCCCATTGGTAGTTGGCACATTATGTCTCTGTGCATTTATCAGGTGCATCGCAAATGGTCTCTGATGCTTATATGGCCACATATTGCCAGCTCTTTTAAAATGTGTGACCTCTGATTTCTTTGTTTTTAACATTACAATTTAAATCAAGCTATGTTTAACAATGACCATACATTTTACAATACTGAATCCAGAAATGTCAAAACATTTATGATTTCCTTCACCACTGTAAACATAGTGTCACGCATCTTTACATCTCGTCTGCAAAAAGGACAGATCTAACATTAAGATATAATGCGTAATGTCAAAATCAATGGTGGTGAAGCTCGGGATTGCATTAAGCACATGGCCGATTTACAACCTACAATAATAGACACAGTCTATGATAATTATAATAAATTTTAGATGATAATGGGAAGGGTAGACATAAGAAGATGAAAGTAACTCAGCATCTTTCTTTGAAGCAACAGCAAGCTCTAAATCACAAGAACAGACCCAATATGAAGGCCAAGTATGTTAAATTCTCCCAGGAGATGCATGGCCAAGGGTTTGTTGGAGAGGGAAGCACAGACACACAATGGCAAACCAAGGAAGCCAGGCTTACCCAGAGGCAGGCTGGGTGATTTAGTGAGGATGTTGATGGCAGGGGCTTGGACTTTTGATACAGTGGGAAAACTGGCACTACCTGCGGAGTCTGAAGGCTCAGAAGCCTGGGTTATCAAGCCTGCTTTAAGAGGAGAAAGAGCCACCCCAGGGGCACCAGCCTCTCTGCCAATCATCAACATGGAGGAGGGGATGACAATTTTTGGAACAGAAGGCTGTAAGTGTGAGGTGCTACTGTTGGGAAGATTTTGAGAGTTGATGTGGTTGACCACAAACTGGGTGAAGACCTTTCCCACTGGGGGCTTGGTCACTGTGCAAAAAACAAATTAAGGAGCAGGTTAAGTCTGCCACTTAAGTTATGCACATATTTACATGCAGTACAGCTGCACAAATGTAACAGTGTTACACACTGCTTAATATACTGGACGTCCACTATTTTGGTCAATACACTTGAGAGCAAAAGGTCTGGAGGTGAACACTGTAAACCTTTCCATGACTTACCTACAGACTTGATGATGGGTGTGGTTGTAGAAGTAGATGTGCTGGTAACTGTGGTTACTGTGGCAACAGTAGAAACCGGAATGGATGTAATAGAGGGCTTTGTAATGGTCGATGATGTTGGACATATTCTCCCTGTGATGTAAGCTGCCAGTCTGTTGGCAGGATGCAAAGCTCCCATCTGCCCCAACTCTAACTTGGCTTGTGGGTATGGCTTTCCATTGACCTGCAAGAACAATTGATCACAAGTTATAAAAGGGCCGATTCTAATCCATTCAAAAATAATCACACCTTAAAATATAAAGACATGTCTTAGACAGGCAGTACTTTAACTACTCTTAAAGTCAACAAAAATGATGTTGGCAACCCATTTTAGCTCTGTATTGTGTTTAAGGAAAAAAAAATTAGGACAAGACTTTATTCTTTGGGACTTGATTGAAATGTGAAAAGTGAGCATTCCATTTAAGAAAGGAGCATGACCTGCCCATGCATCTTAGGTGATGTCAGATAAAAAGAAATGTAATTTCAGATGGAGTAACGTTATTTTGATGAAAACATTGGAATTATATACACTGATGAATTTAGCACAAGAATACCAGGAACATAAATGAAGTAAATAAGATCAATTTTTATGATAAGTTGACTTCAAGTTAGTTTATGATATTTTGTATTCCTAAATAAATCTAAATGCTTTTGCCAGGTAATTGCACGCATACCATTATTCGGCCTGGGGCATCAGGTGCTTTTTTCTCAGCCTTGAGCAAGCCTGCAGGGCAACACTTTGAGAGGAAGGGCAGACCTTTCACCTCACTCTTCTCTACATGCTTTTTAAGCTCAGCTTCCTTTTGTGTAACCTTCTCATCTTCTGTTTTCTTCTCCACAGGTCGAGAGATGGTGACTTTATATGTATCGACAAAACCATCCTCTGTCTCTTGTAGAGTCTTGGAGACCGGCTCAATAAAGTACTTGCCAATCCAGAAAGGATGCTTCAAACGATCCTGAGCCATGTGCTCACACACTATGCGCATAATGTAATTTCTGATGTCTGTACTAGTCCAACTGCATTCGGATATGATCTCAAGGCGTTTTGCAGGACCAGACAAATTAAGAGGTACAAGCTCCCCCTCCTCAATATCTGTGAGCAAAAGGGAAAAAAGGGGGATTTCAATTTAAGGACCAGCTTTATAAAACATTTTAAAGTCCTTTGAACTTGTAATATGGTGTTTGGTGATAAACTATGGTTACAAGAGCTATTAAAGGGTTAGTTCAGCCAAAAATGAAAATTCTGTCATTAATTACTCACCCTCATGTCAATCGAAACCCATAAGACATTTATTTATCTTCGGAACACAAATGAAGATCTTTTTAAGGAAACCTGAGAGCTTTCTGTCCCTACACTGACAGCCCCTGCAACTAACACTTTCAAGCCCCTGAAAGGTAGTAAAGACATCATAAAAGAAATCCATGTGACTCCAGTGGAGATTAATATTTGGTAAATAAATGTCGCTTCATAAAATTGAGGTTAAACCACTGGTGTCGCATGGATTACTCTAATGATGTCTTTACTGCCTTTCTGGGGCTTGAAAGTGGTAGTTGCGTAGGCTGTCAATGGAGGGACAGAAAGCGCTCAGATTTCATTAAAAAGATTAGCTGTGTTCTGAAGATGAACAAAAGTTTTACGGGTTTGGAATGACATAAGTGTGAGTAATTAATGAAAAAATTTTTTTTGGGGTGAAACAACTAACTAATGATCTGTAAAGGAAAACTGACCTTGTGTAGAGACCTGTGAGATGTGGTGTTGGTCAACCTGCCAAAAGTACAAGAGTGTACAGTGTAAACTTTTTCACTTTGTCTTAACCAGAAAATATGCCATCCTTCATGTAGAAATCTCACCGTTTTTTGTTTATCATGACACCTGGAGTAAAACGGTCGCGAACGAGCACATGTCAGAGTGCTCTCCATATTGTCCTTAATCATATTAAAATTTTTCTCTTCCACCTGAATACAGTGAGGAAATATTTAAGATATCCAAGTGTACACGTCAATGAACTTATGAAACAACACTGACATAGAACATGACAATGATTTGATAACAGAAGAAAGCAAATGAATTAATAAACCCATTAAAAGCACATTTAATTAACTGTGATTAGTTGTTATGATTGCAATGTATTCTAAAACCATCAGTCTCACCGGTTTTTGTTTTAAAGGACTGAAAAAGCTTTCCAGGTCGTGTTGAAGCTCTCGAGACAAGAGTGCTGGAGACGGAGCTCTTGGACCAAGAGGAGAGAAAAGAACCTCTGAATCAGAACCTTCTCTTTTTCGATCCCATAATGTACTCACACGCTTGGCCGGTTCAGGAGCTTTCTCTGGATCTGTCAGAACTGCAGGAGATGGGCACGGTAATTCAATTTCATCTTTTCTCAATACAAATTGTTTCAAAGCAGCTCTTCAAGCAATACAAGCATATTGGGAAGATACAGGAATATTACGATAATAATAATAGTGGTCAAATGTTAGTTATAACAATGGTACAGCTATTGCAATAAAATGCCATTGAATAGACTGACCATAAGTTTTTCTCTTTTTGTTTTTCTTCTTCCATTTAGCCTTGTTCTCCTCTGACACTCCTTGAGGTTCAGTCTCATCTGCTGTACTTTCTTCCTGTTTGGGGGTCTTCAGTGCAACAACTTTGCGTCGCAGGCAGCTACAGCCCAACATGCACTGTGGTTTTCCACAGTGATGATGTCGCCTCAAGTGCACCAGACTGGCACACACGCAGCCAAGCCTACAGAATACATTGAGGCAGGGTGGTGCACGTCGTCTAATAATTCTGATAGCATCAGGGTTTCCTTTTGATACCCCCTTAAAACCGAGAAAGAGAGACAAGGAAGAGCGTAAGGTGTTTTGGAGAACATTATCCCATAATTCTGTTGTTAATGGCAATCGCTACAAATCCAAATATATGTCCTAACAAACTACACACTAAGATGATCCTCATTTTGACTTTTACCTCAGCGGTGACAAGAGTGGCTAGTGCGATGGCTGCCCTTTCTTCTGTAATATAGGTACGATGTCTGCCTTCCCACACTGCTCCATCTTCCACATCCATCAGCTTCACCAGAGTCTTAGGCAAACCTATACTACGTCCACCTGTGCAGCTCGATTGTGTGGATCCAGAAACTTCAACCATGGGACTCTTATTAGAGGCTACTATTGCAGCAGTCTCTACAGTAGGCTTTTCAGGACTCAAACTCTTGGATTCCTTCTTATTTTTATATTTCTTGCTCTGTTGTGGCTTTTTCAAGCACAAAACAGGTTTCTTCACACTAAAGACTGGTTTTATTTCCTTTCCTACACATGTCTTAAAAGGTTTTTTGGATTTATTTTTCTCTTTGGACTTGAATGTTGGCTTGACTTTATTGGATGTTGTGGATAAGGTAGCAGGTACTTGTTTCTTAAGTACACTATCCAGGGTACGAACGTAGCTAGTGCTCTTAGTGGGCAGCTGGTATGCTACAGGCGTAGTATCAGTCTGTGATAAATTAGCAGCTCGTTCGTCAATCAGTTTGCCCTCGCTAGCCAGGTACTCATCCAACATGTCACTACAAAATGCAGAGAGGTTCTTCTGTCCTGCATCTGTGCTTGAAACACCTGCAAATAAAATGTAATGCAAAATTACATTCTTTTAGCAGCAGTATCATATCAACATTTCAAATTACAGTTAATATCATATCAAAGAGTATATTCTTGTAATGAAATACTTATAAAATAGTATACCTTCAGCAAGAGATCCTGATCCAACAAACTTGTCTCTCCAACCTTTAATTTTGGTGACGTCAGTGGTTTTTCCTGTCCTTGAAACAAACTGGACTACAGAGGGGGAAAAAAGCATTAATGACCATGAAAACCTGACACATAATTTAGGCATTATCTATATGCTTACTTTATTGTTGTTGTTATTATTATTATTAAGATCTGTTACCTTGAGATGATGCTGAACTTTCTTCGGATGAGAGAACACTCGAAGGAATTGGGGGAATGGGTAATTGCACACCCAGATATTGCAGGTCAATTTCCAGGGTGAGGTCAAGCAGACTCAACTTCAATCCAACTATGAAGAAATTTTTTTTTAACATTATTGTAATGTTGTACATTGGGTTGTTACATAATTGTGAGATTCATAGAGAATTACAGAATCAAAAACCTTCTTGCAGCACTGGATGAATGACCTGTCTGTGCTTCATGACTTTCAGATCACATAAAAGGGTTTTCTCTAGCACCTCAATCTTTTCCTGTATATTTTCATCACTGCCTGTTTAAAGAATAATAATAATAATAATAATAAAGTAAAATAAAATACACTGTAGGTGATTTCAAAGTGGTTCTTTAAAATTAACCATGGTGAGGTGTTCAATTCTTACCGTCTGGATACTCTGTGGTTTTTTGTGCCGTCTCCGTTTTGGCATCATCTCCCAGGTGTATCTCAAGAGCTTTCTATTTCAGGATTAAAGTGTTCAGAATGTCACAAAAACGTATTGTCATAACTATATAGATGGTGTTCTGTAGATATTACATACACCAGGTCAATTTAAAAAAAAAAGTCTGAAACATTTTAAAGTTGTAAAGCAAATACAGCAAAAGTAGTCCATTAATTAAAATAATAATCCAATTCTTCTAATGCCAATAAAAAAAATCTTTAAGAACAGCAGACCATTTTACTAAAAAGAAACGTCCCACCCACAGTCACACTCAAATACATTAAATTATTTAATTTTTATAATCAAATACAGCATATACTGAAAACACATTCACTCAGGTTTGATGTCAAGAACAATCATTTACAATAAAACAGGAGGAAATTACTTAATTGACATCAAGGTTGGTGCAATCATTATATGGATGTTTTGGAATAAAGATGAGTAACAACTAAATTTTCCTTTTTGTGTAGTCATTTCCTTTAAATTTTCCTTTCTATGTTCTAAAGTTACCAGACACGTTATATGTGTGTTACCTTTGACATGAAGGAGACAAACAACTGGCCATCGACATCCTCCAGGCTGGGCAGCATTGGAACAGGTACAGGTCCTTCAAACACCTCATCATCTTCACTGAACTTCAATTTTCCTATTTTTTTCTGTTTTGCCTTAGTCTTCTTGAAAGTGCTTCCATGAGTGGATTGTTTAGTTGGTTCAGGAACAATGGGATCAGAAACAGTGGTCTCACAACCAACAGCTGACTGCAAGTCATTAAGAGGCCCTGGTCTATCAGAGCACTGACTTTGAGAGAAGTCATTTGTTCCTCTGGGATGTTGTGGCCCATCGGGGACACTTGGTGACAATGAATCTCTAGAAGTTACAATTCCATCCAGTGGTCTTTCTGGAACAAAATCATAGATCATTCTGGGAGGCAAATGCTTGTCACTGAATAGACCTAATGGGAAAAGGTCAGGAGAGGAAGAAGCTGTGCAATTCAATAATCTTTCTGGAAATGAATCAAGGGTCTTTCTAGGAGGTACTGGTCTTTCACAGAATAAACTTGGTGGAAATGGGTCAGGAGAAGAAGGAGCTGGGCTGGGTAAGGAGAAGGCTGGGGAAGATGGGTCATCTAATGGCAAGGAAAGGGATTCATGTGTGAACAGAGTGTGTGGTTCAGGACAAAAAGCCTTGGAACTGTCTAGGAGACAATCAGAAATGGATGCACTCTCAGCAACATCAGGCATTGAGGCAAGTTCCTGATAAGGAACAACATCATTGTCTGTACTAGATGGTACATCAACAACGGATGTAGTGACAGAGGGGACAATTGGTGTGACATTAAAGTCATTGTTAACTTCTGGTGTAGTAGGTAAACAAGTGTCATGAACAGTGTCACATGTAAAGAGGGATGAAATGTCTGACTGAGACCTGAGTGTGTTGTCAAGATCTGGCACAGAAACAGCATCAGCATTATGGAACACACCAGACATACTGTCAGGTGTTGGGTCAGAATCAGGTTTGGAGGGAGAGGTAGTGTTGGGGGCACTGAATGGATCACTGCCAACTGGGGAAAGTGAAAATCCATCAGATAATTGTGTTTCTGTTGGTACGGGAGACGCATTTGCTGATGAAGAAGATAACGCAGTGGACAGAGATGTAATGTTAACTGCATCTGTTGTTGGTGTAACTTTTTGAGATATTGAGGTAAGTACTGGATGTGAATCTAAGTTAGTGGTAACACAAGGGATGGAAGACATCAAAGCAGATGATCTTTCAGGGGTTAAGACAGGTTCACGTGACTTTTCAGAGTCTAAGGATGAGCTGGGAGTGTCAGATTTTGGTGTAATAGGTCTTGTCTTAGACTTTCTCTGTTTAAGAAACTGAGCAAGGAGCGGTAGGGGTACACGTTCTGGCCGCTTATGTGGTAAGGTTTTCTTAGCATTTTCTTCAGAATTGGCCTCAGTGCCCAGAGAAGAAAGGGTCTCCATACCATTTTCATTCGTGTAAGGTACATTTTGGTCACTGGATAGCAATGTAATCTTGTCAGCTTTGTGTTCATCTATTTCTGTTTTAGCCTCATCTGTCTTTAAAAACTCTGTTTTTGAGGATGTGTCTGTGCTTTCACATTTGTGGATGTCACCTACAACGGTTTCATCTTTACTAACAACTTGTAATATTTTTTCTGTTTTGGATGATATGTCCATCACCTCCCTTTGATCACTTGTGCAAGTTGTTTGCAGGTCCACACTATTTTTCTTGATATTCTCAAGCGATAACCTTTTGACTTTCACGTGAGCACCTTTAATGAAGTCTGAAAATGCCAATGATAATGGGCGCTTCTTACTACTGTCAGAAAAGGATAAGAAAATAAGACAGAAAAAAAAAATGTTACATTTGTCAAAATTGGCAAATATGTACAATATCTGAAAACAGTTTTATATGCAGACTAGGGCCTAAAACACCACTATACAATTATGTGAATGCAAACACTTCGAGCTACAGCACACAACAGGAAAACATGTTGGTCATGCATGCATTCACACACTTGCATAGAGTATGTGCATAAAGTTTGTAAATCTAATTCAAACTAAACCAAAATTTTGCTTCTGTTCTACAAATTTATGTTAACTCTACTTACCAGAAACTTTGAACATCTCTGTCTACAATAGGAGCATCACCATTAACAACTTTCTTTTCTCCATTTGAAGGGCTGGGAACATCCTGATCCTTATTGACCTTTACAGCAGCATTTCTCTTCATAAACAGAGTTTTCAAATTATTCAAGGTTGTCATCTCCCTGCTTAGCTTGAGTTCACTCTCAGTTTCCTCAGTAGACATTCCATTCTTCGCCTTAGATGATCGGGCATTGACTGCATCCTCCCTGAAACCTTTGGCAAAGGGGTTGTAGTCAATTTTGAGCTGGGTGATGCGAAGGTTTTGATAGGCTGTGACTGCAAAGAACTCTGTCTGTGAAAAACTGAGAGTTATAACATTGGGTCTGTCAACTTGAATGTCTTCAGTGGCTTTGTCTGCAGGTATGACATGAAGTCGAGGAAGGTATCGGTGCATTGAGTGCAAAATAATAGGGTCCTCTTGGTCCAAGTTATTGCAAAGTTTCAGTCTATAAAATGAAACTGGGTACTGCATCCAGTGTAGGCCAGTAGCAGGGGATTCTGGGTGTACAAACAAACGTGAAACATGAGGCTCAGCCTTCCCATTGGTTTCCCATCCTTTTCCACTCCATTTGTACCTGTGGTTATCAACTGGAACAATATCCATTGCCAGCACGTAACTCTGGAAAGGTTCCATTCCAGAGAGACGAAAGCGGCAATAAGGGAACATTCTACGGCCTTGTTTGGTCAGAATCATCTCAGTCTGACACCTATAGAACTCATTCCACATACTGTTGTTGTCCAGTGTAACCGTGATACCCTTACATCTAGCATCTGCGGGCAAGTGTTCTGACTGTGAGCTGTTGTTGGTGTCTGCAAATGTGGATGATGATGGATGGATGCCTTTTACAGCAGAGCCGACTGAAGGTTTCACCATTTTATTTGCCTCACTAATTGCCATCAGACTGCCCTTGTCTTTCCCAGTATCACCAGACTGCAACTGTTTGAGGACAACAAAGATGGAAGGTGGAGTGGTTGTGGGAGATGCCAGTGTTGGGGCAGTCATGCCCTCTTCATGAAGCACCATTGTACCCTGCTTCTTTGTATCTGCCATGGGAGTTAAGAAGTCATCTGGATAGCTTCTGACCCTCTCACCTCAGGGTATTTCAGGTATACATCCTTAAAAAAACAAGACATACACGACATGGCATGGTCAAAGCATACAGCTTAACATTCAAGTATGTTATAAACAGCTTTTGTGTTACTCACTAGATTACTCAACTACTAGTTAGTTGTATCCCTGACTGCCCCCTATGCATAAACTTGTCAGAAGATAATTTAATTCCATAAATGCATTACCTTGTCTGTTGTCACTGTTTACACCTTGCTAGAGAAATGTCTGAATAAGAAGACTGGTGTGTAGTGTATGGTGCTTTGTGGACTACATACATCAAAGTGGTTGTCCGTCATAGGCCTCTAAGCATTGCATTAGCCTCATGGTAATACTTGTGAGGACATCTATATAAGTCTTATACAAAGTACATCTTGGACATACTGGATAAGGGGTATTCAACTCTGCTCCTGGAAGGCCACCTTGCAGCACAGTTTAGTCCTAACAAACTCTTTAAAGGCTTCATGACACTTGAAAATTACAGGCAGGCAAAGGATTGGAACTTTGCATAAAGATAGCCATTCATGAGCAGTATTGAGTACCTGTCCTAATCAGTCTACTTCCACCTCTGTAAAGGACAAATGATAAACAAAAAGCCTTGGTGTTTGGTTACAGTTAAGCCAAAACTAACAGTAAACATATGGAGGTACATGCAGCATTTACTGAGGATCTGTTGCCTAAAGAAGGGGAACTGATACAAGAAAAATGTCATGGTACCTTGAACTTAAGTTACACATGTCCATGGCAACAAGAGAACTAAATACAGGTGGAAACAGGGTCTAAAACATTTTGATTGGATCACTGAAAATACACGCAAGTAGTCAAAAACTGCTATCTGTCTTGAACGAGTCGTGGACTGCAGTGAAGGACCGCCTCCTCACACAACGTGATCTTTCTAGGATGTGTTGTAACAAACAAATCACAGCTGAACAAAAAAAAAAAGCCCCCCCCCTTAAGGGGAAAGAGAATCAAGTTAAACATGTTAGTCTTTAAAGAAATAATAAGTCTTGTGGTATCTGTTCATTAAGTGTACATGTACACAATGAATAGAAGAGTGGTGGTAAAATGATGTATGCATATAAACGGGGAAACCTCTTTGGAAACAATCATTATTCTAGCAATTCCATTTGGTGCCACTCATCTTAAAAACCAAGTAATGGTATTTTGGGTTAAGATACTGTAATGGTCAGCTATATTGTTTTATTTAACTCCACTGTTGTCAACAGTGGAGTTAAATGGAAAAAAATATAAAATATTAATCAGGTACAAAAGAGTACTATTGGTTTTAATGTTGTTTGTCTCAAATTGATAAGAAAAAAAAGCAACTACTACAGTGAAGAGAAATTTAGAAAAATACAACATTTTCATGTAAACAATACTGGGTATGACTGAGTTTCCAGACAATACATAGTCTTGACAAGATATTAGATACTAAAGTAGGTGCACACTGTGCAGCATGCAGATAACAAACTGACATTTTACATTACATTTGCCACAAAACAAAACTTTCAAGAGTTATCAAAGGACAAACATAACATAGGCTATAAGATACATTATGTATAGGTCTTTTGTTAGATTAAATCAAAGCCTAGGATATAGAGAAATATTTTAGGTTGCACAGTTGCATCGAGTTTCATACATCAACCTGCAAACTCATTGATGCCACATTGTTCATTCTTGAAGAAGAGCATAAACCTTCATATGTAACTTGTCTATACAGAGATTAAACTCAATGTTTTGGACTGTTAGCAAATTCAAATAATTTATTCAATGTCGTATCAGGCCTATACAATATAGTGTAAGCATGTCAAGCGTTTAATTTGCTTAAAATGATGTTTCAATAAAATTATTAGGTAATTAATGATAATAATAAAAACATAGTAAGCTTTATAAAATCAATAAGGCCTTGAGGCTGTGCTGTATTGTGAATATAGTCACTCCGCTGCATGCACTTTAGCTGTGACTATATTAACAATAAAGCACAACCTCGTTTATGTTATTGTTAAAATATGACCATATTACAACTCATTATCTTTGTGCTGTGTAATTACACTCACTACTGTTTTAGAATAAGCTCACCAAATTGTGGTTAATGCTACGTTACCTCAAAGTCAAAGATGTGCTAAAAAAAAATGGATTTGTTTACCCAAAGCTGGCATGCAGCAATCATTTAATGAACATGATTTCTTCTTTCCAATCATTAGGGGCAACTTACATCATGTACTACATAGTGCCAAATAGAAAGTGTTAAAAGGTTGTAATTACCACAATTACGAGATTTCAACTTCTAAAAAGCGGTTATGTGCTCATAGAGCTCATAATTACAGATTGTAAGATGGGAATTTTCTGAGTGCTCCTACCTGTACCATGTGACCGCTTTACCACATGACCGCTGCAGATTCATTTAGGTGTTGATAGTGTTGCCAAAAAAATGCATAACTCCCAGGCTGCATTTAACTCCACTTTTATACATGCAATCGCAAACTTCCCTAATCACTTCCCCTCGGGGGAATCCCCGCCACCATTTTGAAGTGTGTTCAACTTCGCCAAGTGGGCGAGGTAAGTTTATTTGGACAGACTCTTGACCCCTCAATTTTGGTCGAGGGAGCGAGGCCCTGTCCCAGATGGCACACTTCATATGCACTTTCAGTCTTGTGGACTTACAACGGCTGCCGCGTGCGCATGTCCGTAACATAGACCGTAAAAAAATATGGACGACGCGTCTTCACTACCTTCCACTGAAGAAAAGTGAAGCCGCCAACATCCGAATATGGCGCTTACATCTTACGCTGATTTGAGACCCGAGTCTGCGCAGTAGAGAGCAGGAAGTAGAGCACCGATATCAAAAGCCCACCCACACTCTCGCAGATGCAGAACAATTCATTATGTCGGTGTGAAATAAACAGTTATGGAAATTTAGAAATTAAAGCTAAAGCTCCAATCTCCTCCCGAAAAAAGTCAGTTGGTGCCTCAGTGACTACTTCACTCAGAGAAGCTGTCAATCATGATGTCACAGCCCCGTTTTTATAGCATCAAATAACTAACTAAAACCAAACTTATTTAAAAAACAAACACTTGAAATTAAATCAGCGTAATAAAAACTGCCTAAAATGACAGAAACCATCTTTGGGACAAAATTATTTGAAGTGTAATTTGATTGTTTAGTTTGTCTCGCATCCCATTAGAATACATGGAGGGGCGGGGTTATGAGCTATACTGGGACCAACCACCTGGGGGTGATCGAGACGTTTTGGCTTCACTTTTTTTTAGGACAAGTGCGGCATGCTTGGTCCGTTAAGTCCACAAGACCGCAGGGTGTCCCATTTGTCATTTTAGGTTTGAGAAGGGTGCTCGCGAGCACCCCCTTTGCGCACTTTTGCCGAGCACGCACTGGTGCGAGCTCCACAGCAGACTTCTTCCCGACAGTCAAAGCGGCATTATGTCATGAAACCGCGGACTCGTAGGAAGACCGTGAGGGTTTAGGGTGCCATTTGGGACAGGGACAGAGTCTACTCAATATGTACACTTCAGACCACAATGCAACATGATTGTGACATCACAGCAGATCACGCTTAATTTACCCCACACCACACAACTGTGTGTGATTTTGGAGTTATTCTGACATTTAACCGCATTTAATACTTGTAGCTACCTTAAGCTGACTGTTATAGCTTATTGTATTGTTATTTTCGTATGTGTAATGTGTATGTGTAATGTGTTATATTTTAACAGCCCAAGCATAAATACAGGCCTATAGAATGGTGCGTAACAAAAAAAGGTGAAAAAATTTCAAATAATAAATTATTTCCATTGCAGTTTCCAAGCGATCAAGGGCTTATGGTGCTCCATTTAAACACATTGCGAGGGTTCTGCCAGTAGTGGGCACTGGTGCAACAATGACGTACATCCGAGTAAGGGAAGTTATGGAGGGAAGGGCATAAAAAAATTGGACTTAAACAGCGGCTAATAGAACGTCACGTGGCGTCATCTCAAGACTACGGTAATTACGACACGGCATGAATGCAGCAAATAATTTCCTTGTCATGTGATCTCAACTTGTGAGGCGATATGCTCTATGCAACTTAAAAACTGTTATTAGGCTACTTGCCATATAAGCATTAGTTAAACATTTTCCAAGGTGGGCGTCACACTACACGTTCCATTTATATGCATACACGGAAAAGCAGAAACAGTTCGTCTTTCGAGTAGACATTTTAACATTTGATGCATTATTACATATGATTTACCATTTTTATATAAATAGTATTAGTATTATTAATAATAAAAGTTATTTAGAAAGAGATGACGCTGTTTGAAATACCTTAGCATAACCTTCTATAACCCATTATAACTCATAATTTATGTATACAACGATGCAATTAATTTTTTTTATAATTTAGCGTTGTTTATGCAACGTCACATTTTAATGCATAAAATAAAATATAATAAAAATATGCATGTCAACACCATGACCACTTTAGCCACATGCTTTTAAAAAAACATGTCCAATCTTAAATACACATCTACGATAATAATAATAAAAAAACGAAATAACGTCAAACGCATTTGTAACGCAACGTGCGCATGAATAGCGAAAAGGCGCACGGTTACTACAACAACATTACTAGACTGGCTATTTTACCTAATTCACAGGTGAGAAAAAGTGGCAACCACCGGCGTGCATAAATGTTATTTGTCCAAAGTCAAAAAATGGAGTTTCAGTCACCTTTTGTGTAATGGGCGTCGAGTTATATTCGTCGATGGCGCATGTCTCTAATAGGCCCGAGAACTAAAAGTTGGCGCGGATAGCGCGTGCACGTCGAAACATCTTGAATGGCGGGCGAAGCGCGCTGAGAGATGGTCTGCTCTGGCCACGAAGTAACAACGAAAAACACCCTTGTTCAGCGAACTTTTTCGATTACTGTAACAGACACAGCTGCATCCGGATTAGACTGTTACCTTTTGTCAATATGGAATGCATATTATGCATACTCTCTCTCCTGTCTTCGTTAATGTTGTTTTTTTTCTCTCTCTCCCTTCTCACATTATTACACCGTGCGTCTCACCCTCCGAGGTTTACGTGCGTGCGGTGACGTCAAGACGTCGCCGCTCAAAACATTGCAGGCGCTCGTATGACTACCGTGCGCAGGCGCTACCTCTGACTGATGAGGCTCGTTGGTTCTATCGCGCATGCGTTTACTTAACGCCTTTGTTTACGTCATGGCCGCCTCGATTCTCACTGCGTCGGATTTTATTCGAATGACGAATATCGTAGAGAAAAAAAGAGTCGTTGCGTAAAATGCTTTCTTTTACCTCTGATTTAAGACAACGCGGCACAAATAAGGATTCATCATATATTCATCTAAGGAATCATTTTGAGACAATGGGAGTTTTGTTCATGGTGATGCCAAGCCCTTTCCTTCAGTGCACTGCCTTCAAAACCTTTGTTACAATGCTCCATTGAACATGCTCGCAACTCGTCTATCTGATGTTACTTGTTTTCGTTCTCAGAAGACAGGCAATTGTATAATAGTTGAAGGGGTTTAACAAAGCCCAATAAAAATGAGGCGTTGCATATGTCTTCTTTTTTGTCTGTGTCTTCTGGCTATTTATGTACAGTACATTTTAGGATTTTGCTGACATGGAGATAACACTAGTATTTGGTGCGTTGCACCAGAAAAATGTGACAGTAGCATGGACCATCTCAATAATAATTAATACGATTATTAAGTAAGTTATAATAAGTAAGATTGTCTAATTACTGGATAAACTGAAGAGAATTTTCAATAGCTCCAATTAGAAGTGTGTCCAAATTATGATTTCATTATCAATCCTGTACACATTCCTAGAATATTTTGACTTATAGTGGACATGATTCAAAGAATAATTTTGAAAATATGTAATTTTATTGTTAAATAGTTTATATTTTTGACATTACACGCTACCTTGATTTCATTTGGTCCTCTAAAGCCACATCCCCAATAAACTTCAACTCTGATGATTTTTAGGTCTAGAATAGATGTTTTATTTACAGTTTCTGAAATAAAATGGAAAACAATTCTACAAGTTCACATCTGTAAGCACCACCCAAATGACCAACATATAGAGCGCAGACATTGCTATTTCTGTGCAACATTCTTGCTATTTGTACTCTGAAACAACAAAAAATCCACATTGCTTACTTTAAGAGTATTGTTTACTCTCTGTTGAAATCTGTATAGCTCTAACCATAATACAACCGTTTTAGTCTGTCTCTGCTTCTTTTGTAATTAACTGGAATAAAGTTTTATCTTCATGGTAGGTATTTATCATGCTAACATCATCTTCTTTGCCCATTTCATTGTTTTGAGATAAGCAGACAGCCCTCTTTACAAGGGTTAATAACACTGAATGATGTGTCAGATTATCCACAACACGTATGACAATGTTTGTTACATGAACACACTCTAAAACTGAGCTTCAGCTGTACACTGATGAAGTAAAATACAAAAGATTTTAAAAACAAACACTAAAGATATAATTCACACAACTCATTAAACAAAAGCTTTCATTCTGTGCTGCAATGCTTGCTGTCTGGAGTAATCATAACAGCATAAGACAAATTAAACCTAAAGTCCCTTGATATCCCATCTTCAGAATGCTCTAATGAGGGTTTGCTGTACAGATAAATGTAATATTCCGGTTTAAATGCAACAACCACAGAAAATAATTTTAACTCGCCCCTGAAAAAACGTGTTGACAGTAACATGCTTACAATGGAGGTCTATAGTACAATTGTTCTAAACTAAGAGTCAAAATGATTATCTATGTCAGTGTTTTTTGCATGATTATTCAGCATTGACACTGATGACAAGTCCTTTAAGGGGTTCCCTGCTGCAAAAACACTGCTCCATATAAATAATTTAGCAATCATACAGCTTGCACGGTTTAATCTGTATTTAACCCGGAACATTCATTTAAGTACAAGTATAAAACCGACAGGCTGAGCTTATACTATAAGGATTATAAATCCAATGGAATTTCTTCATGCAATGTAACAAATGTGCAGGAACTGTTATAAAACAAAAGGCACCACATATGTGAGTCCCAGGACGTGACTGACACTTCACACTGGATACCAGCAAAGACATATTTGCACACAGATTTACAATAACATTTTACACTTCATAAATCACAGATCTGACTCTAAACATTGCATTTGTTGAAACACTGGCTTTTCTACAGTCATAATTAATAATTACCATTGAAATAAACATGTCAAATCATGTTTCTAAAAGTATTAGCAGCTGATTGTATGTCCACGTCATGCCTCAAGAGTTAGCATAGGTAACAGTTCTTTGTGTTAAGTATTATTCCTGGAATTTCACCAGTAAAAGGACTCAGGAATGTTTTTACGGACTCACTGTTCTTTTACAAGAGTCTTTACAACTTGTGCAATCATTACGTACTAGATTATGTAAGGATGGGCGGAAAATAACAACAAAAATCACACATTAATGATGATGTCCTCTTCCTCGTCCCTGATATCCTCCGACAGGTCATCATGAGAGTGTCTGCTCTCTTCATCAATGCCACTGCCGTGTGGGCCGATGATGTACCGGTAGTCTCCACCAATAGCAAGAGAAGCTCCTGAGGACACCATTAGCCAGTCCTTTTCGTCTTCCTCTATTCCTGTACACTGCCACGGTACCCCCCAAGAGGGATCCTCACTACTACGGGTCCCGACATCTGCCCCCGGCCCAGAGGCCTGTTCTTCATCCTCTTCCTCCAGGTTCACATACAGCAACGGCTCTTTTACAGGAGCTGGATTCAGCTTCGCCCACAAGAGCTCCAACTGGTCAATGAGGTGTTGGAAACTAGGACGGCACTTTGGGACAGGAGACCAACAGCTGTGCATGATTTCATAACTGGAAGTGAGAAAAGACAGAAATTTTTTCAAATAGTAAAATTAATCTCTAAAAATGGTGTGGTTTTAAAGAGGCCATGGCAACTTTAGTATTAACTACACTACTGTTCAAAATTTTGGGGTCAGTACGATTTTTTTTTTAAAACAATACTTTTACTCAGCAAGGATGCATTAAATTGATCAAAAGTGACATTAAAGATGGCTACATTACAAAAGATTTCTATTTTAAATAAATGCTGTTCTTTTGAACGTTCTATTAAATCAAAGAATCTTGAAATAAATGTATTATGTTTTCCACAAAAAAAAAAAATATTAAGCTTTCAACATTGATAATAATCAGAAACATTTCTTGAGCACCAAATCAGCATATTATAATGATTTTTGAAGGATCATGTGACACTGAAGACTGGAGCAATGATGCTGAAAATTCAGCTTTGATCACTGAAATAAATTACATTTTAAAATATATCAAAACAGAAAAGTTATTTCAAATTATAATAATATTTCATAATACTACTGCTTTTGCTTTATTTTTACTCTACTTTTCTGTATCAAATAAATGCAGCCTTTATTTGTTCAAAGGAATGCAATTAGGAAATTTTATATTATATATTATAAAAAAATATATATTATAAACCAAAACAACTTACATGTCACCAGGGCAATCCGGAGGTTGCTTGAGTCTTTCTCCTTTGATAAGATACTCATAGATTTCTGAGTTCTCCACCCCTGGGTAAGGTGTTTGACCTCTAGTCATGATCTCCCACATTGTCACACCAAATGCCCACTAAAAACACACACACGCGCAAAAAAAAAAAAAAAAAAAAAAATCTATCAGTACCAGCCCAAGTAAACTCATTAAAGAAATCATAAGCATTTTTGTTTTCAGATATTGTATGATTAAATTTAATTGTATGGTTTTATAGTACATTATTACATGGCTCGGTAACACTTTATAATAAATATACAGTAATAAAGTACTTACAAATCATTAAACTATTAGTTTATAGCAGAGGCGGACAGTAGAGTATTTTTATTATTTTATTTTTAAGTACATTTTTCAAGTGTCTACACTTTATCAGAGAGTTTTTCTTTGGAAAACTTTTACTTCACAACATTCCAAAACATAATATTTTACTTTTTACTAATTAAGTATTAAAAGTAAAAAAAATAATAAAATAAAATTTAAAAAAAACTTTTATTTTTGAAATATGCAGTAAAAAGTACGACATTATGCTTTGGAATGTAGTGAAGTAAAAGTTTTCCAAAAACAAAAAAACACTGATAAAGTACATATACTTGAAAAATGTACTTGAGTAGAAAGTAAAAATACTTCACTACTGTCCACCTGTTTATAGATTATTCATAGTTTACATATTGTAGTCTCTACATTGTTAATATATTACTAGGCTATACAGTGGGGAGAACAAGTATTTGATACACTGCCGATTTTGCAGGTTTTCCTACTTACAAAGCATGTAGAAGTCTGTAATTTTTATCATAGGTACTCTTCAACTGTGAGTGACGGAAAAAAATCCAGAAAATCACATTGTATGATTTTTAAATAATTAATTTGCATTTTATTGCATGACATAAGTATTTGATCACCTACCAACCAGTAAGAATTCCGGCTCTCACAGACCTGTTAGTTTTTCTTTAAGAAGCCCTCCTGTTCTCCACTCATTACCTGTATTAACTGCACCTGTTTGAACTCGTTACCTGTATAAAAGACACCTGTCCACACACTCAATCAAACAGACTCCAAACTCTCCACAATGGCCAAGACCAGAGAGCTGTGTAAGGACATCAGGGATAAAATTGTAGACCTGCACAAGGCTGGGATGGGCTACAGGACAATAGGCAAGCAGCTTGGTGAGAAGGCAACAACTGTTGGCGCAATTATTAGAAAATGGAAGAAGTTCAAGATGACGGTCAATCTCCCTCGGTCTGGGGCACCATGCAAGATCTCACCTCGTGGGGCATCAATGATCATGAGGAAGGTGAGGGATCAGCCCAGAACTACACGGCAGGACCTGGTCAATGACCTGAAGAGAGCTGGGACCACAGTCTCAAAGAAAACCATTAGTAACACACTACGCCGTCATGGATTAAAATCCTGCAGCGCACGCAAGGTCCCCCTGCTCAAGCCAGCACATGTCCAGGCCCGTCTGAAGTTTGCCAATGACCATCTGGATGATCCAGAGGAGGAATGGGAGAAGGTCATGTGGTCTGATGAGACAAAAATAGAGCTTTTTGGTCTAAACTCCACTCGCCGTGTTTGGAGGAAGAAGAAGGATGAGTACAACCCCAAGAACACCATCCCAACCGTGAAGCATGGAGGTGGAAACATCATTCTTTGGAGATTCTTTCTGCAAAGGGGACAGGACGACTGCACCGTATTGAGGGGAGGATGGATGGGGCCATGTATCGCGAGATCTTGGCCAACAACCTCCTTCCCTCAGTAAGAGCATTGAAGATGGGTCATGGCTGGGTCTTCCAGCATGACAACGACCCGAAACACACAGCCAGTGCAACTAAGAAGTGGCTCCGTAAGAAGCATCTCAAGGTCCTGGAGTGGCCTAGCCAGTCTCCAGACCTGAACCCAATAGAAAATCTTTGGAAGGAGCTGAAAGTCCGTATTGCCCAGCGACAGCCCCGAAACCTGAAGGATCTGGAGAAGGTCTGTATGGAGGAGTGGGCCAAAATCCCTGCTGCAGTGTGTGCAAACCTGGTCAAGAACTACAGGAAACGTATGATCTCTGTAATTGCAAACAAAGGTTTCTGTACCAAATATTAAGTTCTGCTTTTCTGATGTATCAAATACTTATGTCATGCAATAAAATGCAAATTATTACTTGAAAAATCATACAATGTGATTTTCTGGATTTTTGTTTTAGATTCCGTCTCTCACAGTTGAAGAGTACCTATGATAAAAATTACAGACTTCTACATGCTTTAAGTGGGCAAACCTGCAAAATCGGCAGTGTATCAAATACTTGTTCTCCCCACTGTATATAAATAGTGAGTTCTTTATTAATTGTCATTGTAATTAACACAATTATTATTGTTTAATTCGCTCGTAGTAAAGGAAAATAGTAAATAGTTCTCACTTTAGATTAGGTCACGGAAAATAGGCAAAATGCTATTAAGTGCTTTAAACCAACCTTTATTAGACATTAATTGCATTCATATTCAGTGTTCCTTAAAATGTTTACAAATACATTAAGCGCACACACACACACACACACACATATATATGGTTTACAGGGACTCTCCATAGGCGTAATGGTTTTTATACTGTACAAACTGTATATTCTCTCCCCTTACACTAACCCTACCACTAAACCTACCCATCACAGAAAAATATATAAAGGAACACTTAATACTAATGCAATTAATGTCTAATAAAGGTTGGTTTAAAGCACTAAATCAATGACATTTTCCATGATCTAATCTAAAGTGAGAAATATTTATGGTTAATAAGTTGCTAACAACAACAACGCATAAAAAAAACATCTTTACATATGAGCTAATTAAACAATAATAATGTGGTTAATTATAGTGACAATGAATGAAAAACTCACTATTTGTATTTAGCCTATAAATATATTAATAATGTAGAGACTACAATATATTAACCATCAATTAACTCTCAACTAATAGCCGAAAAGCATTATTTTCCTGTTATCACTGTAAAGCTACAAACCCGATTCCAAAAAAGTTGGGACACTGTACAAATTGTGAATAAAAAAGGAATGCAATAATTTACAAATCTCAAACTTATATTTTATTCACAATAGAATATAGATAACATATCAAATGTTGAAAGTGAGACATTTTGAAATGTCATGCCAAATATTGGCTCATTTTGGATTTCATGAGAGCTACACATTCCAAAAAAGTTGGGACAGGTAGCAATAAGAGGCCGGAAAAGTTAAATGTACATATAAGGAACAGCTGGAGGACCAATTTGCAACTTATTAGGTCAATTGGCAACATGATTGGGTATAAAAAGAGCCTCTCAGAGTGGCAGTGTCTCTCAGAAGTCAAGATGGGCAGAGGATCACCAATTCCCCCAATGCTGCGGCGAAAAATAGTGGAGCAATATCAGAAAGGAGTTTCTCAGAGAAAAATTGCAAAGAGTTTGAAGTTATCATCATCTACAGTGCATAATATCATCCAAAGATTCAGAGAATCTGGAACAATCTCTGTGCGTAAGGGTCAAGGCCGGAAAACCATACTGGATGCCCGTGATCTTCGGGCCCTTAGCAGCACTGCATCACATACAGGAATGCTACTGTAATGGAAATCACAACATGGGCTCAGGAATACTTCCAGAAAACATTGACGGTGAACACAATCCACCGTGCCATTCGCCGTTGCCGGCTAAAACTCTATAGGTCAAAAAAGAAGCCATATCTAAACATGATCCAGAAGCGCAGGCGTTTTCTCTGGGCCAAGGCTCATTTAAAATGGACTGTGGCAAAGTGGAAAACTGTTCTGTGGTCAGACGAATCAAAATTTGAAGTTCTTTTTGGAAAACTGGGACGCCATGTCATCCGGACTAAAGAGGACAAGGACAACCCAAGTTGTCATCAGCGCTCAGTTCAGAAGCCTGCATCTCTGATGGTATGGGGTTGCATGAGTGCGTGTGGCATGGGCAGCTTACACATCTGGAAAGGCACCATCAATGCTGAAAGGTATATCCAAGTTCTACAATACATCCAGACGTCGTCTCTTTCAGGGAAGACCTTGCATTTTCCAACATGACAATGCCAGACCACATACTGCATCAATTACAACATCATGGCTGCGTAGAAGGAGGATCCGGGTACTGAAATGGCCAGCCTGCAGTCCAGATCTTTCACCCATAGAAAACATTTGGCGCATCATAAAGAGGAAGATGCGACAAAGAAGACCTAAGACAGTTGAGCAACTAGAAGCCTGTATTAGACAAGAATGGGACAACATTCCTATTCCTAAACTTGAGCAACTTGTCTCCTCAGTCCCCAGACGTTTGCAGACTGTTATAAAAAGAAGAGGGGATGCCACACAGTGGTAAACATGGCCTTGTCCCAACTTTTTTGAGATGTGTTGATGCCATGAAATTTAAAATCAACTTATTTTTCCCTTAAAATGATACATTTTCTCAGTTTAAACATTTGATATGTCATCTATGTTGTATTCTGAATAAAATATTGAAATTTGAAACTTCCACATCATTGCATTCTGTTTTTATTCACAATTTGTACAGTGTCCCAACTTTTTTGGAATCGGGTTTGTACTTTGAAACAATATGTATTGTATAAAGTGATATATAAATAAAGGTGACTTGACTAATAGTTTGTTAATGATTTGTATTACTGTATACTTATTATAAAGGGTTACCCATGGCTCTCTGGGATACTAGATTCTGATTACTATATAATTTTGTGGTCAAATATTTTTTGACTGCTAAACTGTATAATTGACAGTTGTCCTGATTCCAATAAACTGATTTTTCTTACATAGTTCTGCTAGTTTCAAATCTCTCATATAACTCTGCCATCTTGTTCTTCTCTTATAATAAAATGGTTTACAACTAAAATCAATGTCATGTCCATTTATTTATTAATTGAGTAAATAACCACGTTGCTTCCCATTGGGGTCTGGCTATACCCTATGCAAAAATGATAAGATAACAGTATTATCTATTACTTAATATTATATTATCTTTAATATTATTTAATATTAAGTAATATTAAAGAAATAATGTATAAGACGAATGGTGTTCATTACCACATCACTCTGTGTTGTGTAGACATTGTCTGCCAGGCTTTCCAAAGCGATCCACTTCACAGGCAACTTAGAGACAGACCCTTGTCTATAGTAGTCGCCACTGTAGATTTTCTTTGAGAGACCAAAATCTGCTACACACACGCTCATGTTTTCATTCAACCTAAAAATAAAGACGCATTTGAGGGGAAATTTTACTGCAACTAGAGAGTTAACATAAAATGTTACTCATCATTTGGATAGTTTACATGCCCATCAGTAAATCATGTTCCGTTTACATAGCGCTGACTGAAAAAAAAAAACGCACATGCAGTTACGAGCAGCCAAATCCCTATGGATGATGTTTTTGTTGCTCAGATACTCCATCCCTCGAGCAATATCCAGCATGAACTGGATAAGAATCTGCTGAGAGAGGGTCTATAAAAAACAAGAGACAACTTTAGAACATCTACAAACATTACATGGAGGAATGGACCAAATAAATCTGTGTGAGTGTGTGAGGAAGTGACAGGAAAAGCGTACAAATGGTTCATCTCCGAGGCGTGACATGAGAAGAAATGTGTGGAGATCTCCATGTTTCATAAATGGCAGGATCACCATAGGAACAGGTAGCCGGTGCTGGGCTCTCCTGTGCAGACTCACACCTGTGGGAGTGAATTTGCAACCATGTTGAAGTAACATCTTCTAGTGAGTCCTGCTGGATAATATCCACGTAAAAATGGAAAGGAACTTCATTGACTTCACTTCAGTGATGTGAATTTGCCCCATATGTTAAAGCACATAGATTCTGAACCAAAGGCCTAGCAAGGAAAATATGTCCACTAACCAATAAGCGGAATGACATTGGGATGATGGAAGTCTTTCATATAGGCAGCCTCTTTCAGACATTGCTCAATGTCACTGGATGAGTTAATGTCAGCTGTAAGAGCACAGAGAGAGATGTATTAATGCACAGAAACAATGACAATACCATGGTTCACAGAGAGCCAACTGCTTATTAAACTAATAATTTTAGATGTACACTTACTTTTTAGGACTTTCACAGCAACCTTCTGCCCAGAGCTATTCTCCGATTTGAGAAAAGCTTCTCTCACAGAACCAAACTCACCTAGAAAACAATATTATTTTGACATTTTGACAGCAATGAACATAGTTTTTAATGGTAAAAACTCCAAAAAAATTTGCTGTTTGGATTTAAATAGGCAAATTCTTAAGGTCTATGACTGGATCATTATTGCAGTGATTATTATGTTTCTAGCATGTTACATGTTTGGCAACAGTTCTTCTAACCCTAACTGATGGAGTGTGTAGCTTTTAATTTCTTAAACAAACATGTAGGAAGACACATCATGGCCATATTCCAAGGTCTACCCTAACCCAGGATGACAATGTCAAGATTCATCAGGCTCAAATTGTGAAAGAATGATGAATGATTTAAGAATAAAAGAATGATTTCTTTTTCAGGCTCTTTCACAATTT
Source organism: Coreius guichenoti (assembly GCA_039654105.1). Lineage (NCBI taxonomy): Eukaryota > Metazoa > Chordata > Actinopteri > Cypriniformes > Gobionidae > Coreius > Coreius guichenoti. The sequence continues at coordinate 12,315,929 of CM077177.1, read as the reverse complement.
GAGCTTGATGAATCCTGACATTGTCATCCTGGAATATGGCCATGATGTGTCTTCCTACATGGTTGTTTAAGAAATGAAATGCTATACACTCATCAATGTTTTGGCTGGGCAGTGTGTGTATATATCTCATCACGGCACCTGTTAGTGGGTGGAATATATTAGGCAGCATGGAAACAGTATTCCCTGGTGGCTGTGGTACCACCCCACCTTGCAACTTACAGTATTTAAAGGATCTGCTGCTAACATCTTGGTGCCAGATACCACAGCACACCTTCAGGGGTCTAGTGGAGTCCAGGGACTCTAGTGCCCAGGGACTACAGTTGAAAATTAGCCAAGTTGGCTAAACTGGCACATTTACATAAATGTTTATTAATGTGCACTGTCCCTGTAACTCTAAACTGTGTAAATAAAATAAATAAATGCCTCGACGGGTCAGGGCTGTTTTGGCAGCAAAAGGGGGACCAACACAATATTAAGTCATAATGTTATGCCTGATCGGTGTGTGTGTGTGTGTGTGTGTGTGTATGTATATATGTGTATATATATATATATATATATATATATAAAAAAAATAAATAAATAAATAAAATACAAATATAAATATAACAGTCTCGTCACTTTAGGTCTTGTCCCAACAAAAAGAGACTAAAATGAGCATCCAAGTCATAATGTACCTTTTCCAAGCATTCGTCCCAGAGTTAAGAGCCTTTCAGAGATGAGAACATCCTGTAACTTGGCCTTCAAATCACTGTTGATTCCTAGACTGTCCACTAGAGGGATACATAGTCAAAATTCATCATTTCCTGTCAAACAAGTACTGTAGGATGTCAATGGTGCAGTCATGTGCACTTACATGTGGATTCGGGGAGCTCAGGGAACTGCCTGTTGAAGGACCTAGCAGCTGTAAAGGAAACTGGTACTTCTGTTCCTGGAGCTGCGAATGCAGACCTGCAAACAAAACAAATTTGACAAAATTACCCATATTTCACGGTCTTAAAAGACATCTTAGAAATGCATTTTACCACAAACTAACCAACAAAAGCAAAACACACAAACTACATCATGACTAAAACTGAAAAAAATGGATTTAAAGTTCTTGGACTACAAACTGGATGTCCAATTTTCATTTATTTTGAGCATAATTGATACAAACTTGACTGTGAAAGTCTAAGAGACCAGATTTCAGTCATATTCCAGACAAAATGTTTAGTTACTGCATTTTGGTCAGCAAATATGTTAATACCTACATACCCAAACTGGGTCTCTTTGCCTCTGTTGCGTACCAGTACAATCAATAGGAGTCCCACCATGGTGGCCACAAGAAGGCCGAAAAGAAGCCCCACCCACATGTGGCCCCTCTGGGTCTGAGCCTGTATAGCTGAAAAGACACAACGAGAGTGCTAATCAACACTTCTGCTCAAAAGTGCCTGAAGCTACACCATTCCTGCATAATGAGCAGTAAATACACACACTGGCTCTTAGAGTGATGCATTATGTGAAAATGCAGTCACAAAAAAAGCTCCAGTGACTGCAGAAATCCTGATTTCAAAAGGCAGGGGGGCAGACAGTGGACAAACCTGACACGGGCATCACAAGAACAGGCTGACTCCATGGGCCACATCCTGCCTTTGTGCACGCAGCAACCTGGAAGGTGGCGTTAAAGAATCGCCCTGCACCCGAGAGACGGGCAACGTTGTCCTTAAACAGTAAGGGATCCTATAGAGACAGAAAACAAAATATGCATAAAGGTTAAGGGTGGGTAGTGTAGCTCTCTTGACTATTATCAGTAACAGGAAAAAGATGAATAATTATTTATATAGTTCTTTATACAATACAACTCATTTCAAAGCAGCTTCACAGTAATAAACTGGAACCGTTCACACCAAAGTAACGATAACTATAAAGTTAATAAATCATTCTTTCTAATTCTATATGAATAATGGAGATGACACCAACTGTAATGATAATGACACAGGAGGAGGATATCTTTGAAATCACTTTCAGAACGATTTTTTTTCCCAGCTGATGAACAATAGGGATGTGACGGTGAGGAAATTTTCCCACCGTTTAACTGATGTGTGACAACACCGGTAATACCGGTATCACCGGCGGGGGCTTTTAAATCACTAATTCTAAACTGAAAGTAAAAATCCACACAGCCGCCTGGGCATTCATAACGGTACGGTGCGGAGCAAAGCGAGTGTTTTCAATTAATTCTTAGGGAAGTTAAGCTTCTATAGGCATGAACTGAAAATGCACCAGTGGACACGCACCATGAATGACAGTGCGGCCGTGAATGAATGACTGTGCGGCCGTGCGCATTTTTCTTTCGGTATAGAATTAGCGCCAATTCGGGGGTGAGTTGCTTGAATTGTGGGTTCATTAGCCTATTATTCTTAATGAAAAACACAACAACAAATCAGTATAATGACAAACTCACTTAAATAGACGCTTTTACATTTCGCTTTAAAACCAAATCTTCTGCGATCATCTTGTCAATCATCTCCTCACTCTGACTCCTGCTGCGTTTGTGCTGCGACTCTTCAGCTCACACTGTATTAAGCAGACACGTTCAGTTTTTAATTGTAGTGTCTGTTCTCTAACTGAACTAAATGATTTTATTACTATACAAATCAAAACGATGGTGGGTAACCGGTGTTTCGCGGTAGTAACACCGACTATCACAGCAAGCCTAATGAACAATAAAAACATTGACAGCCAATCAGAATCCATCCTGCTTTAAAAAGGTTGAGTATTTAAAGTGGCAGACGACATAACTGCAGCACGTGCTTATAATAAACTGAACATTATTGCTCTTGGTGTGAACAGGCCTTTAAATGTTCCAAAATTCATCAATCAAGAAACTTAATTTTCAGCTCTAAAGTAGCTCTACAGAAGACACTGTCATCATCCAGCTCAATACAGATTTAGGGCCCTATCATACACCCGACGCAATGTGACGCCAGGCGCGACGCAAGTGTTTTTTGCTAGTTTCAGCCAGATGCAGTTATCATTTTCACGTCCAGCGCCACGTTATTTAAATAGCAAATGCACTCGCGCCCATCTGTTCGCCCATGGGCGTGCTGGTCTGAAAGCAAGGCGTGTTCAGGCGCATTGTTGGCGCGTTGCTATTTTGAGGCAACTGAAAACGACTGCGCCATTGACTCACAAAAACCTGGTCTAAAGTCAATAACGCAGTATTTTTTGTGTTATTTAAAGGGCGCGTTAGTAATACTGCTTATTACACACAGGGACGCACAGCAGTACACAAACATTTTTAAATATTAAAAATAAAAGGATTCCTCTCTGGAGAAGCATTCATGATGACACTCTGATTGGTTTATTGTACATTACACCCAAAACACACCCATGACTCATTAAAAGACTAGGTACAACCCTTTTGGACCATGGGCCTGGCACGCTGACCGTTTTTTTCTGTCTTTAAACTAGCAAAAGTGGTTTCGGACACGCCCTAAGTGCGCCATGTGCTTCAGACCATGCACTCAGATCATTAAAATAGGGCCCTTAGTGTTAAATCAGTTCAATAACAGTGTCAGTGTCAGTCTTCCTTTATAATAATGTACCTGACTCTCTCCTCCCTGGTTCCACTGCACTTTATATGCCAGTAAGCTTCCACGAAGCTCCTCCTGTTCCAGTGCCGCCCAGGACAGAGTGAGCTGCTGCTCGCTGAGTTCAAAGGTAAAGTTCTTTGGAGCTGCTGATGGTGCTGTGTACCAAAGATATGAAAACAGTAAAAAAGGCAGCATGCAGAGGGTCAATTGCCACTGTACAGACAAAAGTACGAGTCAAACGCCTCTGCACGACAATAAATGATGTCACAGGCCCAGCTGGAATTTGTTCACATTTTCTCCACTGATTTGGAGGAGAAAAAAACCTTTGGAATCCGTGTAATGGATTTTAGGTGGAGAGGAGAGTAATAGACTTTTATTTATAGTGGATAAAAATGAAAAATAAAATGACGTGCCAGTAAACCAAATTCATTTAAAATAGTTTTAATGAATGCTTTGGCCAGTAGGTGGCAGAATACAGGACTCTGTATGTGGCAGCAGTGCATTGATATGGATTGGGGACACGCACAATGGTGCATTGTACCACTCAGCCTGGAATCTACTGGACTGCAGCCAGTGCTACCAGTTTACAAACATGCAAAGAGGGTCAGAAACCCCCTCTGCTCCTCAAACCCATCCATCAGCTCCTCCCCTTCCAGACCCCCTTGCCCCAGGCATCTGGCCAGAACCAGCTCTCTGGGCTGTTTGTTTACTTCCAACCCATCAAAACGGTTTTATTTCCGATGGAATGTTAAAAACGTTAGTCACTAATGACTGTCCTTCTCAGAACTTTGAACTATAACAGTTTGGAATTAAATGTGTCAGCTTCAATTATCCCTCCTTGATCCAAACATAGTAATTTAGTGATGTATGCAGCAACCATGTTGTAGAGAACTTTAAGCTTCCTTTGAGATGGATCTGAATTCTACAAATGTTACGTCCTTCCTTCCTTCCTCTCTTTTTTGTACCTCAACATTCTTCATACAGACACATAGTATGGGATGACCAGATCAAATTTCAAATGAAGAAAAAAAAAAAAATGGTAACACTTTATTTTGATAGTCCACTTTAGACATTCTGCTAACTATAAGTAACTTTTCGATTACATGTCAACTAGCAGTCATTACTAGAGTATTAGTAGACTGTCTGCTTCAAGTGTTAACTTATTTTACTAACACTATACCTTACTTAATAGTCTAATAAGAGTTAGTTGATGTAGTTGTAAATTAGTGAGAGTTAGTTGACATGTAGTTTCAAAAGTTACTTACTACTTAGAATTACTTATTCTACTTATAGTTAGCAGAATGTCTAAAGTGAACTATCAAAATAAAGTGTAACCAAAAAATGTATTAAAAAAAAAATACTTTTTTAATTGTCATGTCACAATGTTCCCTTAAATGGTCCTAAAAATAGGCTTAATTTTCAAATGTTAACATGAGTTACGAACTTTCTAACCAATGAATTTGAGATTTCCAACAGTGTACATGTATTTCAGGGGAATCTGCCTTCAAATAGTTTACTTATAGTCAGCATATTAAGCTGGGGTGGGTTATTTTAACATCAAGAAACTTACATCACCAAAACCTATTTTATAGAGACTGCACTCATAAAGAACAATTTGTATACAAATAAACATTTTAATAATTAAAGAGATATATTATATAAATAATTATTAAAAGGAATAATAAAAAAAAAAAAACATTTTGATCAAATACCCTGATATTTGCAGGTTTTTCATGTCTGTGGGAACCTTACCATTCTCAAACAGTAGAGCATGGAACAAGCTATGCCAAGGTCATGGGTTCGATTCCCAAGGAATGCAAGAGCTGATCAAATGTTTACTTTGAATACAATGTAAGCTGCTTTGGATAAACGTGTCTGGCCAAAATGCATGAATGCAAATGCAAATGTCTGTAATTTCGTCAACAGCAATGCTTTTCAAGCTAAAAAGCCATTTATGTTAATTTGACTAACAGAAAGAAATAGCATGCATGCATAACATTATTATCTTATCTAATGTTTCACTTACCTGCCTCTGGAGTGTGAAAGTCCACCCAGGGAGAGAAGGGGGAAGAGCCCACCTCATTATCACACCGGATTCTCACACTGTAATTTGAGTAACTGCTGAGCCCCTCAAACACATGCTGGAAGGGAGGAACTACAACATCCAGATCAGGAAGTTTTACCTTCTTTCCAGATCCCTTTGAAACCTAGAAATGGATTACAGGCAGATATTCATTTTTGTTTAAGTTTACAGATTTGAATCCTGAGAATTTAGATAGAAACTACATTTGCTAACTCTTTATTTAAAGAGATTCCTAAAACTGTTTACATGCTAAATGCTTTCTCAAAAGAGCAGTGAGACTGGTTTGTTTTTACAGATGACTTGCTCTTCTCCAGATGTCTGTTTAAAAGTAGTCCTTATGACTTGTGAGCAGTGTAAAATATTCTTCCTAACATCTGCCATGTGTTACACAGGAGGAAGAAAATGATACGGGTTTGGAATGACAAGAGGGTGAATAAATTATCTTAATTTTGGGGTGAACTATTCCTCTAACAATCAAGCACTAAGACTGTATGGCCATATGAACAACATGAGGAAATGAACAGAAAAAGGCATGCAATTATGTCAAACACTATATAGTAACGTGTATACCTGTAAAGTGCAGGTGGAAAGCTGTGAGTGCCCAGTGAAACCTGGGCTCCATGTTACGGTTATATTAAGATCAGACACATGATGTACCTTCACATCCTGGGGGGAATCAGGACGGACTGCACATAACAATCATATTTAAAGAAAAACATTAGAACAACAACATATTTATCTACTTTCTGCAAGCAGCCTTTTGTGCGGTTGTGTTTGTATGGATGCCGTTTTATGATGGATTACTGTCAAAAAAAACCCCAACAACTAATTTTGAATTTTGAATGCAATTATGCTGAACTACAGCAATAAAAGTTGTGTAAGTGGGAAGTAAAAACACTGCGTGATGTCTCACCTTTAATGAGCACTGTGCCCGTGCGTGACACGGAGATGCCTCGAGCGTTCTTGGCCTCACAGTAAAACTTTATACTGTCATTTACACCTGGTTGAGCAAATGAGAAACAAATCAATGTGGTCAGCACATCACAGGGTACTGAATATCTTAAGATAAGTATGCAAAAATGCATATTAAATGGGTGAAATATCATGAAGCATGTCAAGAACACTGTTTTTATGACGATTAAAATAAATACATTTTAAAATACTAATATATTTTAAATATACAAAACATGATATATATATATATATATATACACACTCACCTAAAGGATTATTAGGAACACCTGTTCAATTTCTCATTAATGCAATTATCTAATCAACCAATCACATGGCAGTTGCTTCAATGCATTTAGGGGTGTGGTCCTGGTCAAGACAATCTCCTGAACTCCAAACTGAATGTCAGAATGGGAAAGAAAGGTGATTTAAGCAATTTTGAGCGTGGCATGGTTGTTGGTGCCAGACGGGCCGGTCTGAGTATTTCACAATCTGCTCAGTTACTGGGATTTTCACGCACAACCATTTCTAGAGTTTACAAAGAATGGTGTGAAAAGGGAAAAACATCCAGTATGCGGCAGTCCTCTGGGCGAAAATGCCTTGTTGATGCTAGAGGTCAGAGAAGAATGGGCCGACTGATTCAAGCTGATAGAAGAGCAACTTTGACTGAAATAACCACTCGTTACAACCGAGGTATGCAGCAAAGCATTTGTGAAGCCACAACACGCACAACCTTGAGGAGGATGGGCTACAACAGCAGAAGACCCCACTGGGTACCACTCATCTCCACTACAAATAGGAAAAAGAGGCTACAATTTGCACAAGCTCACCAAAATTGGACAGTTGAAGACTGGAAAAATGTTGCCTGGTCTGATGAGTCTCGATTTCTGTTGAGACATTCAGATGGTAGAGTCAGAATTTGGCGTAAACAGAATGAGAACATGGATCCATCATGCCTTGTTACCACTGTGCAGGCTGGTGGTGGTGGTGTAATGGTGTGGGGGATGTTTTCTTGGCACACTTTAGGCCCCTTAGTGCCAATTGGGCATCGTTTAAATGCCACGGCCTACCTGAGCATTGTTTCTGACCATGTCCATCCCTTTATGACCACCATGTACCCATCCTCTGATGGCTACTTCCAGCAGGATAATGCACCATGTCACAAAGCTCGAATCATTTCAAATTGGTTTCTTGAACATGACAATGAGTTCACTGTACTAAAATGGCCCCCACAGTCACCAGATCTCAACCCAATAGAGCATCTTTGGGATGTGGTGGAACGGGAGCTTCGTGCCCTGGATGTGCATCCCACAAATCTCCATCAACTGCAAGATGCTATCCTATCAATATGGGCCAACATTTCTAAAGAATGCTTTCAGCACCTTGTTGAATCAATGCCACGTAGAATTAAGGCAGTTCTGAAGGCGAAAGGGGGTCAAACACAGTATTAGTATGGTGTTCCTAATAATCCTTTAGGTGAGTGTATATATATATATATATATATATATATATATATATATATATATATATATATAAAAAATCTCTCATCATCTTACATTTCATAAAGTTGATTGGTGACGAACATGAAGCAGGGCAACAACTCACTGCATATAGCCTATAGAATGGAGTTAAAATGCCCCTAAAATTCAAGATATCAAGGCAGAAATGCCCCTGTATGAGTCTCATATTTATATCATGATATAGTTAAGCAACACCACGAGTAACAGCGCTGTATCACACAAGTGCTGTTTTTGTCCCAAATAGCACGAGAGTGCTAATGCCAAATAGCACACCAACAGTGGGCACGTGAGCATCAGAACTGGACCATGGAGCAATGGAAGAAGGTGGCCTGGTCTGATGAATCACGTTTTCTTTTACATCACGTGGATGGCCGGGTGCGTGTGTGTCGCTTACCTGGGGAACACATGGCACCAGGTTGCACTATGGGAAGAAGGCAAGTCAGCGGAGGCAGTTTGATGCTTTGTGCAATGTTCTGCTGGGAAACCTTGGGTCCTGCCATCCATGTGGATGTTACTGTCCATGTGGACACGTACCACCTACCTAAGCATTGTTGCAGACCATGTACACCCTTTCATGGAAACGGTATTCCCTGGTGGCTGTGGCCTCTTTCAGCAGGATAATGCGCCCTGCCACAAAGCAAAAATGGTTCAGGAATGGTTTGAGGAGCACAACAACAAGTTTGAGGTGTTGACTTGGCCTCCAAATTCCCCAGATCTCAATCCAATCGAGCATCTGTGGGATGTGCTGAACAAACAAGTCCGATCCATGGAGGCCCCACCTCGCAACTTACAGAATTTAAAGGATCTGCTGCTAACATCTTGGTGCCAGATACCACAGCACAACTTCAGGGGTCTAGTGGAGTCCACGCCTCGACGGGTCAGGGCTGTTTTGGCAGCAAAAGGGGGACCAACACAATATTAGGTCATAATGTTATGCCTGATCGGTGTATTATAGTAATTGCAATAACTAGGTACTACTAACCCTGAACCTACCCCTAAACCAATGTAGTTACCTTATATTAACCAGTACTTTCTTAGGTAAATACACGTACTGTAAAATAAAGTGCAACCAAAATTTTAATTGCTTGACAGCCTATTCATCATTTCATTATATTCATGAGTGAATCAGAAAGTTTTTTTTTATAACTCTAAGAGAATAGACAAAAAAACATTCTGATGTCTCAACTTGCCTCATGAACAAGGACATGACAGCTGTGACATTGTTTTAAATGATGACAGAGCTATCTGTCCTCTATAAACCAATAAAGGCCCAGTTTTCAACTCTGAGTGAGTCACAAACTCATTTTTGCTAAAGGTGCAAGTGGCTGATAATAGGAACATGACACATAGTCTTACGCAGACTTAATGATTTCTAAGCATATGCTGTTAAAATGGAAAGTTTACTTTACTGGGCTTTACCACACTAACAGCATTGATTACTATAATGCATTCCCTCACAGAACAAGAGATCCAGTTACAAAACGTAAAGGCAGGAAACTGGCTTTGACATTATCCACTAACAGGAGGCTTTTTCTCCACAAGAACATGAGAAATATAAACATCTCAGATACCTCTTACACAGCAAAATATTTTCGTTAAAAAGTTATTTTGTTGGTTCTGTTAAAAAACTAAGACTGTAAAACTGTAAAAAACGGATCACTTTGATAGTTCAATAAATGAGACATACCAAAAATATTCACAAAGTCACCCTGTTGCTATAAATCTCTCACAACCCTATGTAATATTACACTATTTACATGTAAGCACAAACTTGTCCTACTGGAAACATCACACTGTTCATCTATCTACAAAGTCACCCAACCCACTGAAAGCAACCAGTGATCATTTCTACATTTTATCTGCATAGTATATCACCTCACAGAAGATTCGAAAGAGGATATATGAATCTTAGATATTTCACATGATGTTTCATAAAGTTATTAATATATTACTGAAACTGTTTGGTGTTATGAGCAAAATAACTTACATGGAATATTTAATATAGGAGAGTTTCCAGAGCAGTATTGGGGAGTAACTAACACTTAGTAACTAACTCAACTAACTAACTAGCGGCGCTACTAACTTGACTAAATTTACTGTAGCGTAAGAGTAGCTCAGGTAGTTGTGTAGTGTGAGAAAACATTATATACTTGTTTTTGTGTCACATTATTTTCTGAATACTATAATCGAACACAATCTACTAGAATGTCAAAATCAATGCCCACAACTTGTTCTTTTGTTTTAGATACTAAACGTTTAAGGTAACTAAATTAAAGCGAGGGAACAAATTATTATGTATATCTGGTTTTATAGATATATTATACATTTCTCTCTATATGTAATAGATATATTTTTATAGATGTATTTTTTTCCTCCAGCATGTCACATGTGGGCTCCGATGCATTATGTTAAAAGTTTATAGCTTATATTTGCTAAAGAGTAGTTGAACTAAACCGTTGAACTTGAATGGGGGAAGATTGCAATGCTCATCATGGTGACTGCTGGAAAGGAAGTAACACTTTTTCACTTTAAAGTGCCAATCACTTGATTAGCATATGGGATCAGCTTGTTTCTGTGACATGTATGTGTATTAGCTGGACTAAAAATACCTAAACCTAAATATTTTAGCCTGATTTGAGCAAACGATTTGAACATACAGTATGCTGACATTTATTATTTGGATTTTGCTTTATAAATCAACAGAAATGGTAAACAGTTTTGAAAATTTTAGGAGTTGCATGACTAGAAAGGCTGCCTGGTGGGTGTTGAGTGAATTGCCTGTCCCAGCATGTGCACGCAACAGGAAGTAAGTGTCCTCAATGCACACTTTAATGCACAAAATACTTCAGAGCGGTATTAGAATTGCATCATAAATGCAAAATCCAAATTATAAATGTCAACATACTATATGTTCAAATCATTTGCCCAAATGAGGCTAAGCATATCCCATCATTCATTCAGAATTGCAAGAAAAGTAAAACGTAAAGTGCTGCACATTTTATTGGTACAGAGATGAGTATGTGTATTTTGTAAAATGCTTGCAACTTCTTTTTATTCACTTAATTAGAAGCATCACAATTACTTAAATTGTGGGAATATTGAACACACATTTAGAAGTTAATTTTAGGGTGATTTCTCACTGGAAGTTTAGTTCGAAACGGGGCACGTTTCACATAAAAAATTGGTAACGTGAAAGCTGTCATGCCCGAGACTAACTTGTAGGAGGTGGTCTGAGATCGGTTGCAATAGGACAGTGGCTTGATTCGTGTGAATGTGAAAGCAACTCGCACATGGGTGCACACTAGTTCAGGAAGTAAAGTAGCCTGCGCATGCCTTTTAGCTGATGATGACGTCACTAATTAAAACAAAGCACATGTAGGTGATGATTTACTTTGGATACGAGCGAGACTGAGCATGTGATCAGAGCGGCAAATAAATGGCTTGCAATCCACTGTTTCCTTAAAAGAGTCTTGTTTGCAAGACTTCATGCGATGCACATACAGCAAACCCAAGTGTCGTTCACTCTGCTGCACATAATAGCACCAAATTAATACAAAACACAATATATTCACCCACGATCTGTTTTCTATCATGTTTGTGATGACATAAGATGAGCGCAAATGCACCAGGGTTTGAAAGAATCTAATGAGTGTGAAACCAGACCAACGCTGCGTGGGGCATCAAGTGAAACCAGACCAACGCTGCGTGGGGCATCAGGAACAATCACTCTCGGACCGCACCAAACGTGCCCAGTGTGAAAGCCCCCTTAAAGTGGAAAGTAATCAGCTTGCATTATGCATTATTGCATTATTAAACATTATGTTGTAAGTGTGTCCCATTGGTTAATCAAATGTTTTACGCACACTTGCGGTCTTCACGCCCACTTGAACACTTGGGCCAAATACCGGAAATATGTCATGCAAGTAGACAAGTGGTCAAAAGACCGCAAGAGTGGGTATTGGGACAGGCCCTTGGTGTCTCTCACCTTTAACAAAGAGAACTGAGGGGGAGGGCATGAAATCACCCTTCTGTTCGTCTCCCAGCCACCACAACACCTCCACAGGTTCTGGAGGACCTGATGCAGCACACGTCAGGTTGAAGGGCTCCCGTGCAAATGCAGCTACATCCTCGGGTTCCACCACAAAATGAGGCACACCTTAAAAATATGAGCAGTAAGAGGCAAAAAGTGTAGTGTTTGCATTAAAGGAACAAGATATTATCTGAGAAATACATTACTTGAAGGATTCAGAAGAAATAAAATGACACACCTTCGACTGTAATCCAAGCAGGCTCAGAGGAAATGATCGTGCCGTGATATTCAACTTCACACCAGTACTTCCCGGCATCTTGTTGCTGCACGGATTTAACACTAAAGACAAAGAAACACTCAGATTAGACACTCTTCAAAGGGTTAAATCAACCACAAATTAAAATTGTGTCATTTACACAACCTCATGTTGACAGGGGTAATGCATTACAAGTAACGCGAGTTAAGTAATCAGATTGCCTTTTTCAACTGCTAAATTAACTACTGCATTACTTAAATTTACAACAAAATATCGGAGTTACTTTTTTCAAATAAGTAATGCAAGTTACTTTGTTTTCCCATTTATTGACTGACAGCTCTCCTGTCCCCATGTTGAGAAATCTGGAGTAAGTGCAGAGGCGTTGTGTGCGCTGTGTTTGAACATGATGGATACTGTAGCTCTAGGCTAAATGCGAGCATGCATTTACTCATCTCACTTGCACTAACATAGAAGTAACATAACTCATTACTTTCCATAAAAAAGTAACTAAGTAGTTGAGTTTTTTAGGGAGTAATTCAATATTTAGGGAATTTTTTAGAAAGTAGTGCATTCCTTTTAAAGGTAGCTTTCCCCAACACTGCTCACCAAATGAGCTTCAAGCTAAAATGCAAATATTCACATTGTTATTGAACTAAAATGAGCTGAATAATGACACTATCGTCTTTTTAGAGCTGTTGTACAGCTGAAATTGTATTCCTTTCATAACTGAAAAACATTGCAACATTATTACTGTTATTTTCCTGTATTACCGTGGCGCTGTTTTGAAACAATCTGTATTCGTATAAAGTGCTATATAAACAAACGTAATTTGACTTGACATAGACTTAGAAAAGAGCAAATCCCACAACTCTGTCTAAAAATGATCATGAAATAATGCCACAGTCTCAAAGTTTTACAACTATACGAGAGCCAGTCAGTCTGAGAGTTCTGAGATTTATGTAGACAAAGGTCAGTTGCGCAACAAACGGCATGAATTGCATTCATATAAAAAAAAAAAAGCATGACGTATACACTTGTTTACAACTATGACACCCACCAAGTGAAACTAGACATTTATAGATTATGCTGGCAGCATGGCATTCAACGAGGAAACGTGACGCCTATAATTCACTAAGCCAGTGAATTCTCTCTCTACTGTTTGTTATCCTCTTTAGCCTAATCTTACAGCAAGGCAGCACTTTCAAAAGCAAATTTCCACCCAAACTGTGTTTAGTCTAAGACTGGCCTAAAACAGCATCTAACATGGACTGTGTCACAACACGTGCAAAAGATTATCAGCATTGACAGCGTTCAGTAAAGCAAGCTCATGTTACTAATGTCTGCATTACTGCATTATACATCTGCATTACTCATTGTCTTCTACCACATTCCAATCAGAAGGGGCTGCATTTACCTGACTGCTCAACAAAGCTGTAAATGATCTCCAAAGGTTGCTATAGTGTGACACACTGTTTGAGAGCTTTAGTATTATATATATATATATACACACACTCACCTAAAGGATTATTAGGAACACCTGTTCAATTTCTCATTAATGCAATTATCTAATCAACCAATCACATGGCAGTTGCTTCAATGCATTTAGGGGTGTGGTCCTGGTCAAGACAATCTCCTGAACTCCAAACTGAATGTCAGAATGGGAAAGAAAGGTGATTTAAGCAATTTTGAGCGTGGCATGGTTGTTGGTGCCAGACGGGCCGGTCTGAGTATTTCACAATCTGCTCAGTTACTGGGATTTTCACGCACAACCATTTCTAGAGTTTACAAAGAATGGTGTGAAAAGGGAAAAACATCCAGTATGCGGCAGTCCTGTGGGCGAAAATGCCTTGTTGATGCTAGAGGTCAGAGGAGAATGGGCCGACTGATTCAAGCTGATAGAAGAGCAACTTTGACTGAAATAACCACTCGTTACAACCGAGGTATGCAGCAAAGCATTTGTGAAGCCACAACACGCACAACCTTGAGGCGGATGGGCTACAACAGCAGAAGACCCCACCGGGTACCACTCATCTCCACTACAAATAGGAAAAAGAGGCTACAATTTGCACGAGCTCACCAAAATTGAACAGTTGAAGACTGGAAAAATGTTGCCTGGTCTGATGAGTCTCGATTTCTGTTGAGACATTCAGATGGTAGAGTCAGAATTTGGCGTAAACAGAATGAGAACATGGATCCATCATGCCTTGTTACCACTGTGCAGGCTGGTGGTGGTGGTGTAATGGTGTGGGGGATGTTTTCTTGGCACACTTTAGGCCCCTTAGTGCCAATTGGGCATCGTTTAAATGCCACGGCCTACCTGAGCATTGTTTCTGACCATGTCCATCCCTTTATGACCACCATGTGCCCATCCTCTGATGGCTACTTCCAGCAGGATAATGCACCATGTCACAAAGCTCGAATCATTTCAAATTGGTTTCTTGAACATGACAATGAGTTCACTGTACTAAAATGGCCCCCACAGTCACCAGATCTCAACCCAATAGAGCATCTTTGGGATGTGGTGGAACGGGAGCTTCGTGCCCTGGATGTGCATCCCACAAATCTCCATCAACTGCAAGATGCTATCCTATCAATATTGGCCAACATTTCTAAAGAATGCTTTCAGCACCTTGTTGAATCAATGCCACGTAGAATTAAGGCAGTTCTGAAGGCGAAAGGGGGTCAAACACAGTATTAGTATGGTGTTCCTAATAATCCTTTAGGTGAGTGTATATATATATATATATATATATATATATATATATATATATATATATATATATATATATATATATATATATGTGTAATTTAATCCTTTGATGGCAAAGCTGAATTTCCAGCATCATTACTCCAGTCTTCAGTGTCACATGATCTTTCAGAAATCATTCTAATATGCTGATTTTCTGCTCAAGAAACATTTCTTATTATCATCATCAATAATTAACAATAATAATTACAGTTCTGAAAACAGTTGAGCTGTTGATTTTTGTGCTCCTTAATACTTTTTTCAGCTTTCTTCGATGAATAGGAACGTTCACAATATGCATTTATTTGAAATAGAAATCTTTTGTAACATTGTATGTGTCTTTACTGTCACTTTTGGTCAATTTAATGAGCCCCTGCTGAATAAAAGTATTAATTTCTTATAAAACAAAATCTTACTGCCCTCAAACTTTTGAATGTAGTGTATCCTAAACTATCCTGGTTAAGTTCAGGAATCGAAAAAGAAGAGCCTGACACGCTGTTCGATCACAAAACATAGTAGGCTATTCACATCCAATTTCATATTGTGCTCAAGAATGAACTTACAAATGGTTGAAAATAATCTTGTATAAAGGTCAGAGACTAGCTACAGTATCAAATTTTAGTCCTTGATAAAGTGTATTCATCTTTCTTGGTGTCTTTTACCATACAGACAGTAATGAATGTGATCATATGACTTTGGAGTTACAGTGGTATCCAACAAAAAAGTACAAACAATTGTTCTGGTGTTCTAGCTCTGCACCCACACTGTGATAAAAAATAAAAAATGATACTGATAGAGACACTGAGCAACAACCTCAAGGCCATGACAACTGGACAAACTCCCTTTTAGACAAAACATGTAAATGACAAAGATTTTTTGCTTACTTTTCCAAGCCAAAATAGTCTACCCACAAGTCTCTTATTATATTCTGGTGTCTATATGGCTCCAGCCCCTCCTTTAAAGGCAGGGCAGGCAATTTTTTTATAAACACTTTTTGTTACACTGCTTCAAACTCTCTTGACATCCTGATAGCAATCAATAATAGAAGTGGTCTAAATATTAAAACATGTACACATATCTTCTGTGGAAGTCTCAGGACCAAAAATGATAGGAATGATCGGTCCGAATGCAATGATAGGATGTCCTACCTGCTTGTCAACATATGTATTTCCATACCACCATGCACCTGCTCACGCAGAGATCACGTCATCAGCGCGTTTTGTAAGGCTATGCAGAGTTTTAGACAATCAGTCACCAAGCGCCACAAACAAACAGCAGCCATCTTTTACAGTTTATCCTGAACCAAAGCAACGAGCTTATGCTGTGCTCATGCCATGACGTAACCGTAATTAAGAGATGGCAACCCATGATGTTCTACTCTGAGCTGTTAGACATTCACTGTAATGTTCTATGTCAACACTATCAACGCCGAAATTAATCTGCAGCAGTCAGGTGGTAGAAGCTCTTTAAGTTGTTCACGTTCATTATTATTGTCATGTTATGTGCTTTGAGACAAGGCGATAACCATGTCTTGAACATTGGAGGGGGGCAAAGGTTTTTTTTTGGTTGTAGTTTTTTTTTTAAGGGGGGGTTGGGGGGTCTTTTTATTTAAAGAAATTAAGTAATTAGAGGATTAAAAGGAATTTAAGAGAATAAAGAAAAAATAATGGTAAAAGAAGTTCCTGGTCTAATTATAGCCTATATATTTGCGAAGTAATCCATTTAAACTCTTTGCAAATAATATTTTATTTAAAAATATGCACACATTCACTCTTGTTTGTATGTCTAATATGTAAAAAAAAACAAAAAAAAAAAACACCCTTCTTGTCTTGTTACATTCAGTTATAATAATAATTAATTTGTTACATTTATATAGTGCTTTTCTGGGTACTCAAAGCGCTTTACATGGAAGGGGGGAATCTCCTCAACCACCACCAATGTGCAGCATCCACCTGGATGATGCGACGGCAGCCATATTGCGCTAGAACGCCCACCACACACCAGCTTATTGGTGGAGAGGAGACAGAGTGATCATGAAGCCAATCAGTATATGGGGATTATTAGGAGGCCATGATGGACAGAGGCCAATGGGCAAATTTGGCCAGGATGCAGGGGTTACACCCCTAGTCTTTTTCCGAAGGACATCCTGAGATTTTTAATGACCACAGAGAGTCAGGACCTCGGTTTAACGCCTCATCCGAAGGACGGTGCTTGTTACAGTATAGTGTCCCCATCACTATACTGGGGCGTTAGGAGCCACACAGACCACAGGGTGAGCACCCCCTGCTGGCCTCACTAACGCCTCTACAAATGAATGACATCATTTAAACGATAGCATATTTTCAATTCAAAATGGCGAAATTACATTTAAAAAGTTGAATAGTTTGCATCACTGTATGTTACTGTGGGTCATTAAACATATCCATTGTAAAACAGTATATTTAGCTATTAGCTACGTATATCTTATCATGCACGCACTCTTTCACTGTAAAAACTAAAATCTTTAGAATTCACACTCATCTTTGGTAAACATTAAGCCCTGCATTCTTTGATCTGATTGGCCATCATTTTGACATTGGCGAGCGCTGTTAGACTGCTGAGGCAGACCAGCCTAAAAATGTAACTTTTTAAACGGTCTGACAACAAACAACAAACAGAGCGGTGTGTAATGGAGAACAACATTAAGAAATATCATATATTGGGGGGGACAATTTGGCCATTTGCAATTATTGGGGGGGGGGGAGACTTGTGGGGGGGACTCCTATGGTGGTTATGGCCCTGCTTTGAGAGAGACGTGGTAATTTCTCTATAATAACTCTGTTCTGGCTGTGTGTGTTCATATGTTTTGGAGGAGGCGCTGCTTTGGAGACACTCAGAAGGGAGGATGGGATCTCATGCTTTCAAAACTAGCATGCTATTGCTAGTCTCACCGCTGCCGCCCTACCTTTAATGTATGGGATTTTTTCATCCGTTTCATTGCCTGCCTGGCATGAAAAGCCTGACCACTTGGCACACCTTTCCTCAAGACATACCTAACATGTTTGTGTTATGTGTTCAAATCCCTAACACTAGTTTGAGAAACAGTAGTAATAGTAGCGCTAGTAAGCAACCTTGAAAATTGCATACTATTAAGTCTGAGATTTGGCACATCATAACAATTCTAATCAGTTTCAACACCCCCTTCATACTTTCTGAGGTCTCAGTTTTTCCCTACAAACGGTTTCAACCAGTTATGTTTAGTTTCCGACCACTGACAAAAACAATGCTGAACAACATCAGGGACTGACAGCACACCATCCTACCTGTAGAAGGTCTCCCAGTGATGTGCATCCAGTGTGATGTACATCTGATCAGTGCTGTAGATCTTCTCTCCATCCTTCATCCAGACGATCTCCGGTTCACTCAAACCCTCAAAGGCACAGCCTAGACGAGCCATGTTACCCTGAGTCACCGTTTGGTTGGAAGGGTTTTTGGTGAACCGTACCCCTGGAGGACACACAGTTTGACTAGGGTGACCATCTGGTTATTGTTCTGTTGCAGGACAGTAGATGTGATTTTGCGGGACAATGCGGGACGTGTGAAAAACTTACTACAATTATACTATGTAAATATTGATTTACATTTGTTGGAAAGCCTATTTGCCATCACGTTGGATGATAAAGTTTTAAATCATCAATAAGCTTTGTTAATTGTGACCGGCTCTGTGACTGGCATTCAGTTTGATCAGGTTCGAGTGATACAATGTAATTTACTCTACGGGACCTATTCAGTCTACTAAATTTAATGAACTGAATAAAAGCATAGTAGGTAAAAATCACATTTTACACTACAATAAATTTGGATTTACAAATGGATTTTTAAACGCCAATCGCATTTTTAGTATTATATTTCCTATTGTGGTGTTGTAATTTCAGGGAAGAAAATAAATACAGACATAATTGAAATGCGGGACACTGTTTACGTCTTGTAGGACGCAGGACAAAGCTTCCAATTTTGGTGGTCATCCAACAAGTTTGGCATGTTTCTAATGCAAGATTAGAAACCAAACAATATCAGCCAGTTAACTCTATATACAAACACACATATGTATAGTAAGTTAAAGTTCTACGACTCTTTGGCCAGAAATATGTTCAATGGGTTAAATTTGGACAACTGTTCGGTTGATGTAACATCAGAAAGAGTTTATGTTTTTTGCTTTAAGTTTGCATGCCTGTAACTCAAGAAGTATTTGATATCTTAATATCCATTTAGATTCTGCTTCTTAAACTTTTCTTTTAGTGTCTTAATTTGTTAAGGCCCAATATGTTTCATTTCCAGAAATATTGGGATATTTATTTCAATGTGGCTTCCATGAGTAAATTATACATTTTCTGTGGTCAAAAAACAAATGTGGGTCACTTTGCATACAGTTTGATACTTTATTTTTTTTAAAGAGGAATAGCTGAAGAACAAATAATGTTGAAACTAGAAATGTATCCCATTTTGTCTATCAACACTATTGCCAATGGAATAGAACATACCTGTCTGAGTGCCATAAGTAATTTATTTTTCCAAAGTTTGCGTGCCTGTAACTAAAAGTATTAAAGATGTCTTAATATAGATATCCTTTAAAAATAAAGATATCCTTCCAGATTCCCATTCTTAACTTTTCATCTTGGTATCTTTAAGGCCCTATATGTTTCAATCCCATAGATATGGGGATCCCAATATGACTCCATGTCCAAATTGTTGAATTTTACCCATTTTCAATGGTCAAATACCAAATGTGGGTAACTTTTCAAACAGCTGATACTTATAGTGTTTGAAGAAGATTGTCTGAATAAAAAATAAAGCTGAAACTAGAAATGTATCGTGTTTCTCTCTATCAAAACAACTACACACAACATACTTCTCTGAGTGCCGAAAAAATATTTTTCTGAAGTTTGCATGTCTGTAACTCAAAGATATCTAAAGATATCTTAATATAATAATTTCATATTCTTGTTCCTATGAAACATTTCTTATGGAATCCTCATTTCTAAGGCACTATAATGGTTCAGTCCCAGAGATATTGGGATGTCATGGCTCCAGAAGGAAACACAATGCATTAAGAGGCGGGGGATGAAAACTTTTGAACAGGATGAAGATGTCCAAATTTTTCTTATTTTTTTCAAATATAATTTTTTTTCATTTAGTACTGCCCTTCAGAAGCAACAGAAGATACTTACATGTTTCCCAGAAGACAAATTAAGTACAGTTTACCTTCTTCATCTTCAAATTCAATAAGTTTTCACCCCCCGGCTCTTAATGCATTGTTTCCTTCTGGAGCATCAGTGAATGTTTCAACCTTTTTTTTAATAGTGGTGTTTGAGTCCCTCAAATGTCTTCAGTGTGAATGGAAGTCACAATCATACAGTCACTGCTGGAAAGGGTTCAAATATGCAAAAGATGCTGGAAAACTGAAGAATGTGCAGGACCTGGAGGATTTTTCTGAAGAACGTTGGGCAGTTTAACTGCTCAGGACAAACAAGGGACTCAAGAACAACCATCACAAAACAAAAAAACAGCCGTGGATCATCCAGGTAACAACACACAGTATTAAGAATCAATGGTTCATAAACTTTTGAACGGGTTATTTTAATAAATTCAGCTATTTTTTTGTCTTGTGGACTATATGTAAACATGTTCTACGTAAAATATCTTATTCATTTTCTATGATCTCTCTTATTTTGTTAAAATGATTCACATTTTCACAGATTCTGCAAGCAGTTCACATACTTTTTCTTGCAACTGTAATTCACATCACATATTTTGTGGTTTTTGCCTCTAAGTGTGAAGTCTATTAAAAAAGACAGAGAAAAAAAAAAAACAGAACAAGACGTGCAATATGTAATAGTTAAAAATAGTTTTCATATTTTCTTCAACGGGCTTTTGTGATCTTTTCTAAGACGTCTATTGTACTGGGACCATTTCTGGCATCTCTGTCAGTGTGCGAGTTCTTCTGATTGTGGACAGCAGACGTCATGCATACTGCAGATGTCTGAAAGATCTACTGTGACAACAACACACAGCTGTCCAGAACACCTGCATCAAACATCACATTCATTCCCAAGGAAAGAGGTAAATGAGGAAACTACAGTGTCCTGTTGATGACGTAACTCTACAATCAATAAAGTAGCATCCTCGTCCGTCTACCTACCTATCTATCTATCTATCTATCTGTCTGTCTCTCATTCTATCTGTCTGTCTCTCATTCTATCTACCTATCTATCTATCTACCTGTCTCATTCTATCTATCTATCCATCCATCCATCCATCCATCATGACACTGATTCAATCAGCAGCCAGTAACAGAATAATAGAGGCTCTAAATGGCTGATTGTTATAGCAGGGTTATTTTAATAACACTTCGAAAGTTTATTTGGTTAAATATTGATACAAATAAAAAGTGTGCCTCTTTAATTTAACTGAACAAAAAAAGTATCTTTTTGAAACACGATTTCAAATACCTTCTCTGCCCACAAATCCGGTGGTTAAAATATTAAAACAACTTTATTTTAATCACACTCGACTACAATAACAAAACCAGAGATGAACTGGTTTAAATACGTTCAGGCTCCATTAGTTTTGAATCTGTAATGACAAATCCTGTCAATCCTCAGAATTTCATTTAAAAAAATAGGTATTATTATGCGAAAGGTTATAAAGAGGATTATTAGAACTTTCTGCTTGTGTTAATAATAAACGTCCCATATACAGTACTTACATTTACACCGATGTTTATCTCGAAACATTGTGTCCACGTCAACACAATAGCACTGATGAGTTTAATGACAACACTGCGTTCACAAACTGCGATTATAATTAAACAAACTTACCGTGAATTCCCTCAATGTAGTGCAGTAACAAGAGCAGGAACCAAAGAGAAACCCCCATTATAACATCTTCTGTTAAACAGCTGAGTTATCTCCTTCACCTTAGGAAAGTTTGAACAGCGGTGATTAATGAATTAACTAGGTGTTCGTAAATCCCATTATATTCACAGAAACTTGAATTTCTCTCGCATTTAATTCATCATGCTTTCATAGTTAAACCGGTAAAAGTGGCATTCTTCTCATTGTTTTGATAAATCCTCACAGAGTCCGTGAGAACGCGTTGATCATGGTTCAGTCAAGCAGCTCGATTTAGAAAAACAGTAGGAAACATCCGAGAAGCCGCAGAGTCGGGAATAAGCGCCCCCTGTAGGTCACGTGGCGCAAATGAAATAATGAAATAATTAATTTAATAAAACAACAATTAAATGTACCAGTTTATTCTGAAATACTTAAACAATTATTAAATAATTAATTTAATTACTTATTAATTAAATCAATCAATAATTCAATGTATCTATTTATTTGGTAAAATTCCATGAAAACACAATATTTATTGTTTAATATATTTTACGATATCCTCGGTCACACACTATTACTGTGTTTAAATATCTCTTTTTTCATAATAAAATGTGCTTTGACAAAAAGTCATTTTTCATAATAATATGCTGAATTTAAGAATGATGCCTATTTGACGAATCATGTATTTCCCAAAGATTTTTTTTCATCTTCATAATAATAGAGGACATTTCACAAATGCCAGTCAACAGGCAGTGGGTGGTGATTGGCGCTAATTGGTTTAAAGTTGAGGAGCGGGCAGACATGACAAATCAATTACATTTTATAATGAAAGAAAAATATATTTAAACAGTAAAAGTGTGTGAAAGAGGATATTGTGAAATGTATTAAACAATAAATGTTGTGTTTTCATGGAATTTTACAAAATAAATAGATACATTTATTTATTGATTGATTGATTTAATTAATGATTCATTCATTCATTTGATAATTATTTACGTTTACCACAATCTGGTACATTTAGTTGTTGTTTTATTGAATTCATTACTTATTTAATTATTTCGTTTTGAGTATTTTGGTCCTCCATAGTAGCAATAGCAAAGACTATATAAATAATAAATAAATAATGATAGATAGATAGATAGATAGATAGATAGATAGATAGATAGATAGATAGATAGATAGATAGATAGATAGATAGATACCCTCTCAAAAGGGTAATAAAGAGTACTGTGGAGGTATTATGATCTATGTTAAGCAGCGGTGAGAGGCCTCTAGTGGTCAAACTCAGCACTGTCTGTCCCGGTGGGCCGGAATGAAGCTTGACTGCGCACACTGTAGTAGGAAGTTCCCCTCCAAAACTTTTAGGAAACAATCCTGTTCGACCAGCACCAAATGAATGCCGATCCCATAACGCTTATCAATGGTAAGTCCGAAGACGGTCCATCTTTCAACGACAACTCCTATCGATGTCTCATTGCATTATTATTCATGCTTTCATTGAATGGCTAATGAAGTTAAAGAAGATAAAGCCAATGTTTGTATTTGGACGCCAGTCGAGGAGGGATTTAGGCAGCAAGGTGAAGGCAACTACTTTGACTAGTTACGTCTTGTCTTGTCTTGAAATGGTAATAGTAACAAATTAGACCTGCTTGAAATACACCGGCTTTGGTCAAGTGTTATTTTGCTACAAGTATAGCCTACTCGTGCGTCGCGGTTTGGATGTATTCAAGGGCTGTGTCTCAACACTTAGTGCGCTACCTACCTAGACAGCAGTTTTCGGTTTGCTGATACTATTAAAATAAAATTCATTTTTTTTAATTAGTAAGTGTAATTAATTTATTATTTATATAAACATTGAACATATTTCATTTAAAAATATTTGAAAAATCCACTAAATTAATATCACTGTGGCCATTTGTTGTACACCTTTGTGGGTGTGCCAAGGTTATTATTATATTTTAGTACCGCATTTGGACCTTTTTACAAAAATGGTACATTGAGAAATTAAAAAAGTAATCTCAGACATCTTTGCTTATTGACCCATATAAACCCAATGTAACTAAATGATTATCATCATAAATGAATATACCATTGTATTTAGAATGGTACACAAATGTCCTTCAAAGAACACCATGACAATAACATGATAAATGAAACACCTGGTTTTAGACCACAATAATGATGTATTATTATAGTGTAGGGCATCCTTTTACGGCCAAACAGCGTCAGTTTGTCTTGGGAATGACAGATAAGTCCTTCAAAGTGGTCAGATGGATTTTGATTCTCTTCCAGAACAGTGGTGCTGGTGGAGGAAAACGTTTTCTGACTTGCTCATCCAGAATACCCCAAAATGGCTAAAAATTTTTTAGATCTGGTGACTGTGCAGGCCATGGGAGATGTTCAACTTTACTTTCATGTTCATCAAACCATTCTGTCACAAGTCTTGCTGTGTGTATTGGTGCATTATCCGCCACCCCCTTCAGGGTACAATGTTTGAACCATTAGGTGCACATGGTCCTTCAGAATGGTTTGGTAGTCCCTTGCAGTGACGTGCCCATCAAACACAGTAAGGAATGCCATGATATTGCAGCCCAATCCATCACTGATCCACCCCTGTGCTTCACTGTTTGGCCTCTTTGGGGCTTCTCCACACCGTAACTCCCACGGATGTGAAGGTAGACTCATCAGAGAACAATACGTTTCACATTGTCCACAGCCCAAGATTTGCACTGTTGGCACCATTGAAACTAACAATTCACATTGGCACGAGTGACCAAAGGTTTAGCTAAAGCAGCCCGACCATGAATATTGACTCTAGAGCTCCCGACAAACAGTTTTGGTGGAAACAGGAGAGTCGAGGTGCACATTTACTTCTGCAGTGAGTTGGGTAGCTGTGGTTTTATGCTTTTTGGATACAATCTGGGTTAGTACCTGGACATCCCTTTCAGACAGCTTCCTCATGCATCCACGGTTACTCCTGTTAGATGTGGTTTTGAGACACAGCCATTGTCTTCTCACATGGATCATGTTGCATGCGTATGCATGGGATGTGCAAACTGAGATGAAGTATACGGTGTCCAGTTAGAAAACGCCGGCTTTCTACACACACTAACACATATATGAATATCAGAAGCATGGCACGGGATGTTCAGTGTGCACTTCAGAGGGCAAAACACAAAATATCTTCTTTGGAGAATGAGCTGTCTATAAAGTGAGTATGATGGCATCTCAGTTATTAACCAGTTACACTGATGTGCATAGTGAGATATAATGCAAATATCTGTGAGGTGGCAGAAACGTATTGCTCCTCGGGTCTATTTTAATTTAGTACATATATTTATTGTGCATTTAGCAAGGTGTCTGTAGCGTATGGAACGATGTTAGTTAACAGAAATTGGATGCCACACTTTGTTAATGTCAGCTGACAGCCACCGTCTTGTCTCCTACACCTCAGAGACGTTTGTAATATTTAGGTTTGTCTCGTAGACACTTGAAAGACAGTTTTATTTGTTTGTGTGTGTTTTCTTCAGATGATTCTGTGATGCTTAGGTGGTTGTAAGAAAGTCTTCTTAAAACTGGTTAAAGAAAACAGTGGTACAGAAAAGTACTTAAGACAATTTGAACTGTGACTATTTTATTAGATATGAAATATCAAAACAAGTGGAGTCTGCAAACAAATGATGCTAGCACTTTCTTCCTTTCACATTCACACAGGTTTCCTAGCAGAGTATCCACAGGTGTAGTTTATTACATTAACTGTGTGTTATCTTTCTTTAAGGTAAGACACCACAGGTAAACATTTTAACTAAAATATATCATCATACTTTCCCAATTGATTCATCATGTTACATTAAGACACTTGCTTTGTAATACAAGTTTTCTGAAATGTGTTTAAATACACAAATGTGGCATTATTTAATTAAATATGCACCAATTTGCATAAATGCCCATTATAGAAATCTGAACATTGGATAAAGCCAGGTTCAAAATTCTTGTTTCATTTTTTTGACACACTATATAGAGGGTATGCATGTGATGTCACCGTCAGCCGGAGTGACTGAGAAGGCAGAGAGGCAGTATTGGTTTACAGTTTGAATGCAGCGAAAACGGACCCCATGGACATCCCTGTGCCCCCCTCCGGAAAGAGGGAGACGGACTTGATAATAGCGTGTAATTTTCTCACTCAAACCACTGCCGCCTGCTGCTTTTGCTACTGATTGCTTTTAGAGGGAAAAGCTGCCCATAACTGCTGGTCTAGGATCTGTTTTCTAAGATCTGCTAATAATAGCATAATATTAGCAAAAAAGAGTTAGCAAAAGATCCAGTGCGTATCTGTATTTGCGCTCGTCAAATGATTAAATTTCCAACATTTTCGCTTCGGTGAGTAATGTAGCCAATCACAGACATGTTTGTTGATTTCTAGTACACAATGGCCAATCACAGTTGTTTAAGTTAGAATCCACTCACTGTTCGAGTGTTTGTCCAGTGCTGAGTTCTGCACATGTGCTAATCCTAAGTGTAGACATTATGTAAATAAGAGATTCATTGTGTTGTCAGCCTCACTGAATCAATATAACAGAACTTTGTGAGATTGCGTTCACTGAATGAGTGACAGCTTTTAGTGATTATAAAGGGAGCGCTCTTTGCGCGCTGTCTAGGCGATATAAAAAATAATAAGCCTATAATATATTCAGAATTTGAATAAAACTTTTGTTTTCCATTTTTGACAAGCCACGCTTTAATACATAGGCCCATCCGCATATACATGCAGAATTCACTCTCGAAATTTTGATGACTGACAGTGATAAATATATATGTATCGAAATAAGGCTCATATAAATGTCAGGAAAACACGATTCCTGGCTGCTTGTCATTATCCATGGATCACTGGATCTTTGGTAAGTTGTAAGGAACACTATATCGAGTCCAACCTTTAGTTTAAACTGATAACCGTTTGTTTTTCTCGCGTTTTCCCCTATTAAATCCAGTCATGCAGCAGCTCTTCTGCCACTCAGTCCCGGCTGAGGGGGCGTGTTCCGGCGGGAAAGTGACGTCGATGCATACCCTCTATAGACAAAAGTATTAGGACACACCTCTTAATTATTGAAATCAGGTGTTTCAGTCAGACCCATTGCCACAGGTGTATAAAATCAAGCACCTACCCATGCAGTCTGCATTTATAAACACTTGTTCTGAAGAGCTCAGTGTATTCGAGCATGGTACTGTGATAGGATGCCACCTTTGCAATAAGTCAGTTCGTGAAATTTCATCTTCGCTAGATATTGAACTGTCAACTGTAAGTGGTATTATTGGAAAGTGGAAACGTTTAGGAACAGCAGCAACTCAGCCATGACGCTTCAAGTCAGAGTGGGGTCACCAAGTGCTGAGGCGCATGGTGCGTAAAAGTTGCCAAAACTCTGCTGATTCCATAGTTGAAGAGTTCTCTGGTATTAATCAGTACAAAAAAACTGCTTCATGGAATAGGAAGCAGCTGCATGCAAGCCTCACATCACCAAGTACAATGGCAAGCGTCGGATGGAGTGGTGTAAAGCACACTTTTTGTTTGAGTTAATTTTGCCTGATGCCTAATTGTATGAGACTTGAGACCTAATGTTGTTTTTCCTGAAACCTGAAGCCTTTGTGGAAGTATTTACTATTTCTTACATTATTTCACTAATGGCTCGTTTCCACCGAGCGGTACGGTTCAGTACAGTTCCGTACGGTACGCAATTTTTGCCGTTTCCATTGTTAGAAGTTGTGAATGGTACCCTAATTCTGTACCGTACCACTTTTTTGGCACCATTCCGTTGGGGTACCTAGCATAGTAGGCCGGTACTAAAGGGTGGAGCTAGACTCACTGCAACGTTGATTGGTTGACAGAATCGTCACTTGCGCATGCTTTTTCGGCTGTGTTTTTCCTTGCAGCCTTGGCTCAAACAAAGCGTGTCTTCTTGTGACAAACAGCCACATGCCGAGAAGCAAGAACAAGATCTGCTGTATGTCGTCCATTGTTGTTTACTGTGTCGCTTTCTTCTTCGCGTGAGAATTACGTTGATCGCTACACCACGCCTATTATAAGGGTAATGTTGGCGGTGAAAATGCACCGGATCAGGGTTTACGTCCTGAATCGTACTGTACTGTAAGATGAAAAGATTTATCTTGAACACTGTCATGGAAATGATGTATAAACCGTAATTAAACAATTTAATAATCAATCCTCCTCCCCCTGCTTGCTTGTCCCAAAACCAATAATACGTTTCAGTTTTTGAAGGTCAACAATGTAACAAAACCTGACTCTTCTCCCCAGAATGGGGGACTGAGTAGATAAAGTTGGTTTAGAGAAGTATGTTATGAAATTAGATGTGCTAAAGGGTTTTGGCAGGTGCCCCTCCCCCAACATGCCTCTGAAATGTCTGTGTTTGTCACCCCCAAAGCTTCTTACAGCAGAGTCCTGCACGCGGGCGGGTACCCGACGGGTGACCCACATATTTGATGGAACGGGTGGAATAATATTTACGTGTCGGGTGCGGTTGGCACGGGTGGGCTGCGGGTCCAATAGCCAAGATTATTTCGACTCAATCCGGTACACTGTGATAGGCAGATGCTTCCAAACGGTGCCGTGATTGTGTTCACACGTACTCTGTCTGCAGACCGTTAAAGGCTTCTGCGCGACTTGCCCCTTTAACAGCCAGTCGCTCTGAATCTGATTGACAGCTATAGTGATTATATTAAAGGAATTTTTCAGGCTGGTAAAAAGAGGACCAATGTTTTTTTTAATCTATGCCTTTTAGACCTCTAAGCGTATAGCATGACCCAGTGATGTGATTTATGTACAATTTGTACAAAGTAGATTTGTTCACTTGTTGTAAAGTTTTATATAGTTTACACGACAGATGTGTGTGTGTGTGTGTCTCTCTCTCTCTCTCTCTCTCTCTCTCTCTCGCTCTCTCTCGCTCTCTCTCGCTCTCTCTCTCTCTCTCTCGCTCTCTCTCTCTCGCTCTCTCTCTCTCTCTCTCGCTCTCTCTCTCTCTCTCTCTCGCTCTCTCTCTCTCTCTCTCTCTCTCTCTCTCTCTCTCTCTCTCTCTCTCTCTCTCTCTCTCTCTCTCTCTGTTGTTAACATGATGGGCTGCGTGTGTATTAATTGTTCTTGCATGAACTCATAATGCGTAATGTTTATTGCTTACGTTACATGAAAAAAAAAAAAAATGGTTTTTGTCTACTTCGTGTGGGAAATTTAATGCGGGTGCGGGTTGGGTCGCGGTTTTCATGTCAAGCAGGTCGGTCGGATACGGAATTAAATTAGTGTTTCTGTCGGATATCGGGTCGGGTGTGCTGTTAATAAAGCGGGTGCGGGTTTATCAAACAGGACCCGTGCAGGACTCTGTCTTACAGTATAAGGTCCTAGCTTTCGGGTTGCTAAACGCACGTGCTACATTTCTGCAAATGATGCATCAGAAACTGTTGGATGTGCCAAACTGTAAAGTGTATCTGGATGATATTGTGGTATATTCGGATAACTGGACAGATCACGTAAGACCCTTGAAAAGGTTTTCAAACGCCTAACTGCTGCTTCCTTGACACTACATCTTGCCAAATGTGAGTTTGCAAAAGGAATTGTTACATACTTGGGTAAGCAGGTAGGTCAGGGAGTGGTTGAACCTGTTGAGTCTAAAATTTCAGCCATACTCGAATTCCCTGTAACCTGTAACAAGCGAGAATTGAGACGTTTCCTAGGTATGAGTGGGTATTATAGAGGTTTCTGTTCCAATTCGGTTCTACTCAAGTTGTGCGGTTCTACTTCAGGAGGATGAGTATCATATTGAACATCCTGTTTCCTACTTTTCTAAAATGTTCTCTTAGACCCAGCAGAGCTATAAAGGAAGCTCGGGCACTGTTGTTTGCTCTTCAACATTTTGATGTTTACTTGGGGTGTAGCTCTAATCCTATAATTGGGTAGCCTGGATGCCAGCCGAATTTAGCCCCGCCTACAACATTTGAGGTCGGGAAGTTTAGTCTGGACTTGATCCGTTGTGGAGCAACTATGCTCGAACCAGAGCTGTTCGGACCAATCAAATTGTCAGGGCGGGCTTTATACGATGATGGACAGATAATCATCCACGTCACCAAAGAGCGCTTGGGTTGAATTCGTTCTAATCCTAAACGGAGAACTTGTTCGTATATGCATTCACCTTTACTATTTCTCTCAAAAATGATGATAGTGTTGGTAAGTACTCCGTGTATCCTGAAATTCTTTTTACAACACCGGCAAAGATCGTTTACACTCATCTTCTTCTTCCAGCATGCGTGCAGTTGAGTTCTGTTGACAACTATGCGTCGCTCAACATATGGAGTCACTTACTCCTTGCTCTGATTGGTTGTAGGTCTATCCAATTGAGTGCAGAGGCATTTTCTTTCCTGGTTCGGTTTGAAACAAGCCCCATAATCACAGCCCAATGGAGCAGTATCAGACTCATATTCTGACTAGAATCTGAGTATGACGACGACAGGCTAATAATTGGGTATACTGACCATAACCCTTTGGTATTCCTTTCCCAAATGTCAGGTTCCAATCAGCGATCTCGCTGTCCAGGAATATAATCTGGACATTCGACACAAGAAAGACACTGAAAATGTTATGGAGGATGCTTTCTAGAGTATAAAGAGATGGTGTTCTCTATTTGTCCCTTGTACCTTTCTTTCCTAATGTAAATGGTAAGAGTAAAAGTTTTTTTACTACAAACTCTAGTTTGTATTCTTGGTGGTGGGGTGTTACGTCCTGGGGTCATGTGTATTTTTACCCTGTGTGGGTGTGTTTTGCCATGTGCTTTCTGTCTTTCTCCCTCACTCTGATTGCCTTACAGTTAATTAGCCACAGCTGATGCTTGTAAGGAATGTGCTGCACACAGGGCAACCACTATGGGCCTTTTTACACCTGGTCATTTCATGCATTTTCTCTGATCGGGTATCTATCTGATTTGTTTGAACGGTTACATTTACACTTGGCCACATATATGTCTCCGCAAAACGAATATAAATCCAATCTTCAATTCCCACGCTATATGCAAATGCAACGGAGCTCATGTCAACGTAGTCTCGCGTAGCCAGACTTTCAGACTGACGGCAGAAGGTCTGGACCTTTTCGCAGCTTTCATTGGCCAAGGACTGCCCAAGAGGACGTTTGACTGACATGTAATACAACCAATCACAGTTTGTTTTGTTTCGCGTCATGATTAGGGGCGTGAAAATGTAGAGTCTATGTCCCTGCAATAACAGACCGCCGTGCATCTATAAATTATTACGTTTAGTAAGGGAGTAGAGGGAAGCCTTTGTTGTTGATTTCTCTTCTTTTGCATACATAGGTAATTTAGTTCGCCTCTTCGTAGTTAGTAACTCTTTTGTTTGTTGTTTTGGCCAGGCCCTCTCCTGAATACATTGATTGCTTCCATTTTCTTTGTATAATTAAAAATAAACTATTTTTGTTTGCTACTACAAGTGGTTGCTTTACATTTTTTCGTTTACGTTTCTTCTTTTTGGTTTAATTTTTACATGTTACTCCCTGTGAGCGTAACAATGCAAGTAAGTGAATTCCTGCACCTGACCAGAATAATTCTTTTATACGGCAAGATCTCCCCACATTTTCTTTCTCATCTGATTGGTGAATAGTCTAAAGGCTTAACCAGCTTACTGTGTGCTTTCCCTACCTTATTTAGTGATGTGCCAGGTAGAACTACTGTGTGTGTTCATGACATTGATGTTGGTGATGCTGTCCCCATAAAACAACATCCTTACAGAGTAAATCCACAGAGGCGTTTGGTAATGTAGACAGAGGTTGAGTATATGCTGCATCATGGACTGGCTGTGCCCAGCTAGAGTCCTTGGAGCTGAGACTAATGTCAACGAAAGCAACAGATATAAGCTGCATTTTATTTATCATCAGCTAAATTCAAGATCAAAGACCGCAATAGGAGAGAGAGTGGCATAAGCACTGGTAAGATGATAATTTATTCTCATTACTTTTAATGAAGATGACTGTTTTTTGAGCATCTGAGACTTACTTTCAGTTTCGTTTGCGCGTTGGCTTGCTGAAGAGATTCTCATCTACTCATCTGCGGCGATGCGTGTTGCAGTAGCGCTGCCATATATAAAATGTACATATATGGTTTCAACATGCATTTACACTTGTCCAGTTTCGTCTGGAATGCACCCCAGACCACCTCCTGAAGTGGTTTGATTGATCGGATTTAAATCCGTCTCAAAAGCGCTTCGGAGGGCATTTACACCTGGTCTTTTCACGATCTGATAAATATCCAATCAGTGACCAAGTGTGAAAAAGGCCCTATACGAGGTGAGAAAGAACACCGCTTCATTTTGAAATACCTAAATGTTTATCGCTGTTTTTTTGGTTTAGTAAGGGAGTAGAGGAAAGCCTTTTAGTTCGCATCACCAACATCAATGTCATGAACACACACAGTAGTTCTACCTGACACATCACTGAATGAGGTAGGGAAAGCACACAGTAAGCTGGTTAAGCCTTTAGACTATTCACCAGTCAAATGAGAAAGAAAATATGGGGAGATCTTGCCGTATAAAAGAATTATTCAACCGGGTAGAGGAAATTGGAACATCTCTGCTCATCAAACCATCTTCCTCTAGGGAGTAGTTTGTTACTACACCCACAGTGGCAATAGAGGAAGCCAGTGGGGGAACTTCAGTCTTATCTGCGTCCAGAGTGAGCTCTTTCTACATAGGCCTTAAGCCTGTTTACATGACATACACAGCTTTTACATTTTCGGTCAGGAGTTGTGACAAGAAAGTCTCATTTAACTTTCTTTTGACCAGATAAAGACCAAAATATTTTGCATGTAATATAGAACCGGGAGTCAGAAGTTAGAACCAAGACACAATCGCCAGGACAAAAGTCTCCTTTTACAGACTTTATATCGAAATGACCTTTCATCTTAGTCTGAGAAGTATACAGATTAAGCTTAGCAAGTCTTTTGGGCTTTATGCAACCTCTCACAGATAGAAGTGACTTAATCATCGTCAGGTATTGAAACAGGTTTAGAATTCTGATTCAGCAATTGTTCGCTTAGCAGCTCTAGGGCCAGATTTACTAAACAGGACAAATTAGCATAAGAGCGCAATTCCAAAAAAAAAACTCAGATGGGAGTGGAAAGTTCTGTCCGTGATCTACTGACGACACACAAATTAAAGAACACAAACACAGCCGGATCATTTCCATATTGACCAACGCAATCTACCAAGAGCAGCACAAATTAGCGTCTGGTTTAAGACATGCTTATTTTTGGGTGGTAAATAATGGCGCAAATATCAGTAAATTGTCTAGCGCAAACCTTAGTAAATCACCTTGCATGATTCATTTAAATACTCTCCTCTCATAAATGCATCTGAAAGGGAAACTCCTACAAATGCATATGCAGTAAGGTCGGCCGCAAAAATAACTGTCCACGCCTTTTCAGTGCTAATTTTTCACTGCATGTCTTTAGTAAATCCTGAAGGTAAATCCTTTTTTTTTTTTTTTTTTTTAGTAAATCTTGCCCTTAAGCTAGTGTTATACTTTCCGTGTGCGCGAGGGTCCGTGTGACGTAAAAATTGCCATCGGAGTGTTTACGTGAAGGCTCTTTGCGGACATTCGCGTGCCTCTCATTTTTTGTGACTGCACGGACAACTACACACAGTCACTAGGCTACAAAAGCACCAACTGCTCATGCGCTGGAAAAACAACATGGACGTTGAATTTGAAGAGAGGCTGTGTGAAGAAGTCCATCGCTACCTGCACCTCTACAATCAGTCGTTAAAACAATATAAAGACAGCCAGATGTGCAATAATTCGTGGAGGGAAATTGCCCATAGTTTACTGTTCAAGCCGATCTACTGCGCATATGTGAAACTACACGGCGATCTACTCTGCATGTGTGGAACTGTACACGCCGATCTACTGCGCATGTGTGGAACTGTACACGCCGATCTACTGCGCATGTGTGGAACATGTCTGCCGAGCGGACCCCAGCATACACTTTCAGTAGTATAAATACAAGTAGTCCGCATCCGTGCTGTCCGCAGTTATCTGTGTACGAGTCCGAACTGGAGTATAACCAAGGCTTCAGTGGGCCATGAACTGTGTGGCCAAACACAAGTTCAGCAGGGCTAAAGCTGAGGGATTCTTGCACAGACTCTTTTGCAAACATCAGGAAAGGAAGACCCTCAACCCAGTCTTTCCCAGGTTCCACACACCTGGGAAAGACTAGGAGTGCACCTTGGGATTCAGGGTGATATGCAGTGTACATTTGGTGGCTTATATTAAGCGTTTCTAGAGCCTGCTTAAAAACCTAAGTAGTAAAGTTTGACCCTTGGTCACTCTGAATTACTTTTGATTAAAACAGAATTTGAGCAGTTCCTTTACCACAATCTTAGCTTTCAACGTGCGTAATGGAAAAGCCTTTGGGAAACAAGTCACAGTGATGGTCAAAATGTATTGGTTGCCCGATTTAGTCTTGGTCAATGGTCCAACACAGTCAACAGTTAAGTGCTCAAATGGGTCAATTACAACTGGAATTAGGGCAAAGAGGTGCAGGTGGGATTTTATGATTTGGTTTACTTGCCAACTGATAATTATAACACGACTTACAAAATGTAGACACCGCTGACTAAAGACCTGGCCAAAAAAAGTACTTAGTAATGCGGTGGTAGGTTTTTGTTATACCAACATGGGCGAGTTTTAAGACTAGTTGTCGATAGCCAGCAGGCAAGACGATCTGTTGCACTTCCTGCCATCCTAACTCTCCTTGTTGGGGTTAGGATGGGGGGGACTCTCACAGTGCATTATGGGTAGTGGTCGACCGTTATATCGGCCAATATTTGGCATTTTTAAAATATCGGCATCAGCCGACAAGTTTTTCTGATTGGCCGATGTGTTAGAAGCGGGACTTTTATTTTGACGGGTGGCGCTGAAAACGCCAGTGCCTGATCACACAGCGCTCACATTGTTCTGTCTTCATTAGTTTAAGGCCTCTGTTAAACAGTCATATCTACTACGTTATTATATAGACCTGTTAAACAAAGAAAGTAAACGGTTTGCAAAAAAGTATAGCGTTTGCTTTTGTATTATTAGCAACGGAAAGGCAAACAATCCCTTACGAAAATGAACCATGGTTTTACTACAAATAAAACAAAAAACCATGGTTATTAAATATATACCATGGTAAATTTGTGGTTACCATGGTTTAACTATATGTTAGAGTGTGTTTCCCTGGTCGTCTGTCTGTTCCTGAGCAACATTATTAAAGTTTAAGTTTGTATTTTGATCTTCTGAGTCTTCAGCCTGTTCCTGGTTCACCCAACCGTTACAGATGACTAGACCACAAAACATCGCTGTAGCAGTGCAGATGCTTTGTTTAGAGCAAGAGATTCTTTCCCTCGAGGCTCACACCCGTGTGTTCATCGACCTGGCGTGCCTCACCAACTTCCCAGACCATTCGCTGTGCACCTTTACCTTAGCCATCTTGAATTGGCCAGAAATTGATAACTGGCTCATAGACTTCTGGTCTGAACCTCTTCCTGTCCACGTCCAGAGTCCAGAGAGGGCTCCGCCTCCTGTCCCCAGAGTCCAGAGAGGGCTCCGCCTCCTGTCCCCAGAGTCCAGAGAGGGCTCCGCCTCCTGTCCCCAGAGTCCAGAGAGGGCTCCGCCTCCTGTCCCCAGAGTCCAGAGAGGGCTCCGCCTCCTGTCCCCAGAGTCCAGAGAGCCCTCCGTGGTCCCCTGAGCTGCCGGCGCCACCGTGGTCCCCTGTAGCATTGGCACCACCCTGGAGGCTTCCTAGCCAGTCGGCAGCACCCGGATCACCTGCCTTTGTCCTCAAGGACTCCAGGGTGCCCGCCCCCCCAACCCCCTTCCCCCTTTCATCTTCAGTTTCTTCAGTTTGTTCCTGGTTCCCGATACCGTTACAATTACTATAACATTATCATTATAAAAACTTCCTAATGTGCAATTTAAATATAAGTAACCTATATGAATCCGCAAATGTTAACCTTTTAATATTATTGTGAAGTGAAATTGAATCAAATAGGGAAATAGCCCTAACTTTTACATATACAAGACCTATAAATAAAATGAAATCCTAGGAACTGTAATCTGTGGTGTTTTGATAATAGACTTGTTTTGTTTGGACATTGGGCTGTTTTCATCACACAGTCCTGTTTTGTCAGGGTCTTCATGTATTTTTGCCAATTTCCAGCTCATCAGCATAAATAATAGCATGCTAAGATGCACTTTAAAACCCATACCATCATATTTTTTATCATATAGGGTTACTGTAGTCATCAACACACAGTGGAACATCAGAGGAACCCATTCATTATGAATGTAGCAGCTACTTTGGTTTTTTTGCAGAAAGGAAAGTAATTGTTGGGCTGGTCATTATATTTCTATTTCTATTTCTATATATATATATATATATATATATATATATATATATATATATATATATATATATATATATATATATATATATATATATATATATATATATATATATATATATATATATATATATATATATATATATATATATATTTCTATATATATATCCCTGAGCTCATGAGGACATTGCAGAAAAGATTAGTCTAACCCACACCGAGAACTAGTAAACATATGACCAGAACCCACTCAACACCACAAGCTCAAGTACTAGAATTGAGGAATAGCAGCAATGAGTTACTGAGACATGTCCTCTGTTCGTTTTAAGGGAGAGCTGCTCAGAGAGTGAGGAGGAGCTGCATCAGCTGTCATGGATGCACAAGCAGGAACTGAAGGATTCACTGGTTGATATGTACAAATGTGAGTATGAAGAGAATGCTGTCCTTGGTATGTCATTTTGTTTTTTGTTGTGGTTGAATCTCAGTGAATTTGAGAATATAATGGGGCAGTTTCTTTATTTGTTATTGATAAGGTAACTTTCAAAATGTGAGACCAATATATTCATACCACTGGAGGACAGTGCATTCTTAAATCTGGGCAGTAGAGGGCATCCTTATCATATCAGATAGTCATGAACAATGTCTTCATTGCTTAGTGCTGTGGTATTTCTTCATTATATTAGCCTTAAATATTGCAATTAGTATTTATTGACTTTTTTCGAAACAACCAAGTATCAAAGGAAATACATATATTTGGACTGTCAAAAGCTTTATAGCTTTTAAGAAAAGCCTGCTAATTACAGGCAATACCCTTAATAAAATCCCTGTGGTATGAGATGATAATACCATGACACTAAATTATTGCCATATTCATGTTTGCATGGTACATAGTAAATACTGTGGAATACGGTATTAACATGGTACCCTGTCCGAAGATCCTTTTGATTTTTGTTGTTGATACACCACATTTCTTTAGCATGCATATGAATGTCTACATCCCTTTGTACATGGTTCTACATTACCAATAGTTTGGGGTCAGCAAGACTTTTTTTAAAATAAGTTAGTTATTACTTTTATTCAGCAAGGACACATTAAATTGATCAAAAGTGGCAGTAAAGACATTTATAATGTTACAAAAGATTTTTTTAAAAATAAGTGTTGTTCTTTTGAAAATTCTGTCATCATTTAGTCACCCTCAAGTTGTTCCAAACCGGTATGAAATTCTTTCATCTGCTGAACACTAAAGAGGTTATTATAAGATATTTTGAAGAAACTGGGTAACCAAACAGGCCCCATTGACTTCCATAGTATAGAAAAAAAAAATACTATGCAAGTCAATGGGGCCCATCAACTGTTTGGTTACCGACATTTTTCAAAATATCTTCTTTTATGTTCAGTTTTGTGTTGGGGTGAGCTATCCCTTTAAATGGTTGTAATTCAAGGATGCTTTGTAATATGGACGTAAGGTCTCTTTTTAAAGAAGATGCTCAGCAGATTATTGAAGTAAAAGCACTTAAAAATGAAAAGTGAAAAAAATATTTTATACGTAGTATATATTTTTATTATTATTATTATTATTATTATTATTATTATTATTTTTTTTTTTTTTTTTACAATTTTACAAAATGGTATAAAATCAAAGCCATATGTCTAACCAAGTTCTTCTATCACTTCTATCACAAAACAGTCACCAAATATGGAACCTTGTGTCTCAGACCTTTCCAACCATAGGTGTTTTGTCAAGATTAGAAAAAGTTTTGATTATAAAATAGTGCAGTAAATGTTGTAATATGAAGCATGACACCGCCCACTAGGGGAGCCTGCTAAAAAGAATTTAAGTACTGTTTCCATGGTAAGGCAAAATGTTTTCAAAGAACAAATGCTGAGGGTGTGGAATGATACCTAATTTATGATGATTGATAAAATATGTGATAGGACAAAAAGGCAATAAAAAAAGAGCGCCAAGCAACCCTAGCAGGGCACTGACAGTTAAGGGGTTAAAATAGAAAACTTGTAATAATATTTCAGAATATACTGTTTTTTTGATCAAACAAATACAGCTCCAAACTTTTAAACAGTAAAGTACGTGGACAGAAATGTAATACTTTGCATTTATACAGTGGGGAGAACAAGTATTTGATACATTGCCGATTTTGCAGGTTTGCCCATTTACAAAGCATGTAGAAGTCTGTAATTTTTATCATAGGTACTCTTCAACTGTGAGTGACGGAATCTAAAACAAAAATCCAGAAAATCACATTGTATGATTTTTAAGTAATTAATTTGCATTTTATTGCATGACGTAAGTATTTGATACATCAGAAAAGCAGAACTTAATATTTGGTACAGAAACCTTTGTTTGCAATTACAGAGATCATACGTTTCCTGTAGTTCTTGACCAGGTTTGCACACACTGCAGCAGGGATTTTGGCCCACTCCTCCATACAGACCTTCTCCAGATCCTTCAGGTTTCAGGGCTGTCGCTGGGCAATACGGACTTTCAGCTCCCTCCAAATATTTTCTATTGGGTTCAGGTCTGGAGACTGGCTAGGCCACTCCAGGACCTTGAGATGCTTCTTACGGAGCCACTCCTTAGTTGCCCTGGCTGTGTGTTTCGGGTCGTTGTCATGCTGGAAGACCCAGCCACGACCCATCTTCAGTGCTCTTACTGAGGGA
This sequence comes from Coreius guichenoti, assembly GCA_039654105.1. Taxonomy (NCBI): domain Eukaryota; kingdom Metazoa; phylum Chordata; class Actinopteri; order Cypriniformes; family Gobionidae; genus Coreius; species Coreius guichenoti. Next base: position 12,276,790 of record CM077177.1, on the reverse strand, counting down.
AGGAGGTTGTTGGCCAAGATCTCGCGATACATGGCCCCATCCATCCTCCCCTCAATACGGTGCGGTCGTCCTGTCCCCATTGCAGAAAAGCATCCCCAAAGAATGATGTTTCCACCTCCATGCTTCACGGTTGGGATGGTGTTCTTGTGGTTGTACTCATCCTTCTTCCTCCAAACACGGCGAGTGGAGTTTAGACCAAAAAGCTCTATTTTTGTCTCATCAGACCACATGACCTTCTCCCATTCCTCCTCTGGATCATCCAGATGGTCATTGGCAAACTTCAGACGGGCCTGGACATGCGCTGGCTTGAGCAGGGGGACCTTGCGTGCGCTGCAGGATTTTAATCCATGACGGCGAAGTGTGTTACTAATGGTTTTCTTTGAGACTGTGGTCCCAGCTCTCTTCAGGTCATTGACCAGGTCCTGCCGTGTATTTCTGGGCTGATCCCTCACCTTCCTCATGATCATTGATGCCCCACGAGGTGAGATCTTGCATGGTGCCCCAGACCGAGGGAGATTGACCGTCATCTTGAACTTCTTCCATTTTCTAATAATTGCGCCAACAGTTGTTGCCTTCTCACCAAGCTGCTTGCCTATTGTCCTGTAGCCCATCCCAGCCTTGTGCAGGTCTACAATTTTATCCCTGATGTCCTTACACAGCTCTCTGGTCTTGGCCATTGTGGAGAGGTTGGTGTCTGTTTGATTGAGTGTGTGGACAGGTGTCTTTTATACAGGTAATGAGTGGAGAACAGGAGGGCTTCTTTAAGAAAAACTAACAGGTCTGTGAGAGCCGGAATTCTTACTGGTTGGTAGGTGATCAAATACTTATGTCATGCAATAAAATGCAAATTAATTATTTAAAAATCATACAATGTGATTTTCTGGATTTTTGTTTTAGATTCCGTCTCTCACAGTTGAAGTGTACCTATGATAAAAATTACAGACTTCTACATGCTTTGTAAGTAGGAAAACCTGCAAAATCGGCAGTGTATCAAATACTTGTCAAATACCACTGTAATTGTTGTGATAGTGATTCATTTATGTAGTGAATGATATTGCTTCCTCTTTATTCTTTGCATTGGCACTGTCTAGTCACTGTATGGTCAAATCTTCTTATATATGGTGGACAGCTTCGCCGATCCTCATATGAGCATCAGTCACTCGCTCTCAAACACTGTAAAGGCTGCCGATGAGGTTCGATCCTTCTTAGCATGACCTCTGCGTGGCTTGTTTGTTTTTTTTGGAGTTAATGCCAGGCTAGCTGTTTCTCTGATGTGCTGACACATCCTGCAGTAGAAGAGCCCAACCCAAAGCGTTACATCCTAGTGATGGGTGGAGGCCAAGACCTGGAACAGGATCTGTTTAGCATGTATCCTGATATCACAGACACCAAGCGTGCGTGCGTACATGTGCGCCTGTGGGTATTTGGCTGCATGCCTGATTTTATGGGTTTGTGGGTTTTGCTGCACAGACATTATGTCTGCCACTCACAAATACAAGCTAGATTTTACAGTCATTAATAAATTTTCTGTGTGTGAAGTTTTGCATTGCAATCACCTGTGTTGAAGCCATCGACTTCCTTTTCAGTGTCAGATAAGCATGAAGCATTGAACACACCCAATTTACTCTTTCAGCTAGCTTAATTGTTTGTTTATTTTAAGGTATCCTTTACAACTGAGAAAGTGTGTTCAGAAACTGAATATTCGAGTGGCAGTTAGCTGACATCAACATGACAAGAACAAGAAGCACATTGCTGATTTAATTCCATTTACTTAAGTGTTTATGAGACTTAATATGACACTTTAGTGTTTTTAGAAAATTAACATAAGGATTGATTAGCAATCTCAGCACTGTTATAGCCAAATAGTCAAAATAATTAATTTAATTAAATGTATCAAGTCATGTAAAAATGTATCACCTTTTATTGGAAAATTAAACATTTTATCAAACTTTGATAGTTGCCTTAATCTTTTAAACTGAGAAGATAGTGATCAAACTACATTTTATAAAAATCACTTGGCAAGTTTATAATATATTGCATCAGCATATGAGTCAAATTGGACGACTACAGGGACTCATCTCATGTAAAAGTTCATCTATTGCCAAAAAAATCAGTCCAGAATAGAAAATTATTGAAAATATTAAAACCAGGAATGTCAGAATCAGTTTGTGCACAAAAAATGTCCGTCAAAAGTAACACATGTTTAGCGATGTTTATTAACCCGGCAAAGTTTAATTTTCAATTTATTCTCTTTAGCATGCAGTGTGAAGTATTGCACTCAGTTCCCTGATTATTACGATTCAGTTTCAGCGAGTGAGGAACACATTTATACTCGCGTGCGTTATGTATTATGTACGTTATCATCCGACAGACAGCATGCTGAAGCTGCTCAGGCCATCGTTTTCTCCCTCTTCTCGGAAAGCAGTGACACATTCAAAACATCTGGTAGTGTGTATTTTCCAGGAAATGCGTGACTCGCTTGACCTCTGCTTCTTGTAAATACTATTGTGTATTGTGCACGTAATTTTTTTGACAGACATGATGTTGTGATATTCAAATGATGTGGATTTGAAAACAGATGGATCGTAAGGTAATAATTATTTATTTCTTAGCCAGCTAATATTAGTGAAGTGATTAATGCCCATGAGTTTGTCCATGTTTTTAGTACTAATATTCCACCTGACAGCCAGCCTAAGTTTTTGACAGACATGATAATGTGCGTAAGGGGTGAACTATGTTTGATTTTTGGGTAATTATAAAACATGCTGGAGATGTTCGAAATGCTTTTTGCATAGCTCATTATACATATTTTATGGAATGAAGTTTATTTTGTGGCTTAAATAAATGACGTTACTCAGAGACTGACTTTGACAGAGACTTTTACTCAAAAATGTTACATTCAGCTGTCGCAAATTCATTGACTATTAAAAATCAGCAGGGGATTTTTTTTCTTTTTTTTTTTTTTTTTTTTTTTTTTTTTTTTTTTAAACCAGAGAAGGAGTTTTATTGTTTTCATTGTCTCTTATAAAAAAAAAATATTTTATTTAAACCCATGAAAATGCAGATCCTGTTGTAAATAATAGTGAAAAATCACTTTTTAAAACAGTTGTTCCATTATTACCCCTTAGCAGATTTTAACTCATAAACAAAAAGTCAATATCGGGACACAGTGCAGTTAGTTCTTTCGTTTAGTTTTGCTCTGCCAATGCAAGTATGTTGCGAATCATAAAATTAATTATTTTTAGTGAACACTGACAATTGATGTGGGACAAATGGAGGAAGGTGCTGTTTGCCTAAATAAACCACTTGTCAAACCAGAACTGTTTTATAATTTTCATTAAGTAAACGTTAATATTGGTTTGTAAAAGTGATATTTCTTTAGAAGGAGATTTTCAGAAGATTTTCATTTTTGGAGCTAGTATAACATATCTTTAAGTTGTAATTAATCTATTTTCATTAGATTTGGTATTTTGTAGCAGATTTCAAATGCATTACATTAATTGCAGTGTTATATATATATATATATATATATCTGGCTTTTTGAGATGTTTTGACATTTTTCATGGCAAATATCTATGCAAGCCTGGCAATAACAAAAGCTTTAGCGCTGCTTTGTGTCAAATCCACAATTTACCAACAGCAGTGTCATTGGATTATAAATAAACATATGAGTTTAGTATTTTTTTTGTGTACACATCTCTTATTTGCCATGATTAAATAGTGAAATATAGCTATATAGCAAATTTTATCAGTCATAGACCACATTACTCTTTAGATATCAATATCGGCCATTGAATATATGGTAGTTGCTAGACTTTCTGATTGTTTTCATAGAGGCATGAACAGCAAAATAAGGGTGAATGCACATCTTTGACCCCAAATTGAATTTCACACCAGTGAGATGTGTTTCTCTTGTGTCTGTTTCCGTGCTGATTTTATTTGTCTGACGTAGTTTGGGATAAGCTGACTGCTGTAGGCTGGGTCGTGTTATTACAACTGAGATGGTGGATTGTTTTCTTGCATGGGTAAACTGTCCTTTTGCAGTCTAAATTCAAAGCACACACACCAAGTCCATCATAACAAACACGCTAAGTTCCCTATGGAGTTGAATTGGCCTTCCCTACAAGAGCAGAAATAGGTCTACAGTCTCAACAAGCTTTGTTCTTAGCAGGTGGATCGACCTTTGACATAACCCGTCACGCCCCCCCTCCCCCTGTGCGGGCCGTCCGGGCAGGAAACGTACTGTTTGGTCCCATCAGCTCGGCTCTGTTTACGCCGGTACAGTGTGGTCCTCCTGGACTTTTCCGACAGCCACCCACCCTGATATCACATCTCACTCCTTCTCCACCGTGCTTGGCTTCACGGAGAGAAGGAGGCGCGTTGGCGACCCCTTCGCGGCTTCCTTGTGGGTCCCATTGAAGTTCAAAATCCCTAGAATGTAGTGCCGTGTGGCCGAACAGGCTTGTCTGCTCCCTAAGTGGGTGGTCCACTAGTGACAGAGGGATTCCTCAGGGCTCTGTCCTCCTCTTTTGTGTCTCTGTGTTGGTTTAAGGAATAGACCTAGGATGGGCACTGCTTAACTGTGGAAGCCTGGTTACTGTGATCTGAAACCAAACAAACCTAGTAGAAAGGCCAACGCACTCACAAACATACAAAGACTCAAGCTATAAAACCCAACGAGATGTTGGCATCTCTTGAAAGGTTCTCGAAATGAGGAATTTTTGTGGATGTTTGGGTCAATCTTATGAAAACATGTCCAGGTCATATTTTACTTATAAATCAAAAGATAAAATAAGAAATTATATTTTGCATAGTGACAAAAATCCTATACCAAAATGTATTTAAAATAGATTTATTTCATACTAAGTATAATACAAACCATTAACATATTTACTGACATATCGCTTGAGACTAAAGTTTAATATAATTAAACTTTATTTGGAATAGTTCTTTATTGCACAATGCATATTTATTAGTGTTAAGCCTAAAATGTGTTTTAATATCACTATTAGTAAGGATATTATCTCTGTATAATATCAGTCTTTAAATGCAAGAATTAGTTGTTCAAATTTAATTATATCAATTTAGTATACAAAAAGTACAATTGTAGGGTATATAAATATGTAAATGTATTTGTAGTATACTTAGCATAAAATAAATGCATTTCAAAATACATTTTGGTATAATTATTTTTCACTAGGGTTGTTATTGCATTGACTTTTTTGTTACAATTAAGCAAGTTTTCTTTCCAAATTCTCTCTAATGTAATAGATGTAAACATTTTATTTATTTATTTATTTATTCTTTCACAATTGTCATTCTTATTACATTCTCATCATAGTATAGTTAAAATTTTTAAATAAATGTTTTATTTAAATCAGCATAATTTGTTATATAACAATCATAATGTAAAAATACTTGACAGATTAAATATCATTTTAGTTTTGTATTACAGTTTGGGAGAAAATGTGCTTATCTGTCATTAAAATGTCACAAAGCAAAAGTATTAATGTCATAAAAATGTGTCATTTTATTTATACTAAACTTATTATCTTATTTGATTTTATTCTTCTTTAATAATTTATTTTCTTATCTTTTCCTTTTGATTTTAGGAAGAATTATGACATCTGAAATCTCAAATGAGATTCTTCCATTGGTGTGTGTGTGTGTGTGTGTGTGTGTGTGTGTGTGTGTGTGTGTGTGTGTGTGTGTGTGTGTTTTCAATTTTATACAGTCCCTTCAATATCGTTTCTCTCTTGCTTTTTACTTTCATGTCAAAACAGTTTAAACTTATGAAATCTGTTATAAAAAAATCTCTATAGAAATGTACAGTTACGTTTTTGCTGAATGTGAATTTTGATATGAAGATTGTCAGGCTTATTTGATCTTTTATAATCTGTGGGACTCAGTAAGTAAGTGTTTTGGCCACTGATTTTATGAATTTATGATTATGAAATCATCTAATTCTGTTAGAGTTAGTATCACAGGGGCTCTGATGATCCATGAACTCTTAAGAGCTGTGCTGATTTCAGACTGACGCTCGTATGATGCTAACGCTCCTACCACCCAGTTGCGAGCAGGATTCCAGACGACCTAGTGATGGCCCATGAAGCAGAGAGGAAAACAAACAAGGCTTACTTTGCTGTGAACCACAGATGCTTGGGAACTGTTTGAACAGGGAGCAATTTAAACGGTCACTCCTGTGGCCTGTGTTCAAACATCAAGTGGTAATGAGGACGGAGTGCCTGGTCCTGTTGCCCTGGCCTCCCCTCAGCTTTTCAACACATTCACGCGCTCAAAGAAGGCCGGCCGAACAATGACGGGCCACTTTCACAGACTGGCATTTTTACTGCTTTTTTACGCACTTGTATTTTGGGAATGTTTGGACAAACCTGCGACAACCAGAAATACTCAGTGGGTGTACATGATTGGCACTTGAGTTGGAGAAGTTATTAAGAGAGTGGGAACAGTGGATTGAAATTCTTTGGCCTGTCATTAAAGGGATAGGTCACCCAAAAAGGAAAATTCTGTTATTATTTACTCACCCTCAAGTTGTTCCAAACCTGTATGAATTTATTTCTTCTACAGAACACAGAATAAGATATTTTGAAGAATATGGGTAACCAAACAGTTGATGGGCCCCATTGACTTCCATAGTAGGAAAAAATACGGTAACACTTTATTTTACAGTGTCCTTGTTACACGTTACATGTACTTACCATAGTAATAACAGTAAATTATGCATAATTACATGCAACTAACCATCAACCAAATCCTAATCCTACCATAACCCTATAGTAAGTACGTGTACTTAATCAATATTACTCAGTAGTTAAATATATAATTACACTGTAACATTGACACCTTAAAATAAAGTGTGACCAAAAATACTACTATGGAAGTCAGTGGGGTCCATCAACCGTTTCTTCAAAATATCTTCTTTTTGGTTCAGCAGAAGAAAGAAATTCGGTCACACAAACTCCTAATTGCTGCTTATTAATAGTTAGTAAGGTAGTTATATTTAGGTATTACATAGGATTAGGAATGTAGAATATGGTCATGCAGAATAAGGCATTAATATGTGCTTTATAAGTACTAATAAACAGCCAATATCCTGGTAATATGCATGCTAATAAGAAACTAGTTAATAGTGAGAATTGGACCCTAAACTAAAGTGTTACCAGAAACTCATACAGGTTTGGAACAACTTGAGGGTGAGTAAATGATGACAGAATTTTCATTTTTGGGTGAACTATCCCTTTAAAATACTTAAAATCTAAAAAATGGCTTTGCTCCTAGATTTCCACAGAATTCTGAAGCCCGTCATTTACATAATTCTATATTTCTTGCATGTTTATCTGTTCATTTAGTCAAATTTGTTAATTTTTCAGCTGCTAATAAGAGACCTCTTTATAGAATAGCTCTAATATAAAGCTCGGACTAATTTTCTCTCAAGTTTAGCACAGAAAAGGTCAAAAATACCAATTAATGTGGGCCTAGCCGTGGGTTAGTGAAGCATAGGCTCTTTGTGCTAAGTTCTTAATAACTTGTTCGTTCTTTAGAGAAGAGCATCATTGGCGTAGATTTGATCTAAGCACATGTACGTGAGCATGTATTCGAGAAGAGACAGTCATGTGATTCCTCTATTGTACATCAGCTGCTCTGTAAATATTTGCAGTGATGTACATCCCTGAACACACAATACCTCCCACAAGCCTCTCCGCATGTGTCCCACAGTAGCACCGATGTCGCCCAAGTGCCTGCGATATCCCAATATCACTCATTTATATGAACTTTGTTTGTTCCCTAATGTTCTCCAGTTAGAAAAGAACCCTGGAATGTCCTGGAGTGTTTTCTCACTTCAGTCTCCCGCTGTTTAAAGCCGGTTTGTTTGAAGGACAGGTCGAAACCGCGAGCATCACTCATCCTTAAGGGTGAAAAAAAGAGAAAGGCTGTGTTTGGCTTTGACGCTTCTGCATTGCCAAAAGTTCAGCTTTGCAGTTCGTGTTGGAGAAAGGATTTCCTGAACAAAGGAAGATGTGTTTGTTGAGGATCCTTGCACCACTAGCTATGTGTGTGTTTTAGCGCCGGGCGCTGAGGTGACATGCTCAGCAATCACGGCGGATTTTGTAGCCCTTTTAATGTTGCTTTGAAAAAGCAGGGTTAAATTTTGACTTAAAATGAAGCATTGATGGATGCTTAGGGAAATTATCGGAATATTTGTGATGTCATTAGAAGGATAGAAGAATCAGAGTAGTTTATTGCCTTTTTTTCTCCTTATCCTTACAGAAAATTACATTGGAAATTTTCCACCAAAACAGCCAGTTACTACAGCTATTTTTATACTGTGATGAATATTGATGAATTGATCTCTTGCAAACAATCTAAGAAACTTTCAGAATATTTTTAAAGTAGCTAAAAATAGCCAATATGGGCTTTTTAATGGCCAGTGACTAGTTACGTATTCAAGGTTAACATTTACTTATCATCCAAGCGGATATGATCATCACTTATATGATAACATAAATATTTATCCATCTGACCGGTTTATCAGCTCATATTATTATAATATTTTGGTGGATATATGGTTAACAAGGTAAATGAAAGGCCTTGATTATAAAAGAACTGAAATTCTGTGTCTTCAGATGCCATTATGCATAATTTTGAGTTGAAAATATTGATAAATGTAAAAAATATCACTAGTTAATAAATACTATTAAATAATTTTTTTTACCGTAAATGTAGATATGGGTGATGTATACATACTGCAGTGCGTAATATGCAAAACATGCAAAAAAGGAATATATAACACACAGTATTATAATTAAAGTAGCTTCAACTAATTATTATTTAGTAACTAGTTTGACAGATTTTTACGTTCACGCAATTTCCCTCTTCAAAGTGTTACTTGAATTATTTTTTTAGTTGACCCAAACTTGACTCCAACTTTAAAATATGCGTTTGCTCGACTAGTTTTATAGTTCTTTCAACTTAAATGTTTTAATCAGGATTTATTATTTGGGAGTCATAACTAGAAATTCCACATTTTATGTTACAGCCTTATTCCAAAATGGATTAAATTAATTATTTTTTTTCCTCAATTCTACAAACAATACCCCATTATGACAACGTGAAAGAAGTTTGTTTGAACTCTTTGCAAATTTATTAAAAATAAAAAATGAAAAAAAATCACATGTACATAAGTATTCACAGCTTTTGCTCAATACTTTGTTGAAGCACCTTTGGCACCAATTACAGCCTCAAGTCTTTTTGAGTATGATGCTACAAGCTTGGCACACCTATTTTTGGGCAGTTTCTCCCATTCTTCTTTGCAGGACCTCTCAAGCTTTATCAGGTTGGATGGGGAGCGTCGGTGCACAGCCATTTTCAGATCTCTCCAGAGATATTCAATCGGGTTCAAGTCTGGGCTCTGGCTGGGCCACTCAAGGACATTCACAGAGCTGTCCCATAGCCACTCCTTTGTTATCTTGGCTGTGTGTTTAGGGTCGTTGTCCTGTTGGAAGAGGAACCTTCGCCCCAGTCTAAGGTCCAGAGCACTCTGGAGCAGGTTTTCATCAAGGATGTCTCTGTACATTGCTGCATTCATCTTTCCCTCGATCCTGACTAGTCTCCCAGTTCCTGCCGCTGAAAAACATCCCCACAGCATGATGCTGCCACCACCATGCTTCACTGTAGGTATGGTATTGGCCAGGTGATGAGCGGTGCCTGGTTTCCTCTAGACATGACGCTTGCAATTCAGGCCAGAGATCAATCTTTGTTTCATCAGACCAGAGAATTTTGTTTCTCATGGTCTGAGAGTCCTTCAGGTGCCTTTTGGCAAACTCCAGGCGGCCTTTTACTGAGGAGTGGCTTCCGTCTGGCCACTCTACCATACAGGCCTGATTGGTGGAGTGCTGCAGAGATGGTTGTTCTTCTGGAAGGTTATCCTCTCTCCACAGAGAAACGCTGGAGCTCTGTCAGAGTGACCACCGGGTTCTTGGTCACCTCTCTGACTAAGGCCCTTCTCCCCCGATCACTCAGATTGGCCAGGCGGCCAGCTCTAGGAAGAGTCCTGGTGGTTCCAAACTTCTTGCATTTACGGATGATGGAGGCCACTGTGCTCATTGGGACCTTCAATGCTGCAGAAATTTTTCTGTACCCTTCCCCAGATCTGTGCCTCGATACAATCCTGTCTCGGAGGTCTACAGACAATTCCTTGGATTTCATGGCTTGGTTTGTGCTCTGACATGCACTGTTAACTGTGGGACCTTATATAGACAGGTGTGTGCCTTTCCAAATCATTTCCAATCAACTCAATTTACCACAGGTGGACTCCAATCAAGTTGTAGAAACATCTCAAGGATGATCAGTGGAAACAGGATGCACCTGAGCTCAATTTTGAGTGTCATGGCAAAGGCTCTGAATACTTATGTACATGCGAATTATTTTTTTATTTTTATTTTTTTCTCTCGTTGTCATTATGGGGTATTGCTTGTAGAATTGAGGAAAAAAAATAATGAATTTAATCCATTTTGGAATAAGGCTGTAACATAACAAAATGTGGAAAAAGTGAAGCGCTGTGAATACTTTCCGAATGCACTGTGTATATATATACATATATACACATAGTCAAACCAGAAATTATTCAGACACCAGATATATAATTTTTTACTAGTGGGTGCAGGACACTATAGTTCATTTATGTGAGGATAGCAAAATAAAGTAAACTGTGACATATTATACCCAAAAATTCTTCATACAGTGGACTACCAGTAAAATTGATAAAAATTTGGACAATGAAGCATTGCTTGGTCATTGGTTGACCCTAAATTGGTATTATCTAATTGTGTACTTAAATTTAACAGCTGACAGCTGATTGGTTGATTGTAATCCATTACATACCTTTCTATCAAAGTTATCTGACATTATCAAGATGACTTTGTTCTGACACAGATTAACTCTGAATTCTTGTCATATTTTATTACCATTTTCTAAACTATAGCGAATAAACTGAGATAATGTGAGAAAATGTTGAAGGTGTCTGAATAAATTTTAGTTTGACTGTAATTTATAATTTTATAACAAGGTTAACATCACACAATCACACAAAAAACACAAATGAAAACACATTACCCTTTATTTCATAATCTGCGTTTATACCATTTATTTAGCCAGTGCTATTATTCATAGCAATTGTATTCATTCTAAGGAAACAGTAACAAATGTACAAAGACAAGCAGTCCCACCTGTCCATTTTTATTGGAGAATGGCTGTACGTAGAAAGATGATGAGTCGAAACTTGCGCAGCTTTCGGTAGAAACGACACAGAGTCGAGAAGACGAAACACTTGGCCGGAATGCCTTTCATAAGACAGCTGACCTTGAGTTGACTCTTTCCCTGAGCCTCACCTCTCCTGTGTGGCGTCTCTTCTATGAGTAATAACAGTCTCATGGCTGGTGACGCCACCTTGCACTAGTTTCACAATCTTTCTTGCCACAATGAGGCTTTGTTTTCTTGTGCCCAAGTTAAAATGCTTTTAAACTCTTATGTGAAAAGGAATGCAGTTGAATTATTTTCTTTTGATTGACGCATGAGCAAGGGTGGTGACAGATGAAATGATTATTTTTTGTCATGACACTTAAAACGCCTCTGCAGGAAATACATCAAGAAAGTAAACATTTTTGATTTCAAAGAATTATTGAGGGGAAACAGTTAAAACGTGAATTGAGTTGCCTTTTTGGTCTCCAGAACTGTGAGTATGTAACAGTGATAGAAATATGAGCGAACCATTCCTTTGCTCGTGTACCGACTGCATTAAGCTCATCCTTAAATAACTCTGTTCTCCCTCCCAAATGTTAGCCAATGCAAATCTCAGCTTAGTCGATATTTACACAGCCAATTTTGAGGTTACATTCAGCAGATGAATTATCCAATCGCTGGAATATTCACTCTTGACATCGAATTGTAGAATTGAAATAAAATGTGCTGTTTGTCTAAGTGCTTACAAATACAGACCTTTTAAAATGAATTTTTGATGAATAACTGTGACAACCTTACTTTGTCAGCAAATCAAACTGTCGAAAGCTGCAAAATTTGCTCCAGGTGGATTGAAACAAATCATTTTCTGCATTATGAAAGCATTGGCGTAAAACTAATGTTTAAGAGAAGTTTTGGTACAATATGTGACCCTGGACCACAAATCCAGTCATAAGTCGCACTGGTATATTTGTGGCAATAGCCAACAATACATTGTATGGGTCAAAATTATCGAATTTTCTTTTATGCCAAAAATCATTAGGATATTAAGTAAAGATCATGTTCCATGAAGATATTTTGTAAATTTTCTACTGTAAATATATCAAAAATTTATTATTAGTAGTAATATGCATTGCTAAGGACTTAATTTGGACAACTTTAAAGGCGATTTTCTCAATATTTAGACTTTTTTTTGCACCCTCAGATTCCAGATTTTCAAATTTTTGTATCTTGGCCAAAAATTGTCCTATCCTAACAAACCATACCTCAATGGAAAGCTTATTTATTCTTTCAGATGATGTATAAATCTAAATTTCAAAACATTGACCCTTATGACTGGTTTTGTGGTCCAGGGTCACATTTGTAATCCTACACTGAGTTTAGTGAAGCCCTGAACTTTTGGTTGTTTTGAATTTAGGAATAAATTAAGAGGTTATTGGTGGTGGTTATTAATACAAAACCAGCATTCTGTGGTCTGAATGGGTGATTGAGGTTGAAGGTCTAAGGGTCAGTTCATGAATCTAAAACATGAAATTAAATTTCCACTATTTACAAATTTGATACGAATAATACAACTTTGATTTCATGGTATATGTGCAATAATACTGTATTCACCATTGCAGTGCACAGAATTATAGGATGAAACATTTATTATTGGGGTGTGACGATACACAGAATGAGACAAGATTATTTTTTAACACTTTTAAAAAAATCTTCAATGATGGAATATATGACTGGAAAAAGTAAATGCAAAACACTGCAGGTGCATTTTGAAATGTTTTAAATAAATCATCTGGCAATGAATGTCACTTCAGTTACTGCATTATCATATGCAGTAAAAGACACAAAGGTTTTGCAGATATCGCAAGACAGCTTTTCACCTCGAAGAGAAATAACATCACGTATTTTTCCAGTGCATCTTAAGCAATGGTCGCAGATAGTATTTGTGTGAAGCCTTGATGCAAAGCTGAATTGTTTTTGGCGTGAATCATATCGCTCATGTCATAATAACTGATAATTGAAAGGATCAAACACACAATACAGAGCATTCAGGGTTTATCCTATTGCACATCTTGGGGGCATTTGCCTGCTTTTATTCATTCAAAAGCTGCGCTGTTTAAAGGCAGTTGTGGGGTGGGGGACGTGCTTTCTTTATTCCTAGCATGGCTCATGCTTCTCTCGCACCCAAATTAGCTGGATATGGGGAAATTGAGGCACTCATCCTGGCAGATTTGGAGGGTCATTTCTCCTCCCCCGTTAATGCAGGAGGATCAGTGAATCGCGGCCTGATAGACGCCGCCGAGGACGGATCCATCAGAGAGATCTGAGATGCTAGCGCTAGCTCATTCCCACAGGCTCAATTCAATTATCACTGCGTCTGCTCTGAGAATGAGCTTTACGCCCGTAAGACACGCGGTCCTGCTTCGCAGATCCCACTCTCCCTGCTGGACGTCTCCATCATCTAAGAAACATAAGGCCTATCTGGAGAATTTTCAAGTAATGCGAGGAATTATGCTTTCATTTGAGAGACTGTGTAATTATAGACCTTCAATAAAGTGACATTGACGGTCCTGGAGGATTTTTATTACTTTATGTTGATTAGTTAATCTTTTAACTAACCACCTGGTGATAGATTACTCTGAGGAAATAGTTTTACAAAACTATTCTATACATATCTCCAGTAAAATCTGGAGGGCTTGACAAAGTCTCACTCTTGACAGTGGTTGATTTAGAGCTCCAACTAAAATGTTTTGTTTTTGTCGCTGAAGATGATGTAACTGAATACAAGTAACCTTTCCAAGTAGGACACAATCTTTATAGCCCGTTTGAATGGGTTTGTTTGCTGAAGGTCCAACAAGCTCAGTCTAAACTCCCTCACGTTTTATCTTTGATCAGGATTGGTTAATCATCAACTTGAGATAATCAATATTTTTAGTTAAGAGTTCCACAAGTTGAGAATTGACTATTTGTTTCTTTTGGGATTTCAGCTAAATATAAAACCAGGGTACAAAGTTGGTTTTTGTCTGAAGTTTATTTGTGCCACAGATGTTCAATAGCCTAACTTTGCTCTCAGCATCCAGCATGTGCATTTGAAGAATCATTAACTTTTATTTGTACTTTCTGAATTGTCAATATACAGCTCTGGAAAAAATTAAGAGACCACTTAACATTGATTTCTCAATGTTAAATGGTCTCTTAATTTTTTCCAGAGCTTTATAGTATCTAGTATAGTATAGTGTCTAGATTCAAAGATTGACACCCTGCAAATGGATAAATGGATATTTTATTCATTTTGTTATATAATTTTTTTGGGTAACACTTTACAATAAGGTTCTATTAGTTAATGTTAGTTAATGTTAGTTAATGCATTAACTAACAATTAATAATAAATTTATTACAGTGTATTAATAATAAAAATATTTAAAAATAAAATAAAACTGTAAAAAAAAGAAAAATGTATTAGTAAATGCTAACTAAGATTATTAAATGCTTTAGAAGTATTTTTCATTGTTAGTTCATGTTAACTAATATCGTTAACAAATGTTAACAAATGGAACCTTACTGTGAAGTGTTACCATTTTTTTATTAATATTTTTTTCCTTACACAGTGGGGTTCAGAAGTCTGAGACCACGTTGAAAAGCTGGCATTTAAGATCTAATTTTTAATAAAGAAACAAAGATAATTGAGTTTATGTGCAAATCGAGTGCAACATGCATAATACAAAGACATAATCTTAAAATCATATACATTTTTTCAATTCAACTTTTCACCCAAATGTTTGTTGATTTTATGGGTTTTTTTTTTTTTTTTTTTTTTTTTATGTTTCTCTTTATTAAATGAGAGCATTGTCAGTAGTGGCCTCAGACATTTGAATCCCATTTTATGTATTTTGATTTTTTTTTTTTTTTTTTTTTAATGTTTAACCTTTTCATCTTTTTTAAATGAAGTTGTTTTTTTGTCTTTATTCCCGTTTATTCAGTTGTAGGTATTTTTGAGTCCGAAATAGTTTTCACTAATCAGCATTAACAGTTGGAAAATAGAAAATAACACACCAGCCCTTCAGTGAGATAGAATCAGCCTACAGTACATGTAACTGATTGACAAAAACAGTTTCTGTTTGTTAATATCTGTCAGCGAGTCAATAAAATCTTTTGATCCAGGAAAAGTCAAGACCATTCAAAGCTTCACGACAGCCCGTGACAATCAAATTACACGGCGGGGTGCTCCCAGGTGCTTGTGCGCACCTCCCCATATGAAAGAGCCTGTTTATTCATATCAAATCAGTTCATGTCTGCCTTTTTCAAGCTGTACAATTAAACCTGCTTTAAGACTCTCTCCACATTAATGTCCGTATCAAAATTCATAAAGAATCAGTAAGACGAGAATCCTGAGCTCGTAGATTCACAGGGATTTCACATGAAGCCCGTTTAATCAGGATAACACTGTTATTAATATTCATAAAGTCAGCTGGAATACAAATGACAGCCTGAAGAATCTGGAAACTTTTTGCCGAGGAAATGCATTAAATGCAGCTTAAAAAATTAATGGAATTTAGTTTATATTAGAGGGAAACGCCAAACCCCCCTCATCGAGCAATTGAAATTGGGCTTAGACATTTCTTTTTGAAGAATTCCATCTTTGATAGACATCAAAGGCATTTTCAATGAATGCGACGCATGAATGGTCATTTAAAAGGATTTAAAGACATTACACTGCAATAATTGTACATGAATAATAAGTAACCCACCGAGGCAATTAGCTTAAAGTCTACAAGACAGGAAAATGAAGATCACTGAGCGACAGCAAAGGACAAATTGAAATGAGAAAAGTTTGAAGGAAGGATAAAGTGGCTTTAAGTGGCAAATGCTGTTTTGTAAGATTTGAGCCGTTTTTTACATTTGATGCGTGCTTCTAACCTATTAATGTTTCTTTATTTACTCATGTTTTATCCCTGTGAAGGAATATTGATGAAATATTCAACGTTATCTGAAGGAAATTATAGTCTTCTTTTGTATCTTTTCTACATTTCTAGAGAGTTGACAGATATGTTTTTAAACTACTCTAGTGGGCACACAGTAGACACATTTTCACATTGTATTTGACACACACACGTTGTGTTTTCGTGTGTTATGAGGACTACCCATCACAGAAAACTTTCTGCATTTTTACATTTTCAAAAAACATCATTTAGTCTGATTTATAAGCTGTTTTCCTCATGGGGACCAAAAAATGTCCCCACACAGACAAGGATTTTGGATATTGCCACCTTTGTGGGGACATTTTGTCTTCATAACGTAGGGTTTACCTGGACCACACACACACACACGTTGGGTTTCCATGCTTTATGGGGTCTTTAGACATAATGATTTTTATACTGTATATTCTATCCCTCAACCCTAACCCTCACAGAAAACTTTCTGCATTATTACATTTTCAAAAAACATTTGGTTAGGGATGCACTGATATGAAAATTTTGGCTGATACCGATAACCGATAATTCTTTATATTTGAAGGCTTATAACCGATATATTGGCCGATAAATCTAAATCCAAATTTTTATATAATTTTTGAGAGCCTGATTACAAAAACAAAAGTCTCACCATTTAAAAGCCATGACCCAAGCACACAATGTTCTCATTATAATTTTATGTATCTTATATGACAGACTTGCGCTGCACATGTTGCACTTAACTGTATTTTCCTTTTCTGAAGTGATTTCAGTCATATTTCAAGCAATTTAAAACCATCATCATGGCGAACAGTGCGCATCTGTGTCTCAGATGAAGGAAATAATACATTATTTATCGGCTTTAATATATCGGCCAAATTTTCTTATCGGGCCGATAACGATAACATAAAAAAAAATGAACAAATATCGGCCAATCAGTCATATGGTGACTGATATATCGTGCATGCCTACATTTGTTAAGATTTATAAGCTGTTTTCCCTCATGGGGACCTATACATTTTCATATATATATATATATATATATATATATATATATATATATATATATATATATATATATATATATATATATATATATATATATATATATATATATATATATATATATATAATAGCTAAATTCTTTATTTATCTTTGCATCGCAAAAATAATCTTCCTCAATAAGCACGCCCTATGTCTGCCATTGGTCGTTCAGACAGATAGTCCCGCCCTAAAATTTATATTTTTTAGTTCCTGGATTATTTTAGCGTTCAAAAAAATCACACCAATTCAACTGTTTTAATTCAGTATTTTATATTGTAATTTACCTTTGGCTGCTTTTAACTGTTTAACTATCAAGTTTGTGATTTTTATTTATTTTTTTAATTATTTAAGCTTGCTGAAATAGCATTTTTATTCAGAAGCATATGATTTGATTTGAATCAGCTCCTCATCTAGCTCTAGTGCCACTGTTTATACACAATGGCTGGTTATTGGCTTCATTGTAGCATGTTACACTCTGCAGGATTTGGCGTGAATGTAGTTTTCGGCACTGCCCTGTGAGCACCAAGACTAATAGCTCATTAATCTATCATGAAACTCCTGCAGATTATGTAGAAAATGTAGATGTGATGCTAATTCACCATCTGGAGCGGCAGCCGCAAAGAAACAGGCCTCCTATTGCACTCGGCACAATTCAAACTTTCATTAAGCCAGAACGAGCTCTTCCCTGTTTTTCAATATCGGATTATTGGATAGTATCAGTTTCATTAAGTTTCTTGGGGGTGATTCTCATAGGAAACGGTGTCAATCAATGAATCGGTCCAAATTTATTTGGTAAAGTGCTCTTTTCGGAGAGCTGTTTAACGTGTCTCGCCGAAAATTACGTGAACATCAAAAGGTCAGGTTTGTATGCTTTGTGTTGTTTTTTTCCCTTCTCTGTCTTTTCCAAAGCTGCTTTCTCTTGTTAGTGTTAAAGGATTACCAGGCGTCTTAGCCATACCTACTATCTTTAGTCTTTCTTCATCCTCGTCCTCCTCTCTTTCTCTGTGAAAGTGCGGTGCGCGGGGCCAGCTCCCGCTCAGAGTCTATCACTGAGATTAATGGAGCCCTGTGGTGTTTGGCACAAAAAGCCAGTTGTCCGTTCACGCCTGACTGTGTCTGAGCTGAATAGCGTGTGAGCGGTGTGAGCTGTGTGTGCTGGCTTACAGCGCGGGGATAACGTTCCACTGGCATCTGCCCCAGGGGTCACCCCCACCCGCCTCGCGCACAACCTCCCAAGAGCACTCACTTTTTATGTCTTCTTAGCTCTCTTCTGCCAACTTTCTCTCAGGCTGTCAGTCCGTCATCCTCTATATCGTTTTCATGACCTTTGTTGCCTTTCCCAAGAAACTGATCGTTATTTGTCCTGTGCTATACCATCTTTAAAGGTGCCAGGAATTAAAAATAGCTGGATGTATGGATTTCAGTCCATGTCTTTGCTAGTGTACTCTTAAACACTGATAAAGTGAACCTTTTGCAGTGCACTCGTAGACAAAAGATTCAATGGGGTTCTATCCAAGGGTTCTTCACTCAATTTTAAAGAACCCTTTATACCAAAAAGGTTCTGTATAAGGAGAAATGTCTTAAATTATTGCATAATAAATTCATAATTTATTTTCTAGTGATTTAAAGTATGTTTACAATCTGCTTAATTCATACAATTTAATTAAACTTTAATTTATCAAAACTAAATCCATAAAATGATCCCATGAAAAGAGTGGCAGTGTTTCTCTTCCTGGAAAACGGACCAAAAATTAAATTTTTTGCCCAAGCTACTTTCAATATAGCAAGTAGCAAATCACAGTTCACTGATATGATGTAAACTAAAGCCTGATGGTTATTTAAAGAAGTATATTTCGATATGTTGTGCCATGATTTCTTGTTTCAGTAGGAAGTACACTATTGTTCAACAGTTTGGGGTTTGTACGATTTTTGAATGTTTTTGAAAGAAGCATCTTATGCTCAACAAGGCTGTATTTATTTGATCAACAATACAGTAATATTGTGAAATATTATTACAATTTAAAATAACAGTTTTCTATTTTTAATATATTTTAAAATGTAATTTATTTCTGTGATCAAAGCTGAATTTTCAGCATCATTACTCCAGTCTTCAGTGTCACATGATCCTTCAGAAATCATTCCAATATGCTGATTCGCTGCTCAAGAAACATTTCTTGTTATTATCAATGTTAAAAAACGTTATTTTTTTTTGGAAACTGTGATACATTAATTTTTCAGGATTCTTTGATGAATAGAAAGTTCAAAAGAACAGCATTTATTTGAAATAGAAATCTTTTGTAACATTATAAAAATCTTTAATATCACTTTTGATCAATTTAATGTGTCCTTGCTGAATAAAATTATGAATTTCTTTTTTTTTTTTTAAAAAGGTAGTGTACATCAAAACAAGAAGCAAAAACAGTGTCCATTAAGTGATTTCATAAAGTCTTTTAGTAAAACATAATGAGAGCAGTTCAGCACAGAAAGTTTCGATCCAGAATTTCTAAAGATCTTTCCAAGCCAAGATGCATGATTCCAACTGAAAATATTAGGTAATTTTTACATTTTTGGGAAAAGCACTCTTAAGAAAAATGGTTCGAAACAGTACCAAATTAGGGTTCTTTGGCTTGTAACAATAGCAGAACCCTTTTTGGTGCTAAATAGAACCCTTTTTATAAGGTTCCATAAAGAACCATGCTTTAAAAGTGCTGTATAGGACCTATATAGAGGACCTCTATCAGCCTGGTCTTATAGTATTATGTGGCCTCTATTTGGGTTTTACTTTTTTTTTTTAAGAACACAGCATGTTTTGTCAGTTAGTTACTTTTATTTTTTATTGACATTGCAAATTGTAGCAAAAACAACAGTGCCCTAACAACAGTTAGCTGAATACATTAATAAATATCAGTTGACATTGAACATCATATGTGTAATGAAGACCAAGTTCCAGTGAAATATCTTAATCCTCTATGATGTCCATCATTATGTGTGTATTCTGTGTGGCAGTTTCTCTCTGCAGATGATGAGGATGTGGCATGTGACAGCATCTGAAATACACAATTGAGTTTAGAGTTACAGTGTGTCTTTTCCAGTTGTTTATGTAAAAACTAGTGCTGTCAAATCGATGAATCGCATCCAAAATAAAAGTTCATGTTCACATAATATATGTGTGTGTACTGTGTATAATTATTATGTATATATAAATGAACACATGCATGTATATATTTAAGAATTATTATTTAAAAATTGTTATTATGTATATAATATTGATATTTGTATATAATATAAATTATGTAAATATATATTTACAGTATATACATGCTAATATTTCTTAAATATATACATGAATGAATGTGTATTTGTATATACATAATAATTATGCACAGTACACACACATATATTATGTAAACTCAAACTTTTATTTTGGATGCGATTAATCGATTTGACAGCACTAGTAAAAACATTTGTTTATGAAGGCCAAAATTAGCAGAAATGGACAGTATGCGAGCCCTTTACAACGTTAAAAAGAAAAAGTATGATAAAGTCATGGGATAGCTTTAATGTTTTTTTGACTGGGTATGTTTATGCATAAAGTATTTTTTTTTTTTTAATGTAACAAAATGGATCATAAATGTAATATCTCTGTTATGTAGTGGAAAAGAGAAGATAAGTATCCTTACCTGAACAGAGCTGCTCACATATGTTCTGTTAAACTAGAAAGAGAAAAGACATGATTGGTAGGAAACCAGTTACAATTTGAAAGTTAAAATGTATAGACATTTTAAGAAAGAAATAATTTACCTGTTGAGAGTGTGTTGACAGTCTGTGTTGTAGCTGAGCTCCAGAAAATCAATAATGAGGTGACTTTGACAGTTACAGATTTGAAAAACAAAAAGGCGGGAATAAAGAACCCTAAACTTTAACACAAAGAACCATTTCAGTATATAAAGGGTTCATACGGTTCTAAATAGAACTGATACTACATCTAAAGAACCTTTAAAGAGCAATCTTTTTTTAGAGTGTGTAATAAAATATTAAATGTCAGGGAAACAGTTTTTTGGTTTTTTTTGGTAGGTTATGTTAAGCTTTAAAATATTGCTTTAACTAAAAATTGCTCTTTGTGAGGGGGGGGTGGTTCCTAGTGGTGTAGGAAGTTGGAACCCTTTAGAATACATTTGTTAGAGGTTTTCCCTACCTCTTCTACAAAGTGATTTCCCGAAAAATAACCAACCAGGAAACACACAAAAACACGAGGGGAACATTCTGCGTTTGCTGGGTTCACTCCGTCTGTTTCTTGAAGATGCCCTGCACTCATTTGGTTTGTAAATGTGACGCCACAAAGCACCTACGGTTGACAGAAGTGAAACTGTTTACGTCTGTAAGCCCCCGGTGTGTGATGTGTTAAGAAGTTCTTGTCTCAGACGCTCCACCACTAGAGGGTAGCTCTCCACCACGGCTCCCAGCGAGCAACAGGCTCTGCCATTTGAATGTCAGCGTTCCTGCTAATTGCCTCCTGTCTGTTTGTTGCTTGCTTATGAATTAGCGTCCGTTCACGGAACTAAATTATCCACCATTATTTAATTACACCTGAGTAGATGACGCTTTAATTGGCGGTTCCTGACTAGGATCTGATATGGCTTGAGCTGTATTAAATGGCTGTTTACTTTTCTGATAGCTAAAAGCATTAAAACGATTGCATGGTGGGATTACGCTGTGTTAATTGCCCGCGTTCATTAGTCCTCCATAAACTGCGAGGTAAAGCACTGGTACACAGTGGATGAGATAAAGACAAAGTCTTAAAGCATAATTTCACGCGGCAAATTAAAAGCCGCCTGTCTTGTTTTGCTGCCTCTACTCCAGAGGTTATTAAAGATTGCTCTCCACCAAGCACCTCGAGATCATATTGACAGGCTGTAATTAATACTAACCTTTCTAAGTCTAATGGAAAAGAAGTGAGCTCAAGCCTGTGATGAAAAGCATTTTTTTCAGCAGTGAAATTAATCATATCCCTTCTATATATTTCCAGCTAATCCTAAAGTCAATGAAGAACTGAAACAAAGGCTGCCGTCCCCTGTAAAGCACCATTGTTCAGAGACCACACCACAACTTGGGTAAAGATGCCTTCCTCGGCTCATTTTACAGTGTTTGTCAATGGCTTTCTTCCACATGTTACAATTAAGGATGATTTTTTTAATATGTGCGAAATGTTTATCAGTGTACATTGCAGGCGATGATTACACGCTGTAATATCTTTGCAGAGATGTGTTTTCTAAATCCAAAACGGTGTTACAATATTTAAAAATCGGCTGCTAGTTTAGTTTGTTCATCTTTAGTGCAATGCAAATGTAAATTGATTACAGGTGCAATGTTTGCAAGTTTATTGTGCATTGAGAGATTTTGTGTTAATTATTTTGAAGCAATTCAGTACTGAATTGGCTCTTGTATTTAACTTATTTTTTTAGTTTGTTTTTGCAGAAGTATAAAAGAGTTAACTCTGTCCTTTTTGGGTCCGAACACTTGAAGGTCTTTGATACTTGCTTCATGTCATAGCTTTACTCAGCGCTTTGAAACAAAACATGCAGGTCCTTCAAAGCAGTGTCATTGATGTACAGTTTGTCAATATCCTGTACCTGTCTTTACCAGAGCGTCGCACAGTGCACTGCTGGTAGATATCGAAGGAGACGAGCAAAAAAAGTGTGTTGATTTTTATATATTTGTTTTGCATATTCATCTGTTTTCAGATCCTCTTTAGGAGAAACTACCTCAGCTATATCCCAAAGTCAGAGTTTATCAAAAGCCCTGGAAGAAAAACTCATACAAGGTAATACATTATAAAGAATTTTTTTCTGTCCATGATAATTGCAATTCAATCACAAGTCATAGCAAAAATATATCACATTATAAGACTCTTTGTAAATGCCAATATCTTGCCTCATTTGTTAGATATTAGCATTATAACCATTTCCTGCCAGATTGTGTCTGTTTTCATGATTAAAGACTTGTTTTGCAAGCTTCCCGTTGCTTAAATGCTCTATAGAATGCATTAACTGTTTAAATGTTATTTATTTATCTACATAAACATTTATTTACATTATTCCATAATGCCGGGCTGCTGCATAATAACTCTACCTAGGCCATAACGCTGTGGAAGAGCCACTATTTAGATAGACTGGTTGGAATGACAATGAGAGATAAACAGAGTATTTACCAACCCTTCACCAGACGCTCCTGATATGCAAATTTATTCTGCCTCACTGCTCAAATATACATTTGGGCTGTTGGTGAAACACTTCAATCTTTTTGCAGGCGGTTAATCAGCTTGTGTTTGATTATTAGTGACAGACATTAGTAAGATGGCACGAGACTGTTGGAAGTTGTATTCTTTTATGAGGAGTGAATAGAGCAAATGGCCATACAAATATTCTCTCCTCCTGTCTGGTAATTATTTTTGCCCCATTTATCACGTAAAATGTATTTTCATGGTGTCGTGCAGCATTCAGAATTGAACTGAGAATACCTTTTAAGTTGCAATTACGTTTTTGCAGTTAACTGAATTTGAGTTGAGGTAGCAAGCAGGATGCAGAATTCAAATTTGCATTTAAGGAAGTATAATTAAAACATTCACTATTTTTAAATCAGTGTTAATTGATTTTTAATTGTTTATTTATTTGAATTTTCTGTTGTGGTTCTTTAATTGATAATATATAAACTGCCCCTGAGAATGTGTTTAAAGCGACATTTACATTTGCGCGCACACACACACGTGCATTATATATTTTTATATAATATATTATTTTTATATTATTTTACTTTTATGTTAGATGCAATTAATAGTGATTAATCAATTTAACAGCACTAATTATTACATTGAATATTTTTACATTTATTTTATGGACCACTATGGAAAAATATTGAATTACCCAGAATGCTCCAATTTAGCCCAAAGTCTTTAAAATAGAGCCAAAAATCAAAACATCCAATATCTCTATCCAAGATCTCTCCCAATTTGTTGTTATGTTGGACAAATGTAGGACTGTGTTGTTTTTTTGTTTTTGTTTTTTTTTAATTACAGTTTCAGTAATTCAGTAAATTCCAATTGAATTTCAAATTCAGTAAATTCCTCTTCCTGTCATTCCAGTTCAAATTCCAATTCAACTTCATGTGGCCAATTCAATTCAAATTCACACTTGTGAATCGAAAGGGAGCCAGTTCTTCAGTTTGAGTTTGCTCTTAGTGTTGGGTTTAAAACGAGAATCCTTTCTCACTTGGTTCCCATAGGAAATGGGCCTTTACTTTGCACGCTTAGATTAAAAGCCCCGCTCACCCCATTTATGAGGGAAATGGCGCTTTAAACACACATTCTCAGGGGCATTTACCTTTGTGAGAGACACCCAGAGAGGGAGATAAAATTAAAGAAGTAACCCAGGTTAGGGAACAATGTATCCAAAAGTCGCATATTTGCAGTGTGACAAAGGGCTCCTATAAGTGTGTTTGGCGTTATTATTCATGGTTTGAATTTGGTGTTTGCACGGGTGAGTCTTACGGGGAATACTAATAACTGTCTCCAGCAATCCTGAGAGCAGAGCCCTAGCAACAAAGCCATGAGGCAGACCTCCCTGATCTCGACTTCAAAACCTGACCTTTTGCTCAATAATTGTGGCGGCTAAGCTGGAGCTTTTTGGACATCGTGGTCGCAAGACTCGAGCATCACAACGCATTTATTAACGCAGAATGATTTCCCCTTTTTGATGCTTTTGATTTAACCGCTCCGTGTTTGAGTTTTGCTCAATTTGAATTGCATTGATGTTGAACTGATTTATGTATATTTTATAATCGCAGGACAGCCACACTGCTTTTTTGTGTAGCACTTGACCCTGTGCATGCACTTAGCGCTACTATCTGTTTAATTTGCTTGTAGATGTAAAAGCTGAAGTGTATAATTTTTTTTCATGCTATAATGAAACCATTTGTTGTTGGATTCCACTGACATTTTGGCTTTGTGGCGTTATCAAAACATTGTTCTGTTTGTTGACCAGCCCAACCCAGCAACACTGACTCAACCAATGGCGTGAGTTTGGGGGCTGTTTGGCAGACCAATGGCAGACATGGTTCAGGAAACCTGTTTGAAAGACATTATTTGTACCTAATGCAAATTGCCACATAAATGACACATTTCACCTTTTGATCCAACACCCTCTGCTTCTCACATTACAAGTTCAACATTTGTTGTATCTTTCAAGTCTATATCTTGGCCAGTTTTGCCATCACAAATTTGCACTAGTTTAAAATGTCTCTGATACAAGGGCCGTCGCTCTTCAGTTTTGATCACAAACAATCCGGGGTACATACAGCTTTCCCTGAGGAGCAGAGCGCGTCTTCAGAAAAGCTGCCAGAGAGACAGGCCTCTGTGTTTGCCTCTCTGCCTGCATCTCTGGCCCTGAGCGCTACAGAAACATTGACAGAAGACCTCTTTTCCCCCTCCTGCCAGTCCCTCGGCATGGATCGCCACATTCCCTCGAGAAAGACGGCCAGACCTAGTTTCCTTTTCAGAGAGCTGACGCAAACCAACCAACAGAGCCGCCTTTCAAACCGTCAGACTGTAATCTCACAGCACTAGTATGTTATGGTTGCGACGTCTTTCTTGTGGGTTTTCCTTTTCATTTAGCTTCTAAAGCTTTTTCTGGATGTTCAAATACTCTCTTTTTTTAATATGCAGTGTCAGAGGATTCCTCTGAATGGTGTAAGTAATGTGGCGCTTTTAAAACATGCTTTATTTGTTTGAGCATCCCAACATTGACACAAACAATAGCATTAGTTTGTGGTGGGATTATCTGTTTGGCCCACCAATGACCGACAAGGGAAACCTGTTTGAAAACAATCACTATTTTTGCACTTTTGCACTAGCTTGCACTATTGTGTTGGATAAAAGAAACTTTGGAAGGAATTGTTCACCCAAAAATTAAAAGTCTGCTATTATTTATTTAAAATTATACTCTTTTCTTCACAGTGAAAGTCGGTAGTGACCAGGGTTTGTTAAGATCTAAAAATAAATAAAAGCTCCTTAAAATCGTAAGTCATTTATTTGAGAAAAAAAGCTTCCCTCAACTGCAGCTTAAAAGTCATACATGTTTTAGTTTATTTTGATATGGCAGGTCAAAAATTATCACACCAGATTTTACGTCAAAGACCCCAAATGTCATTTGTTCTCATGTGTCTCATAACCAGTGTTGGGAAGTAACTAGTTACATGTAACAGCATTATATAATTAATTACAAAATAAATGTAACTGTAATCAATAAATGTGTAATTAATTTACAGTTACTTATGAAAATGTTAACGATTAAAAAGGGGGTTACATCTGAATATTTTCTGTAAAAGCTAGGATATGTTGAATAATATTCATTTGTTGCTTTGCCATTTTTGCCATTTAAAGGCCGTTTAGTAAAGCGATGCTATTCTGATGCTTTTGAAAATGATTGTTGAAAACATTCGTTAGAAATTTAGAAAAGTAATCAAATGTAATCAGTCAATTAATAAAGTAATTGAAATAGTTACACTACTAATTACATTTTAAATGGGGTAACTTGTAATCTGTAACCTATTACATTTCCAAAGTAACCTTCCCAACACTGCTCATAACCAATCAAAGCATGCCAAATTTGAATGTGTGCATAAATAAATAAGTTTTGAGAGCAATGGCAGTAGTGAAGATTTTCACTGAATGACAAATGCAAAGTTCTGTCATGAAACTCTAGATGGCACAGGCTGATAGGTCCTTAACCTGCTTGCAATCACATCATTCTCTATAGGGCACAGCTGATTGATTGCATGCTCAACCTTCAAATACTTTGTTAGCATTTGCCTTAGCAGTGCAGTGCTTTTTCAGAAAACCCTCCACCTTCCCCAGCTCCACCTGTATAGATCTGCTACGGGTAACTCATGTATGCTATATTGTACAGCTTCAAGTTCTCCATCACCTGCAAGATACCAGACTCTGAGTCTGCACCAGCTAAGTCACCATTACCATTCTACAAGTCACCATCTACTTCCATTGCCTGGTTCACGCTGCTACAACCACACTCTAAACTTAATAAAGATCACTTATACTTACCTGCTTGTCTGTGCCCTTCTGTTATGTGACAACAGCAGCGTGCTGTGTATGTATTAGCAGCAGCAAGTCCCATACTTGCTCTGCAGCAGCAGCAGCATAGCAGATCTATTCCGCCAAGAACAAACATTGTCATATCCATTACCATGCCAAACACACTGTCATGAAAACTTAAATTTCACTCTGTTCCTCACACAAAGCTAGGGTATGATACTATTACTCAATCAACTTAGTCATCAATCTTTTACTTAGTCAAACTATTTACTATAAATGTTGCATTACAGGCCTCGACATTAAGCCTTTTCATGTGCCTGTCCTTCGGACAAGTAAATCGGTCATTCACTTATCCGAGTAAAAAAATAGCTTGTCCTGAAATTAAAAAAAAAAAAATTGTGTTATAAATATAACTTATTCTGAAGCAATATTCTCACCAGTGTTCAATCAGCTTTGACATATTTAAATCTGCATATTTATGATATTTTTACCTTTATAAAGGGCATTTTACCCCCAATCTTATTAAAGTATGAGTCATCTTTCATTTTAAGTTCTTAAATTTGATCAATAAATTAAATTAGAATAAGACACTATAGGGCTGTTACCAGTCAAATTAAATAATTTACACTGAAAAATTACAACTGCATTAAATAATGTTGTGAGATTGTTTGTTTTAAATATTTTTTGAATATACAAACAATAAATGTGGTTCTTCTGGGATTTTTGTTTTTTTTTCGCTGCTAAAATAGAACAAAAACAGTCAATATTGCGTCTAAAATGTAAGTGACTTAATATTAATTACTTGTTTATTGAACTGTCATGAAATCAGTCACATTTTCAATCGTGATGGTATTCAGCACTCTTGGTCGTGTGATGTTGCTTAACTATCATATGTTATAATATAAAAACTCAGCATTTTGAATTTTATGGCAGGATGTTAGGCTTACTGAGTTTCTTTGTGTGTGCTGCGCTAATTTGTTTCCATTTCTCGTCAGTACATTATTATTCACTATAAATCGCCACTTACACTAAATGAATGCAGAATCATCCTCGCGTTTTGGTGATTCCCTAGTTATTTTTGTTATTGACGTTTTAATCAGGCTACTTGTCCGGTTGGGCAAGTAAAATTCTCTTTCACTCGCCCCTTCAAAAAAACCACTTGTCCTGGACAAGCGGACAAGCATTAATGTCGAGCCTTGCATTATATGTATTTTAAAAAAAAATCAAATTCTCTTTTATTCTCTACATTTAAATGCTGAAATAAAATAAAAATGTTAAAACAAAATGATCAATTAGTAATGAAGATATGCTTGGCACCCCACCCCCACCCTCCTGTGATATTTCATAGTGGGCCAAATCAATAGTCAATACAGTCCAACTTCGGTAATAATAATATAGTTCAATAGTCTTGTGGACTACTTTGAGTTTTTTTGTTGAGATTTTTGGAGCATTATAGCACCTGGTGGTACTGTTAAAGTTAAGTTAGGAAATAATTTTTGTTCTTTTTGTGTTGTTGTGGTTCTTTCTTACTCTGTTTTTTCACGCAGTATCTAAGGCTCCCAGGCCCAGAGAAGGTTTGACGCTCAGACCCCCTCCACCTCCACCCGTGCCAGGCCCAGTTGCAGCTGAAGTGAGAATCATGGAGGAGGAGAGACGGTCTCCACAGAGACCCGCAGCACAGCAGGAGCAGGATATTAACGAGACAGCCAGCAGTCCGGTCCACACACCTCACGTCAGCAGGGCAGGGTCTGCCGCACTCAGGTCAGGAGAGGAGAGAGACTGTAGCCGTCATGTGTACACACACGAACACAGGCGGTTACGCTGAAGCGTAATCAAAACCTAATCATTAGCACTGAAAAGTTCATTCTTATTTTAGTTTGCTGCTTTTTCATCCTCAGCCTTTGTGTTTATACTTTTTACGTTTTTGTGAAAACGTTTTCTTTAGTTGATTTTAGTTTCTCCAGTGCTATGTTCAGAAATACCGTGCAGTATTTAAAAAAAATTATATGTTAAGCAGTAATAAACATTCCTACAGTAGTATGCTTCATTGTTGTCACATGATCTTACTACTGTAATGTTTAGTTCTAGTAATCTATAGTTATAAATTATTTATTTATATATATTTATATATATATATATATATATATATATATATATATATGTATATATATATACATACACATACATACATACACACACACACACACACATATATATATATATATATATATATACATACACATATATACATATACATATACATAACTCATAAAATGTGTTATTACATATGTATTATTTATTTTTATATATTTTATATAAATATAAAATAAGCAACTATTACAAATCTTTTATTTATATATATATATATATATATATAATTATATATATATATATATATATATATATATAATTATATATATATATATAATTAATGTAACAGTAAATATTATTTTATTATATATGTATATAATTAATACAATAATATTTATTACAGTTATATATATATATAATTGTCTATTTTATATAAATATAAAATAAGCAACTATTACAAATATTTTATATATATATATATATATATAATGTTTGTATTTTTATTTTATATTTCAATATTACAAATTAATATTATAATACATAACAATTTTTTTTTTATTCTATTTTATTTAAAAATTGCCTTCATTTTGTCAAATATTCAAATAATGAGTCAAGAAGGCATGTTAAAAACGTTTCATTCTCATGACCTTCATCAGGCATATACAAATCATACTGTTTAAACTCGATCACATTTAAAATGATAACATGACCAATCACTGCGGAGAACCATTGACCACTCTGGAAATTTTCAAATGACGTGCATTGCATTGTGGTACACATTATACCATGCAGTGTGCACTGCTGTATAGCACACATTTTGGCAAAAGTAGTCATCCAACTGTTCCAAAAAATATGTATTCATGCTCAGTATTCATTTTGCATGTTAATTTCTTTTAAAATAGTAGGTAGCGGCCATTGCAAACATATCCTATATGCAACAGTTGTTTAGTTTCACCTGTCTTGAGTACTATTGAGAAGGCCTTTAAATAATGTGTATATAGCAGTAATATTCACTTTTAGCATCGTTGTCCATTGTAAGATGATTTTAATTATATTACAGCATGAATCGTCCTGTTATAAATATAGATTCCAATGCGTTTTCTTTGCCTCCTTAATAAGAACTGAATCGAATTCCTGGCTACAAGAGGGAAGTAATTTACCCTGCAATACAGTGCAGTAATACTTTAATATTACCTTAAAGGTCAACTGTATGATTTGACTAATATCTCAAAGTAAATAAGTCACAGTAATATTCTTGAAAGTGGGAGACCGCATCCCTTGTGTATTTGATAATTGCATGTCAGAATGTGAATGTGATTCATTTTTTGTTGCCCGTTTGGGAGTTTAATATAAGAGCGTTTCTAATGAACTTTTGTCTTTTCTGAAGGCATGCTCATGAGGACCGGGGGAATTCCAAAGTTACCAGCGACTCCAAAAAGCAAGTGCCAGTTCTGGATAAAGAGAAAAACATTGCCTTCCTCTTGAAGGAGCTGGATTCTCTTAGAGACCTCAATAAGAAGGTGAATTCACACATTAAGAAGTTTGTAAAGTCAACCACTGTGCCTAATTAGTCCTTCGCCAAGGCTGAATTTGAGTTAAAGGGGACATATTATGCCCCTTTTCACAAGATGTAATATAAATCTCTGGTGTCCCCAGAATGTGTCTGAAGTTTCAGCTCAAAATACCCCCAGATCATTTATTATGACTTAAAATGATATAACGATCAAATTTGCCCCTATTTGGGTGTGAGCAAAAACACGCCGTTTTTGTGTGTGTCCCTTTAAATGCAAATGAGCTGCTGCTCCCCGCCTCCCTTCAAGAAGAAGGTGGATCCTTTACACGAGCTTCGGATACTCCGTCAAAAACAAAACAGGCGAATATCACTTAGCCAAAATGTCAGAAATAACCTGTTGTGGAGTACAGCCTTACATGTTTGAACCGGAGTCGGACACACGTCCTACTACGTAGGAGTAGGGGGAAATATGAAACAGTGCGTTATAAGAGATGGATAATGATTGATGGGGATTATAAAAAAAAGTATTGTATTTTTACCATTATAGGCTGGTTGTTTACACACACTGTGGATACACATCCGTGTTCAAAGTGAATTTTGCATAATAGGTCCCCTTTAATTACTTGAGTTAATTTGAACAGTTTTGTAATCTGCTCATCCATTTAGATACAAGACTAGCTGTCCTTCTGATATTCAGTAGGTTACTGAACTGACTTCAGCTGAACAATGACACTATTTTGTTTGCGTCATTGAATCATTTTCCTGTTATCAACTGTAAAGCTGCTTTGAAACAAACTGTATTGTTTAAAACGCTATATAAATTAAGGTGACTTGACTAGATTTTTAAAACTCTGAAAATTTCAACATATTTCATTGTTATTTGTCTGTATTAATTTCAATCAGAAATTGGAATCGGAAATTTCAGTCAGATTGGAAACTCCATCAGACAGGATCATGCTATTAGTTTTCAGGTTTGCCCTTTTCGCTTCATTCACACAGGCCTGGGCTTAGATACATGTCATAACTAATTTTGCTAAAATTATTTCAGATGTGCCTTTCCTAGTAGCTCTGCTTAAGTTAGCAAACATTGACATACTTCTACAGTTCACACTCAATCAGTCGTATTATTATCTAATGGCACTAGTGGCCTAACGATACATCCTATATTAACTAACTAAATTTAGGTAGGTAGCTAGCGGTTGTTAGCTAATTTTGCCAAGTCATCCGGCATTGGATTGAAAAACTCAATGCTGTGCTGATTGCAACGATTTCTGTTTTCATGGTAACAGTGATTTCTGTGATTGGTGGCGTTTGCTTCAGGATTGTGCATAGTGCAATACTTGAAAAAAGGAAGTGTTTAATGATCAAATTCAATGACCAAAGTTAGCGCTTACTTCTATAATGTGATGACGGGATTTGATTTTATCCATCAGAAATTGATTGCATCGTAAAAAGTCGTTGCTATAAAACGATCTGGCATAACATTATGACAGGTGAAGTGAATAACACTGATTATCTCTTCATCACGGCACCTGTTAGTGGGTGGGATATATTAGGCAGCAAGTGAACATTTTGTCCTCAAAGTTGATGTTTTAGAAGGAGGAAAAATGGGCAAGCATAAGGATTTGAGCGAGTTTGACAAGGGCCAAATTGTGATGGCTAGACGACTGGGTTAGAGCATTTCCAAAACTGCAGCTCTTGTGGGGTGTTCCCGGTCTGCAGTGGTCAGTATCTATCAAAAGTGGTCCAAGTAAGGAACAGTGGTGAACCGGCGACAGGGTCATGGGCGGCCAAGGCTCATTGATGCACGTGGGAAGCGAAGGCTGGTCCGTGTGGTCCAGAGTATGTGAGTGGAGTGGAGCGGCAGAAATTTCCCCTCCACGCTCTAAGCATTCAATAATCACTCCACTCCAGCTCCGCTCCGGGTTCACCATTTCCCGCTCCCCGCTCTACTCCTCACTCAGTGATATCAGAAACACCGCTCCATCTTCGCTTCGAGGAAATTTGCGGCTAAAGTATTTAAGTAAGCTCTGAATATCACAAAAGTTCGGTTTATAACATAGCCTACATTAAATGAAATGAATGAATGAATGAATGAATGAATGAATGAATGTATAAACAAAAGGAGATTTGGTTCAACATGGTTTATTGGAACACTAGTGTGCAAAGATTTATTCCTACGACATGCCAAGCTTATTACGCTTTATCAGCATTAAAAGTTAAATATCATTGCTGCATTTTGCAGTGCAAATTTTGTTTGGAAAGATGAAAATAGTACGTTTTCATCAGTTATTTTATCTACGGGTCACTACATTACAGATTTCTGCTCATTCAAAATCAGATACAGATAACTATAAGCAGATAAGCACTGTAAGATTACATTTGTTTGAATGCATTAGAGAGAGCGATTGCGTGTGAATAAGTGCTACCTGTTCAAAATGTGCTTTCACCCGATTATATTCAGTAGGCGTAGAAAGGTACAAAAAAATTCCTTGAACTATAACATCCCGCTCATGTCCATCGCCGTCATCATAACCTTTACATTCTTTCTGATTTGAGTGATCCATCTGTATCAAGCTAGTTAAATGTATTTAACGTGTGAGTTCTGGCTAAAAATGCAGTTATATTATGGGCCGTTGGCATGAATTATACTCGTGATGGAGCGGTAGTGGAGCGCTCTCGGAGTGAGTGAAAACCATGACACTCCGACTGTTAAAAAATCCGCTCCTCATTCAAAATCACGCCACTCCACTCCTCGCTCCGCTCCCGCTCCGCTCCCACTCCACTCCGCTCACATACTCTGGTGTGGTCCGACCAAACAGACGAGCTACTGTAGCTCAAATTGTTCAAGAAGTTAATGCTGGTTCTGATAGAAAGGTGTCAGAATACACAGTGCATCGCAGTTTGTTGCGTATGGGGCAGCATAGCCGCAGACCAGTCAGGGTGCCCATGCTGACCCGTCCACTGCCAAAAGTGCCAACAGTGGGCATGTGAGCATCAGAACTGGACCATGGAGCAATGGAAGAAGGTGGCCTGGTCTGATGAATCACGTTTTCTTTTACATCACGTGGATGGCCGGGTGCATGTGCGTCGCTTACCTGGGGAACACATGGCACCAAGATGCACTATGGGAAGAAGGCAAGCTGGCGGAGGCAGTGTGATGCTTTGGGCAATGGTTCTGCTGGGAAACCTTGGGTCCTGCCATCCATGTGGATGTTACTTTGACACGTACCACCTACCTAAGCATTGCTGCAGACCATATACACCCTTTCATGGAAACAGTATTCCCCGGTGGCTGTGGCCTCTTTCAGCAGGATAATGCACCCTGCCACAAAGCAAAAATGGTTCAGGAATGGTTTGAGGAGCACAACAACCAGTTGGAGGTGTTGACTTGGCCTCCAAATTCCCCAGATCTCAATCCAATCGAGCATCTGTGGGATGTGCTGAACTAACAAGTCCGATCCATGGAGGCCCCACCTCGCAACTTACAGAACTTAAAGGATCTGCTGCTAACATCTTGCTGCCAGATACCACAGCACACCTTCAGGGGTCTAATCAGGGCTGTTTTGGCAGCAAAAGGGGGACCAACACAATATTAGGTCATAATGTTATGCCTGATCATCCCATGGCTGGAGGGAAGGGCCTGAAAGCTAAGAGGGCAGTGACCTCAAGTAAACTGCATTTCATTCTGCTTTTATATTCTTGCTGCATCATTGTCCTTTCAGAAACATCAGGAATAGGACTAGAGCCTTGAAATTTTTTTACTAGTGTCTGTGGCATATCTGCACCCATCTGGAGTTTGAGGGGCCGGAGAGGGGGGGAGACCCTCTGTAACGACTGTAATTGATGTCCCTGGTTTACAAGTAGTTGTGACTCCTGACAGAGGGGCAGGAACATGTCCCAAGAGTGTGTTTTTGCTGGCAGTGATCTGAGAGAGCCCTTTGAGGACTCTGGCCTAACCCCATCATGTTTTCAAAGTCCAGGAGGACAAAAAATATTTAAGACAGGAGAAATCTATCATTCAGATGCTCATAAAATATCACTCACCAATCCAGATTTACAGCCAAGACACAACAATTCCTCTTTTTTATATAAGAAATCCTGAATTATATGAAGTAGTGGTACAAATACAAAAGTTTTACGGTGGTTATGAAGTTGTGGTTGACTGATATGAGCTTTTCGATACATGCTGGGTGGCCAATGGGTGAAACAATGCATATATACAGTGTATATATATATAAGGGTATATAATGCAATTTAATGGTAACAAATGAGACAGACACAACTAAGCAGTTGTTGAAATTAAGCAAGCAAGTAGGTGAATCTCACAAAGCATTTTTCAGATCATAATTCACTTCAAAATTAAAAGGGAAAAAACTAATTTGCTGCATATGTGTATATATACAAAAATATAACTCTAATTACAGCAATATAGTAATGAAATTCATTCTGTCCAAATGTAACATTTTTGGTTTTGTTTTTTAACGCATAAATTAACTCTTTTCAAATTCTGCCATAACATATACTTACATTTATACTTTGCAAATAGATGTAATGTTCGCAATGTACAGTAAAAATGGGCTTAATTTATTTCTGCAAAATACACTACCATTCAAAAGTTTAAACAGATTAAATTGATCAAATGTTATAGTAAAACATTTACATTGTTACAAAAAGATTTGTATTTCAAAATATTTGCTCTTCTTTTAAACTTTGTATGCATCAAAGAATCCTGAATTTGTTTTAGTTTCCACAAAAATATGAAGCAGCACAACTGTTTTCAGCATTGATAATAAAAAGAAATGTTTCTTGAGCAGCAAATCAGCATATTAGAATGATTTCTGAAGGATCATGTGATACTGAAGGTGTAATGATGCTGAAAATTCAGCTTATAAATATATAAACGTATTACTAATTATTAAACTGTAATAATGGTTCATGATATTACTATTTTTACTGTGTGTTTGGTGAGCATAAGAGACTCCTTTCATGAACAAATAACTTATCTATCCCAAACTTTTGAACAGTAGTGTATGTTCAGCATAGTTGCTTATTAGCATGGATATTACTAGGATATTGGCTGTTTATTAGTATAAAGCACATATTAATGTCTTATTCTGCATGACCATATTCTACATTCCTTAATCCTACCAATACCTAAACTTAACAACTACAAAAACTGCCTTACTACTATCTATTAATAAGCAGTAATTAGGAGTTTATTGAGGCAAAAGTTGTAGTTAATAGTGAGAATTGGACCCTAATCTAAAGTGTGACCACAGTTTTTGCTAGACATAAACAAAACAAAAATTTCTGTTTACCTACCAAGCAGGTACGTTATTTGTTTATTTATTTGTGTTGACCTCATCAGTGTGACAAGGCTAAACTCACACACATGTGACTGTGATCCTGGTTTTGTGTGTATCTGTAGCTCCAGGACAAGTTGGCGCTGAAGGAGAAAGAGTTGGAAACCAAGCTACTGGACTCTCAGCTACAGGAGGCCCAGCTGGAGGCACGAACCAGCGAGAGAGCAGCAGGTAGGGTGAAGAGATGGATAGATGAATGCTTGTTTAGTATGGCAGAATTTACCTTTATGCGCTTCAGACAATCAACCCGTTTTATGTGAGGTCTGACATTGCATAGATCTCTCAATGTAAACGTCTGACCTTCCAACACAGTCGAAAGATAAACACTTTTAATTAATTAGTTAGTACATGTCAGGAGAACCCGAGAAAAGCACACTTTGACATTTGTAAATATAAACCAATATGTCTAACATAAAGCGCCCTCATCAGGAGTGATCATTGCTCTCTCTGACTGATTATTTTGTCAATGAAATCTACACGCTCCCTCACCTTTGCTGAACAAATATTTAAATTTAGCCGATGTTCACTTTTCGTTTTAACTAGCTAAAAAGCGCCATTTCACAGTTTGTTAATTAAACGAAAATACTTGACACGTGACATATATGACACAATTAGGCAGGCAAATTGTTCATTTAATAAAGCGATGATAATGCATGTATTCACCGCCCTCATTTCAATATGATTTGTATGGTTCGGGTTGGAGATGTTTAATCAGCAAATTCTAGCAATATTGATTTGCTTTGTGAACTTTGTAGTGGCTTAGTGTGGGAATGACTGTTTATCGTGCAGGAAAGAATTGATGCGATTTGATGGATAACAGTGCCGCTTTCGGTGGGATTAGAGATGGTGCCAGGGACTGTTTGGTAATGCCAGAATCCTGTAGATTTTACCAAATTGTCTCCTCAATTCTTAAATTTGGTGCAGGTCAAGTTGGCTGCGTGAATTAAAATCAGAGGTTTGATTAAACCACTCTTAGTTGGAGACGACTTTGCTTAGTTTTTCAGTCGTTTGTTCATTCCTTCAATTATTAATTTCTTTGTACCTTCATTGTTTGTTCGTTTGTTATTTTGTTCATCCATTTTAATGAACTAATTCCTTTGTTCATCTATTTAGTTATTTATATTGGCAATATTGCTTTGAAAATTGGCTCGTGGATCATTTAGTTTGTTCGTTTATTTCATTTATGTTATTTGCTCATATATTCATTCATTCATTAATTTCTTCATGTTTGTTTGTTCATCCGTTCGTTCAGTCAGTCATTTATATTTGCTAGTGGTCTTTGTTCATAATAATGCTTTGGAAATGCTCATGGATCATTTTGCTCATTAGTTTGCATTTGTTTATTCCTTTATTCATTCATTCATTGTGTGTTCATTCATTCATTCATTCATTGTTTTCATTCATTCTTGCATTCATTCATTCATTCATTGTGTGTTCATTCATTCATTCATTGTGTGTTCATTCATTCATTCATTCATTCATTATGTTCTCATTCATTCTTGCATTCATTCATTCATTCATTCATTGTGTGTTCATTCATTCATTCATTCATTGTGTTCATTCATTGCGTTCATTCGTTCATTGTGTTCCTTCATTCATTCATTCATTCATTCATTCACGCATTAATTGTGTTCCTTCCTTCATTCATTCATTCATTCATTGTGTGTTCATTCATTCATTCATTCATTCATTATGTTCTCATTCATTCTTGCATTCATTCATTCATTCATTCATTGTGTGTTCATTCATTCATTCATTCATTGTGTTCATTCATTGCGTTCATTCGTTCATTGTGTTCCTTCATTCATTCATTCATTCATTCATTCACGCATTAATTGTGTTCCTTCCTTCATTCATTCATTCATTCATTGTGTGTTCCTTTATTCATTCATTCATTCATTCATTCAGTGTGTGTTCGTTCGTTCATTCATTCATTCATTGTGTTCATTCGTTCATTCATTCGTTCATTCATTGTTTGTTCATTCATTCATTCATTCATTCATTCATGCATTAATTGTGTTCCTTCCTTCATTCATTCATTCATTGTGTGTTCCTTCATTCATTCATTCATTCATTCATTGTGTGTTCATTCATTCATTCATTCATTCATTGTGTCTTCATTCATTCATTCATTCATGCATTAATTGTGTGTTCCTTCCTTCCTTCATTCATTCATTCATTGTGTGTTCCTTCATTCATTCATTCATTCGTTCATTCATTCATTGTGTGTTCATTCATTCATTCATGCATTAATTGTGTGTTCCTTCCTTCCTTCATTCATTCATTCATTCATTGTGTGTTCCTTTATTCATTCATTCATTCATTCAGTGTGTTCGTTCATTCATTCAGTGTGTGTTCGTTCGTTCATTCATTCATTCATTGTGTGTTCCTTCATTCATTCATTCATTCATTCATTCATTGTGTTCCTTCATTCATTCATTCATTCATTGTGTGTTCCTTTATTCATTCATTCATTCAGTGTGTTCCTTCATTCATTCAGTGTGTGTTCGTTCGTTCATTCATTCATTCATTCATTCATTCATTCATTCATTGTGTGTTCCTTCATTCATTCATTCATTCATTCATTCATGCATTAATTGTGTTCATTCATTCATTCATTCATTGTGTATTCATTCATTCATTCATTCATTCATTCATTCATTCATTCATTCATTCATTGTGTGTTCCTTCATTCATTCATTCATTCAGTGTGTGTTCCTTCATTCATTTATTCATTCATTCATTGTGTGTTCCTTTATTCATTTATTCATTGTGTGTTCCTTCATTTATTCATTCATTCATTGTGTGTTCCTTCATTCATTTATTCATTCATTCATTCATTCATTGTGTATTCATTCATTCATTCATTCATTCATTCATTCAT
This sequence comes from Coreius guichenoti, assembly GCA_039654105.1. NCBI lineage: Eukaryota > Metazoa > Chordata > Actinopteri > Cypriniformes > Gobionidae > Coreius > Coreius guichenoti. Next base: position 12,237,585 of record CM077177.1, on the reverse strand, counting down.
TGTGTGTTCCTTCATTCATTCATTCATTCATTCAGTGTGTGTTCCTTCATTCATTTATTCATTCATTCATTGTGTGTTCCTTTATTCATTCATTCATTGTGTGTTCCTTCATTCATTTATTCATTCATTCATTGCGTGTTCCTTTATTAAATTAATTAATTCATTGTTTCTTTATTCATTCATTCATTCATTCATTCATTGTGTGTTCCTTCATTCATTCATTCATTCATTCATTGTGTTCCTTTATTAAATTATTCATTCATTCATTAATTTATTCATTCAGTGTATTCATTCATTCATTCATTCTCTGTGTTCCTTCCTTCATTTATTCATTCATTCATTTATTCATTCATTCATTCTGTGTCTTCATTCATTCATTCATTCATTCATTCATTCATTCATTGTGTGTTCCTTTATTTATTTATTTATTTATTTATTCATTCATTCATTCATTCAATTATATTTGCCAGCGGTCTGTGTCTCTATTGTTGCTTGGAGATTCTGTCGTCAGTATGCACTTAGACCTTTTTGTTCGTTCATTGTTTGTTCGTTCATATGTTTGTTCATTTGCTTGTTTGTTTGTTCATTAGTTCATTCATGCATTCACTAGGGGCCTTCATTTCCAATATTGTTTTGGAAATGCATACGTCAGCATGCTTGTGGACCTTCTGAGGCCTGCAGGTCAAACACAGTCATGTTTGTCCTCCTATATGAGGATATTTTTCTGATGGTTTCTGACATCCATGAGCTTGGTGTAATTGCTCACTGTTCCCGTACAATGTTGATAAACCAGAGTGTTTCCATGCTGAAATTTCATAAATAAAATGTCTCCACAGTCTCCAGGAGCCTGACTTCAGGGTGTTGCTGCTGTTTTTATTGCTCTGGGCACACACACACAAACACACACACACACACACACACACACACCTCCCCAGGGGAAACGGTCTTCTCAAAATAAGGCTCACTTAGAGTTATTAATACTTATGCCATAGTGTTTCAACTGCAATAACCTCTTTCCCGAGGAGCTTAGCCTTGTTATTGTGCAGCTGGAGCTCTGGAGTGCAATACCAGAATAATAACCTCTTTTTCTCTCTCTCTCTTTCTCTCTCTTTCTCTCTCTTTCTCTCTCTCTCTCTCTCTCTCTCTCTCTCTCTCTCTCTCTCTCTCTCTCTCTCTCTCTCTCTCTCTCTCTCTCAGCGTTAGTCGAGGAAATCTATAAGGCTCAGAGGGAGAGAGACCAGGCTGTGATGGCCAGACTGCGCCTGGCTAACGAGGAGAGGGATGAAGCTTTACTTCGGGCCAAGAAGCTTCAGGAGGCGACACTGGAGTATGTGTTGTTCAAACCTCTTCCAAAACAGACCCTCAGTTCAGCCTGCCCAACTACATTCATGCTGCTCTAGTCATTTCTCTTCTCTCAAAGGAGCTCCTCACATAATGAAAATCGATAATCTTGATTTGCAATTTTCACACAGTCAAGTGCCATCATACTAAAATTAGGCGATCTCGTTGGGCCTATATCAGCCGAATGATTGTCTGTGTAAATCGTTTGTAAAATTCGTGTTTTTACTTTGACTTGAATATTATTTATGTGAAAATGTTTTTTACAAACAATTTACACAGACATTTTTCTCATGTGAATGAGACCCATTATTTGTTAAAGCCATGGCGTAGTCTAGACATGTTAAGATTTGGTGCTCATTAGGGCTGGGCGATGTAGCTAAAATATACTACAATATTCCATACATGTCTATATATATAGACTACTGTTCAAAAGTTTGGGGTCATTAAGATTTTTTTAAAATAATTTAATATTTTTATTCAACGAGTACACATTAAATTGTCTTTTACATTGTTTCAAAAAATTATATTTCAAATAAATGCTTTTCTTTTGAAATTTCTATTCATCGTTTTTAACATTGATAATAATAAGAAATGTTTCTTGAGCAGTAAATCCTCATATTAGAATGATTTCTGAAGGATCATGTGACACTGAAGACTGGAGTAATGATGGTGAAAATTCAGCTTTGCATCACAGGAATAAATTACATTTTACAATATATTCAAACAAAAAACATTTATTTTAAATTATTATAATATTTCACAATATTACTGTTTTTACTGTATTTTTGATCAAATAAATGTAGCCTTGGTCAGCATAAGAAACTTCTTTCAAAAACATAAAAACCCCAAACTTTGGAATGGTAGTGTAAAAGCATAACTTCCATTTATGTATTTGTCTGGCACTTATACACAAAGCGACCTACATTGCATTCAAGGTAAACGTTTTATCAGTTCATGCATTCCCTGGTAATCGATCCCATGACCTATGCTTTACTGTTTGAAAGCATTTTTGAATGGTGACACAAACTATTTTTTAACCAGTTCAGTTGAACTGATACTGTACTTTGAAAATCTTATACTGAAAATAAATGGAACCTCACAAAGTTTTAATTACAATTAGAATGTCTATTGTAGTGCTTTTCTAATGGCAAAACGTGTGGTCTTTAAGAAATGGAATGGAATATTTGCAATATTTTATATGGCCAAAATGAAATAATACTGAATATATTGCAAATGTTTAATATATTATCCAGCCGTAGTGCTTATACAGTCAGTAGAGTTTGATACATCTCAACGCATCTGATTTCTCCACTCATTTCTCTCTCTTTATCTATTTATATAAGTCATGAAAAGGCATTATATTTGGTGGCATTATGATACTACAGAAAAGTAGTACTTTTTTAATGACATATCGATGATAAATAGATAACTCAAAGCATACATTTTATGATCCAGAAGCGTCTGTTAGGTGATAAACGGAAAGCCTCTGGTTATGTTTCCGCACTTCTCCAAGTGCCTTTAAAGTTTCTCACTTTTTTTCTTCTTTTTTTTTTTTATAAAGGCAGTGGATTTAAGGGTTTGAGAAGCACGCGAGGTATGCGGCTTTACTCACCATTGCGATGGGAAGCTGTTTTGTTCTTCTTGCTAGAGGACAAGCTGAATGAACAGACAAGGGTTTGAGGGAAAATCTAATATCGACTGGTTTGGAAATACATCAGAGGGGTGTGACATTTCTTAAAGAGTTTGCTTGACGTCCTTTTCCAGAGGCATTCATCACCTTACACCCTGTTTAATATTTCAGTCGGCCTCATGATTTATTGATAGTTCTCTCAAACGAACCGCAATTATCGAGAGGCATGAAATGCATTTTCTGGATCTCTTCAAAATCTAATTATAAAATCGCGTCCCTCTCTTAGCTGCTTTCAAGGGCTCCATTCTGGCCCCTCTCTCAAAAAAAAAAGATAATTGATAGCCAAGTGGAATCCCATTATCTTTTGAGGAATATGGACGCACGTGTTCTAAGCCCTTATTTTTTCGGAGGTCACTCTTGGGTCCATTGTGTGAATGAGTATGTACCTTTATAATGGATGGAGATCCATGTAATGCCTTTGTAAATGAGTGGAGGGGTTGTTGTTTTTTCTGCCTGGTGGCTGATGGAGGAATTCGATTTGCTCTTAAAGGAGCATCACACCAGCTGAGCGGATTTCTGCAATTCATCTGCTGTCTTTCTCAGTAAAATCCAGTGAAACTGTGGCAGTATGAATATACAGTGTCCGAGTCCAAAAGAGACCTTACCGTTCCAAAATATGGGATCAGTATGGTGTTTTCTTTAAAAAAAATTAATACAAGGGTGCATTAAATTGATCAAAAGTGACAGTAAAGACATTGATAATGTTACAAAAGATTTCTTTTTCAAGTAAAAAACTTTTTATTCATCAAATAATCTTGAATAATGACTTTTGAACAGTGCATATATAGTTAATTTTTAATTATTATATTTTTAGTTTTTCAAATGAAAATGTTTAATTTCCAATAATAAATTATTTGTAGTAATATTAGACATATTTAGCCTGACGTCGTCATACTCAGATTCTAGTCAGAATATGAGTCTGATACTGCTCCATTGGGCTGTGATTATGGGGCGTGTTTCAACCGAACCAGGAAAGAAAATGCCTCTGCACTCAATTGTATAGACCTACAACCAATCAGAGCATGGAGTAAGTGACGTATGTTGAGCGACGCATAGTTGTCAACAGAACTCAACTGCACGCACACTGGAAGAAGTAGAAGAAGAAGATGCGTGTAAACGATCTTTGCCGGTGTTGTAAAAAGAATTTCAGGGTACACAGAGTACTTACCAACACTATCATCATTTTTGAGTGAAATAGTAAAGGTGAATGCATATACGAATATCTTTGTTGTAAACGAATTCAACCCAAGCGCACTTTGGTGACGTGGATGATTACGTTACTGCTGATCATCTGTCCATCATCGTATAAAGCCCGCCCTGACAATTTGATTGGTCCGAACAGCTCTGGTTCGAGCATAGTTGCTCCACAACGGATCAAGTCCAGACTAAACTTCCCGTCCTCAAATGTTGTGGGCGGGGCTAAATTTTAGCAGTTTTTAGAAATAGGCTTTTTTTAAACTTATTTTACGCTTTTGTTTTCACTTTCTCAAAATTAGGAATGCACAATATATCGGCCACCATATTGGTATCAGCCAATATGTGTTTATTTTTAAAGTTATCGTTATCGGCCCGATAAGAAAATTTTAGCCGATAAATAACGGATTATTTCCTTCAGCTGAGACACTTCAAATGCACACTGTTTACCATGATGGTTTTGAATTGCTTGAAATATGATTGAAATCACTTCAAAAAAGGAAAATACAGTTGTGCAACATGCTAGTTTGTCATACAGGCTACATAAAATTATAATGAAAACATGGCTTTTAATGGTTAGACTTTTGTTTTTGTAATCAGGCTCTCAAAAATTATATAAAAATTTGGATTTAGATTTATCGGCCAATATATCGGTTATAAGCCTTCAAATATAAAGAGTTATCGGTATCTGCCAAAATTTTCATATCGGTGCATCCCTACTCAAAATCTTAGAGCTTTTCGTTTATTTCCAGATTTAAAAAAGAAAGTGTGATCTCAGATCTTTGAACTCCACTGTATATATTTCATACATTTATTGCAAGACCTCAAGATTTGACTTGCAATGCCTTTAATCCACATTAGCCATGAGCAAATCTATGTGACTGTGCATTTGTTATAGAGGTCCATATGAAAAACCTTCCAAATCATAAATATTTCCACCAGTTTGTGACCCGTGTGTCTCCATGCATTTGGCTCCATAATTACTGTTGTCTTTGCCTTTATAAAGATGCTCATGGCAGGTGTGGCACAAAAGATTCAGGCCTAATCCGTCTCTCCGTTTCCCCACACATATGAACAATTGATCCCAATAGTCATATAAAGTAGTAAACATTAATAACTTAACAATTCGCTGTCAGTTTTGAGCAGAATGGGCATTACAGTGGAATAACAGCACGAGCAGGTGGCACTTTTAATATCTCTGAGTGTGTCTTCTACTTTCATACCAAAACCCACAGAATGCAATTACTGGATTTGGGAAGTGATCTCATTTTGCAGAGTGACATAAAGGAAACTCAAGGAAGCTCACTACATTTCATTTCTCTATTTCTCTCTCACACACATTTTTTCTCTCTCTCCATCTCTCTCTAGGCTGGAGAATATTAAACCTGAAGAAAGTGATGTGGTAAGCCTTCCTCACTGGAGAATTTCATCTCTGATTGTTCTGTGTACCCTTTTTGTCCGACTGTCTTAAATGAAAAAACAGCCACAGGAAAGGCTTGTTTTGATGCTTACCCTGGTTTCTTAATTTCCGGTGCATCTATTGCACATTAACATGAATGATATCTTAAATCATGTAGCTAAGGAGTGGTTTTCAAGTACTTTTCTAAGCAATCAGACGTATGATTTTTACCTGGTGGACAATAAAATAATCCAAACATACCTTAGACTTACATTGAAATGTCCTTCTATTGTCAGTGGTTTAGTAACAACTGCTCAACGTTAAAATCTCCAGTCGCTGATGTTTCTTTCATCGAAAATAGTGAATAAGTGGTTATTGCCATCTATGAGTGAGGTGATTGCTGTAGGTACCAAAATTTCAACCATTGCAATTTCAGGAGTGATTCACTATATCACATTTAACCCCTACTGTATTATATTTGTTACAATAAGGTTTCATTTTTTAACATTACTTAATGCATTAACTAACATAAACAAGCAATATATTCTTTACAGCATTTATTAACCTTTGTTAATGTTAATTAATGACAATGTTAACTAATGTTAACAACTTTGGATGATAAAGATGTTGTCGTAAATGTTGAGATTAACATTAACTAAGACTAATAAATGCTGTAGAAGTATTGTTCATTCTTAGTTCATGGTAACTAATATTAACAAATAAAACTTTCAAAAAATTTCTAAGATCTCAAAATTATCAACGTGATCAAAACTTTGTCGTCTGATTGATCATTTATATTTATTTAGTATAATAATATACTTTTAGTATAATTCTAAAACGCCCCCTCCCCTTCAGGTAGCAGTTCACGTGTCTTTTTGCTGTGAAACCTTTACTGATTTTTATATAGTAAACCTAAGAATAACTTTAATATTGTTAGTAATATATCAATATGAACACTTACTGGACTGAAGCAACTTGGGTTTACTTGATCATCCATTATCCATCATAATTTTTTAGAAAAATCATGTTAAATGTATCAACAGTGCAGGGTAGATTACTTACAAATTATAGTCGGTTACTGATTCCAAATTACATGACAAAAATTGTAGTTAGTAATGTAATCCATTACACATTTAAAAAGATATATTCAGACTACTTTTTGATTACTTTTGCCTGACTTGTTTATCACATTGATTTTAACAGGATAATCTTATACCATATTGATATAAAAATACAAAGAGAAAGAAAATTATATTTTATTCTTTATCAACATGAAGTGCATTTAAAATTACATTACACCAGGGTTTTACAGATTTGGGTTTATGATGGAACGTGAGTTCAATGAAAAGCTATTAAGTAATTGAAATAATAAAAAAATACAATTAAAATCATTTTAAAATAAAAACAATCAAAATAAAAACTTAGTAAAAAAAGAAAAAAAAAAGATTTGTTTACCTGCATGTCATGTGATCATTAACTGACATCAGAGAACCATGAACTTAAATTGTATTATTTATTAAGAAAAAAATGTATTAAGTAAGCTTTTTTAGAAAGGAAAATTTAAAAGTAGGGAGAATCAATGAGTTATAAATAATTTACAGCCATTGTGAAAATAACATATAATTATGTAATCAATAAAAAAGTAACTGTAGTCTGAATATGAGTATTTTAAAACATAATATAATCTAATTAATTACAAGAAATTAATTTTTGGAATGTAATCAGTTACAATCCAGCACTCTTAATAACAAATATGATAAATCAGGCTTTTGAGGAAAGTTTATTTGTTCAACTCTCAATCATCATTGCATTATCTGTAATTATAAAACTAAGCATTGAAATATCATTGAACATTGAAATATTGTAAGTAGTCTGCTATACTGTTATAAAGATCTCATTGATTTACAAGCTATAGCTGGACATATAAATATTAGCAACTGCACCAAATTTCAAATCGTTCTCATTTTGGGCCTTTGAATAAAATTAGTTTTTTTTGCTTCTCAAGTATGAGCTCCATATTCTCACTATATCACATTTATATAAAAGTTTGATGTATCAAATATGATATTCAACAAAAACTGAATATGTCTAATGGTTCAATTAACTGTTCTAACCACTCAGAAGAGCTTTGCATCATGACAGAGAGTCTTGCACATGTAAACACCACTATATGATCAAATGATATTTAAAAATGCTATTTGCCTGATGAATTGTGATTTTTATTTGTATGCTCTGGTCAGGACCTGGAAGAGCTGTTGAACAGGGTTAACAGCGCGGACTCTGCCCTCGCTATCGAGCAGAGCGGGGCGGCTATCATCGAGCAGATCCAGAGAGCCAGAGAGCGTCGTTCCCAGATCACCTCCGAGGAGATGAAAGCTGTCATAGAGGAAAGAGACACTGCTTTAACCAGGGTACAAACCTACAACACATACATGCTCTCCACTAAGGGTCAATCCTAACACACACCAGCCCTAAACACTCCACTCACAGTAGTTGTGTACCAAGCCAGAAACCTTTACACCATAGAAAAAAATCAAATACGACTCTCTAAATATTGACTATCTCTCCTCCTCCTGCGTTTTAACTCCTCTGCAAGATGACTTTGATTATTGGTCTATTAAAGCACATACATCTGTGTTTATTCACAGATCCTGCACTGATTTAAGAATCAACACACCAGCTACCTAATTCACATGTAGGGACAAATATTGCTGCATAACCTCAAATATTTGGTATATCGTTCCTGCACACATAATTCAATCAAATGAAAACAAACAAGCAGGTAGCTAAATATTGACATCCAGATATTCAGCTTCATCATAGAGTTCAAGTGTGGGGCAGTGGATGTATTTGCTGGGATTTCTTTGTTGATAAATGCTACCTACGTTTCATAGTTGGTGTTATATAATGTGCTTGATTTCATTATTTGGACACGGAATTGTATCTAACGGTCATTCCTGGTGTTGTTTTGGGTCAGTGGATACTGTGTGTTGTAACTTTTATCAGGTGTGATGGGACAGGTCATCGAGGTCATTCTGATTATTTGATTTCCCAGACTTGTGACACTCAGAAATGAAGAGTATCTCAGACTGGAAATTTACTGTAATCAGTTTTAATGGCTATGAGGTGGTGTTTTAGGAGATACAACACTCTTTTATTTTGCCAAAAATAAGGGGGATTCTGGCAATAAAAGTGGAATGTAGTGTAGATAAAAGCATAAAGAGTAAAGATGGAAACTCTTCATGTGATTGTAAATTCATCTGTGTAGGTGGTTGCAAGGTATAATGTCCTTTAATATTTCTATGGTTGGATTTGCAGGAAAATTTTTGTCTTCCTTTCTGAAAACTTTCTGTCTTCCTTATCTACAGTGGGGAGAACAAGTATTTGATACACTGCCGATTTTGCAGGTTTGCCCACTTACAAAGCATGTAGAGGTCTGTAATTTTTATCATAGGTACTCTTCAACTGTGAGAGACAGAATCTAAGACTGGCCTAGCCAGTCTCCAGACCTGAACCCAATAGAAAATCTTTGGAGGGAGCTGAAAGTCCGTATTGCCCAGCGATAGCCCCGAAACCTGAAGGATCTGGAGAAGGTCTGTATGGAGGAGTGGGCCAAAATCCCTGCTGCAGTGTGTGCAAACCTGGTCAAGAACTACAGGAAAAGTATGATCTCTGTAATTGCAAACAAAGGTTTCTGTACCAAATATTAAGTTCTGCTTTTCTGATGTATCAAATACTTATGTCATGCAATAAAATGCAAATGAATTACTTAAAAATCATACAATATAATTTTCTAGATTTTTGTTTTAGATTCCGTCACTCACAGTTGAAGAGTACCTATGATAAAAATTACAGACTTCTACATGCTTTGTAAGTGGGCAAACCTGCAAAATCGGCAGTGTATCAAATACTTGTTCTCCCCACTGTATATTAAAATGTAATTTATTCCTGCAATGGCAAACTGAATTTTCAGTATCATTACTCCAGTCTTTAGTGTCACATGATCCTTCAGAAATCATTCTAATATGCAGATTTTTCATGATTCTTTGATGGATAAAAGGTTCCAAAAAATATTCATTTGAAATAGAAATCTTTTGTAACATTATGAACATCTTTACTGTCACTTTTGATCTATTTAATGCATCCTTGATGAATTAATTTCTTACAGACCATAAACTTTTGCATTTTGATAGTGTATATTTTTATATTCATTTTTAAAATACACTGTCTGGGATGCCCCGTATGGGATGTGGATATAGGCTAGTGCAGTACTTGACACTACTGTAGGCCTATAGACTGATCATTGTGAGTGATATTGCCCAAAAAGGTCTGTTTATGACCTGTTTATGACCAGTTCCTTCCTCTCCTCACAGTTAACCAAACTACTCTATGGGAATTCCCATGCATGTTCCTACTAGGGTTTATGCTGGTTCTGTGCTGGTCTAGCTGGTAGATCTGCAGAGTCACGCAACATGTAGCCAAGTATGGTGTCCCATACTCAGAATTTGTGCTCTGCATTTCACACACCGAGACTCGAACCCGTAACCTTTGGGTTACAAGTCTGACTCTCTAACCATTAGGCCACAGCTGCTCCCACAGCCATTATGTTGACCAGCAAAATTGTAACTTAAAGGGATAGTTCACCTAAGATTAAAGCCCCATCTTTCAGTTTCAAATGATATGCAAATGCATCAAACTGGGCCTTGTTTATAAAACATTCGTCACCGAAACGCTGGGAACAAACACGTACACTTGCACGACTCCGTTGCTGGCGCAGAAAAACAAACTGCATCCACTGTTTCCTTAACGCTGGGTTCGTTGGGAAGCTGAACAAGGTTATCTTTCCCTCAACACCAAAAACACACTTCTTTAGTGACATTGTTGATTTCGTGGTCTAAAAACAAAATGACATCTTTCTCGAGCAGGTCCTGTACAGCGGTGCCGACAACTTCCGTAACCCGAATGAAGCACATTGATGGGCGTGCTCTTGCTCTCGCTCTGGTTGATGTGTGCGTGCGCTCAGCCGGGAGAAGTGCCCATACAAGCAATTCCACCCTTTATGACGTCATACAGGGCCATACTTAAAAAACCTTTCAGAAACGTAAATGAACCCTGAAGGAGTGTATTTGGCACATAAATACTCCGTCATACGTCCAACTTGTTTTTTGAAACTTTGGCCATGATTAGCATGAAAATCCAACTGTAAATAAGTCAGAATGCATGAAATAGCATTAAACAACCATGTAAGAAGACACATCATGGCCATACTCCAGGATGACAATGTCAAGATTCATCAGGCTCAAATTGTGAAAGAATGTTTTGGATAGAGCATGAAGAATCATTTTCACCTCTGAGTCCAGACCTTAAATTCATTGAAAGTCTTTGGGATGTGCTGGAGTAGACTTAACAGAGTGCTCGACTCATGCATTGTGATGTTATTTCCATCAAAAGGTGCATCAATTTTTGGATTGTATAGATCTTGTATTGACAATGCAAGAGTCAAGCACTCTGTAAAGTCATTGACTCTTAAAGGGATAGTTCACCCAAAAAGGAAAATTCTGTCATTAATTACTCACCCTCATGTCGTTCCAAACCCGTAAGACTTTCGTTCATCTTCAGAACACAAATGAAGATCTTTTTGATGAAATCTGAGAGCTTTCTGACCCCTCCATAGACAGCCTATGCCATTGCAACTTTGACGCTTCAAAATGTTCCGAAAGAGATCGGAAAACTAAATCCATATGAATTGAGTGGTTTAGTCCAAATTTTGAATGACGCGTGAGAGCGTTTGAGCTTCAGCAAGAGGTTTGTTCTTGCACTTCATTCAAGTTGTGTATGAATTTTTTTTTTTGAATGATATGGTATTATAGCAATTCATTGTCAAAATCCAAAGAATATAAGAGGGTCTAAGATAACTCATTTAATTAAAAAAAAAAAAAAAAATGGGGAAAACAATTAATAGGGACCTTATGTTTAGATTTTGCCGTTCATATTGTAAATGTACTTGTGTAGCTCAGATTCTTCTGATCGACTGAGTCTTTTATTGGAGGTAGGCCAGATTCATAAAATAAATCCTGTCGTGCAGATAAATGCAGCTGGAAAGCCAGTGACAGCTCAACCATGACAACCTGTGTCAACTTCTCGGAAATGAACAGAAGGCCAGGTGTCACTCTTCTCACTCCGCCCAAAACCCACCAGCACATGGCTGCGAAACGTCCCCTAGAAGGCTTTTCATTGGGGCCAAAAACCTGAATCTGTGGGGCAATTTCAGAAGTAAGTTGCAAACCCCACGCCTAATCCCTCTGAGACGGGAATGGGTCCTCTCTCTATCCTCAAGGATATCTCCCTCCCCTGCCGTTCCACCCATCTCTCTCCTCATCTCGTAGGGATTAGAGCCCGGCTGCAGGCAGAGGGCCGCCACATCCCTTTGGCCTGCCGGAATATGAAAAGCTGGATAAGTGCTGTAGGAAATAAATCTTATTCTCACTTCCTTCCTCTCCTCACAGTTAACGCAGAGAATAAGATCTGCTTCGTTATGTCCCTGCGCTGGGCGCTTATTGAATTTCTCTTGATCTTGATAGAGTGCTGAGGTTAAAGTGAGAGAGGAAATTGAGTCGCATCTCGTGGTGAATTAGGGTTGGCTGATTGTCTTGAGATCTTATTCCTCTGAATTTTTTTCCGCTCATACAACATGCTATCACGTGGTTCAGACCTCTTATTTCTAGTAGTGTGTTGTTGTGCTGTTTTATATTATCATCTGAGACTTTAATTGGTGGGTTAAAAAGTTAAAATAGGTTAATGTGTCTGTTTCTACGCACCATTTCGCCCTGGTTATTTTTGGGGCACTGACGGCAATGTTGGCCTTTTGCGTCACCGCAGAGGTGCATTCTGATTAAAATACGTTTCTCCCTAAAAGACATCTGCTGCCCGAGAACCATAACTCAGGCTGACACTAAAGAGGAGCTGTGTGTTTTGTCTGGACGGCAGCGGTATTATTTTAGTCTGCAGAGGAAAGAGACAGGAGTGGGGTCGGTGGCTGAGAGGCTTGTTTGCGCGGGCGCTACTCTTTGAGACTGCTGAATGTTGAAACATTGGGTCTTGTCAGGCCGTGAGGATGGTTTACATTCCTGGTAAGTGTCCATCGATCCTGGAATGTGCACATGGAGAGGAGCACATATGGACTGGTAGAAAACAAGCCTACTTACAATAATACCCACCAAAGAGCTGGTCACATTGGTGTGTGTTTAAAGCGCCTGTCTGTCTCTCAGTCTCTCAGTCTGTCTGTATGAAAGTCGGCCGGAGAGTCTCACATTGTATGGAAAAATGAGGAGAGGACATTATTGTGGATAGGGAATTATGTATTTGTGTGTGTGTGTGTGTGTGTGTGTGTGTGTGTGTGTGTATATATATATATATATTCAGACACCAGATATAATTTTTTTACTAGTGGGTGCAGGACACTATAGTTCATTTATGTAAGTGAGGATAGCAAAATAAAGTAAACTGTGACGTATTATACCCAAAAATTCTTCATACAGTGTACTACCAGTAAAATTGATACAAATTTGTGACCAAAATTATTCAGACACTTTGACCTGACCATGTTTTTCTTAAGTGTTTTTTCTTTAATTGCTTATGCGACCTTTTACACCACAGACTGAACAAAATGAAGCATTGCTTGGTCATTGGTTGACCTAAATTGGTATTATCTAATTGTGTACTTAAATTTAACAGCTGACAGCTGATTGGTTGATTGTAACCCATTACATTTCAAAGTTATCTGACATTATCAAGATGAATTTGTTCTGACAGTTTAACTCTGTGTTCTTGTCATATTTTATTACCATTTTTTTAAACTATAGCGAATAAACTGTGATAATGTGAGAAAATGTTGAAGGTCTCTGAATAAATTTTGGTTTGACTGTATATGTACAGTGGGGAGAACAAGTATTTGATACACTGCCGATTTTGCAGGTTTGCCCACTTACAAAGCATGTAGAAGTCTGTCATTTTTATCATAGGTACTCTTCAACTGTGAGTGACGGAATCTAAAACAAAAATCCAGAAAATCACATTGTATGATTTTTAAATAATTAATTTGCATTTTATTGCATGACATAAGTATTTGATCACCTACCAACCAGTAAGAATTCCGGCTCTCACAGATCTGTTAGTTTTTCTTTAAGAAGCCCTCCTGTTCTCCACTCATTACCTGTATTACCTGCACCTGTTTGAACTCGTTACCTGTATAAAAGACACCTGTCCACACACTCAATCAAACAGACTCCAACCTCTCCACAATGGCCAAGACCAGAGAGCTGTGTAAGGACATCAGGGATAAAATTGTAGACCTGCACAAGGCTGGGATGGGCTACAGGACAATAGGCAAGCAGCTTGGTGAGAAGGCAACAACTGTTGGCGCAATTATTAGAAAATGGAAGAAGTTCAAGATGACGGTCAATCTCCCTCGGTCTGGGGTACCATGCAAGATCTCACCTCGTGGGGCATCAATGAGCATGAGGAAGGTGAGGGATCAGCCCAGAACTACACGGCAGGACCTGGTCAATGACCTGAAGAGAGCTGGGACCACGGTCTCAAAGAAAACCATTAGTAACACACTACGCCGTCATGGATTAAAATCCTGCAGCGCACGCAAGGTCCCCCTGCTCAAGCCAGCGCATGTCCAGGCCCATCTGAAGTTTGCCAATGACCATCTGGATGATCCAGAGGATGAATGGGAGAAGGTCATGTGGTCTGATGAGACAAAAATAGAGCTTTTTGGTCTAAACTCCACTCACCGTGTTTGGAGGAAGAAGAAGGATGAGTACAACCCCAAGAACACCATCCCAACCGTGAAGCATGGAGGTGGAAACATCATTCTTTGGGGATGCTTTTCTGCAATGGGGACAGGACGACTGCACCATATTGAGGAGAGGATGGATGGGGCCATGTATCGCGAGATCTTGGCCAACAACCTCCTTCCCTCAGTAAGAGCATTGAAGATGGGTCGTGGCTGGGTCTTCCAGCATGACAACAACCCGAAACACACAGCCAGGGCAACTAAGGAGTGGCTCCGTAAGAAGCATCTCAAGGTCCTGGAGTGGCCTAGCCAGTCTCCAGACCTGAACCCAATAGAAAATCTTTGGAGGGAGCTGAAAGTCCGTATTGCCCAGCGACAGCCCCGAAACCTGAAGGATCTGGAGAAGGTCTGTATGGAGGAGTGGGCCAAAATCCCTGCTGCAGTGTGTGCAAACCTGGTCAAGAACTACAGGAAACATATGATCTCTGTAATTGCAAACAAAGGTTTCTGTACCAAATATTAAGTTCTGCTTTTCTGATGTATCAAATACTTATGTCATGCAATAAAATGCGAATTAATTATTTAAAAATCATACAATGTGATTTTCTGGATTTTTTTAGATTCCGCCACTCACAGTTGAAGTGTACCTATGATAAAAATTACAGACTTCTACATGCTTTGTAAGTGGGCAAACCTGCAAAATCGGCAGTGTATCAAATACTTGTTTTCCCCACTGTATATATATGATAGATAGATAGATAGATAGATAGATACAGTAGATAGATAGATAGATAGATAGATAGATAGATAGATAGATAGATAGATAGATAGATAGATAGATAGATATAGAATTTTTTTTTACCAATTTGTTTTTGTATTTAAGTTTTTTTAAATATAAATTTGCTTTAACATGTAATTAATTATAACCATATAACGATGAATATTATTGTATAACATTTATTTTGTTACATTTACTATTAGTACTATTAGCAGAAAATTAATAATTTAATAATTTCTACTTTTTACATTTTAAAAAATTAACTTAACTTTTTTGTAGTTTATTTATTGTAGTTTATTTTGCTAAATTAGTTTGACATATAATACATTTTACCTGTATAACGTTTATTTTGACATGCAAAATAAATAATAATATAATTAATTATAATATAATATAATATAATATAAACAAAAAAACTTTTTTGGCATCTCTCAAACACAAGAAGTCATTTGTGATGGGCATTTTCCTAATATATGAATGCTATTGAGTTACTGAAGTGGCTGAAACTACTTCTCTTTCCACTGTATGGACGTTTCAAAGCTCTCATATTTTTTCTTCATAACAGAAAGTGATTTTATATTTGAAATATACCACAAATGAGTCTGTCTCTCCAGGGATCACAGACACAAACGCAGAGTAATTTCAGCAAGTGTGTCTTGAGGTTCTTACAGTAAATATAGTCATAACTGGGAATGTAGGTTTACACCCTGCAGAGATTTCACCTCTCATAGAACAGGCTTACATTATTTTTCCATGTGGCAGTGCAACTGGTTTTCACAGGAATCTTGAGCCAACTTTAATGCAAATATTATTTAAACGCTTTCAAAAATGTTATAATCATATTTGTGCACCAGTGTTTGCCCTTTAAATTATTTTGTCAATAAAATGACCTCTACTCCTCGTAAAACGATTCATTATAGACTATAAGATTGTAAGAATGTAATATCTAACCAGTTATTTGGAATGTAAATATAATATACTACAATGCAAGGACATTTCTGAGCAATTCTGAGAAACATCTGAGATTTTTAGTTTGATACTACTGTACAGAAATAGAACAGTGAAAGTGACCGGGTAGAATCACCAATAGTTAATTTGGTTAATGCAAAAGTAACCAAGTGTAAATCAAGCCTCTTATAGCTGGTCTAATCACCTGGGTAAATTGTTATTTAATGCATTCAAGTGATCCCGCTTCTCTCTCTCTCTCTCTCTCTCTCTCTCTCTCTCTCTCTCTCTCTCTCTCTCTCTCTCTCTCTCTCTTCCTCAGTGCAAGCGTCTGGAACAAGAGCTTCTTCGTGTTAAAGAGCCATGTCATAATTCTGCAAACAGCACCCGCCACCTGGCCGCCCAAAACAATCGTGAACGAGCGAGCAAGGTAAAGCACACACACACCTCCCTCTGGAAATTAATGTCATGAGCCCTCGGGTTAGCCCGCGCTAGCTTTCACAGAATGCACATGCTTGCCGAAACACACCAGGGGTGTTTGCCAACAACACCATCTTCGAATCCGACCTTCACCGTACGCGCAGTCCCCCATACGCGCACACGGATGCTCCCGGACCCTTTATCAGCCCGTCATTACACTCTCCACTGTATCATTCATTAACTTCTATTTGCTCTCTCCTGCTCTTGTTTTCCAGCGATTTGCAGTGATAGACTGACGGCCGCGGGTGTCTGTTTGACAGGGTTTTAGGATGACACAGGCTGGTCAGTGCACTGCGATGCCCCGCTGCGGGTCTGTCAAGGAGACGCAGGGCAAACACGGGCCTATTTGATTTGCTGTATTTATCTGATGCAGCCAGAGCCCTTGAGTTTAATGCAGAGTGCTGTAAAAGGGCCATCATTAGATAGAGCTAAGTAAACATGCGCTGAGAGAGACTTGGGCGAGCAGAGGGGCTGATTTCAGCAGGGGGGCTGAGTCAGGGTCGGACCTTTACGACACATTGAACACACTGACTAACCTGCATCTTGACTGAATATATTAACGCACTAACTGCATTTGTTGTAATCACCCACTTAACGTCATCGCCCAATGGGATGCAGTTGTCAGAGGGGAGGTTGAGCTTGTGTTATTATTAGCATTCATGGTGAAATAGTTTACAAATTTTTGATTTGATTTTATTGTATTGTTCCTTTGGACATACAAAGTTTTTATTTATCACATACATATCAGTGCGATGGTAGTGAAATAGTCTATCATCTCTAAATGGCTGTGCAAAAAAAAAAAGGCTCAATGTTTGACTACTAGTCAACTAATTGTCCAACAATTGACGTTTAAATGTATACACCTCAGTAATTCAAACATCAGTTGTTAGACAATTAAATGTGATTTTTGACTATTTTGATTAGTTTTATAGGGTAAAACCTATAGACCTTACTCAGAAAAGTAAATAAATGAATATTTATTATCTAGATTTATTACTAACTTTATTATTATTATTATTATTATTATTATTATTATAAAAGTTAATCTAGATAATTTAATAAATAATCAATAATAAATCTAAAAATTTTTAAATGAATGTTTATTATTAATTTATATTACTTAATTTTATTATTTAATTTAATTATTATTATTATTATTATTATTATTATTGGTGTTGTTGTTATTTTATTATTATTATTATTATTATTATTATTATTGGTGTTGTTGTTTATTTTTTATTATTATTATTATTATTATTGTTGTTGTTATTGATTTATTATTAATTTATTCCTAAAGATAAATGTTAAATGACCTTGTTGGTCCTTTTTGTTTGTTTGTTTGTTTGTTAAATAAAAAAAAAAGTGGTTTAAGGAATTGTATTTCAGATACCTATTTATTTAGGCTTTTCTAGGCCAGTAATCACCGTATGATGAACATTTACACACAGAAACAATCCAATGTCGTAGGGCAAAACTGATGACAATGATGCTCCAATTTCAAGATATCATAGTTATGATGAGTAAAAAATAGATACTGGATTGCTTGTATTTAAATGGGATGATGTGGATTGTGGTCTGAAAATGCTTTGATTCAGCTGTGCCACATGGCGACGATTACCAGTAGATAAAAAATAATGATTATTTATAATCTGGTAAAAAGTCCAGTCTGTCTCCAGGCAAAGCTTTCTGAAGATTTCAGAAAAATTATATTTCACATTTAAGACGGTTCGGCTGATAGCTTATTAAGAAATATATTAAATTTTGTTATTAATGTAGCACTTGGTTTTTCTTTAAATCCCCTTAATTATAGATTGACTCCTGGGATTATAGAGCGGGGTTTTTAATTTAAAACGAAATGGGAACAGCTGTCGTAAAATTAGTCAACAGTGCCAGGAACATATCCACAAAACAATTTAAAAATGAACAGGACTTCCACTTATCGATTGACATTTTACTTTAAAGAAAGCCGAAGGAAATCTTCAGGGTGAAAAAAAGAGTTGAGTTTAAGATGATGAGCAAAGACTTTTCCTTCTGAAATCTTTATATTTAGCTTTTAGCTCACACTAACTTTCAGGGATTTCATTTGGATGATTAATTTCTAGGTTTTTTTAATCGACAGACTCTTTAGAGAATGTTAACCGGTGTTCTTTTTTTAATCATAGAAGATAATGATGAAAGATAGGCCTTTTTTTTCTTTTTCTTTTCCTTTTCAATTGAGATGGAAATTAAGGGCGTATTTAGAGTTTGTTGTCATTTCATCATCATATTTCACCAGAACAGCAAAGCCACCTGCAAAGTGTTTTTTGGCTCGTGACTTTTGTCAGTTGATAGCACCCAGGGCTATTCCTTGTCTTATCTCTCCGGTCTCATTGTCACCTCAGCACATGTAAAGTAACCTGCTCAACAACCATCTAAGAGCTTTATTGTGGGTCAGGCTTTGTGGTCACCAATTGCCTGCAGTAGAAAATGACTAAATAATGTCTAATTAAAATCTAATACAGCCAGAAGGTCTATATAAGGATGTGCATGTTTAAGGTGCAGTAATTAACAAGCACACATTTAATCTGTTTGCATCCTTACCTCTTGTATGTGTGTTTACCAGTTATTTTAGCTAATTTGATTATGACTTCAGTGCTGTTTGCCGCATTTTACTGTTTAAATCTATTTCGCAGAACTCCTCAGAATATGTTAATAGGAAATCTTGACTGTAATGTAAAATGTGTGTGAAAGCTGGTTTATGTGAATCAATTATATGGTCATTTCACGAGAAGAAAGGCAAAATCCTTTTTGGGAATGTCCTGACAGAAAACAAGGTTCATTTCAGGGACATAGACTGTTTAATGTTTCAGTTAGTCTGTAATATTTAAAATTAGCTTGCATTCAAATAATAGAGATGCAGTGTATGTGCATGTTTGTCGGCTGGTTTTAGTTTGAGATTGAGGTTTTAGTCCCTCTAAATGCTGAGTGGGGGATGTGGACGGGCTCGCGGGGGCCGTTGTTGGAGAGCTTTGCCCTCGCTCTGAACCACCTGTGTTTGCTCTGCAGCTTTTCTCTCTGCATTGACAGCAGCGAAGTGATCTCACACGCCTGCTCCTGCCCCCATCACTCTCTTCATCGTTCTATCCAGACCTCACCTTTAACTTCTTCTATTGGGCCCTTACTGATTTAATCTCAGGGATGTGATTTTTCCGTATTTATATGGATTTCCGTATTTTTCGACCTGAAAAGTGTGAACCACATGAATTGCATAAATTAAGGTGACCAGACGTCCCCGTTTTCCAGGGACAGTCCCAGTTTTTTGGTGTTCTGTCCCCGACTGGAGCTGTCCCCGGAAATGTCCCTGTTTTACAGCTTGTTCAAAACAACCTGCATATACATTGCAAAAAAGCCAGACCACATCTGGTTATAGGAGCAATCGTGTAGTGATTATTTTCACCAACAGATGGCTCTGCGTGCTACGCTGACTCTACTTGTTTGAGAACGTAACTTTGACAAGAGCAGAGCGTCATTATCGTCAGTGTTGGGGAGTAACTAGTTACACGTAACTAGATTACGTAATTTAATTACAAAATAAATGTAACTGTAATCAGTTACAGTTACTGAGAAAATGTGTAAATAAATTACAGTTACTTATGAAAATGTTAATGATTACAAAGGGGGTTACAAAGGGGGTTACATCTAAATATTTTCTGTAAAACTGTAGTATATGTTGAATAATTTGTTGCTTTAATGATGCCTTCTGCCATTTAAAGGCCGTTTAGTAAAGCAATGCTATTCTGATGCTTTTGATTGGCTCTCTCGCACCACATCTGCCAATAACATCAGTCCACGTTGCCACTGAAAGCTTTAGGTTACAACCTGTCTGAGAGTTGCCACCATGAGTGATAAAAAGGTGTTTCAGTGCTGGAAATTAGAAAAGTAATCAAAAAGTAATCAAATGTAATCTGTTACATTACTTTAATAAAGTAATTGAAATAGTTATAACACTACTTATTACATTTTAAATAGGGTAACTTGTAATATGTAACCTGTGACATTTCCAAAGCAACCTTCCCAACACTGATTATCGTCAAATATCAAAAGAAACATTGTTATTGTTAAAGGTAGTAACTATTCATGTTAAATTAAAGTAATACTGTTTGTATGCGCTTTATAACAGGTGCGTGATTGTTTTGCACAATTTTAATTAAGGAGAGTAATAGTCATTTTCTGTGCAATTATAATACAATTTTAAAATTTTAAAATATTTGTTAAATAATTTCATTTATCATACCATATTTATGCTTTTTTTTATTTTTGTAATTTGTTTTTGTAAAGTCGTAATTTTTTTTATAATATTGTTTTGCTATTTACTTTATAAAACTGCTTGCTATTTATAATGGTTACTATTAACGGTTTTCATTGTGTGTTTGTTTTTTGTGGCGCTGTGAATTGAATTAAAGGCACAATATGTACGTTTTTTGGGGGATTAAAATATCCAAAAACCTCTAGAACAATGTTATATATTTTGTTGACTTGTGTACTTACATTATCCCAAATGCTTCCAAGAATGTTTAAATCCAGAGAAATAAGTCATTTTAACCAGGACACGGACCGTGTCCGTGCGTCGCCTATCAATGACATCATACCTGCGTTACCCTCGATTTCCCTCAATTTCAAGGTGAGCAACTTTTTGGATACATTCATCGACAGAAAACTAATCATTGTTATATAGCTCAACACAGTTAGTCTTATTGTTTAAATCTCGTTTTCTTGATTTACCGCGAGTACCATGTTTTACCATGGTAAAAGTGTCTCATAGTAGCATTATAACATAACTTTCAACACACTGAAATGTATCTAATATGATAAAACAGCGCTGTGTTACCCCACATACGCATGACCGGAAGAAGCGGAAGCGGTCGTCTGTGGCATAATAAAAGTTCTGCGAAAATCATTGCATCATCAAGCTACGCCTTCGTTTTGAATAAGCGACCTCTAGCGGCGAAAAATTACATATTGTGGCTTTAAAACCACTAAAAACCAAATCATAATAATTATTAATGTTAATAATAATCTAGGGAACCCACAAAAATTAGGCTAAAAAAACAAAAACATTCAAAAATGTATTGTCCCTGTTTTTTTAATTAATATGTAATAACAAATGAGATTTCAGTGATATTTTGACCTCTTAAATAGGAAATGTCCCTGGGTTATGATGATTGAAATTGTGAAAAAACCTTAAACAATTACTAAATAAACTGCAAAATGTTACATTTTCTAACACATTTATTTCATGCACAGCACTGCACGAGCTCACGGGACACCCATAGCATGTTAGCCAGGGTTCAAAGCGCCAAATGCGAGTAAATATCTGCGTTGGAACGGTTAATGATTAACATGGTTAACAGTGTTAATCGCCTTTTAAAATTTTTTATGAATTTCGTCAATGCATGGTTGTGAGAAAGAATGTGATATGGCTTTGTGCAATCATCAAATTGCAATGGTTGTGATGTAATTATATAACTATATAGTCTGACGCGCTACATGTTTCAGAGTAAAGCCAAAGCGCAGCACTGTTCATTTTCAGTTTCGATTCACAGTAAATGCTACTCTGCGAGTGCTGTGTTGGAGTCGTTTAGAATTTGCATTTGGGAACACAACATGCGGCAACCATCTTCCAAAATTCGTAATGTCAACAAAGAGAAGCATTAAGGTCCCACTGCAGGTTTCTGCCAAAATAAAAGCTCAATAAAATAAAATAAATATAATTATTAATAATTGGCAGGGTTTCCTTCTTTTTTTTTTTTTTTTGTCTTAAACTGATCACATCTGATGTGACCTGATGGACCATACATTTGGATGAGATTACCTTTTGTTAATTATTTATAATGGCGTTAAGGTTTGTTTGTTGCCTCTTTGCTGTCTATTTCCTCAAAAATGTCTGTTTAAATTGAAAATATTGAAATGATTCCATGGAACACAAAAGAGAGTCAAATCTCTATTGCACTTGTGTGCATTCAAACCTGCCGCATCATGCCAGATTTAATACCAATGAATTAACACTAACATCTTGTCACGCTTTAATTAAATGAACTAGAATATAGTGAGCAAGTTATATCCAGCCTGGTCTCATTGTTAATACGTAGGTATTAATACGTAACTTTCAAAGAGACAAAACGTATGGTTTGGACGCATTGGTAACATTTAAACGTAGCATTATTACGTTTTTACAGCTAAAAAACGTAAAATATTTACAAATCCGTCATGAAATCTTTTTTTAAGAATACGAATCTTTATACAAGTAAAGATTCAAATCTTTTTTATATATCATAAAGATATCTGTATAATTTCTCTTTTACCATTTTATAGATTAATGTAAGATCCCTTAACACTACCCACAAACCGAAACATACCCATTTTAAACAGAATATAAAGAGAATAAAGTGTAATGGACAGAAATGTGTTGGAAAATGACAATTTTAGTAACAATATAGCATTAAAAAGATATTTCGAACAGCTAATCCTAAACCTACCCCTAAACCTACCAATAACCATTTATTAAAACTACGTACTGTTATAAATAAAAGCATAACAGACAGACAAGTGTAATCACAATAATTTATTTATTGCGAAAATGTCAAAAGCGGTAGCAAAAGTAGTTCAAATGACGATGTGTTGCAGTCGCAGTCCTCTCTGGCAGTATATAATAGTTTTGTATGGGGTAGAGAGCAGAATGTAAATTATTAAGCAATGAAAATATTAATCCGGTTTCACTCTGTGAAGGCGCGCATTTCCCCATTTCAAATACACATCGACTTGACTGAAACACTGCATGTCACAATCTGTGACGAAGGAGGTGAGAGCCAATCTTTCTTTTACTGTCTATGGAGCCAATGAGCGTTCGATACCACTGCCGTAAATCATGTCGTAATGCTTCATGAGGGCGCAATTTTTGAATTTGAATTCATCATAACGTGCGCGGGATTTGACGTTTACGGTCGCTGCTGAGAATGAAATGAAGGTCGCTGGATAAAGGGCTGAATTTGGATCTGTTCCTCGCAAACATATGGATTATAAAGATTTGAATTACAGCGAACGAATTAAATTGATGTGTTTTGTGAATTTATGTTGTGTTTTGGTGTATCTTATGATCGCCAGTTGCTATAGGAGAAAACGCATTTTTGTCTTACGGCAAACAAACTAGGCCTACTACAAAATGGTTAAACGTTTACGGAAATGTTATTCATTTTAAGGTTTTAAAATGCAGTATTCTTTAACATTATCAAAGTTAATCATCCGAAATGAGTTTGCAGCAAATGTTATTTTATATTAAGTAGATTAGTAAAATGCATTTAATAAATGCGACTGAAAACATGTATTGATATGACAATTGAATACAATAGAAACAAAACATTAATGCCACGATTTTAATATTCATACATGGGAGCTGGTACACGTTCACACTTGGATACGTAAATAATTTACGTTTTAGTGCTGTCAATACGTCAGTATTGTACGTTTTAGTGTGTATGAAAACGCAAGTAAATGTACGTGTGGTAGAACCACGTAAAAATACACACGTATTCTCATGAGATCATGTTGTTATATCAGTGGTTCTTAACCTTTTTGACTTCAAGGCCCCTTTTGCCCAAGGCTATATTTAAAGGCCCTCCAACCTAATCTCATGAGAATACATAACTAATAAGGTGACAATTTCATATAGATTTTCTTTGAAAACATGATTTTTGTACAAAAAAAGGTAAGCATGAAGGTCTAAGCAGATCATATGGAAACTTACACGACATATTACAAATTCATACTAATTAGTCACCAATTTGCCAAAATAAGTTAAAAATAGTTAGTGTGTTGGGCCCTCCTGTATAAGCTAATACCTCTGGTACTTCTGTTGTAATAAAACAAAAATAAACTGAAAAATATGATGCGAGTTTAGAATTTTACATATGTATTTTTTCTGCATTTAAATTAGATAATTAATATGTCTACATTTAAATAATAAAGACTTAATATCTTATAATTTTAAGACTTAATAGCTCTGTTCCACCTCTAGTAAATGATGGTGGGTCCTCATAAAGATTGCATTAAAACATCTCTTTCAGAGCGTTCAATTATTTGGGGATGTTTTAGTTGTACAAGGTGTGAGTCTTACTGGGGGCATCAGCTCTGCCGTTTTGCGCTGACTCTATTACGAGAGAGATTTATGAGTGTGTTCTGCGGAGGAGGGATCTCTCATGTATTTGGGCTTTTTGTTGTCAGGCGAGGATGCAAGTCTTTTGTCTCTGACCTCTAGAGCTGAATATGTTTGATCACACATCATCAGGTGACACAGGCTCGGAAATAGAGAAGGGGTGCGTGTGTTTCACAGGATTATGGTCCAGTTCACATTTGTGTTACATGGGAAAAGTGTTCAATCTTTCATAACAGTTAGACTAAGGATTAGTTGTTTGCTTAACAGTTTAGCAGATACTTTTATCCATTTATTAGAAGCTGGTCAGAAAAGTGCTAGAAATGTGAACGTAATCTGAAGGCAAACAGTAGAGTATTTTTACACAAGGATTCCCAAGGAAGTGCTTCTTACTTTTAAAAAGAGTACTTATTACAGAAATAATATGCTTTAAAAGAATATACCTAAGTGCAAACTGAATGTAAATAAATTTAACATCTATTATAGTTGATATTTTATTAAATGCAATTAGATAAACTTTAGCAAGCTTTTAGATGCAATTAGAAGCTTTTTTGACCCAAATCTTTATATGTAATTTCAGAATTGCTTCTATTGTCATATGAAATATGGTTCAAGTGTACTGCTGAATATATTGACAACCAACAAAGTATTTATTGTAAACTGAAATATACTTTAATGTAATTTTGGTAGCACTTTATTTTACAGTCCTGTTCCCCTTGTACATACTTTGTACTTATTATAGTTATTACAATAACTGGGTAATAACTAGGTACTATCCCTGAACCTACCCCTAAACTTAACCTTAACCCATGTAGTTACCTTATATTAACCAGTACTTTCTTAGATAAGTACACGCAAGGTACTGTAAAATAAAGTGCAACTGTAATTTCTATTGAAACTTGCATGTCATGTATTTAAATATATTTGTAATTCCCCATTTGTATTGAAGTTTTAAAATATAAAACTTCTGATGAATATAAAACGCCTGTTCACACCAAGGACGATAACTATAATGATAACAATAAAGTAGTTCTAAATATAGTATAGTTCTAAAAATCATTTTAAATATAAAAGAATAGCAGTGTCCACACCACAACTATAACTATAACAATAACGACACAGAGAAATGATATTGTTGGAATCACTTTGAGAACGATTTTGTTCCAGCTGATGAATGATAAAAACATTGACAGCCAATCAGAATCCATCCTGCTTTAAAGAGCTTAAGCATTTAAAGCAGAAGACGACAAAAGTCAGCGCGCGCTTAAAATAAACAGAATGATATTGTCCGCTGGTGTGGATGCTGATATAGTTATCATTATAGTTATTTTTATAGTTATCATTGTTCTTGGTGTGAACAGGCCTTTATATTTGTTATCGAACAGTTAAAATTACTTTAGTACTTTAATGTGCTTTAGTATATTAGTCAGCACAATCAAAATTATTAAAACAATGATTTAAAATGTACTTTAAAGTAAAACTTAATTTGACATTATTACACAGTGCAGTTTTTAAAAGTGTACTTAAAGGGTTAGTTCACCCAAAAATTTAATTTCTGTCATTAATTACTCACCCTCATGTCGTTTCAAGCCCATAAGACCTTCGTTCATCTTTGTTCGGAGCACAGATTAAGATATTTTTGATGAAATCCGAGAGCTTTCTCACCCTACATAGACTGCAACGTTATAACCACTTTCAATGTCCAGAAAGGTAGAAAAAAAAAATGATAATTTAAATAGTCCATGTGACTACAGTAGTTCAACCTTAATGTTATGAAGCGATGAGAATACTTTTTGTGCGCAAAAACAAAAATAACAACTTTATTCAACAATTTCTTCTCTTCTGTGTCAGTCTTCTACGCTGTTCACATTGTAAACACAGTGCAGCGTCAGAACTACGTCAGAACACCGGCTGTTTATTGCGGGTTTGGAACGACATGAGGGTGAGTAATTAATAACAGAATTTTCCATTTTTTGGTAAGGGCCAGATTTACTAAAAGAACAAATTAGCGTGAGCGCAATTCCAAAAAAAGCGCAGATGGGAGTGGAAAGTTCTGCACATGATCTACTGACGACACGCAAATTAAAGACCACAATCTACCAAGAGCATCGCAAATTAGCGTCTGGTTTAAGACATGCTTTTTTGGCTGGTAAATAATGGCGCAAATCCCAGTAAATTGTCTAGCGCAAACCTTAGTAAATCACCTTGCATGATTAATTTAAATACTCTCCTCCCATAAATGTTGCATCTGAAAAGGAAACTCCTACAAATGCATATGCAATGAGGTCAGCCGCAAAAATGTCCACGCCTTTTCAGCGCTAATTTTTCACTGCGTGTCTTCAGTAAATCCTGACAGTAGTTTTTTTAACGCCAAAAGAGGGTTTGCGCTGACGCAAGCTGTTAGTAAATCTGGCCCTTAGTGTGTAAAGAAGCATAGTGTGAAAGTCTCACTTTAAGTACATTTAAGTGGCCTGTTTCATTAGTTTTATATTATATACTATAGTTTTTCAGAACACTACAAGTGCACATTCAGTACAATTAAATGCACTTCTTTTTCACATGGTTTTTCACATAACTTTTTCCCCCTTTGGCACACGTATAAGGCTTAGTAAGGTAATGTAAGATTTATTGGATTAAAAACTTATATAATAATAATTTAGGGTCCTAATTTAGTTTTGCATGACCATTTTTTTACCTCCCCTCTGTGAAATTAAAAGTGCTGTTTTTGTTACTGTACCTTTTAGACTTCTACATGTAAATGTTCCATGTTATGGTTAACTAACCTTTGCGTAGTGGTATAGTTCACACTGTTGTTCATCAGGGCTGGCCGATGTGCTGAATACAGAGTAGGGGTTGATATGTTAATGTGGTTATTGCCATGATGTGTGTCATAACATGATGATTTAGCCATTTTTTGCTGTTTAGATTTCATAAATGGTCTGAATAGACTGCTTTGTGAATCTTATAATATATTTATTTCAATAGAGCAAGAACAATCCTGTTTTCCATTATATGTCCCATCTAACACTTTGCACAACCACTTCGGTTCAGTGACCTCTGACTTGATACGGGCCGTGCTGCTTTAAATGAGCTTCAGTCAGCGACGGATTGGACTGTGACACCGCTGATAACCTCCATCACATCCTCCTCTCCCCACTGGGTCAGAAAGGCCACCACCAGCCCACCTCTGCCCCACCAAACGCTCGCTCATAAAGGTCAAGGCTGCGACCCTCCTTTGCAGGGCTTAATCTCTACAGGTTAACACGTTACTCTGGGAACCTAATTTGGATAATATTGTAATGAATGCTGATAAAATACATAAGATTAAAAGAATTGCGCTTTGAAGTCGAGCTCCCCTCCCTGTTGGAGAAAAGTACATATTGACTTTAGAGGTTTGAGGCTTTTTGATGTTCTCTTTGACTTGCGAGACCTGCACTCCAGTAATTAGAATGATTGGGGCCGCACCAGCGGAAGCTGCATGTGCTTATGGGTAAAAGTGTTTCAGGGATTTAAATGCACCGGCGTTCGAGTCATAGACCTGTTTCCGTTGCAGTCAGGCGTTGTGGTAATGCAAAGATTGTATTTGCATTTGTATCTTTAGCCTGCAGTTAAAGATTTTTCAGAGGCGTATAACGGTGCACTGTGCTCACGTTGCAGGTTGATTTTAGTATAAAAAAGAAGCTCCCCAGTCCAATGCTCGGTCAAATGGGTGCATCATAGAAGCCGAATCCGTTTTGCAGACAATGCATCCAGTAAGATGAAACCTTTAAAGCTTTATCACAGTTTACGATACACCCCGAAGATAAGGCACGGACAGCATTCCTGTGTTTCTGAAGAAAGCTATTGAAATTTCAAGCCTATCAACGACACACCTCAATTTAACAAACCCCAGATTATAGCAAAAGTTACTATAGAGTCATTCATCTCTAGTGCTTATGATAACTCATTTGAAGGAATAGTTCAACAAAGTATAAATATTGTCATTATTTACTCACCATCATGTCATTCCAAACCTGTATGTCTTTCTTTATTCTGTGGAACACAAAAGGAATGTCTTTGAATGTGTTCTATATTTTAGGTTTTCTGAAGTAATACAATAACTTTATATGAAGAACAGACCATAATTTACCTCAAAATGTCGCCCCCTCACCAGGATTATTTTGCCCCCTCAGTCAAGATGAATGTGAAAATTGATTTTAATGATGAAATAGAATAGACTATTAAAAAAAATCACAATTACCAAGTGCATAGGCTTTCTAGCATTAATATTAGGCTGCTATAGCAACTGTTTCACAGTCACAGTTTGATTGGCACATTTCACACATTAACCTACAAACTTCCCGTGCCACAAAGAATGCAGCTCTACTGAGTAGGCTAAAGGTATAATGGTTAGAGGGCTAGATATTTGGTAGTTGGTTGATTTATTTCACTGTATTGTTATTGTTTGTCAACGGTTGCAGTTCAGGTTGGTTCTAAGTTACCATAAAGTTATGCATCTGTTAACCCGGTCACAATGAGTGCTATGTTACTTAGTGAAGCGCTCGCACTGAGCATGTGATTTATAGTAAAGCAGACACAATTCATTACTTTTGGTGGGGGTGTCATGATAACTTGGTTGTATTCATGGTAAAACGGCTGAAATTGTGTATCTAAGACATATAATGTGTATCTGGTGATCTGAAATGTGTTTATTTCATGATATCGAGTTGAATTTTTGAATATGTTGGCCTTTTGTTGTATTATGTAACATTATTCAATGCTCTGTATTTGCTCAATAGCTTTCATAGTTGTAGCAGCGACAGGTTTGTTTGCGGTCCGACAAATACGTGTATGGGGGGATTTTTTCTAGGGGGGGATACTTTGTGTTAACGTCATCGCCCCCTTTTGTTACTTCAGACGCTCCTTCTTTCAGTGCTCTGCTGGCGCCGGCTGTTTCCACTGTCAAATCTCATTCACACTTCTACCCAAAGATATCATATGACATAAGATTTTGAATATAATGCACTTTAGCCAATTTAAGTGCCTTTTTGGCCTTTTTGAAGCTTGAGAATTAGTACTCCTTTAGTGGTCCTTTAGGCTGTGTCCACACTTGTAGTTTGGTTTGCTTGGTTCGTTTGGTCCAGACCCAAAAAAAAAAAGCATTTAGTCCTGGTCCGCTTAGCGTTCACATTGGCATTTTAACACCGAACTTAAAGATACCGAATCTAAAGGCATAGGGATATGTTCACAACCTGATTGGTCATCTTTTATTATGTATATTTTGTGACAGAAGTTAATGTTAACAGACAGAAGTTAACATCCAAAACAATGCTGTGTGCTGGGCTAAATGCACTTGTTGTATGTCCATAGCCTACATACGATGGTATTTTGACCAGCTGAGAACTCGTGAAGAGCTTATAAAACGTGTAAAGGAGTCAAAACAGCGGCAGGAATCCCTCCGTCACACACGCACACACACACACACACACACTCACAAACGATCTGCTGTGAGGAGACGCGGTTCTGATGCCTGTACCGAACGGTAATAGGCAACATCATGACTATGACGAGAAAAAACAGGTATGCTTGAGCATTCTGTCTTTTTTACGGTCTCCTCTTCCTGTTTTTTGTTTGTTTACATGTCTTTGGTCCGTGTTGCGTTCATATTTCATTCGAACCGCACCAGAGTTGGTTTGGAAGCGGACCGAGACCCATCTTTTCAGCGCTCTCGGTCCACTTCTTTGGTGCGCACCAGGGTTCAGATGGCAGCGTTCACACTTATTCAAATGAATCGCACTAACAGAGCAATCGCACCAGGGTTCATTTTTAATCTAATCAAACATGCCTAGTGTGAACACACCCTTAAATTAAAAAAAAAATTACAAAGAAACAGCAAGTAACACATTAAATTAAACCAAAGACTTTATATATAGGAAGACGGACACTATGATTACTTATTAATGGGAGAAAGTGCAATGCCCCAATATGGCGAATAAGCCCCACCTTCTAAATGAAAGAGCCAATCATTGATTAGTAAAGTCAATGCGTCATTGCAGCTGCCGTTAGAAGCTCCGGTTGCTATAGAAACTGTCAGTGTTCTGAGACGTGCGTTTAGGATTGCACATGCAAATTTGTCCAGGCTGAAAAAATGCAGTTTTTTTTGTCATGATTTGTGTTTAGAAACAAAATTTATGAGACAGTTGTTGTCAGATTTCATTGGTGATTTCATATATGAAATTTAATCGTACGCTTGGCAAACAGTTTTGGAGAATTTTATATTTCCCTATTCAAAGAGTTAGGAACTGCGCTTGCATGCCCGAGAGGCGTTTCAAAGATGGCCACCAAGTGAAATGACTTGTCTTAAAGGGACTTTGATTAAACATGAAATATTGAAGTAGAAAAACTGAAAGTGTTTTCTGGTAAAATGTACTCCAATAATCTTTTATTTACAACTTTGAAAAATATATATTTTTTTTACTGTGTGTGAAAAAACGTGGCAAAGTAAATGACAGAATTTGTTCATTTTTGTGTAAACTGTTTCTTTAACAGAACTATTCTCTAGCTCTTTCTCTTTTAAACCCTTCTCTTCTTTTTTCCTCTCCATTTATCTCTCCCCAACTCTCTCTGTCTTTGTCCTCAGTCTGGCTCTCGGGGAGTATATTGCAGGACTTTACAGTAGCGCAGGTTGTCATGTTTGTTTAGACAGTCTCCATTGTGTCTGTCTCCTCACCCAGCTGTTGAAAGGATGAGCCCATCAATACATCTGTTTCAACGGCAGGTCATTAGCAAGGGCTTTATTGCGCCACAGGTTTAGGCACTGAGAGGTAGGGGACAGTGTTTACTCTGCCTTCCCCGCACCCATCGGCTCAGGGATCCCTCGGTCTCACGACACACCGCTGCTGAGTAGGTGCTGAGTTAGAAGACAATAGAGTCAATTGGATCCCCCTCAGAGTGAATTTCTCCTTGTGTGCACACGAACGAATGAATGGAGTTCAGTTGGAGTTCAGATGGTTATCTGTCTGACATTGGCGATAAAAAGAAAAGTTCATGAAATCGTTAGACCAGTAGGCCTATGCTCTAACAGTAGAAGGAGAAACCTTTAGAAACCTCTGTAGAAGAAGACAGTTTACGTTAATGTTCACCATAGAACCTACGCGGCAATGGTGTTATGAATTGCATTTCAGACACAGTGCATGTGACATTTTCAGTTATCTGGATTGATTCCTTGCCGTTACAACATTTTAGTATCTGTATTTTTTAATCAGCCAGGCCAATTAATCATCAAATATTCAGATGTTTTTAGACTCAGCACTGGCTTTTTTAAAAAAAAAATATATATATGTTTTTACTAGTTTCCCAGTTTTACTAAAATATTTTGTGTGTGTGTGTATATATGTATTTCTGTGTATAATATTATGTATTACATTATTTTTTACATTTTTTATTTAGGCATTATTTATTTTTATTTTTTTTAAATATTTTTTATTGTTGGTTTTTTTATTTTTCATTTCTCATCATCTCATGGGATTCTTTGTGCTTCTTGGAGGTTTCGTTAGTAGGCAATAAAGTAAATAATAATTAATAAATAATATGTATTAATTTCCAATATTTTTATTGATACGTTATTTATTTTCATTTTTGTTTTTTCTTTATTATTGTGTATTTATTTTGGTATTGGTAAAACGTATATCGGCTGTACTCTACTATTTGAGCTGTCCATACATGAACAGTGTGTTGTAAGAGAGCTTTATATGATCTGACATGCATTTCTTCAATCTCTACAGCTTGAGGAGGAGCTTCAGGAAGCCCAGAGAGAACGAGATAAAGCCCTGGTGCTCAGTCACACACTGGAAGAAGAGCTGAAAACCTTACGCAGGTATCACAGGTGAACCACCTCACCTTACACTGCACAGTAACAACTCTTAAATGAGTCATTTGATGCATTTTACAGTTTGTTTGAGTTGTAATGGAAGATGAACCTGCTGTGACATGCCTTAAGTGTTCAGTGAATTTGCAAATAAACAGAAGTGCAGGACAAGGCGTTCTGGAGGATTGTAATAATTCAGGTTATGGATAATATGTGGATGTCAGTGCAGGAATTAGGGAAAAGCCTTTGCATTGAATTCCAGAGGCGAGGAACCAGGTGGGCTTTGTTTTAGAGGTAGTTCAGTCCATCAACACTGGATTCTGGAGGTTTATGCATGTCACAAAAAAAACTTTTGACTAGTTTATTCCCAGAAGTATTCATTGTTGCAATTTGGGACCTTGTAAATGTTCTGCAGATTTTGTCAGATTGAAGCTTTCCATTTTAAAGAGAACTTTTTTGTGTGCGATATGCGTCAGTCTGTGAGTATTGGTAGGCTGAGGTTGAGGCTACATGTACCATTGTTCACCTAGGCAAATTAGTCAACAGTATACAGGCCCTAATATATCGCAGGAATAAGTAATAAAATGCAAATCATCATTACAGAAAATTGCATCACACAATCGATGTGTGCATTTCAGCGAAATATGGTGACAACAAAACCAACAAAATTTAATGTAAGCCAACGCATCATGACAGCACTCAGACCAAAGCACATTAAGGACAGACACTTCCGCATCATAGACAGTGAACAGTGATTGTGGCATTTTGGAATCTATCACCACAAACAAGCAATG
The DNA here is from genome assembly GCA_039654105.1 of Coreius guichenoti. NCBI lineage: Eukaryota > Metazoa > Chordata > Actinopteri > Cypriniformes > Gobionidae > Coreius > Coreius guichenoti. The sequence continues at coordinate 12,204,133 of CM077177.1, read as the reverse complement.
TTGATAATAAATGATATCATTAGACTGGCACAGCAGCCGATTAAATGTATGTAACAGACCGTATTAAACTTATGATTTGGGAAAAATGTACAGTGGTGGCCAAAATTATTAGAACACTTGGCATCTGGGAGTCGGCTTATTGGGCCTGGATTTGTTTTCCAAGAGGACAATGACCCGAAACATTCTTCTAACTATTGCCGGAACCTGCGACGGAAGGAATCTGCTGGAACATTGAAAATGATGGACTCAAAGTCCGGACCTCAACCCCATCGAGCACATATGGGGCGAGTTGGAAAATAAACTGGACAGATCTATTGTACATTCAAAGGAAAGCCTTTGGCTTCAGTTGCAGAAGGCATGAGATAACATCAGTGTTGAAGTTCTCAGAGGAAATATATTGACACTATGCCAGAGAGATGTGCTGCTGTAATTGCTGCAAAAGGTGGACACACCAAATATTAAAGTTAAAAGTGGATAAAAACAGTACGACTCACTTCATCTGATATTTGATGGTCAGAGCAACCATCTGCATGTTTCATGAACATTATGAAATGAAATCATGTTTTGGAGGCAAAAAAAGGTCAATATTTTTTAGATCTGTCAGGTGTTCTAATAATTTTGGCCACCACTGTAACTATTATGCAGAATTACAACAAATGTGCATGGTCGCTAAGTTAGTAAATTTACAGACTGACCAGTCACGTAACCTATTCGATTTTAAATAACTTACCCAATTCCAGCAGTAAAGCTTTAGTCATCCAAGGGTATCGCTTAATTGCTGTGGTTGAAATGCTTTAAAAAGCTTTGGCTTTCTGCACAAAATTAAGCTCTGGTGTAGGTTTTCCTTTGCCGATTAACTCTAGCTTTTCTTTAAAAACCAATCTTGAAAACGGCATGGATAATAAATTAGCAACATTTAGTCCTCTTTACTAATGTTGCTTTCGGTTTCCATAGCGAATAGTGCTAGCTATTTTATCAGCGTTTTCTTTTTTCCAATGGTGTTCCCCATAGCGGGCGAAATTGAAATTAGTCTCTCAATGACTTGCTATGGCTTGGCCTTCTGTAATTTCACAGCCGGACCACCAATAACAGAGCTGAAAGCGTTAGGTGGAAAAATCCTTAGATGGAGAAAACAGACGTCTACACAACACAACACAACACACACACTGAATAGGCAGATTTGAAGGGTTAATTTCCTCAAAAAGATTTAGATGCTTATTGTCAAATTATAAATTCCTAAATTAACATTAGAACTGTCTGCTGTGAGACTTTAGTGTAAACGCCCACTGCTGTGATTGGCTGACTGCTTTGTCTATGAAATAGCTAAGTATTACATGTGGAACTCTCTCGAAAACTTTTAGCACGTTTTTACTAGTACAGCTCTCAAGATTAACTAATCATGAAAAGTGTGGATTATAGCATTATATTTAGATCTATATCATTATATTTAGATTGTGGCATGAAAGGTTGCAGTGATAAGCATTGTAGCCGATTACAGACATGTTGAGCGCATGAATGCAGTGATCAGATGAAGTACAACTTCATTGCTACTCGATTTCTGGACGCTAATGCTTTCAGCATAACTAACATTGCAAACACAATGTAAATAAGAGATTCGGTTTCAGTCCAGAACTCAGTCACTTATAAATTTTAATTTGTAGTCCATCCTGTATCACTCTTCTTTCCTCGTCATCTCACTAACATGCCAGTGGGCGGGGCCAAAGTTGCAATGATGAAGTAGGCATTGATTTTCTTCTGCAGAGGTGGTCTTTCACCCATAGGCAGGAGTCGTTCACTGGGCTTGGTAACAATAAAAACTGTCTTTGGACTAATAAGGAAGTTGCAGGATATTCTTACAGTATGATGATCTCTTGTATGTCAAAAGCTCAAGGAAAATTTGATTTCTTAGTTCATGATCCCTTTAATGACCATAGGAAAATGTGGTTCCCAGTGTAGAACCACTGCTTTATACAATAGATTGCTTTAAATCAAGCAGCTGTACACTAACATGAAAAACAGTGTCAGTGTCCCATTCAATTAGAAGTACAACTTCAGTTTCTACTATAAAGCCTTTCTCCAATGTATTCATGTTTATACTCGTATCTGACTTCAACAGCCTGAACAAAATAAATTAACTGGAGAATATTTACACATCAAAGATGAGCCACACCTACCTATTACATCATAACCATGCACCAATAGTAGTATGAAGGTATTCACCAGCCGGAGCGGTCGTTGAACCCCGAATGAACTTAGTTTTGGCCTGATTTTGTTCAAAATGATGTCATACCTGTTTGTTCTTTGATTTTGCTTGAGGTATATCAGGGCCTTAAACCTTCTTTTTTTCTGTTGAACACTTTCTTTTGGTCGTTTATTTGACAACCAGCAGTAGAATGGCTGGAACGTTGATGAGGTGGTTTCTCATCGCAAAACTTGCATTTTTAAAATAGATTCTCATTGCATGTCACTCATTTTACCTAACATAATTACTGTGCTTTTGACTGAAGCAGAAAGCATGCATCATGCATTTAGTCTGATCACCGTCCAGCTTTATAACAGATTATGAACATTGAAACTGGCTTTTATGCGTTTTGTTTGCTTTATCCAGGGAAAAAATAAATCGCTCAGGTTGAGTACAGTGAGTCATTCGATTACCGCAAACTCATGTTCTCAAGGATTGGAGCGTCCGTGAAGTTATGATCTCGAGCCACGTCTCCTGCAGACGCTGTCAGAGGTCTGTCCACATTGAGATCCTCATAGCTGTTTTGCTAGAGCGCAAAAGCTCTAGAAGTATTGACCGCAAACGTTTCAGCACCACCTAACATCTGATTGTTTTGGCCTGCGAGTTGAACTCTGTGCTTATTTAAGGTTTTATTCAAAATGATAGTCAGGGTCTTAAATAACCAAACCAAACTGTTCCCAGTGGTCGTGATTGACTACCGCAGACCCGCCCTCCCCGGTTCTTGTCTTCCTGCCAGAGGGCTTGTTTGCTTTACTTGGGGTTTATCTGTCAGTGAGGACGGCTTTGATAGATGATATGGAGTAAATACATTTGGCTCATAAACTGGTCGTGCTGGTTAAGTGAGCTGTGTCCGGTTTCAGCGATACGTATATCCGTGTGTATCAAGGACTTTCCATTTGCATTCGTCACATCTTATTAATCCCCTCCGCATCTCATTGTGCATGATTTTGTGTTTGTGTTTCACTCCAAAAGGGTTTTACCGCCTGATCATGCCATAGGAGAACTTTCGGTAACCATTTAAAATAAGGTTCAATTTGTTAAGTAGGTTTATTAGTTTATTATAGCATTTGGTAACACTTTAGTTTAGGGTCCAGTTCTCAATATTTACTAGTTAGCATGCATATTACCAGGATATTGGCTTTTTATTAGTACTTATAAAGCACATATTAATGTCTTATTCTGCACGACCATATTCTACATCCCTTAATCCTACCCCATACCTAAACTTAACAACTACCTTACTAACTATTAATAAGCAGCAATTAGGAGTTTATTGAGGCAAAAGTCGTAGTTATTAGTGAGAATTGAACCCTAATCTAAAGTGTGACCCAGCATTTATTCATTTAAGTTAATGTTAATACATATACTAATACATTTTACATTGGATAAATTAACTTACATTAATAAATTAAGTCAATGTTTTATGGACATAAATTACCTATGAGCAATGGTAAAATACTGTTGAAAAGTTTGGGTTTGTTAAGATTTTTTTATGTCGTCTTTTATGCTCACCAAGGCTGCATTTTTTTTTTTAACGGTAATAACAGTAATATTGTAAAACATTTTTATTTCAATACATTTTCAAGAAAACATTCTTATTATTTTCAAGCTTGAAAACAGTTGTGCTGTTTTTTGTGTGGAAAATTGGGAATAGAAAGTTCAAAAGAAGCATTAACTTGAAATGGAAATGTTTTGTAACGTTATAAAATGTCTTTACTGTCACTTTTGATCAATTTAATGCATCCTTGCTGAATAAAATAATTTATTTCTTGATGAAATCGGTAACACTTTACAATAAGGTTTCATTAGATAACATTAGTTAACATGCACTAATAATGAACTGCACTTCTACAGCATTTATTAATCTTAGTTAGTTATTTTCAGCATTTACTAATACATTATTAAAATCAGAAGTTGTATTTGTTAACATTAGTTAATGTACTGTGAACTAACATGAACAAACAATGAACAACTGTATTAACTAATGTTAACAAAGATTAATAAATACTGTAACAAAATGTATTGCACATTGTTAGTTCATGTTAGTTAATACATTAATACATGTTAACTAATGAGACTTTATTGTAAAGTGCTACCATAAAATGTAATCTTACCGGACACAAAATTTATAAAATCTGTAACAGTATTGTTCATTGCTAATTCGTGATGTCTAATGCACTAACTAATATTAACAAATTGAACCATAAAGTGTTACCAAATGTTTTACGGTCCACAAAGAACTATTCTCTAGTTCTTTAGAAATTATCCAGAAACTAACTTATCTGAATAATCGTTAATGTTCTAAGGGAACTTTTTAATCTCCAAATAGCCATATATACCTCTTTTGGTGTGTATGTGGTGCTCAGCTGAGGGATCTGCGAATCTTTCTCAGTTTGGTGCTACACACCCAAACTCACTTAATCTGAGAAGAGAGTTCTCACTCTTGTAGTGTTTTCTGTCTGTCCCAGCAGGAGGAGGAGAAGGAACACATTGTATTTCCCCAGACAATCTGCATTGTGTGAGCGTCAGGGTGTCCAGCGCTGGTCTGCAGCCCCTGCCAATGTGGTTTCAACACTGAACCTTTAAAAGGAGAATCCTCCAGGCCCAACAAAGGCCAGAGTATGGCTGCGTGTGTTTGCTCTCAGGATTGCCCGACCACCTCCATTGTGTCTTTTAGGATAACAGACAGTCTGTGTCACATGAAAGGGCAGTGAACAGATGAGAGATTCGGGTGGTAGGAAAAAATGTCTGCAGTGTGAACCTCGGGCTCTGATAGATCCGGCTCCGAATAGTGTGACGCACCCCGCTGATAAAGAGAAACTCTTAGGCAATTTTGTTCACTTGGGGTGGCTTGTTTTAATAGGTTATCATTGGCCGGCCGGTGAAGGAGAGGTTAGACTGTGAGTTTAAGGTGCTTTGTTTGAGCGTCAGCCAGGAAGGAGGCAGCGCTGGATAGACGTGTATTAACACCACAGGTCCCCATACGACCCAACTCCCCAGTGATCACTCATTATCACACATGCTAACAGCTCAACCTGTCAACAGCTCAATAGTCATTAGCAGATACAACATACACCTACATGAGCTTTCTTTTTCCAATACTCCTTCCCTACACTGCAAGCCAAAGCTCAATTTCATTTAATTTTTTTTGTGAGGTTGTTCACATGACCTTTTGAATGTGACCCACTGGTCTGAATAGACAAATGAATGGTCCTAAACTGACCTCTATGCATAAAACAACCTACTTTGATATGTTCATCAAAACATTATCAAATCAAATCAAATCACCTTTATTTATATAGCGCTTTTTACAATGGCAATTGTTTCAAAGCAGCTTCACAGTGGTAACAGGAAAATAATGCAACAGAATTTGATTCGGCTGTACAGCCGCTCTGGTGAAAACGGTGATGTCATCAGCTCAGTTCAATTATCATATAGTGTCAATGCGGGCAGATCAGTAATATAGTTGAAATTTAAGTGTCCCCAACTGAGCAAGCCAAACACATTAACACATATAATTTAATATGATATCATATTTTATTATTTTATGAAGTTAGAATAAATTCAACAACAATCTTACATCTATGAATTAGCATTAACATGAACATTACCTCCTATTGTTAATGCTAATATGTATTACATTTTATATTTTTATATAGTCATATTTTATAAAATATTTTTATACTTTTTATAATATTTTCCAATATATTTTGTTGAATTATTTCGCATTATAAATTATTATATATATATATATATGATCCTTCAAAAATCATGCTAATATGCTGATTTGCTGCTCAAGAAACATTTTTTAAGTATTAACAGTTAATATTAACTACTTAACTACTTAATATTTTTTGGAAACAGTAATAAAAAAATTTCAGGATGCTTTGATGAATAGAAAGTTCAAAAGAACAGCTTTTATTTGAAATAGAATTCATAAATGTCTTTACTCTCGTTTTGATCAATTTAATGCTTCATTGCAGAATAAAAGTATTAAAATAACCTTAATGCCCACAAACTTTTTCATACATGTATAAACCGATTTGAGCCAGTCTATTGCGGAGTCTCGCTCTCATTTTAGTATTTGATATTTATGTTCATTATTAACTTTATTTATGAGGTAACATAACAGCAAGTTGTCTGATCTTTACGGAGATTTCTAATCATTCATCTCTCAGCGAACTGATTATTTATCAGTGGCATTTATTTCCATTCTTCTTATGTTTTCCCCCCTTTTCATTCAAACCCCCGCCGATTGGGCTGAAATGACTTATTTCTAAGAAATCCTTGGATGTTGATAACACCAGTAGTTATGCCACATTGCTAGATGGAAACTTTGAATTTATGTGATATTTATAACGCCTGTGGCATTAACAGACTTTATCCCTAAAACAGAGCAAACTGCAGCCGCTGCATTAGCCGTCTTCGCCGTTCTGTGCAGCAAAATACATTTTGTAGATTGCATGGAACCCCTCCCGACAAGCAGTGGCTCCTTTATCCAAACACACAGCAGTGTTCCTGCCCAGGCTCAGCGCAAGAAATTCTCTTTTTTCATTAGCGAGTGATTACAACTTTGGTGTTTTTGTTCAAAATTGGGTGTGGTCTCATATTTCTGTTTTCTATTGAGGGAACGAGAGGTATAGAAACTACCATGGCCTTTATCAGCAGATGTCAGCATGAGTGATTGGTGTAAGGAATGGTTGACAGTGGGATGTGGTCAGTAGTTAGTTTACATCCACCACAGGTTGGTCTCTATGTACTTTTTTGCCTGTAGATAAGTTCTCTCTATTAATAGGGTATTTTACATTTCCCATCTGATAGCATTTTGTGGCAGTGTTAATGTTTAACTGGCCTGTAGAGTTAGAGGGCAGGTTCGTTGGGATCCCTCCCCTGTGATCCGGTATCTTACGGTTCTGGTTAATGTTTAACAGACTGCTCGGATTGCCAGTCTGGCGGCCTTTATAACTAGAGCAACACACACCGTGTTAAATGAGTAGCATACTGTATGTTTGGTTGAATACATTGAATAGTTTTTTAAGGAAGTTATAAGTATTTCTTCTATTAGTGGTTCTTGCTAAGTCACTATTACTTTTGCTCATACACTGTAAAAAATTAACTTTGTCGAAGTTGTTAATAGAAAATACGATTTCAGTCTTTCTACTTCAAAATTTCATGTTTAATTCAATGTTACTTGCCATTTCTTTGTGATTTAATTGTGATTTAAATTAGGGATGCACAATATATCGGTCACCATATCGGTTTTGGCCAATATCTGTTCATTTTTAATGTTACCTTTATCGGCATATATAAATAAGATTTGGTTGATATATTAAAGCCGATAAATAATGGATTATTTCCTGCAGCTGAGACACTACAGATGCGCACTGTGTACCAATATGGGTTTGAATAGCTTGAAATATTATTGAAATCACTTCAAAAAAGGAAAATACAGTTAAGTGCAACATGCTCACTGCAAGTCTATCATATAGGCATAAAATTATAATGAGAACATTGTGTGCTTGGGACATGGCTTTTAATGGTGAGACTTTTGTTTTTGTAATCAGACTCTCAAAAATTATAAAATTTGGATTTACATTTATCGGCCAATATATTGGTTATCGGCTTCCAAATATAAAGAATTATTGGTTATCGTATCGGCCACAATTTTCATATTGGTCCATCCCTAATTTAAATTTTTTAAAAAGTACTTTTTAGAAATTTCTGTGAAACTTTTTCTACAACATTTAGTGTACTTAAGATTAGTGATTTAAACAAACCCCTAATCTTGTGAATGAAACCTCGAAATTGTGCCATTTATTCAGACTTATTTAGCCTGGTGGACAATAAAACAACTGAAAAAAACTTCCCATAGACTTAAATCGAAGGTGCGACCTGATCCATTTCATGGAGACTTTTGATTTGAGCCAATAAACAACCACCTAGAATTGCCCTAGCAACCACCTACACCACCTTAGCAACTACATAGTAACAGCCTAGCAACCACCCTCAACATTCTAGAATCATGGCGGTGAGTTCTGCATGTGCAAGCAAACCCACACTTTTTGCTACTTTGGAAGTATTTCAGTTTTATTCAACTTTTTGTAGAAAGGCTGACTCTATCAACAGACGGTCCTTTCAGTTGTGTTTTTAACTAATATAACCAGTGTTTGGGGGTAAAGCATTACAAGTAACAAGTAAGTTATGTAATCAGATCACTTTTTTTCAAACAACGAGTAAAGTAACGGCTTTAAATTTACAAAATATCAAGTTACTTTTTCAAATAAGTAACACAAGTTACTTTGTTTTCTCGTTTATTGACTGACAGCTCTCCTGTCCCCATGTTGAGAGAAATCAAGAAAAAGTGCATAGGCGTTTGTGTGTAAACATGACGGTTATTGTAGTTCTAGACTAAATGCGAACTGGCAGCTTTTTACTCATCTCACTTGCACAAAAACAGATTCAGTATTCCTCAAGATGAGTCAAAAATTAGCTGCAGCACACAAACATTTTTAAATATTAAAAATAAAAGAATTCCTCTCTGGAGAAGCGTTCAGTGTTTCCACTCGCAAATTCCGCCATGTAAATAGCGAATCCGCCATGGTGCAAGCGCAACTGGCTTTTAAAGGGAATGGGAGATGAGACTCTAATGGGTTTTTTGCACGTTACGCCCCAAAACACACCCATGACTCATTAAGAGACTAGGTACAACCCTTTTGGACCATGGGCCTGGCGCGCCGACCGTTTTTTCCGTCGTTAAACTAGCAAAAGTGGGTTCGGACACACTCTAAGTGCGCCATGCGCTTCAGACCATGTGCTCAGATCATTAAAATAGGGCCCTTAGTGTGAAAGGGCCTTTATATTTTCCAAAAACAGATCCTTTTTTTATAAAACAAACATGCAAGCCCCGCCCAGGTGAGAAAAAGTAACGCAAAAGAAACATATTGCATTACTTTCCATAAAAAGCAATTGGTTACTTTTTTGAGGGAGTAACTTAATATTGTAATGCATTACTTTTAAAAGGTCCTTTTCCCCAACATTGAATATAACACAGTAAAAATCATTTAATCGTCACATAATTTCACACATCCATCACAGCTTCCATTAAATGAACTGTGTACTAGACAGGTTGAGTTTGTGGCTATTTATGGAACCCCATCACACTGGCATCTCAGTTCCTCTGAGCGGGACAGGAACATTATATATCCAACTATAATGATTCTCATAAAGTGGGGGCCAGGATGCAAAGCCGTGTAGCAAAGAACCAGTTGTGTGTGTGAAGGGGTAGGCGGGCTTAGATAAGATAATCCATAGTGTGGCAATGCTTCTCTGTCTTTGTTTGTCACTGTCATTGGACCTTTGTACCCAATATGTTTGCATTTAATTAAACAAAGCACACAACTTTACATCACTTTCTCGACCATCAATATCGCATCAGAATTGATTACCTCCTGCCTTAAAAACAAGAAAAAAATAAAGGAAGAACCTGACATGGAAGAACTAATTAGCAAGTCTGAATGAGTAATATGACTGTAGGGCAACAGCACACACGCACATTGGCTAAGCTAAAAGACAAAAGCTACAGCCAATCAATCATGATGTCTCTGTCACTATAGACATATGCAGGCATGCAAGCCAGACAGACGTTTTGTATTGTCTGCTAATCGGGGCATTGTACCAAATGCATAGCTAATATGAATGCCCACTTAATAGCGCTGCGGTTTTCTGTATGTCTGTGGTCGCAGGTGAGTGCGGTGTACCTGTCTGCATTATAACAGCCGTTCATCTGGTTTCTTCTTGAATGAAAAGGGGAGCAGGTGTCATCATTATTTAGACCTAATATTGACATCCCCGTGCTCTCTGTGTCATATTAAAGCATATTATTCCTCTGCAGTTTGTTGACAGCTGTTTTTAAACCAGAAAATGACATCTGTCTTGCAGCTTATTGAGGAGAGGCGAAATTACTTTTCGCTTGATGGACGATCAAATCTCTTAGATGTACAGTAACATAGCAACCAAGGAAGTCTATAACACCTGGAGAAAGTTGTCTGGTAGCATTTCTATTCATCACGATGGCAATTGTTTGACTGCCGCATGCAGCTCTGAAAGTACACAACCCGTTTGCTGCACATCTTTGCACATTGGCATGAAAGTTTTGGGCTTTTTTTTTTTTTTTTTGAGCACAATCACCTCAACTGTAAATGCCATGTGCAAATATTGCTGCAACAATCTACCTTTGTGGTGGAATTGTTTTGCACAGGCAAGCACTGTTGTGTTTTCATTGTTTATTTTCTCAAGAAGTGGATTTGTTTTTATTAGCTCAATGTGACAATTAATGACATTTCAACATTGACTGGTTCATGGGAGATCAGTTTTTCCTTGGCACAATCTACACTCGTGTTCGTTAGTTAGACTGATATGTATCTCTCATCCTTGGCCTCCACCCCTGTTTTTATTTTGACCTTCGTTATTTCACGCCTGGTTGAAAAACACCTGTCTGAATTTCACCTCCAGTTGGATGCAGCGCCGTGAGAGTGCTAATGTATTCCGCTGACATTCTGAGAAATTATTAGCCCCAGATATTGTTTCTTGTACTGACATGCCGTTTGAATATTAGATGTGTCTGTTGATATAGAGTTATGATTCCACATCTCCAGGTAAACTGCAAGCATGCTCTCTCTGTGTCTGGGTCAAGTTGCATATTTATGTTAGAAATTTGACCATTGGCATTTCTCCTCCTCGTTTATGAAACATGAGCCTGATGCTACACCGTCACTCAGCCGTTATATTGTTCTTGTAATTTTGATGATTGTCTTTCCCGAAGAACTATTGAAGTCTGTGATGGACAACAAAGATATGTAGTTTTTTTCTTTTTTATATGGATTAAAATTGATATTACCTGGAAGTAAACACTCACAAATTCAGTTAATATTAGTTAATATTGTTTAATTCATAAACAATCAAACTATTTTGCCCCTGCATTTGTCAGAATGTTTGTTTTGCTGATAAAATGTTGATGAATGACTTAAGAGTTTATTTTACTTTTTATAGTTTGTTAAAGCTTGACCTATGCATAATCTGTGCTCTTTTTCACATTTTTTACACTTAGTGCAGGGGAAAATGCAGAATTCTGCTTAAAGAGGCTGTATGTAGAATTCAGTAACCCTTGTTATTAGCGACACCGGTGGCCGTTAAGTGAACTGCAGCCAGAAACGCATTGCTTGTGCACATGTAACGTTCAAGAGACTGAACGTGATTCAAGGCCCCGATATACTCATGGCATTTCATTCTTCGCTTAGAATGAAAAAGAATTATACCTTTGCAGCGATATACTGTTAATGGACATCCCTGCGCTGACCACGCAGCTGAGAGCGACGGTTAGATGAATATGTAAATATGTGCTGCGTGCTTTCCTCTCAGTAACAAAATAAACGCACAACAAAAATGACAGCAGTGAGAAAACAGCAGTTAAGAAAACATGTGATCATAGCGGGAGCATGTGTAAACGTCACATCCTTTAGATTTTCCTGGAAAAAACTTTCAGAGTCCTTCACATAAAAATCCATCTACAGGCTTTCATAGACAACCTGGGAAGTTGGGGAAGGTCTCGTTTTTTAAGTTTTGTTATAAGTTGTTCACACATTGGCAATAAAAAAGCGATTTACACATGAAAATTCTCACATATAGCCCCTTTAATGAAGTTAAATAAGGTGCACTCTTATTAATAGTTAAAAGCAAGACATTTTATATTGTAATGAAGCAACAAAAATGTTTCGAAATGCAATTATGATAATAAAAAACCATTATTCAAGTGGTTGGCGATGATTTTTTTTTTTTTTTTTTCAATACTGACAAAGTGTGCTAACACTTCTTTTAATCATCCAAGTGGACACGTCCAATTAATCACTCACTCTATCACTAATTACACTTGTACACTTGTTTTGTGTTTTCAGTGTACTGCAGCATCAGGCTGATGAGAGCTGTCCAGACAGTCCAGCCACCTCAAACCAAAGCCAGAGCCAGATTCAGCCCCTGCTGTACCGTCTGCAGCAGCTGACATCAGAGCATCAGAGCGCTCAGACCCAACTGTGTCTGGCCCAGGAGAGAGAGAGGGAGGCCAATGAGAAAGTTCAGAGGTGGGTACAGACATGTGCACTGCTCGTCACAAGGTTTATATTAGGGATGCACCAAAATTATCGGCCGAAAAATGGCATTTTCGTTTTTTTGGCCGAAAGAGAAAAACAGTCAGAAATACACTATATTGCCAAAAGTATTGGGATACCCCTCCAAATCATTGAATTCAGGTGTTCCAATTACTTCCATGGCCAAAGGTGTATAAAATCAAGCACCTAGGCATGCAGACTGCTTCTACAAACATTTGTGAAAGAATGGGTCGCTCTCAAGAGCTCAGTGAATTCAAGCGTGGTACTGTGATAGGTTGCCACCTGTGCAATAAGTCCATTCATGGAATTCATGAAATTTCCTCACTACTAAATATTCCACGGTCAACTGTTAGTGGTATTATAACAAAGTGAAAGCAATTGGGAACAACAGCAACTCAGCCACGAAGTGATAGGCCACGCAAAATCACAGAGCGGGGTCAGCACATGCTGAGGCGCACAGTGCGCAGAAGTCACCACTTTCTTTAGAGTCAATAGCTACAGACCTCCAAACTTCATGTGGCCTTCAGATTAGCTCAAGAACAGTGTGTAGAGAGCTTCATGGAATGGGTTTCCACGGCCGAGCAGCTGCATCCAAGCCTTACATCATCAAGTGCAATGCAAAGCGTCGGATGCAGTGGTGTAAAGCACGCCACCACTGGACTCTAGAGCACTGGAGACGTGTTCTCTGGAGTGACGAATCATGCTTCTCTGTCTGGCCATCCGATGGACGAGTCTGGGTTTGACGGTTGCCAGGAGAACGGTACTTGCCTGACTGCATTGTGCCAAGTGTAAAGTTTGGTGGAGGGGGGATTATGGTGTGGGGTTGTTTTTCAGGGGTTGGGCTTGGCCCCTTAGTTCCAGTGAAAGGAACTCTTAATGCTTCAGCATACCAAGACATTTTGGACAATTTCATGCTCCCAACTTTGTGGGAACAGTTTGGGGATGGCCCCTTCCTGTTCCAACATGACTGCGCACCAGTGCACAAAGCAAGGTCCATAAAGACATGGATGAGCGAGTTTGGTTTGGAGGAACTTGACTGGTCTGCACAGAGTCCTGACCTCAACCCGATAGAACACCTTTGGGATGAATTAGAGCGGAGACTGCGAGCCAGGCCTTATCGTCCAACATCAGTGCCTGACCTCACAAATGCGCTTCTAGATAAATGGTCAAAAATTCCCATAAACACACTCCTAAACCTTGTGGAAAGCCTTCCCAGAAGAGTTGAAGCTGCTGTAGCTGCAAAGGGTGGGCCAACTCCATATTAAACCCTATGGGATAAATGCTCCACTCATGTACCGCTCATGCTCATCGAAAAAAGCAAAGTCCGCTCAAATAACACACCGACATGACATTTCTATGTAGTAGTATACTTGTTTCTGTTTGCTATAGCCCTACTGTACTGTAACAAGGTATGGTATAGCCGTGCTGGGTAATGCTGGTAAAATTACGTTACCCTCTCGTTCACTGATCCGCTCCCCGCTCTCTGCTCACATGCTTTGATAATAATCGCTTTTTAGGACTGTACATGATTTGGAATTGGTCAAAAAATAAATTTGTTAAATTTGATTGTTGCATAACTGAATAAAGAGTAATATATTGATATTTAATATTAATATATTTTCTGTTCAATTTTGGTGTTACTTTCAATAAAAGTGTGGTTATTTTATTTTATTGGCTTGCATTTTTTAAATTTACTATCATTAAAATTATAGAATTTCATTAAAAAGTTTAATATTAATACAATTATACAAAAAAAAAAGAAATAAATCATTTTTAAAAAGCATTTTCGAGTTTCGATTTTTGGCCAAGTGCATCCAGAATTTTCGGTTTCGGCCCAGAATTTTAATTTTTAAATTGTAAAGTAAAGACATTTAAAAACTGTTCTTTCTATTCATCAAAGAATCCTAAAAAAAATGCACAAAAATATTAAGCAGCAAAAACTGTTTTCAACATTGATAATTATAAGAACCATCAGGCTATTAATAAATGAGCACCAAATAATGATTTCTAAAGGTTCATGTGAGGAGCTGAAGACTGGAATAATTGCTATATTTACGTTTTAATATATATTAAAATAGAAAACAGTTATTTTAAATTATAACAATATTTCCCAGCATTAATGTTGTACTGAATTTTTGGTCAAATGTCTTAATTATTCCTAAAATCTTTTTTTAATTTAAATTTTTTAATTCATTTCTTTTGATTTGGGTTCTTAGAAAAGTTAGTTCACTCAATGACAATTTTGTACTAACCCTTCATTTGTTCCAAGTTTTAAACTTGTATGACTTTCTTCTGTGAAACACAATAAGAGATGTTATGCAGAATGTTCATGCTGCTCTTTTCCATAGAGTGACAGTGAATGAGTACAGATGCTGTAAAATGTCCGAAATCCACATTTGGACTCGTTTTATGGTACTTGTATAATGCTTTTTGGTCATTTTTAGAGCTCGACAGTGTCTGTCCCTACTCACTGAACATTCTTCAAAAATTACCCTTTTGCGTTCAATAATTTTTAGGTGAGCTCTTCCTGTTTGGAGATGTTCCTGCACCTGCTGGACGTTCTTAAATCCTGTTCTCTCAATCTCCCTAACCTTGGTCTCCTGATCTGTTATATACATTTATAAAAACTGGTTGTCTGGTAGATATTCTCTCTCTCTCTCCCTCTTGTCTCGCTCACATGGGGGGCTCCCCACGCAAAGCAAACACAGGCCGGCCTGCTGATCTATTTACATGATGAATTAACCAAAGGGGGTGGAGATGCTGAGCTGAGGGGGTGCTCAAAACACAGAGAGAACCCCCCCCACCCCATCACAATGAGAGAACTTTAGTGCACTGTTTACACATGGCGCTCTAAAGGGTTTCCATTTTCAGAGGAAAGATCACACAGTCTCTGCTGCATGACATGAAACTCCAAATCCCACAATGCACTTTGCTTTGACCAGTGCTACTGTCCTTACCTAGACAGCAAGTGTGTGTCAGAGTAGCTTGTTTGTGTACATTACTGACCAAGCGGTGTCCACAGTGCAAGGTTTATCTGTGTGAGTCACTACTGTGTACAGCACTGAGTCCAACTACTCATTTCACCCCTGTGCAGGGCTACTGGAAGAGACTCTGTGTAGTATTACTGGAAGTTAACAAGTTCCCTGTATTCTGAGAATCAGCATGTTATTTATTGCTTAAGGCCCTGACTTAATACCAAATAATTTCTTAAAGGAATAGTTCACCCAAAAATTAACATTCTCTCATCATTTGTTCACCCTCATGACTGACTTTCTTCTGTGGAACACAAAATATATTTTGAAGAATGTTGGACCCCACTGACTTTAATTGCATGGGCAAAAAACATTGAGACATTTTTCTTCTCGGTAGTTAAACAGCTTTTTGCACTGAGAGCGAGTAAATTAATTTTCATTTTTGGATGAACTGTCCATTTAAAGGAATACTTCCCCCAAAGACAAAATTTTAGCCATTATTTACTCCAGTTCACGTCATTTTAAGCCTATATGCTGTTGTTTTTGTATAGGATATATTCATATATTATATAGGACATTATGAAGAGTTCTGTTTTTGTACAAGGACAGACCATCACTGTAAAGCTTATAAAAGTAGTCTATATGACTTGTGCGCCATATTCCAAGACTTCTGAAGCTATGCAATAATATTATTTATTAGGAACCGAAAGAAAATGAAACATTATTTTTTCAGAGTGAAAAAAAAATCACAGACAGTGAAATGCCATTGGTTCTCACATGTGTTATAAAAACAAAGTGCCGTTTTTGAATATGTGCAATGGAGGGTTAGGAGATATGAGAGCTTCAGCATAGGGCAAGATTTTCAGACAATAACATCATAAACTCAGACACTTTAAATATATGGTACAAGTCTACTTTTCTGATGCTTTCTGGTGTTTTTTTGTCCATCTAAGAGCTTGATAGATGTGTACACTGTCATAAACAATAGCAAAAATTAAACCTTTTGCTGTAGAACAGCTTGCCATTGGGGCAGTATCTTTAAAAGGACAACTTTGTACATTATCTACCCTTAAAAGGTGCATATTAGTACCTTAGAGTAGTAATATATATATATACACAGTATTGCCAAAAGTAATGGGTCGCTCTCAGGAGCTCAGTGAATTCAAGCGTGGTACCGTGATAGGTTGCCACCTGTGCAATAAGTCCATTCGTGAAATTTCTTCACTACTAAATATTCCACGGTCAACTGTTAGTGGTATTATAACAAAGTGGAAGCAATTGGGAACAACAGCAACTCAGCCACGAAGTGGTAGGCCATGTAAAATCACAGAGCGGGGTCAGCGCATGCTGAGGCGCACAGTGCGCAGAAGTCAGCAACTTTCTGCAGAGTCAATAGCTACAGACCTCCAAACTTCATGTGGCCTTCAGATTAGCTCAAGAACAGTGCGTAGAGAGCTTCATGGAATGGGTTTCCACGGCCGAGCAGCTGCATCCAAGCCTTATATCACCAAGTGCAATGCAAAGCGTCGGATGCAGTGGTGTAAAGCACGCCGCCCCTGGACTCTAGAGCAGTGGAGACGTGTTCTCTGGAGTGACGAATCACGCTTCTCTGTCTGGCAATCCGATGGACGAGTCTGGGTTTGGTGGTTGCCAGGAGAACGGTACTTGCCTGACTGCATTGTGCCAAGTGTAAAGTTTGGTGGAGGGGGGATTATGGTGTAGGGTTGTTTTTCAGGGGTTGGGCTTAGCCCCTTAGTTCCAGTGAAAGGAACTCTTAATGCTTCAGCATACCAAGACATTCTGGAGAATTTCATGCTCCCAACTTTGTGGGAACAGTTTGGGGATGGCCCCTTCCTGTTCCAACATGACTGCGTACCAGTGCACAAAGCAAGGTCCATAAAGACATGGATGAGCGAGTTTGGTGTGGAGGAACTTGACTGGCCTGCACAGAGTCCTGACCTGAACCCGACAGAACACCTTTGGGATGAATTAGAGCGGAGACTGCGAGCCAGGTCACAAATGCTCTTCTAGAAGAATGGTCAAAAATTCCCATAAACACACTCCTCAACCTTGTAGAAAGCCTTCCCAGAAGAGTTGAAGCTGTTATAGCTGCAAAGGGTGGGCCAACTCCATATTAAACCCTATTTGGAACAACTTTTACCCCATTTTTTTTTTCTTTTAAATTTTTTTTTTTTTTTTTTCAATTCACATTTATTTGTATAGCGCTTTTCACAATACATATTTCAAATCAGCTTTACAGAAAATTCATGCATTTTTTTTTTTTTTACAGTGAGTCCTCGCATAGTGATGGTTAGGGTCGAGGTGACTGCTATTTTTTCTTATAGAGCAAAGGATAACATGAGTGTGAGCATCTACGTGCATACATGACTAGGATTGTCCGCAGTAGGCGAAGAGTACAGCGTCGGTCACACCTGACCGCTAGCTGACATTCAGATGGATGCCCTGCACTCACCGGGCTCCGGGCGGCCTGTGAGAAGCCACTCTGACGTGGGCCTCGTCGCATGGCTGTGAGAAGAATGCAGGGGTGATGCGATCGGCCTCCAGGCTCCCACAGCGTGGAGAACCGGGAAGGAGGAAGCCCAGCGCCGGCCCAGAATGTGGCACCTGAGTGCCGTTCCTGCAGGCCCATTGACGAAGGAGCTGAGCTGAATGTCTAATGACCTGCTGAATCAAATGTGGCCATGAGAAGCACACAAAGGACCTTTTCATTGGCCCGACGGCCCACAAATGGGCTGCGGCTTGTGTGTCCCATCATGCTGCAGTCTCGCAGGCTCTTCTGTCTGGCACAGCGAGGGCTGACCCTCCTCAGCGGCCTTTTTGTGCCGTTCTGCTTCCTGTGCAATGCTAAAAATCCATCTATAGTTGCTGGAGTTATAAGTGAGATCTTACAGTGTTAGGGTTTTTGTCAGGCATTGTCGTGGGATAATTTTAGATTACAAACCGGATCTTCTTTTGCATTGAAACATGGTTATGTTGTTGTGCCATACATAAAACGTGCTGTTGTTTAGAATTTATGCACGGCTGCTGTTTACTCTGTGTTATTTGAGCTGGAATTGTTGGTTTTGCGACTCCGTGAATTCTTAATCGGGATTTGCGCTTTTGCCGGCTCTTCCCTCGCGTGTATGTTTGGGTTTACGGCCACTCTCTGCAAACAGTGTTCATCAAATCCTCCCCAGCCCGCAGGCACACCTTGGAGATCCTGCCACAGAAAGGCAGACCTGTTAATTGTGCAAACATGACAGGGAGGCTAATGAATATATTTAAAACGCTAAAAAATTTGCACACAAGGGGAAAAGGTGTTTCCGTGCATGTTTATGGAGGCGAGAGAGAGACTTGTGGTGTCTGTCTGCATGTTTGTGTGTTTTGGGGGGAAGTTGGTTGTGCGTGTGTGATATGAAGGCTGTTTGCTTGTATATGTATATATACTCGTGTGCGTGGCCTGTTCATTTAGCAACAATGACCTTTTATAAATATTAGTCTGCTGTTTTGAACCATCCCCCTCCCCCTCATCTTTCCCCTTTCCCTCCAACGTGACGCATTTCTCTCAGCCACAGAGCGCCTCTGAGAAATACATATGGTCCTGCGGCTGCTCTTCGATCTCTCTGTATGGGAAAACAGGTGGAGACTTCAGCAGGAGCGAGGCTTGGGTCAGACCGCTCCCATATGCTCACTTGATAAGACTGAGAAACCTCAGTAGACAATACTAGCACTGGGTATGCTAAGCACATCTTATCAGCATTGCTATGAAAGCTCTGATAGAGCTGGGCTGTTTTTAGCGCTCGCTTTGTTGTTGGAAGCCAGCTTGAACTACTTTTGTTGTGCATGATGTTTATTTATTTATTTAATTAATTACATTTTTTACTTCCAAGTCTGATTTTCAGATCACTAAGTACTGAAAAATTGGCTCTGAGTATTATTGAGAATAGGAAACAAGAGAATGTAAAAATCTAGTTATTTAATTTTTGCATTGTATAAAATAAATCAGTGAAATTGATTGAAATGTATCATTTTGCATATTAGGGCTGTCAAACGATTAATCGCGATTAATTGCATCCAAAATAAAAGTTTGTGTTTACATAATGTGTGTGTGTGTACTGTGTATAATTATTATGTATAATTAAATACACACACACAAGTATATATTTACGAATATTCAAATATATATATTTGCATGTATGTACTAGATATATATTTATATAATTTATATTATATAAATATTTTATAAATAAATATAAAACAAATTCTTAAATATATACATGCATATACATGTGTGCATTTATATATACATAATAATTATACACAGTACACGCATATGTAAACACAAACTTTTATTTTGGATGCGATTAATCGTTTGACCACTAATATATATATATATATATATATATATGTATATGTGATTTTTTATTTATTTATTTATTTTTTAATAATATTCACGCTAATAATTTTTAATCAACTTTTATTTATATAGGATTTATATATAAATTTAAAGTTGATCTAGTTCATAAAATGTTAAGTAATGTAACTGAGTTTCAATTTTGGTATATATATTTAAAGGTCTGATTTCATTTATTATTTTTTTTTATCATCACATCATTTTCCATATTATCACATCATTTTAAGTAATGTCAAAGATTGTCTTTTTGGAGCAGAACCAGCATTTGTTTGGATGGAGAGAAGCAGGTCTGCTTTCATTCCCCATTATTCATTTGCTCCCAAAGAATCCCTTCACCCATCTAGATCTCCCTCCATTTCCACAGAGTCTCTGGGATCATCACCCTCATAAGCACAGGTTTACTCACCCCGACCAATCACATGACACCACACATGGGCTTCTGTTTGCCGGAGTAAAGGCTGGCGGATATTTGGAGGATTTGGGCATTGACACCAGCATGGATGTCTCACCCACTTTAAGAAGTGTCTACATCCATTTTCCGTATCTTTCCGTTTCTCCAAGAGCGCCCTTGTGTGAGGAGAAAACAGCCAAGAGCTGGCCTGCATTTGTCTTGCTCTTCTTTCATTTACACAGTCACTTATTTCTGCTTTCCTTTCTCAGGTTGGAGCGGTTGGTGGAGGTGTTACGGAAGAAAGTGGGCACTGGCAGTGTCCGAAAAGTCATCTGACTGACTGGCCGTCGGGCGACCCGAGCAGACGGCCACATCTGGTGACCAGGCTGCAGTGTTTAACTCTGAGCAAACAGCCGAAGCCTGGCCTGGGCAAACACAGGCTGGAAGTGGCGTTCTTTCTCTCAGCCCTGTTCTCATTCCAGCCCATGCTCAGAAACGGCATCGTAAATGTTTAACCACATTCTCTCTGCAGTCACCAATGAAAACTACTGCCAGTAGTTTTTCTACTAATCCAAAGGTTTCCTTTCTTCTCCTCTCGGTCAGTTTTTACTTACAGTATGACGTTAAGTCTGGTTAAACAAGGGAAATTTGATTGGACAATTACTTTGTGAGGTACTGAGACTTTTTATTTTCTCCATATAAAGCCAGCTGTTTTTGGACCAAGGTGGGGGTTTTTTTTATTGAATTTGTTGACAGATATTTTACATTTTCTCCCAAATTAATAAAGGGAGTTAAAACAACAGTGTATCAGTCAACACAACACAATCAGTATTTATGATCATGAAAGCTTGTTCAGTGTTATTTAATAATAAATTGCTTTTGTGCTTATCAATGCATGGTTTTAGATAATAGAATGTATCAAATAAATCCCTAAAATGTATTACAAATAATCAAATCAAACTGTACTTATAGAGAATATAGTTTATTTGTTTTATTTGTTTACATGACCCAAAAAATGAATCACTCTTGTTTACTTGTTTTTTTTTATTCTTTAATTGAATTTATTTTGAGGACAAATATATTGTTTAAATTATTTCAAAACTACATAATCATGTTTGCCAAAACATAACTATTTAATCAAACATGTAAATAATGCTCTTTTTAATTCAGGTTGAATATCATCATATCAGGAATTATTCCTTACTTTTAATACTTTTTAATATGTTATTAAATGTATCTTGTTTATTGTTAACAACTTTTAAATTCATATCTCAAATTTTTTGTATAAACTATTATACCTATATATAAAATAACTATAAAATACAAAAAAAAAAAACCTAATGATTCTTTGAATTCTTAATGCGTTGTGAGGGTTTAATGGGGAGTGCTTTGCATGCTGATTATAATAATAATAATAATAATAATTATAATTATTGTTATAATCAGCATCAGCATAATCAGCAAAAAAAAAAGAACCCTGATGATTCTTTGAAATCCTAAAAATGCGCTGTGAGTGTTTAATGGGGAGTGCTTTGCATGCTGATAATTTCCAAACATAAAATGGGCTAAAGAGAGCTGTCGACCTTTACTAACGACTAGATACCCCAAACAATTATATAAGCATGGTTTATGTTGCCTTTCCCTGTCCGTCCTTCAGCAGAGCTGTTCTTCAGCCTGATCGATTATGTACTCAGAAATATGTTAGATGCAGCGGTGAATAAAGAAAAGGCTGTTTAGGCCAGACGTGCCGCTGAGTGTCCCTCCCCTCAAATAAACGCCCGACACCAGGACAAGCTTGTCGATTTTCCTCCTATAGGTTACCGTGGAGATGGCACAACCTGGGTGTCCCCACACATCCCTATGGAAAACACTTGCCCTTTGATTGTGCAACTTTTTTTCTCCAGACGAAAACTTTTGTTTTGAGACGTGCATTCTTAAATGATTTGTTTGAGGTGTGCATGTTTTAAATGACTTGTTTGATATGTGGGTGTGGTGGAGGCTCGAGTCTGTGTTTATTGTGGCATGTGGAGTGAAATGCCCCATTATCACCCCCCAAATTCAGTGTGCGTGATCATCGACTTACAAAAAAACTTTTATACGCTTTAATTAAAACCGTGTTTCGGCTGCACATATTAAATGACCCTCAGAGAAAAGCACCACTGATCCGGTTGCTATAACGACACCAAATATTTCAAGCTCTCTCTTCTTTTTCTCTGTCTGCTTCTCTCCTTCTCATAGTAGCGCTTTATTTATACAAATATAGTTAGTTATTTTTCCCATGCAGGTTCTAGCTGATAAATGGGTTGGTTTTAATGTTAAAATAATTATTGAATTGGATAACCATCAAATTGACTGTGAAATAACTAATATAAATAATAATTTATGCCATGGTGCGATTTCACAATAGCCCAATTAATCTGCTTATTTGCTATCATAATAATTTTAAGTAAAATTGAAAATGAAGGCTTTGCATTATTCTTTCAAATGCTTTATTTTAATGCCCATTGAATAAAAAATTGTTGCTGCCTTAAAATTTTAAGTACAATCAACTTGGTTGTTTAAGTCATTTCAACTTAAATTGCATTAAACTGACTTAAAAAAATGAGTTGAATCTTGTACAACTTAAAAAGGTTGATAATTGCTTAACTTATTTGAGTTAAAGCAATGTAAAAACATATGTTGTCATAACTTATTGATCATATAATGTTTCACAGTGTATATATATTGATTTTATTTATTATTCGATATCAATATATACAAACAAAATATATTTAAACAAGAAATGCATTCTCGGTTTATTGCGTCCGCCACAATGAAACTCCAAAGAAACCCAACTGGCTGTTTCTATCCAAATCCCCTGCTGTAGAATAATGAAGACACAAAACACGGAGCAGCACGAGGGGAGTGCGAGACCACCAACCTGACATGGTCGATGCATATTAGAGGGGCACAAAGCTCTAATAAACTTCTCCCGTATCATTTTTAATGGAAAAGCAGCTGCTTCTAAAGCTGATGTCGGATAGAGATCTCTCCCTCTTCTCTCTCGCCCTTTGAAAGCCCCTTTCTTTCGTGTGTGTGTGTGTGATTCTGAAGGGGTATTGCTTTGCTCTTTTCGTTGGCCAAGCACAATTGTGTTATTGGAGATAATTAATTCAATCCCCATCAGAAGGTATTAGGAGCGCCTTGGCCCTGTAGTGCTTTTCCAAACTCAAAATGAAAAGAGGGAGAAGAAAGGTCTACGGGGAGACCCGCTGATGGGCGCTTTGAACTAAAGGGCCGTGCACATTGTTGTCGAAATTTTGCTCCATAAGGCTGAAGAAAGCGCCAGAGCTTTTGATGGGGCAACGAGAAATGCCACATAAGTTTGAACACTGCCTGCTGATCGCATATGTTATGCCTTCGTAAAGTCTGGCTCGTTTGAAGACGTGCGTTAAATAGAAATAAAAGCGTTCGAATGTTGCTCAATCACTGCGCCAATTACAGACAATAAAATTCCCATGCAAATATCTAAATTAGGCCTATACATGTCAAAATGGAAATGATATGGGAAATAAATGAGCAGTTCGTTATCCCTGTCAGTGCATTCGTTAAGAGGTTTTCCCAAAAACGTGTTAAATATTTTTGCACTGCCCTTGTAAACAGTTGGTTTGTTCTTTGATTTTTTTTTTTTTTTTTTTTTAAGACCGCACATTAATTTCTTTATCATCAGCTTCTGGTTGACGTATGCAGACCGTGGTTTCTATCATAAAGATTTATAAATTATTTAAATAAAACAATGTTTCCGATAAAGCATTTGACTGATAACCAAATATACATAATCAAATTTCACCTGGTGTAACGGCAGCGACATATGAACTCGATAATGGTGTAATGTAGTTTTCTTTAAATGATGTACATCATCAATAAAATTATCAGAATCAATTGTACCATATTTCACATTTGTATTTTATTTACAGTTTTATTTGAATTTGTAGCCTATTTCAGTTGATCAAACCCATAAACCCAATTTTATTTGTGTAAGCAGGTAAATTCTGTTAGATATTTACACATTTTTAGTTAATAAAATATGAAGCAATTAATTTTATTATGCACTTGTGCGCACGAGAGAAGGGAATTTATTATTCAATCATGCTATTAAATCTGTGATTTTGTCATCGTACAATAGGCTATTGGATCGTTCCCATTACAAAGTAGGCTATACAATTGAATTTTTTTAATGATTGTGAGTGATTATTTTATTTTTTATTTTACAAATTTCAGTATCGATAATTGCAATTATTATTAACTTTACCATCTTTAATTAGGCTAAATATCTCTGTTGCGAGCTCTAATTCAATATCAGATAAATCGACCGCCCCGGACCCTAATTTTGGAAAAACAATGTCTTAATTTTTATTTCGAATTAAAAATAAAAGGCACAAATATAAGCTATATAACTTTATTATCTATAGGCGGCACACATCGAGATTTCTCAAGCCTGAAGTCAATTATCCATTTTATTTACGCATCGGGGGGGAATTACAAGATAATTAAATGAATTTCACGGCTACTCAGCCAAAATGCGTGTATACAAAATACCATGATCAAAGTCAAATCTGTTCAGGTTCACGTGCCCATCATGTAGGTTACGCTCCACAAAAAGATGATTTGGCCTCTCTATGATATTGTTTAAAATCCCATTTAAAACGAGATCGGATCTTTTATGAAGCGAGTCTTTGAGGCTGCGCGTGTGTTAGACTTGGATTTTCTCTTGGTCTTTTACCAACATCAAGTCAAAACCAGACGGGCTCAGCCAAAATTGCTGGCTTTGAGAGCAGACAGCTTATATTAAAGAATTTAATCTGATTCAAAATAGCATCTATTTCTATTTTATTTAGGTCTTAGTTAAGTTATTGAGCATGCATTGCTTGGACATAAAATAATGCAAAAAAAGACGTAAGAGAATCATAATAATTTCTAAAAACGAAATGAAACGAGTTTTTAATCAATAGTCTTGGAATAATTGCAAATGCAATTTCAACTAAGAAAAATGCATGCATGAACCTCTTTGTATAAAAATGTCACAAACGTTTTGCTTGATTAAGAAATACATATTTTATTCACAATGCATTTCCACCTTGGATTAATTTTTTTCAATACAAGATTGGGAAGTGTTTTTTTGTCAAAACGAGGTAAGTAAACCCCAAAAAATAATGAGTAAAATGACAACATTCAAATACATCTGCAACAGACAGGGGCTTCGCTTTTATACCAGCAACAAGACCAAAGTTGACCTTCATTCGTGCACGTTGTAACAATGGGGAACTACAAGTTTGGGGGATCACAACAAGTATTTTACAAGCTCAAAATGATTTTAAATACACTAGCAATGTTTTTTTGTTTTGTTTTTTCTAACTGGGATATACAATCATTGGACACACTTTACAATATTTTATTATACACATACACATTTTGTTATATTTTAAAGTAACAGTTCTTTTGCACCAAGTGCATGCAAAAAATAAAATAAAGTTTTTTTTTTTCCCCGCGTCGGCAACTGACTAAGATGTATTAAGAACAGGCCTGGAATACACACCTTGGTAGTAAGAGGCCTCTAAAGCCGAAGGGTCCATGCTGGCTCTCCCGGCCATGGGCAAGCTGGAAGACATCCCTGAGCCATAGGAGGAATATTGCAACGCTTGTTCATAGGCTTTCAATTCCAGTTTATGCTGTTGCTCGGAAGAGGACATTAAATTATTGATGGAAAACGGGTGGTTGAAGGAGTAATGGGGGTCTCCTTTGAGGTGCAGCTGGGGTTCGTGGGCCATAGAGTGCAGCGAGGACAGGGACGTGGACACGGGGTGCACCTGTGGGCCGGTGCTCTTCAGTTCAGAGTTGGCGGTGCTACCGCTCCTGTGGTCCAAACTGGGAGGACTGGACGACTGGTTTGAGGAGGTTATGGAGCTGGAGTCCATATGCACGGGTTTGGAGCTGGTGCTGTCGCTGGCCGGGGAGCCAGAGCCGCTCGACTGGTCTCTCTTTCCGTCCGACCTTTTTCCATCGGGCAACTTTTTGTCGCATTTAAAGCGCTTCTGTCTTCGCAGGTAACAGCCATTCTCAAACATATTCCCAGAATCAGGGTGCAGGGCCCAGTAGGAGCCTTTTCCCGGCTTGTCGGGTGACCTGGACACTTTGACGAAACAGTCATTGAAAGACAACGAGTGCCTGATGGAGTTCTGCCACCTTTGCTGGTTCTGACGGTAGTAAGGGAACAGGTCCATTATCCACTGGTAAATCTCACTTAAGGTAAGCATTTTGCTGGGTGCCTGCTGGATAGCCATTGTGATGAGGGAGATGTAGGAATAGGGCGGTTTGGCGTGCGGGTAACTTCTCCTGAAAGTCTTGTTGTCTCTGGCCCGGTTCAGGTTGGGCTGCGCGTATGTCATGGAGCTCATGGTGGGGCTCATGCTGGAGTACGGGTTCAGCGCGTTCATGGAGCTGTGCTGAGCCGTCATGGCGTTCAGGTTGGACGGGCTGAGCGCGGTGCCCATGCTCGACACGCCGCCGCTCATCCCGTTCATGGCGCCAGGGGCGCCCGGGGGCATCCCGGCCATGGTGCCCGGGCTCAGTCCGGCACCCAGCGCGGGGTTCGCATAGGACATGTTAAAAGAACTGGAAGTCATATTCCCACTGGTGGACATGCTCATGTAACTGTTCATATTATTCATGGAGCTCAGCCCAGCGTTCATGCTGCTGTTCGTCATGGGAGAATAGACCTTAAAGAAAGAAATCGTGCAGCTTTTAGTAATACATCTGTATTCAGCACTTTTATTCGTATAGAATATAGTCATTTTGCATCTTTTCTCTAGTAGTTTAGTAGTAAAGAAAATCATTATGTTATTTATCAGAGTTAATCGATTTAGTTGGTTATAAATTAACAAAAATAATTTCAGGTAACACCATTAAAAATTGTGAAAACAATTTTTAATCTAGATTTAACGTTTTTATTTTATGTTCTTTTAAAAAAAATAATAATAATAACGAAATGTGCATTTGCTGATGCACGTGCAGTATAAATGAAAACGTAGGACAGTTTTATTGCATTTAATTAAATTTAATTTTGCAATGACTCAAACTGAACGAGATAAAACACACAGAATCTTGTGATGATATACATAATCGATAATACATTGAATACAAATAGTTTAGTCAGATAACAATTTCAGAAAGTTGATATCATCCCTATAGAAAATTATATTTGATAAACTCTTCCAAGACTATATTGTGACTATATTGTCACTTGCAATGGCATCACTACTGCCACCAAGTGGGTTAATCAATGGCTGATATTTTTATCAGCTTCAGACAACAGTTCTGTCGAATATATATTTTACATTAATTCCTCCGTTTTAAAAGTGGTTTGTAGCGCAAGCCTCAGTTTCAGTCTGTTGATCCATTGTTCACGTGCATGCATCTACAAACTTTCTGACTATCCCCGCAGCTCAGAGTGGCAGTAATAATTGTCTCTCACCTCTTGTGCATCATTATAGTAGCTGCTCCAGTCTGGAGTTTCGTGTCCTTCCATTTTCACTGCGCCCAACATTATGCAGGAAATCCGCAGCTCGTGCACATGCAGTTCGCAGACTCACAGCGCGCGTGTGTGAGTCTGTATGTGTGTATGTGTGTGTATGTGTGTCCTGGCACCGCGCGCAGTCACTGGTGGGATGTTGTGCGTGGCTTTGGGTAAAGTGGAAATGTTGGGACCGAACTGGAGATCTTCCCCTGCCTGTTACGTAGAACACGGTACAGCCCACTTTCTATGTCTCATTTGCCTGGATCTCTCTCCTTCTTCCAGGAACACGTCTACTGTGCTGTCTTTAAATAGGAATGACCCGTGTGTTTTATTGCACAATAGGCTATTATCAGTAAAAAGTTTTAAAAAAACGAATAATATTTTAATTTCAACACTATTCGAAAAAAAAAAAAAACCCCATTATGATGCATAATATTAAATATCCTAAACATTTTTGGCACATTGTATTTTTTTTTTTAATTTCGAATGTAAACATTTTAAATTATTTAAACATTTTATTATATTATTTTTTCAAAATAAGGCCAGGACTTTATAACATTAAGTAAGTAACCCAGCATTATAATGTTATATAATTTAAAACACAAGTGTACTTTAATTATGAATTCAGATGCAGTAACACGTTTCAGGACATTTGAGTGATCTGGTAAGTAAATATATTACAATAATGTATGTTAATGTAATATAGTAATATTTTATATTAGATGTATATAACTTATATAACATATTAAGTTTGTAATGCTTTATAATATCTTTCAGTAATTTTAGAAAACATAATGATAATACAAAACATGAATCATGACATTTCCATATAGTGATCTGTTAAGCATTATTTAATGTTGTAATATTGATTTATGTTATTCATGAACATTACTAATAATGAGTTGCAAAAATTTTACATATAAAATAATTACATTTTAACATTACACACTGTAAACATTTATTGTTGGGTTTAATTTAAAGTATGTTTCCTGGTTGCCTTAAAATTTTGAGTTAATTTAAATTAAGAATTTGAGTTAATACAATGGAGGAGATTGCAGAAACTCAATATTATGTTATCTGAACCACATTAAAGTTGATAAGGCAAAAGAAAAAAAGTTGTGATAAAAATTATGAAAATAATGTTTTACGGTTCTTTTTAATCCATAATAGAATGTTATTGTGTTACCAAATTATTACCAAAATGATGTATATTTAAATATCAAAATGTATGAAAATATAGGCCTAAATTCAAACATAACTAGGCCTGATTAAATAGTTTATTTAACAAATCATAATGTATTCCAATGTATGTTTGTTAATGTTAGAAAAAGTGTTACCAAGACTAAAAAAGCTTCACAGAATAGCAGCTGAAATATTACTAACTTGCAATAACTTTGGAGCCTATTTATTTTGGTACTGAATCCAGGTGTTTAGGAAACAATTGGAAACACCACCATCTCCCTCCTTTTATATCTCCGATGAACAAGAGGTCACATTTCCCAGTGTACACCTGCTAATGAGCAAATGACAGCACTGATCATCCACTTACAGCGGATTATCTCCAGTGATCTCTCACACCATTAGAGCACAGATCGATTCCTCACAGGACAGAATGAAATGGCCCTTGAAGCGAAGAACATTAGACCATGTCAAAGCCCCCATGAGACAGACAGAGCGAGAGGGAGGGAGGGAGCGATAGGACTGTCTTGTCAGTAATTTTTAATGCATGACTTATAAAATAATATGTAAAAACAGGCTATTTTATATATTTGCTTTAACAAACAGTGCATTGCATTAGATAGGCCTATATGTTATGCTATACTACAAATCATCCTTTATTTTTTTCTTATCAAAAAAGAAAAAAGAAAGAAAGGCAAGGTTCTTTGGAGATAACAAAGATATAGGCAGTTCTTCAGATCAGTGTATTTTAAAGCAATAAAATAGCCATTTTTAAGATAAAGTGTATCTTAAAAACTAGAGGATAAAAAGTACTTTTGGGATTTTAAAAGGTTATCATATTAGAACGCAAAACCATTTTGATTTTAATTGGAGCCTTTATTTTGAATGTACATTTAATCTGTGATTATGTGATTATGTGTATCATTATGTGATTGTGTGTAAATAGCAAGGCACTAATAGCTCACCATGATTCTGCAAATCTGAGCATTTGACTGGTTGAAGGGTGTAATTGCCTTTCTAGCAGCCAGCCAGTGCTATATGTGTAAAAAAAAAAAATGCATGCATGGATAAAAATTACAATGATTAACATCAAGATAGTAATCTACTTGATCATGATCTTATTTCCATGTGCAGATTTCACTGGCAGCTCTGGCACGCGCATTGGGACGGCCGGTTGCTAGGAGACGCTGCTTGGCGTTTCCCTGTTTGAGTTTCCGAGGTAAAAAGCTCCAGTTATTTTTCAGCAAAGAGCGGGTAGAGTTTTATTTGAAGTAGATTTTCAGGCGGGAATACATTAATGGAAAGGTAAGATGCCTTTAAAGAGTACTTTTTAAATAATTCAGTAAGATTTGTTGTGTCACCACGAAAAGGGCAACTTTTGAGCAAGCAGGCTAGCTCGCTAACTATAGCGTTTATAGCTTTTTGAACAGTAAAACTGCAGTTTCTATTTTAAACTATTTATACATTTTTGTTTTTATAAGCAGAGTGAAGAGAATGTATAATGGTTATTTTATGCGAGTCAGAAAAGAAAATGAGGATAAAATAATAAAACATTACAAAATTAAATGAATCTATTGCATAGCTAGAACTGAACTGTTGGACAAAATCATGTAAAAATTATTTTGAAAAATATTTTTGCAGGTATAGCTCTTTTACCAGTCTTGACACAAATGTTATTGCTATATTTTATGAAATGAGGCACAACGTGTATAGTTATTATTAGTATGCATATTACTAGAATGTCTGTTTATTAGTACTTATAAAGCACATATTAATGCCTTATTCTGCACGACCATAGGCTATTCTACATCCTTAATCCTAGTTACCCAATTCCTAAACTTAACAACACCTTACTAACTATTAATAAGCAGTAATTAGGAGTTTATTGAGGCAAAAGTCATAGTTAATAGTTAGTTATTAGTGAGAATTTGACCCTAATCTAAAGTGTGACCAAACATATTTCCATCTGTTTTTGTTGAATACATGTAGTTGTTGTTCATCCTTTTTGATTTTCGGGATTTCCAATATACGAAGCACCTATGAATCCAATCAGAAGAAGACTTCTTCCTTACCTTGCCAGGTGAGCCCTGTCATCACAGATGTATCTCCCATCCTGACAAAACCCAGCTGTGTTGAGTCTCAAATAGACTTTCGCTTTCCTCTCCTCTGCAAACTGCCCCCTAAATCCACGTCTCAACAAAGACCAACAAAATGAGCCGGGGTCAGAGCACAAGCCCAAACATTTCCTCCATAGACAAATCAGTGAACACAATGGCTCTTCCAAAACTTAAAGCCAGGCATGGGATTGTCAGAAAGCCCGTCATAGCCTCTCTCGCAGGGACCACCAAAGCAGTATCCTTGTCCCAAAGGCCGCAACCTCCTGCTAAGCCCAGATCAGAGCGGCCCTTATCAGCTGGTGGATCTTATAAACTTCGCACACTTGATCAGCAGGTTTCAGGTGAGGAGAAGAAAATCTCCAGCACTCACCAGTCCACTGTCTTTGGAGGACAGAACCGGCCGGACTCGGGCAGCTCTAATGACAATGAGGCATCAAGCTCTGTGAATTCAGCACAGAATGGGCATAGGAGAGTGCAGAGAGGAACGACTGAAAAATTCTTGGAGCTTCAAACTCTCTCCAAACACAGCAGCTCCCAGAGTCACACCAGCAGCGCTGGCTCCAGTGCCATCCAAAGTGTCAAATCCACCTCTGAGCTGCTGGAGGAAGCCAGACTTATTGCTGGACTCGAGCAGCCAGATGAGGTTGACCAGCAGAGGGCGCCAAATGAGAGCTTGGCAGACGCATTAGTGATGGAAGGTGGGCACATACCTGTAGAGGATGACAGTGGTGCAACTTTCTCTGACCAAGCAACGGTAGATTCTATGGAAAGAGAAACTGGAAACAACTGCAGCTCTGATGATGAGGTTAGCTGTTTATTTATTTTATTATTTTATTTTATATATGGAATATTAAACATAGCTGCAGCTCTGATGATGAGGTTAGCTGTTTATTTATTTTATTATTTTATTTTATATATGGAATATTAAACATAGCTGCAGCTCTGATGATGAGGTTAGCTGTTTATTTATTTTATTATTTTATTTTATATATGGAATATTAAACATAGCTGCAGCTCTGATGAGGTTAGCAGTTATTTTATTTATTTTTATTTTATTTTATATGGAATATTGAACATAGCTGCAGCTCTGATGATGAGGTTAGTGGTTATTATTTTATTTTATTTCATTATTTTATATTATATGAAATATTGAACACAGCTGCAGCTCTGATGATGAGGTTAGCGGTTATTATTTTATTTTATTTCATTATTTTATATTATATGGAATATTGAACATAGCTGCAGCTCTGATGATGAGGTTAGTGGTTATTTTATTTATTTTTATTTTATTTTATATGGAATATTGAACACAGCTGCAGCTCTGATGATGAGGTTAGCGGTTATTATTTTATTATTTTATATTATATGGAATATTGAACACAGCTGCAGCTCTGATGATGAGGTTAGCGGTTATTATTTTATTATTTTATATTATATGGAATATTGAACACAGCTGCAGCTCTGATGATGAGGTTAGCGGTTATTATTTTATTATTTTATATTATATGGAATATTGAACACAGCTGCAGCTCTGATGATGAGGTTAGCGGTTATTTTATTTATTTATTTTTATTTTATTTTATTTTGTATGGAATATTGAACATAGCTGCAGCTCTGATGATGAGGTTAGTGGTTATTTTATTTATTTTTATTTTATTTTATATGGAATATTGAACATAGCTGCAGCTCTGATGATGAGGTTAGTGGTTATTTTATTTATTTTTATTTTATTTTATATGGAATATTTAACACAGCTGCAGCTCTGATGATGAGGTTAGCGGTAATTATTTTATTTTATTATTTTATATTATATGGAATATTGAATACAGCTGCAGCTCTGATGATGAGGTTAGCGGTTATTATTTTATTTTATTTCATTATTTTATATTATATGGAATATTGAACACAGCTGCAGCTCTGATGATGAGGTTAGCGGTTATTATTTTATTTTATTTCATTATTTTATATTATATGGAATATTGAACATAGCTGCAGCTCTGATGATGAGGTTAGTGGTTATTTTATTTATTTTTATTTTATTTTATATGGAATATTGAACACAGCTGCAGCTCTGATGATGAGGTTAGCGGTTATTATTTTATTATTTTATATTATATGGAATATTGAACACAGCTGGAGCTCTGATGATGAGGTTAGCGGTTATTTTATTTATTTATTTTTATTTTATTTTATTTTGTATGGAATATTGAACATAGCTGCAGCTCTGATGATGAGGTTAGTGGTTATTTTATTTATTTTTATTTTATTTTATATGGAATATTGAACACAGCTGCAGCTCTGATGATGAGGTTAGCGGTTATTATTTTATTATTTTATATTATATGGAATATTGAACACAGCTGCAGCTCTAAAGATGAGGTTAGCGGTTATTTTATTTATTTTTATTTTATTTTATATGGAATATTGAACATAGCTGCAGCTCTGATGATGAGGTTAGCGGTTATTTTATTTATTTATTTATTCTTTATATGGAATATTTAACAGCTGCAGCTCTGATGATGAGGTTAGCGGTAATTATTTTATTTTATTATTTTATATTATATGGAATATTGAATACAGCTGCAGCTCTGATGATGAGGTTAGTGGTTATTTTATTTATTTTTTATTTTATTTTATATGGAATATTGAACACAGCTGCAGCTCTGATGATGAGGTTAGTGGTTATTTTATTTATTTTTATTTTATTTTATATGGAATATTGAACATAGCTGCAGCTCTGATGATAAGGTTAGCGGTTATTTTATTTATTTTTATTTTATTTTATATGGAATATTGAACAGCTGCAGCTCTGATGATGAGGTTAGCGGTTATTATTTTATTTCATTATTTTATATTATATGAAATATTGAACACAGCTGCAGCTCTGATGATGAGGTTAGCGGTTATTATTTTATTTTATTTCATTATTTTATATTATATGGAATATTGAACATAGCTGCAGCTCTGATGATGAGGTTAGCGGTTATTTTATTTATTTTTATTTTATTTTATATGGAATATTGAACACAGCTGCAGCTCTGATGATGAGGTTAGCGGTTATTATTTTATTTTATTATTTGTAGCAGAAGAGTGGACAAGCTTTGGGACATACTACTTCGTCATAACTGCTTAGTGCATCCTGTCACCATTTAAACTGCCCTATCAATCATCTTGTCACATTAAAATCCTCCACATTCAATTTAATTTAATTTAATTTCCTATCGTTTCGGAGAGATATGTAGTAGCACACTAGTAGAACTCTCATGTGTTTGCATAATGGTTGCATAATTTGCATAATGATGCATAGAAGTTAATGACCAAACTTATCTTTACAAAAGTTTACAATGCTGTTGCAGATTAAATATAATGTGGATAACATTGAATAAATATCTTTTCTTCAGGTTCAAAGTAGATCAAAGGGTATCTTTGCAATACTCATTTCAACATACTACGATTTGGGTCACACTAATTCTAACTTCGAATACTATTTAGGACAGATATAGTACACAAATTGGGATGCAGCAATTCTTTTTTCTTCTGATTCCTTAGCTAAAGCTTGATTCGATTGCACCCTTATTTTCTGTCATGAAAATTTTTCGAACTTGCCCTAGATGGTTTGTCGGATTTCATGAATAAGTGAATGTATTTGACAAAGACCACGTCAAAATGGATGCGAGGCTGTATCTCTGCAATGCTAGCGTATTGAGACAAATCTTGGTACATGTCACCACAAGCATGGCCAGAGGCTACATGCAGTGTTTCGGCCAAGCGGCAACCTCGCCCAGTTTCTCTTGAAGCCAATACGGAAGTGACTTAAACTGCAATTCATCGACTGGCCGCTAGAGACAGGCTCCAAAAGGGAGCAGAATCTCATTGAGCCCCATGTTAAAATGCCCAACTTTACAGCAGAAAAAAACATGTTTACAGCCTGGTACAAACTGTGGTTTTGGTCTATACGGCTAATTTTGCCCTTCATGACAACTGTGAGGGGGGTGAATTTTTTTTATAACTCATTCGTTTACATTATATAACGCCTTAAAGTTCTGCATAATTAAGGGCGTGGCCACTTTGAGTGACAGGTGGATCCCCATTTGTCTGCTGTCTGTTAGTCATCACGTCACCTCAGCTCCACCACGTCCCGCCTCTTTGCCCATTTTCTGTTATCCAAGAGTGACACGCGGTGACGCGCTGCCAAGATGGTAACGGCCAACTTGGAGGCTTCAAAAACTCTCTTCAGAAACCTATGGGTGACGTCACAGACACTACGCCCATATTTTTTAGAGTCTATGGTTTCGGCACAGCGCCACCTACTGGTCAGGAGATATGAAAAATGGCTATTTTGGTTTATTACGTCAAAAATCATAAAACTGGTCTCTTTTGATTCAGTGCAGCATATTGAGTCAAACAATACCCAATTTTCCCATATCTGTCTTTTTAGGCATCGGCCACTTTGAATATTGAACACATAAGCGTATCACTAAGAAACTCGGTATGGGTCATGCCCTGAAGGTACTCAAAGTTTCAAGACATCTTGTAGTCAAAAATGAAATGAAATTTTAAAAAATGTTAATAGCTTTTGATTCATTTAGGCTATTTTAATGAAACTAGTCTTTGATAGATTCTTTGGGTCATACAGAGAACAGCCCATTGCTCCGATTTTCACCATTGTGAGACCATTGCTGCAAAAAGTTATTAAAAGCTTTCTGCTTGACGAAACCGTTCTTGAAAAATGCATCAACGGAATTGATGACATGACACCAAACTGATTTTGAGGCTGTAAGTCTGCAATGCTTGCAATGCAAAGACACCAAACTTTGTATGTCATTGTCACCTTACTCTGACCACACCATATCAATTTGGTGACAGCGCCACTTACTGACCAAAAGTGATAAACAAATAAATCATATTACTAGTTTTTTTTTCAGCCATTTTGACAAAAATAGTCTAAAAACGTCTTTAATTACTCAGTGTTGGTGTAATGCATTACTAAGTAATTAATTACTGTAATTTAATAATTACTTTTCCCTTGAAAAAGTAAAGTATGGGATTACTCTTAATTCTGTAATTTAGTTAGTTAATTTTGCATGAAACAATGTTTAGACTATAGAACAATTCTATATAAAACAATAGTGTATTTCACATAAAAATGTTATGTCTAATGTTAAAATTCAAAATCAAATCTTAAAATGTATGTTTTTAATGTAACTGTCACGCTCAGGTTGTGCAAACACATACGAAGATGAAGATGAGAGTTAAGCAGTCTTTAATAATCTGCTCAGGGTAATTCCAACATAGAGGCAAACAATCCAACACAACCGTAATAAAGACGAGACCGGACAACTGAGAACAGAAACACATGAATGTAAATACAGGTGACAAACATGGTAATAAAATCACACACAGCTGAATAGAATGACGAATCAAATTAACATCCATGACAACAAACTAACGGTGCAAACTGAAAACAAAGTCCATGTGATGAGTGTATGGGACAATATGCCCCCTCCCAGAAGGCGCGGCATCGCACCAGCAGCTGGATGATGGAGGAGGTTCTGGAGGAGGACGGGAATACAGGAGGGCCAAACAAAAAAGTCCAAGGTGGTGCAGATGGTGGGGATGGCCAGGGAATGGCCTTGAGCAGAGGCAGGTGGATGATCCAGGCCACAGTCGAGACTGTGCCCCACGGCGGCGTCACAGTAGGGAGTAGCCAGGGAGGTGTAGGGACAGACGCCACCATGGGTACGGCTGGAGGTGTCGATGACGTAGAGGGAGCCCACCACGCAGCCGAAGAGCCGATGTAGCAAAGGGACTCTGCTGACCTAGGCAGCTGCGACGGAGCTGCAGTGACGACCCCCCAAGATGCCAGTAGGGATCCAGAGGGCTGAGGTTGAGCTGGAGTGACCGAGGGTGGGCGGAGCTAGCCGAAGCCGAAGGGGTGGAGGGGTGGAGGGCTGAAGAGCAGCGAACGGCCCGCAAGTCCGCAGTGGAGGTGTGGCGATATCCGACCCAGGTGGAGCTGACGTGCCGAGGGAGCCCGGCAAAGCCGAAAGACCGATGGTCACTGCCAACATCGAGGGAGGAAGGAGCGCAGGTTCAGGAGCCAGGGCGACGGGTCGAGGAGGAGTGAAGCGCACAGAGGCAGGAGGCGGAGCCACGGGCTTCCCACGCCCAGGAAGAGATGGCTCCCAGCAGGCCCGAGGTGTTGCCACGCCACTGAGAGGAGGCAGAGGTGTTGCTGAGGGGTTGATGGGAGGTAGCGATGACTGGGTATAGGAGTGGCTGGGGACTGGAGAAGTGACTGAAGACATACACAGATACTGATGAAACATATAAAGTCATTAGTGGTAGTTTGGAGAGGTGGTGGGAAAGGGAGGCTGGGCGGGGCCAGTGGGTCCGATGAAGACGATACACGTCCAGGTAGAATCAAATGATGCAGGGTATTCACTTCTCCAAACAAACTCATTGTCCATTAAATCCATCCAGTACTCACTCTCAGTGGCGGGAGGGTGGGCGGGGCTTGCATCCATCCCCTCAAACTCCACTAATACTCCCTCGGCGATGGACGAAGCAGCCGGCTCACACACCTGGTCAGCCATGCATTGCTCTCATGGGCACTGGCTCTAATGTCGCGGCGGAGTCACTTGCGTTGTCTGCGGTGGGCTCAGGCTGTAGATCCACGTCGACTGGATGTAGTTGGCTGGGCACTGGATTGTTAGTGGGGCTGGCGTCGTCATCGATAGGTCCGACAGTGAGCGGCGATCTGCAGGATGCCAGCACCCACTCCACGAAGTCGATGAAGCTCCCTCGAGGACCTTCCCCGGACAGCTGTGCTTTGGTGGCGGTGTTCAAGCCAGCAAGCAGGGAGGAACAGAGGCCGTTGTCCGGGTATGATGTTAAGGTACTCTTCCAGGTGTTCCTCTAGGGAGCGGTCCTCCTGCTCAAGGAACAACAGTGTAACTGCAGGGAGGTCCCTCGTGACGGAAAACAAAAAAACTAAACCAAACTGAAAAAACACACCGCTACAATCTTATCTGGGTCCGGTCTTCTGATTACTCATTGTTGCAGTTGGTCTGATGCTCCATGCCTGAATTTGAGGTTTTCACAAAAATTAGTTCATAAAGCCCTCGTCTAGCGATCCAAATGCTCCAAATAGCAATTAAACATCTAAAAGTATCTTTATTTGTACGTTTTCTGAGAGGAGTACCTACTAAACTCTGCAGGACAGTGGCCCTCGAGGACCAGGGTTGAGAACCCCTGTCTTAAGTGAACGTTTGGTTAACTGTTGGGGAAAAAC
Organism: Coreius guichenoti; assembly: GCA_039654105.1. NCBI lineage: Eukaryota > Metazoa > Chordata > Actinopteri > Cypriniformes > Gobionidae > Coreius > Coreius guichenoti. The sequence goes on along the minus strand of CM077177.1, from coordinate 12,165,812 downwards.
ATCTGATGTTTAACGTTTTATAGGCTAAGTCACATATAGAAAGAGAAGTTGGACACAGCTCTGATGATGAGGTTATCTGTTTATTTTATATTATTATTTTATTTTATTTTTTTATTTAAGTGTGTAATATAATGATGTCTCTAAACAAATTAAATTCTGAACTAATTTCACTTCTCTAAGCAATTTCTGATGTTAGTTCCCCTAACAACAGGTGTAGTTCATCACCTTAACTATAAACATACCGTTTCACATCCACAAAGTGTCACAGTATTTTTTGTCTTCATTTTGAACATCTTCATACATTTTTTTTAATGCGGCTTAAGTGTCCAAATACTTTCTGGGGCCACTGCATAGGCAATATGTCAATGTACAGAGATATACTATGCAAGATTACCCAAACTGCTTAGGGACAGTGTCATTCTGAAAAGCATAAATCTTTCATCTGGATCACTGCGATAAAACATAACAAGTGTAACATAAAATAAAAATAATTCTAAGGGGAGCTGTCAGTTTCAGAAACCCCAGAGGCAACAAAGGAGCAACACGTTTGTTTGCTTCTCAAGGTGAGCTTGTGGCGACAGTATATTGTATAAAGTCTCATTGCAGTGGGGAATTTGTAGCATTTCCTGTTAGTACATCTTGATAAGTAAAGTCATAGGCTTGGAATGATGGAATGCTCATGTGTATTTTCCTTCAGGGGCCAACTCAGAGGGACACCTCTGTACCACACGTCTGTGTGCCAAAAGAAAAATGTTCCCCAAGACCAATGTGCCATCCATCTGTGTCATCTGATGTCTACAAGATGGCAGACTCCATTTTACAGAAGGATTCTGAGTTTGGCTCTGATGGTGGAGAACTCAAGGATCTGTTATCCCTGGTAAACTCAATACACACTACTAGTTGAAAGTTTGCTTTCAAAGAACTTTTTGACAATTAAGTATGAGCAAAAGTACTGATGTTTAATGTATTAGATTAAATACATAGTGTTCCTACGACCCTTGTAATAAACTAATTTGTATGTATTTGTTTATATTTTTAAGGTGACCAATAAAGATATAATAATGGCCCGTGGATACAGCTTGACTCCGATTCAGAGAGCAGAAAGGACATCCCATCAGACCAAAACCATTCAAGGCCTTTCACTACTTGCAACCTGGACACCTAAAAAAGAGTATAAAAGATCTAAAATATTTTGTGATATACTGTGGCCCTAAAAAGTATTTGGATATTCAAGCCATACTTAAATTGTATGCGTTTAGTTGCATTGAATAACGAAATATCAAAGAAAGTGTCATCTGTGCTTAAATGAAGCAGGATCTTTATTTTTAATGAATGTCATTTTGTTGATTTTTAGTGGATGTAGTCAGTTCACACAGGGACACCACAGGTGTAATTCATCACATTAACTATGAACATATTCCATTTAACATTTTACAACCACAAAGTGTCCAATACTTTTTTGTTCTACATTGCATAATTTCAAACCTCATTTTTTTTGTGTGAAAGTGTGCTTATGCTATCCTTTGTGAAAAGGAAGTACACTTTAGTATACTTTTAAAAAGAGTACTCATTACAGAAATATTATACTTTACATATACTTCACACAAAGTACATTCTATTAATGTTTTTTATTTGGCCCTTAATAGTGTGTAATATGCAGTTAAATGAAAATGTATTATAGTTAAAATGTATATTAAATGCAATTAGTTGACCTAAATAAAGATGTTAACCAATACATTACTTCTTTAAAGCATGACAAAAGATTTTTATTTGTAAAATAATAATTTTATATAATAAAAAAAAAATGTAATACACTTTAAATAATTTTTTTAACTTTTAATGCACTTTAAAGTAAAATAAATTAAAAGTAAACATTGAATTAGCATTTTTTTTTTTACTTAAGTGTGTTTTTACTTAAGTACTTAAATGTGTTAAGAAGCAATCATGAAATTGTTCTTAAGTAGCATTCTATTTCATTATAATATGTAAGTATAGTTTTAAAAATATATATATATATATACTACAAGTGCACATTCAACACAATTAAGCACACTTCTTTTGTACTGGGGATGGTCCTTTTAAAATAGATGTAGGTTTGATGTTTTGCATCTAATGCAATGACATTCAGACATTTTTAAGTAAGGCGTCAATGTCCAAATACTTTTGAGGCTGCTGTATACTTCATTTTATGCATTATGGCACTAAGGTTCACTAATCTATGTGTTGATATATTGGCATGTTCCACTTGCTATCAGCATGTCAATCTCTCAACGCATCACTAGCGGAAGGGCGCAGAGGGTGGCCTTGGACGCAAATGATCATCTAGTTTCACACTACCTGAGAAGAGCGTCCAAAGCTGTCATCAGCTCCCCCTCAGCCCTATTTAGGGAGCAGTAACACAGCAAGTAATTGCCCGTCACTTACTCCACTCATCTGCGCTGCGGGCCTGTCTGGAGCCAGCGCACCCACGCATCCCTCCTCCCAACCTCTCCGGCACTCACCTGAGAGCTGATAACGCAAGATTTACTACCTGCGCGGCTGGACCTGTGCCACGCCTTTTAATTACTAGCTTTTTCCAGTCACGAGGGTCACTGAAAGGTTCCTGTTGGACGCGGTTGAAAGGGTTTATATGAGAGCCGCCTGCCTACGGGGCAGATGGATAGCGGGGCAGGTTGAAGGTTCCTCCTTACGGTTCAGGAATGTTTCTTTTCAGTGCAGGCAGGGCCAGTGACTTTGGTGTGACCTTCCAGGTCTTTCGTTGAGGCTTAACCGTGCCAGAGTGGGGTGATAAATCTAGCTTGTCACAGGCCATAGTGAACGAAACGTACGCAATAAATTGGCGCTGTCAGTGGAGCCGTGGGGACGTGGGTGGCGGAGGGCCTCTCCTGCCTGTCTGCAGTTTGCGGAACACAAAGGGCCCACACACAAAGTCAGTTCTGAGGTCGTTTCTCCCGCGGTCTACAGTTCAAACAGTGGTGTGAAGTTATGGCAGAGACGATCTGTGCAAATAGACTGACGCGTCATCTTTTTATGGCAGAACATAGGGCCTTATATCACATCGAGTTGGCACCCAAAATGGTTTACGTTTAAGGTCCAAGAAATGTTCCTGTGAGACCCTAATATTAGATTGAATGACATTTCAGTCATGAAAATGTATTTATTTATATTGAGTTATGGAACAGAATATAAGGCCTTTAAATACTCATTGGAACCTTAAAGGGTTAGTTCACCCAAAAATTCTGTCATTAATTACTCACCCTCATGTCGTTCCAAACCCGTAAGACCTTTGTTCATCTTCGGAACACAAATGAAGATATTTTTGATGAAATCCGAGAGCTCTCTGACCCCTCCATAGACAGCGATTTAATTACCACTTTCAAGGTCCAGAAAGGTAGTAAAGACATCGTTAAAATAGTCCATGTGACTACAGGGGTTCAACCTTAATTTTATGAAGCGACGAGAATACTTTTTGTGCAAACAAACAAAAATAACGACTTTATGAAACAATTTCTTCTCGTCTGTGTCAGTGTCCAACGTAGTTTGCGTTGTTACCGCAAGTGCATCGCTTCCTAGTTCTACGTCAGTAGCCGACTCACCATTGGCCGATGCTGTTCATGTGAGCACCACGACGGGTTAATTTGGGTGAAATAACCCTTTAAAAGACTTGTGAGCAAGCAAGCATCATTTGATACATACAATGGTGTCCACAAGTCTGAGACCACTAATGGAAATGCTTCTGTTTTGCATTTGCATCTGTCTTGTTTTCTTCTGATCATGATTCTCATGATCTCAACACCCAAGTGTACATGACTTACCATTCTCTCGTCACCCACAAACCACAATATATGTTTGGGGTCGGTAAGAAATTTAATGTTTTTGAAATAAGTCTCTTATGCTCACCAAGGCTGCATTTATTTGACCAATAATACGGTAATGCTGTGTCACTGTTTTCTATTTGAATATTTTTTTAAATGTAATTTATTCCTGTGATGGCAAAGCTGAATTTTCAGCATCAGCCTTCAGTGTCACATGATCCTTCAGAAATCATTCTAATATGCTGATTTGCTGCTTAAGAAACTTTTCTTATTATTATTATTATCAATGTTGAAAATGGTTTTGCTGCTTAATATTTTTGTGGAAACTGTGATACATCTATTTTTTCAGGAAAGGAAAACAGTATTTATTTAAAATATAATTATTTTGTAACATTTTAAATGTGTTTACTGTCACTTCAATTGAATGCATCCTTGCTGAAAAAAAAATCTTTTCTCAAAACAGAAGTTAAGCATGGCCTCTTAGGTTTTCTGTATTTTGAAGAAAATCAAATAACAATTGTCCCCTCTAATTGTTTGTTATGTCCACAGTGCTGAAGGGTATAAAACCATCCACCATTTATGTACCACTCCTGCCAGTCAAGTCGTGCCTGTTGAGCTCCAGCTTGCTTCTAGAATCTGCCACACTCAAACCATGATCACTGCAACAGCACAGTTTAACCAGCAGAGGGCAGCACTTGGACATACATCTGTACATCCTGACATACAGCGGTATAAGCCCGGCTGATTCATATTAAAGCTCATTTATTATAAATTCAGGTCACCATTTATGTTCTAAATCGTTTGAGTCACTCTAAAGATGTATTTCCATTCCTAATATGATATTTTCAGATGTGATGACGTATCATTAATGCTGTAATACTCATTGTAGGCTGGTGTGTGAAGGTGTTTCTGTTGATTCTACTGGGGTTTCAACACAGACAGACTGTGTTTCCCACATGCCTAAACAGACGTCAGATACTCTGGAGGACTGGCAGAGAATAGCAGAGTATTACGTGGAGAGACCAAGGATTATGATGTGTGGACGTGCTGTATGAAAGATACATTGTTTTATGACTCACCTTCAGGGTCTTTCATCAAAGTGACTAATGCGTGACACTGACAACTAGATCTATTTAAAACCAAGGCTCTGGTTTTAAGGAACTACATGCAAAACAGAGGCTGTGGTTTATGATAAGATAATTATGCTATTTAGTGCATTATCAAATTAAACGCATGAATAAATGTTTAGTTAAAAATGACTTTTTTAAGTCTGTGACCTTCCTTGAATAGCTTATATATAAAACTATAACACAGTTTTAAACAGTTATGTTCTTTTAAACATATTAGAACCTAATAAAATCAAATTATACCCAATTTATCCCAGGGTACTGGAAATATTCTGTCACTAGATGGCATAAGACACATTCTTTTTCCCAATAGAATTAACAGATGCATTTTTTTATCGTTCAAGCTCTAATTTGTTCGGGGTTATTAAATGTAGACTGTTTGATTATCACTTGAATTATTTGATTTAATTTTTAAACAGCTCCTTCCAACATCCATTTATTGTATTTCTTTATTTCTCATAGGCAACACTGTGTCCCAGTGAGCTCAGAATGTTCTGGAACCCAGCACCTCCTAAATTCATATGTGCCCCCTGTGTTATGAAAGACACACTTTTCCCCAAATACCAGGTACAGCAGCACCATTAACAAATGGACCTGTGATTCCTTCTCAGTGCGCTGGGACTTTTTTCGGCAGAAATCACTGCATGCCTCCCCCCATCAGCTTCCTGCGTTTACACTGTAGACTTCTACATTCAGAGCCCAGAGCAGCTCTGTGTGAACACTGACAATGATACATGCTTTCTCTCTCTTGAATACAATTATCTTGTGAGCGCATAATATAAGAGAAATGGGGTGATGCGCTTGAGAATAATCTTGTCAAGATTTTAAATAAAATTATGACCACGACTTGCATATTAATGCCTGTAATTCACATGAATTATAGCTATTAATATTTTCTCAAAGATATTTCCTTTGTGCTTTCTCATGCTGGTAATATTAAATTCCTTATGTTACCTTCTGATCTGGAAAAATGTTAGAGTAAAAAGTGAATTCCAATGTAATACAATTTTAAGTCAGTTTTTGTGTCCTTTTGTGTCCTTAGGTAACTCAGCCAGACCTGTGCAAAGACAATGTATTGAATCTGTTGGACGAGCACAATGTGGTGGAGTCCGTTAGCCATGTGATGAATGAAGAACAGATTACTTCTGAGGTCTGTTTATTTAATTAACCTTAAAATACTTAGTCTTAAATCCTTTTCCTGTATTTTACAATACTTATATAATATAATACCATGAAACTCTTTATGAACATGTTATTCTAAAATATATATATATATTGTAGTGTTTCTATGTATTTTCACTACCATTAAAAGTTTGGAGTCAGGAAGATTGTTTTTTTTAAATAAATACTTATTTATTTGAACCAAACTCAAGAGTACCCAGGACACATAAAAGCAACAATAACGGACAACTGAACTGAACCAGAGGGCTTGAATACACTGTAAACTAATCAAAGAAACAAGACACAGCTGCACATAATAATCAATCAATGAATAACCAAGATAACTAACAGCAAACTAAACGTGAAAAACACACAAAGCACAGATAACACGTAAAAACTAATATTGTTAAAGATTATTACAATGCATGCATAATTTTTAGCCTATGCATACATAATTTTTATTCAGGAATTAGAAAAAAATATTTAAATTTGTTTTGGATGCAGTATAGAATGTCACAATGCAGAAAACTGCTGTCACTGCTTGAAATGTCAACTCTTCATATTTGTCTTCTTACAACAAAAAGGAAGAAAACAAGATAAGAAGAATTTTTTTTTACTTTGCGTTCATGTCACTTACTCCAGTGAGCTCTCAAGAGAGTTTTCTGTATAAAATTGTGTTGGACATTCTCAAAACATGTGGCCTTGTCCCCAGGAAAATGTCTCGTCTATTAAGTGTAAGTCTGTGGCAGACTTCAGAACAACAGCCTCACCAACTCCCACTGGGTTCATCTCAACAGAACAGGTTAAAAACCTTTTCCAGTTTTGTTGTTGGAATATTATTTCATGATTTCCTAGTACTTTTTATTGGTTAGCCTATTTTAATGTAAAGCTAGAGTCTCAGTAATATAACAGCAGTACTCTTTCCTGTTCCTTTGTATATGGCATTTTAGCATTTAGACATTTTGATATTCTTCCAAGACACTGTTTGAGAGAGAATCAAAATTTTAACAGCATTGTAACAGAAACTAGTGCAACTAGAATTTCACCTCTTGTACTATCCTGTCTCCCCCCGGGGTTTCAGACCAGACGGCCTCGATCTGCCCCGCACTTAACCCCAGATCTTGAGCCCCATCTTCAGCTGCAGTCTGACTTCACCAGCCTTTCCCGGGAACTGGAGCATGTGTGGTGGCAGTGGCAGCAGAACACAATCTGTGCAGCTCTGGCCAGAGAATCCCCATCCAATGCCAAACAGGCAAAGCCCCAGGAGGTTCACACAGAGCACAACTCATCAGTTCATCCCTGCCAGACCTCGAACCACAGGAGGAACCCACACAAAGGCAAAGAGAGGACAGGGGTGTCCTGTTCCAAACGCAGGGTCACGAAGAGAGGAAAGACACACAGCTCTGTCAAGATGGCCTACGTTTGGGAAAAACTGAGAGAGCCACCACGGACACTAACAAGGTTTTGTTACTTTCGTTATTAAAGCATATCTTTAAATGACTAGAATTCCAAAACAAGGCCAAACATGAAATTGCATGTAAACCAATTATATAAAAATAGTCTTTCACAGCTTTTTATGATGCAATGCATCTTGTATCTCATAAATATTCTAGAAGGAACAGTTTTGTACATCATCTTTCTTGAACTTTTTAAGTCTGTTGTGATGTTTGCATTAATTATGCTTATCTTTCTTTTATTTTCTAAAAGGAGCAAGTCTCTGTGTCAGTTACCATGGGAGTCCAAAATTTCCAAAGGGCAAGTTTCCCCCCTCCTCTGCCTCAGTCTGCCTATGCTCCTAGATTTTGAGAGCTTTGCCACAGATCGTGGTGGAATACCTGACACCACATCCCCCAGAGAGTGGGTCAGAGACATATGGGGCGCCTGGTTCAACGAGGTCTTTCCTCCTCTTGAAAATGTCCAGAGTGCAGGCTCTCTCCCTGCTGGTCTGGAGGAGAACCGGCTTCTACAGGACGAGATCCAGAATCTGGACAAAGTGGATGTGTCTGAGGTTTTGGACGAAGGTCTCACTACAGTTCATTTGGAGCATGAAGTGGCCAAGCTGACCCAAACTTTAACTGAACGTGGAAACCATGGTGCCTTCGACTGGTGTCGACGTGGAGCACTTTACATCAAACTTGGTTACCTCAACCAGGCCCTTGAAGATCTCAATGCTGTAAGCCGTATTTTTTTGTGTGCCTTTTACTAGTAATGCATGCTAAGGTAAACCAACTAATACGCTCATAAGATTTTATTCAGTGTTTGTTCATTATTAAATTATTAATTTCAGAAATCGTTATCCAAATCAGAACAGAACATTCTGCAAATGCAACCTGATTTTCTGCTTAGTTTATTGTGGACTAATGATTGATCTGTTGTTTTTCTGCTTTTAAAGGCCATCTCCCTGGAGTCCCATTTACTGGATGCCTACTGGCACAGACACGGCATCTACCTGCTGAGAAACGACCCCGATAGAGCTCTGGACGATCTAAACTTCATCGTTAAGAACAACAAGAAGCATGCAGGTGTGCGCATGAGTCCACTTTCATTACCAGACAGCAGGAGAGACAAGATACTGATGCAATACTTGCGAATGCTGTCTGACCTCTGTATTGGGTAAAACAGAACCTGTATGGTTAAAGGGCATGTATCAAAACAAGATTGTCCTTTCTTTTTTGAAATAAAAGTATTTGATGTACTTATATAGACATATTCCAACGTTAGCAGTGCTAAGCTTCCTCCCCTGTTTGCATAGACCAAAGTAAGCTGCAAAGGTCATTCAGAGCAGGGTTATTATTGTTATCTAAAAAATTAGAAATGCTGGCTTGAGAACTAAAATACGTAAGTTAAAATTAGTAAATGGAAATAAATAAAAACTAAAAATGAAATAAAACTAAAACTAAAACTGAAATGAAAATAACTGAAACCTAAATAGTAATATTAAAAAAAATGACAAACTTAAAAAAATGACAAAATTAACTAAAATTAAAACAGAACTCATACAAATAAAAACTAATTCAAAATATTAATAAAATTATATTATTAATATTAATTATAATAATATAAATAATACTAAAATAACAGAATTTGTCATGATTATGATAAGATATCCATTAGCACATTAACATATGACTGCCCACATTATAATATGGCTACGTTCACATTGTCAGGTTTTGAGAATTACAACCACATTTACAGGTGTTAGTCTTGAAATGTCCCATTAACACAACAACTTACCATAGCCTCTTGAATGCAGTCTGTATGAACGTGCAACGGGAATCAAGTCCATATTCTCTTACCAGTAACCACAGCAACAGTGACCAAAGTAATATCAAAGATGGCGACAACCATGAAACTGAGAAGTATTATCACTTTTGACACGACAAGAGTCCAATCGATCTGTGAGTTCATTCGTCAAATCTTCATTAAACCACAGCAGTTCTTCTATCTGGGTGGAGAGCGGAGCATTTGAGTCGTGCATAGAACACAAAACTGATGGGAGCAGCTCCGTTGTAGAACAATGACTGGATCTAAAACCGTCAGGTGACGCACAGCTCATATCTCCATCACTGTAAGTTACCGAAACTTGAAGAAAAAAGAAGTGACAACTAGTTGTCCAGTCTGGTTCCATTCACACAGCGAGGGGTTTTCCGAGAATGCGGGTGTGAGTTTGGTTATAGAATGTGGTTGTCACGCCCATAAATAACTGAACTGTGTGTGAACAACCATATTAAGGATGCAAATACAGGACTGTTAACTGTATTCTGCTGCTGTGTGAAAAATTAGCATTATAATACTGTATAAATGCTTCTTCAGTATTTGGCAGCCTGCCCCTGCAGCAAAAGCCTACAATTAAACAGCCTGTTTAATTTTAAAGGTCAGAGAGAGGATGTAAAATGACAATGTAAATATTTTTTGGTGCACAAAACTTTCTTCAGAACAAAGTGTAGAAGCTGATGACTGATGCCAATTGTGTTCCAGATGCTTTCATGTCTAGAGCAGAAATCTACAAACAAAGAGGGGAAACCGCACTGGCTGCATTCAGCTACACCCAAGCCATCAAAGTCAAGCCAGATGATGCAGAGATCTACTTTAAAAGGGCAAAGATGTATGAGAAGATGGGCGAGACACTGCTGGCCATGGAGGACTATGCCAAAGTGAGCCCTATGAAACAATATAAATAGATTTGAATTTCCAGAAGGAAATACCAGTGCTTGCAAGGTGATGATGATAATAGGCCAATCACAATTAACTATGCAAATATTTCTGACATTATTTACTGCCAAAAATATTTTGAACATTAATCATCATAATTGTCGTAATTTCTTTAAAGGGGTCATCTAATGAGGAATTACATTTTCTTCGATCTTCTTAGATAAAAGAGTTCATCTACGAAAATATACTGTAACTTTCAGAAGTCTTCTCTAATTCTCCCAAGACCACATATTGAAACTTAGCTTTGAATCCGAGTTATGAAAGTTAAAGTATATTTTCATAGTGCAATACACTCTTTTATCTTTTATAAACGCTAACCACATTTACATGGCAGCAAAGCCTATTCGATGTCCAGAAATTTGACATTAAAAAATAACACAATGAGGTAATATAAGCTGGACTGTTGCATTTTTTTCCTTTTTTTATTTTATTTATGTTTTATTAATTCTTTTTTTATTTGTTATGCTTTTATATTCTGACCTGTAAAGCACTGAGCTACATTTTATACAGTATATGAAAGGTGCTGTACAAATTAAATGTATTATCAAATAATAATAATAAAGTGTATTATATTATTTTCAAGCATCAGAAGAATACCGCTAAGAGTTGCTGAACTATTGAACAGCTGTAGCACCTGCATATCCTTTTTGCGGATATTGCCAGGTTATGCAGCACATTGCAGCATGAATCTTTCAGAAAGGGATACAGGCTTCGCAAAAAGGCTGTTTTTGAAGGATGGGAGAGTTAAAATCATCCTGGGCGAGAGAACTGCAATGTAAAGGGGATGTTTCTTAAAAGCACAGCACCAAAAACGAGCCACTTAATGGTCCGTTTAATTCTAGGGGTCAGAGGGAAGGTTGGAAATGGTTTTTGAAAAAAACTAAACTGCCTTATTTTTGACACACACAAAAAAAGCGTTTGAATGGAGTCTGCTCATTATTTGTGTTTCAAGCACTGTAAGAAGTCTTTCTGAATTATTGTATGCACACTTTAAGGGCTATATTTGTCTTGTTTTAGTTTTGGTGGACAGAATTAGTCAGTTTCACAGTTGGCAGGCACATCATGCACTCTAAATATAAATCCAAGATTTGTTTGAGTTCACAAATGCACGCTGATAATGTTGATCATAGAAAATAGCTTCATAATTATTGCCTCAATGATTGCAGTATACATGGAACATGGAAGATTTCAAAATAAACCCTTTTTGACCACCAGACTTTCACCATCGACTCAACAAGGACAGATGCAATGATGGCCCATGGAATACAGCACTTCAACAGCTCCAAATGGATGGTGGCCTTGGAAGACTTCACCTTACTGCTAAAGCAAGAACCTGGGAATGCTATTGCCAGGTCAGTGTTATTATGAGGATTATATACCTCATTCAGCATGCTTAAAGTGTTCACCTATTTTCAACCCACTGTACCCACCCACTTGATACAGTGTTAGTAGTGGATGTAAAAGAACAGTGTTTACTCCTTCTCCATGTTACCTGGAACGAGAAATTACTGTTTATTTGTCAGCAAAAGTTTTGCGTCATTTTGACAGCTCCAGGGCTTTCGTGAAAAACTTCAGCATTTTTGTATCCCCGCCCATGTACAGTTGTATCGACAGAGGGTTATTAACTAAACACTTACTGTAAGGGTAGGTTTTTTACTGAAAATTGTATCATACTTTGTCTTCTCTTTAAACAGCATTATTGTAAAAATGGAACACTATGGCATGTACTGGCCATATGGAGCACTGGGAAAGTCCCGGTGGGCCGGTCGAGTAGTGGGCCAATTGGTGAAGCAATTGAGGGAAACCCCCCCACCCCACTATATTAGATGCTGTTTTTAAAATGCAGCGCATTGGTAACTGCAAAAGGCAGAAGCGCAGCAAACGTTCTATCTGCTTTCGCCTGCTTGCGCAGTTTATCACTCGCACACGAAAGCAAGTGTCTATCAAGTAATAAACTGCGCAAGTCGCTTGATCCATTCCGATTTGACTCTTTGAATTTTGTGTTATACAGTCATGTGGTGAATCTACATACGACCATGTAGCTAAACTATGACGAGGTAAATTGTCAACCCAGCACCCTTATTATAAATTACCTTGCAGCTACAAACACTGTAGAAATATGGCAGAAATGTATTTATTAAAAATGTTGCTGTTATTATATTAAATATTGGGGAATATAAATCTCTTTCATAGAGGTTGTTTTTGTAGTTTCTACAGGTGTTTACACTTTTTATTACAAATTCTATAGTTTATTATTATGTATTTTAGAAACCATATCTATGGTAACAAGGAGCATGGTTTTACCTGTGACTACCATGATCTTACTCATAGTTGAACTTTTTAATCGTTCTAATGAATTTTAATTGAAGTAAATGTTAATTCAATTAGAGCTTGATGAAATATAAATATCAGTGTCTTACATAAATTAGATGTTAACTCTTTACCAATGTTACTGTTGTTAAAGGGATAGATGTGAAACACAAAAGAAAATATTTTGAAGAATGGTGGTAACCAAACCATTTGGGTTAACCTTAACTTCTATTAAAAAACAGACATTTCTCAAATGATCTTCTTTTATGATCCACAGAAAGAAAGTCATAGGTTTGGAATGACATTAGGGTGAGCAGTAAATTTAGCTACTTTACGACATACTAGCTCATAATCAGTGCTTTACTGTCAAGTGCATTTCTATGTGACAAAAATTAAATATTAATGACATATTACTGTATTTGCAGTAAATTCAATAATATATATCATTATTTGTTTCTGTCCTATTTTATTTATTCATTTAGGTTCGCCGTCTTCCAAATGAACTAACAAAATGGCCCCTCCGTTTGAAGTAAAACATTGTATTCGTAGTCATGCAGTTTGAAATTTTTTTTTTTTTTTAGATTTTCCATTGCGGTATTCTCTCTATATTTACGATTCTTTGCAGCCTTTATGCACTACCTACTACAATGCATTGAATCCTTCACTGGAAACCAAAAATAATATTTACTCTTTGAATTCTTGCACCCGGGAACAATACAAGTCAACACCATTGTGACTAAAACTTTGCTAAGAAGTATTTCCTATTCAAGCAAGGTGGTATTTGACTGTTCAAGCCTAGGAGCAGACTGGAAGTGGCCATGGACGGCAACATGCCCAGTGCATTATGGGTGTTAAAGTTTTCCTACCTATTTGGAAAATGGAAAGACAACAGCCCTTTTTCTTTGTTTACTCTAGTCAGGTAGCACTGATTTAATTTTTAAATTTTTTTTTAAATGTTTAAATTTTTTGCCAGCGGTGAATTACCCCTTTAATGTTTGTTTTCCACTGAATATAATTACATTACATCTATGTTGATGTGTAAATCCAATTATTTATTTTTTTCACTCAATGCAGAACATACAGAGGAAGGATCTATTCCAAGCTGGGTCAGTTTGAGAAGTCTATCGAGGACTTTTCTCTAGCTGTGCACTGGGATCCCAGTGATTGGTTGGCGTTTTACCACAGAGGCTGTCTGCTGAGAGAGATAATGCCTGATATTGCCTTAAGGGATCTCAGCACATCTGGTAATGCACATGCTTGATATATAACACATGAAAAGTTCTTTCACAGTTTCTTTATATGTGACCCGTGTTGGCAAAATGAGTCAGAATGCGCACGGGCTAATTTCGAGCTACAGGCAAAACAAGTGAAAAATGCAATTAAACATCTAAAAGTATCTTTATTTGTACGTTTTCTGAGAGGAGTACCTTTCCCTTGTCCATGAAAAAATGATCTTACTCGCACTGACTGACAGATCCGAAACGTGCGCACAAAGACACCTCAGACAGCGCAAGATCCCAACATACACAGAATTACAGTATTTCAAAATATCTGTCTTGGCGAGTATTCATGCAAACATTATCTGTTATGTATTAAGTGAATATTTGAATATTATGAATATTATAACTGTTGGGGAAAAACATCTGATGTGTAACATTATAGATCTGTGCAGTACAGTAGATCTTAATATGCTGTCTGTTTCATTAATGTTAATTAAACAATTATGGTATCATGGAAAAAAAGTTGAATATATATATATACACTCACCTAAAGGATTATTAGGAACACCATACTAATACTGTGTTTGACCCCCTTTCGCCTTCAGAACTGCCTTAATTCTACGTGGCATTGATTCAACAAGGTGCTGAAAGCATTCTTTAGAAATGTTGGCCCATATTGATAGGATAGCATCTTGCAGTTGATGGAGATTTGTGGGATGCACATCCAGGGCACGAAGCTCCCGTTCCACCACATCCCAAAGATGCTCTATTGGGTTGAGATCTGGTGACTGTGGGGGCCATTTTAGTACAGTGAACTCATTGTCATGTTCAAGAAACCAATTTGAAATGATTTGAGCTTTGTGACATGGTGCATTATCCTGCTGGAAGTAGCCATCAGAGGATGGGTACATGGTGGTCATAAAGGGATGGACATGGTCAGAAACAATGCTCAGGTAGGCCGTGGCATTTAAACGATGCCCAATTGGCACTAAGGGGCCTAAAGTGTGCCAAGAAAACATCCCCCACACCATTACACCACCACCACCAGCACCAGCCTGCACAGTGGTAACAAGGCATGATGGATCCATGTTCTCATTCTGTTTATGCCAAATTCTGACTCTACCATCTGAATGTCTCAACAGAAATCGAGACTCATCAGACCAGGCAACATTTTTCCAGTCTTCAACTGTCCGATTTTGGTGAGCTCGTGCAAATTGTAGCCTCTTTTTCCTATTTGTAGTGGAGATGAGTGGTACCCGGTGGGGTCTTCTGCTGTTGTAGCCCATCCGCCTCAAGGTTGTGCGTGTTGTGGCTTCACAAATGCTTTGCTGCATACCTCGGTTGTAACGAGTGGTTATTTCAGTCAAAGTTGCTCTTCTATCAGCTTGAATCAGTCGGCCCATTCTCCTCTGACCTCTAGCATCAACAAGGCATTTTCGCCCACAGGACTGCCGCATACTGGATGTTTTTCCCTTTTCACACCATTCTTTGTAAACTCTAGAAATGGTTGTGCGTGAAAATCCCAGTAACTGAGCAGATTGTGAAATACTCAGAACGGCCCGTCTGGCACCAACAACCATGCCACGCTCAAAATTGCTTAAATCACCTTTCTTTCCCATTCTGACATTCAGTTTGGAGTTCAGGAGATTGTCTTGACCAGGACCACACCCCTAAATGCATTGAAGCAACTGCCATGTGATTGGTTGATTAGATAATTGCATTAATGAGAAATTGAACAGGTGTTCCTAATAATCCTTTAGGTGAGTGTATATATATATATATATATATTTTTTTTTTTTTCCTATATATATATATGGGTTTTGACTTGATGTGTGCCAAATTTGGTGTTATTACCAGGGATTTTTAACTCGATTTTTCTCAAAACTGACTTTATTGATTTATCTTTATTGATTATTCAAACAAATCATTCATCATTTTGAAAAAAAAAAATTTAATAGACAATGTAACAACAACAACTAATTTTTGAAAATTTGCTCATTGCGACTCATTTTGCCAGCACAGATCACATATAAAGATACCTTGCCAACATTTTGGGAGCCTTGATGAAAACTGACGCCCATGGGCATTTTTTAAGTAAAATGTTAAGGTCTGGCACTTTATGTTGAGAACACAGTTGGAAAAAAGATATTACAAATGGTTCAGTCATGCTTGTTCAACAAATAATTCAAAAGTTACACATGGGTGTTTTTCATGATTTTCCCATAGGAAAGAAAAAGTCAGAAACAAGATCTCTTTAATATCTCAGTTTATTTTTCAATTGTATCTGCTTCTCAGTTTCTTCTCAGGTAATTTCATGTGACACTTCTAGTGCCGTAAAACAAAATGTCTCAAACTGTGCTCAGATTTGGCATGATCACTTAAATTATCTTAACTTTGCCATCCAGATCTATTTTATATTGCTAAACTCATACTGTATATAAAAAGTTTGTTTCTTAAGGTCTTTAGGGAAACAACTGAGAAAGTTGATAATGTCCAAATATGGGCAGTCAGATGTTCATAGTTGATGTCATATACACGCAGATTTCTGAATGAACAATTTTTTTTTTTGCTTAAATTTCATAAATAGTCTGGGGAGGGAAATCTTGTTTTCTATGATATGTCTTTAATCTAAATCTTTAAATGAAACCATTCTATACACAATTAAACATGATCGATGGGGCCATTCTTTCATCACAGACAGCTGCATCTGTTGAATCAGGTCATATAAGGATGTTAATATCACTACTCAGCCAAGAGCCATCCAGTCTTATTTTATATGATTTTGGCAACTGTAATCTGCTGCTTTGATCTCTGAAGCTTGCAGGAATATTTTGTCAGTGTTGTCTCCTGCAAACTGCACAGTTTCATCAGTGAAGTGTTTCACACTGCCCACCTAAGCACCGCGGTGCAGTGTAACAGGAGCGTAGGCGTGAGTAGAGTTTCGGCACTGAGCTTTTTTTTGCAGCGCATTGCATGCAGAAAATGCACTTTAAGCCAATTTATCAACACAATCTTTTGCAGTATATGAAGCAATATAAAATATTGGAGCAAACCAGTCACCCAATGTCAGGCTTGATGCAAGTTCCACAAGTTGACAAACTAGCAGCACTTCACAGGATTCCATTCCATGTGGATTAATAATCATTTTGAAGTAAATGTAAATTCAATGTAATGTTGATCAAGCTTGTAATAATTCTCAATGGAAAACTGCCGATAATTAATATTAAAATGTATATTTTATTGCAGTTATTAAAAGAAACACTCAAAGCAGCAATCCATAAATCACTTTATTTTGCGTATAGAGCCATGCAGCACTCATTTCAGCACTCTGAACTATTGTATTACAAAAACTACACTGCAAGAGATTGGCAGACACTTTGAAAGATAATGAAAGTGGTACATTTGAGATCCTAAGAGACCATATGCCTCCAGGTATACACTCACCTAAAGGATTATTAGGAACACCATACTAATACTGTGTTTGACCCCCTTTCGCCTTCAGAACTGCCTTAATTCTACGTGGCATTGATTCAACAAGGTGCTGAAAGCATTCTTTAGAAATGTTGGCCCATATTGATAGGATAGCATCTTGCAGTTGATGGAGATTTGTGGGATGCACATCCAGGGCACGAAGCTCCCGTTCCACCACATCCCAAATGCTTTGCTGCATACCTCGGTTGTAACGAGTGGTTATTTCAGTCAAAGTTGCTCTTCTATCAGCTTGAATCAGTCGGCCCATTCTCCTCTGACCTCTAGCATCAACAAGGCATTTTCGCCCACAGGACTGCCGCATACTGGATGTTTTTCCCTTTTCACACCATTCTTTGTAAACTCTAGAAATGGTTGTGCGTGAAAATCCCAGTAACTGAGCAGATTGTGAAATATTCAGACCGGCCTGTCTGGCACCAACAACCATGCCACGCTCAAAATTGCTTAAATCACCTTTCTTTCCCATTCTGACATTCAGTTTGGAGTTCAGGAGATTGTCTTGACCAGGACCACACCCCTAAATGCATTGAAGCAACTGCCATGTGATTGGTTGATTAGATAATTGCATTAATGAGAAATTGAACAGGTGTTCCTAATAATCCTTTAGGTGAGTGTATATGCCAGAACTTTGTGCTGAGAAGTCAGAAAAAAGCCAGATCATCTCATTAGTCATGTTTTATCTGTATATGTGTGTGTCATAGTTCTCATCAACGACAGCGCAGAAAACCTGAGCGCGTTCCTACACCGCGGTCTGGTCTACACGGCGCTCCGGCACTGGCAGCAGGCTACGGCTGACTTTGAAGTTGTGATCAAACTTGACAGGTGATGTCCCGGCCTCCTACACTCTGTGACGAAAAGACCTTCATTTTCTTTCGTTGAACAAGTGCAGCAAAGGCAGACCATAGTTGAGGATAAGTTTACTGAAGCTTGAAACTCTTTGAAACTCACTTTTCAAAAGATTTTTTCTTTGTAAAAAGATACAATCTCTGAGCAGCCGTGAGTTAAGCTAAAATCAATGAAATCGTATCTGAGTCATCATCTCTCCTTTCTGTGTGCACCTCTCTAATGTCACAGCAGAACTGCAGCTGTTGCCCATGTCAGTTTGGGACTGATCTGCATGCTGAAGATGGACCGAAATTATGAGGCCATCAAAAGGTTCAGTAATGCATTGAAAGCGGACCCCACCTATGTAAAAGCCTATGTATGCCGGGCCAGAGCTTATTACAACGTAAGGGGATGTTGGATAATTTGGAGTGCCACATAAAAAAGATGAAGGAATGTAGGTAAAAATTTATAATAAGTATAGTGTAATAAAGTACTTACAAATCATTTGCAAATTATTAGTTTATAGTTAATTAATAGTTTATAAACTGTAGTTAATACAGTGCATCCGCAAAGTATTCACAGCGCTTTACTTTTTCCACATTTTATGTTACAGCCTTATTCCAAAATGGATTAAATTAATTATTTTCCTCAAAATTCTACAAACAATACCCCATAATGACAACGTGAAAGAAGTTTGTTTGAACTCTTTGCAAATTTATTAAAAATAAAAAATGAAAAAAATCACATGTACATAAGTATTCACAGCCTTTGCTCAATACTTTGTTGAAGCACCTTTGGCACCAATTACAGCCTCAAGTCTTTTTGAGTATGATGCTACAAGCTTGGCACACCTATTTTTGGGCAGTTTCTCCCATTCTTCTTTGCAGGACCTCTCAAGCTTTATCAGGTTGGATGGGGAGCGTCGGTGCACAGCCATTTTCAGATCTCTCCAGAGATGTTCAATCAGGTTCAAGTCTGGGCTCTGGCTGGGCCACTCAAGGACATTCACAGAGCTGTCCCATAGCCACTCCTTTGTTATCTTGGCTGTGTGCTTAGGGTCGTTGTCCTGATGGAAGATGAACCTTCGCCCCAGTCTGAGGTCCAGAGCGCTCTGGAGCAGGTTTTCATCATGTCTCTGTACATTGCTGCATTCCTCTTTTCCTCGATCCTGACTAGTCTCCCAGCTCCTGCCGCTGAAAAACATCCCCACAGCATGATGCTGCCACCACCATGCTTCACAGTAGGGATGTTATTGGCCAGGTGATGAGCGGTGCCTGGTTTCCTCTAGACATGACGCTTGCCATTCAGGCCAAAGAGTTGAATCTTTGTTTCATCAGACCAGAAAACTTCGTTCTTCGGGTGCCTTTTGGCAAACTCCAGGCGGCCTTTTACTGAGGAGTGGCTTCCGTCTGGCCACTCTACCATACAGGCCTGATTGGTGGAGTGCTGCAGAGATGGTTGTTCTTCTGGAAGGTTATCCTCTCTCCACAGAGAAACGCTGGAGCTCTGTCAGAGTGACCGTCGGGGTTCTTGGTCACCTCCCTGACTAAGGCCCTTCTCCCCCGATCGCTCAGTTTGGCCAGGCGGCCAGCTCTAGGAAGAGTCCTGGTGGTTCCAAACTTCTTCTATTTACGGATGATGGAGGCCACTGTGCTCATTGGGACCTTCAATGCTGCAGAAATTTTTCTGTACCCTTCCCCAGATCTGTGCCTCGATACAATCCTGTCTCGGAGGTCTACAGACAATTCCTTGGTTTTGTCTCTTGGTTTGTGCTCTGACATGCACTGTTAACGTGGGACCTTATATAGACAGGTGTGTGCCTTTCCAAATCATGTCCAATCAACTGAATTTACCACAGGTGGACTCCTAAAGTTGTAGAAACATCTCAAGGATGATCAGTGGAAACAGGATGCACCTGAGCTCAATTTTGAGTGTCATGGCAAAGGCTGTGAATACTTACGTACATGTGACTTTTTCATGTTTTATTTTTAATACATTTGCAAAGACTTCAAACAAACTTCTTTCACGTTGTCATTATGGGGTATTGTTTGTAGAATTTTGAGGAAAATAATGAATTTAATCCATTTTGGAATAAGGCTGTAACATAACAAAATGTGGAAAAAGTGAAGCACTGTGAATACTTTCCGGATGCAGTGTATAGTCATAGATTATATACAAATAGTGAGTTCTTCATTGATTGTTACTGTAATTAACAAATTATTATTGTTGAATTAGCTCATATGTAAAGTAAACATAAATAATGCTTTGTTAACAGTAAATAGTTCTCACTTTAGATTAGGCCACAGAAAATGGGATAATGACATTAATTAAGTGCTTTAAACCAACAATTTATTAGACATTCATATTCAGTTTTTCTTAAAATGTTTACAAATATATTAAACACACATACACACACACACACACACACACACACACACACACACACACACAAACAGGTTGGGTTCGCTATCTTTGTGGGGACTCTCCATAGAAGTAATGGTTTTTATACTGTACAAATTGTATGTTCGCTCCCCTTACACTAACACTACCCCTAAACCTACCCATCACAGAAAACTTTCTTCATTTTTACATTTTCAAAAAAAACTAATTGTATGATTTATAAGCTTGTTTCCTCATGGGGACCTCAATGTAGTCCCCATGAGTCTGTGTGCATTCAGGCTGAAGTCCCCACTGGGATAGAAAAACATGAACACACACTCACATTCCATGTTTTTTTAGGGACTTTCCATAGTTTTGGGATTGGCTTAATTTATTTGTTAACATTTTAATGAACTCTTAATAATAATGCAATTAATAGTCCAATAAAGGTTGGTTTAAAGCACTTAAAGTAATTTTCCCATTTTCTGTGACCTAATCTAAAGTGAGAACTATTTACAGTTAATACATTAACAAAGCATTGTTTAACTCTTTACATATGAGCTAATTCAACAATGACACTTTGTTAATTACAGTGAAACTTAATGAAGAACTCACTATTTGTATATATTAATATATTAACTACAGTAACTATTAATTAATTAATGCAAATGATTTGTAAATACTTTATTACACCTATACTTATTATAAAGTGTTACTGGAATGTATTATTAATGTATTCATATTACAATAAAAAAGCATCACTGTTACTATTGTGTGTAGTTGTGGTTATAGCCCTAAGTAACTTTGGTGTGTGTATATGAATGTATATGAATGATACATTAAATCATGCGGCTTGTTTAGAGGTGTTATTACTTTTCTAAACAACTGTATTTACGATTTTGCTTGGTGAACAATTAATTTAAGTAAATGTAAAGAAATATTTAAAAAATATATTTCAGTGTGTGTGTATGTGTGTGTATATATATATATATATATATATATATATATATATCAGTCAAAAGTTTGGAAACATTACTATTGTCAATGTTTTTGAAAGAAGACTCTTCTGCTCATCAAGCCTACATTTATTTGATCCAAAATACAGCAAAAACAGTATTATTGTGAAATATTTTTACAATTTAAAATAACTTTTTTCTATTTGAATATATTTTAAAATGCAATTTATTTCTGTGATTCAAAGCTGAATTTTCAGTATCATTACTCCAGTCTTTAGCAGAGGTGTCAAAAGTATTCACATTCATTACTCAGGTAGAAGTATAGATATTAGGGTTTAAAAAGACTTCTGTAGAAGTTGAAGTATCAACTCAAGCTTTTTACTCAAGTAAAAGTGTAAAAGTACTGGTTTCAAAACGGATCAAATATGACTATGTCCAGGTGGAAACTGTCAAAAGGCAATCCCTCAGAAAAACACCTGCATCATTTTCAATGTCAACAGTAAGAATAAGCCAATTTCAGTGCAAAAAGTGCCCAATATAAGAGATCGGAAAAAGCAACGTAATTAACAGGCATTTTACACACGTTAATGCACACACCACTGCCAAAATGTGTCATTCATTGATACTGTACAATAATCCGCCAACAAAAAAATAACAACAATGCGCTTACCTTTGTGTTGCGCTTTGCTCTGACAAAACTACAGTACGTCTTTCGTGAAGTGCATAGAACACGCACTTAGCACAGTCAAAACTGATTAATTGTTGATTCAAACCTCTTTGAGCAGCTGTCGGGGTTGCTAGTTGCAGATGTCCTGAGTGTGTACACTATATGACGATGGACAGGAGTCATGGTTATATTTATAAAGAGTCTTTGAGTCGCTGGTGTAATTCACGTTTTGAGAGTTGGATCACTCTCCCACTCTTTACTGTAGATACAACTTATATATGTATGCCACTTTAGCATAGCGATCACTTGAATATACAGCTACGAGTTATTGCGCTAAAAACCTGGCTGTCAGTCATGAATGAGCACGTCTGCCTGCTGATCGCTGATTGGCTGAAAGTGCGTGCTCGTCGGCGGGAACCCGCCCAATCTGGCAACACTGTGTGTGATTTGTGTCATCCAACCACAATCAAATTCACTCTACCCCGACGGCACGATTTATCTGTATTTTTTTTTTTTTTTTTTTTAACGATGA
Organism: Coreius guichenoti; assembly: GCA_039654105.1. Classification (NCBI taxonomy): domain Eukaryota; kingdom Metazoa; phylum Chordata; class Actinopteri; order Cypriniformes; family Gobionidae; genus Coreius; species Coreius guichenoti. The sequence goes on along the minus strand of CM077177.1, from coordinate 12,143,119 downwards.
CAAGCCGGAATGAAAACAAGCCGAAATGAAATAGGAGTAACGAGGCTATTTTTAAAATGTAAGGAGTAGAAAGTACAGATAATTACGTGAAAATGTAATTTGTAAAGTTACAAAAGCTTTCTATTTCAGATAAATACTGTTCTTTTGAACTTTCTATTCATCAAAGAATCCTAAAAAAAATTTTACACAACTGTTTTCAACACTGATCATAAATGTTTCTTGAGCAGCAAATCATCATATTAGAATGATTTCTGAAGGATCATGTGACACTGAAGATTGGCGTAGTGATGCTCAAAATTCAGCTTTGCATCACAGGAATAAATTACATTTTAAAATATATTCAAATAGAAAACAGTTATTTTACATTTTAATAATATTTCACAATATTACAGCTTTTTTGTAATTTTAATAACATAAATGCAGCCTTGGTGAGCAGAAGAGACTTCTTTAAAAACATTGAAAAATCTTACCGTTCTCAAACGTTTGACTATATATATATATATATATATAATTTATCATTTGGCTATAGCTTTTAGTTGTCATTGCTTTTTCCTTTGTTCATTTAACTGATGAGTTCATTAACTGAACATTTTTTATTTTTCAAATTAATAATACAATAGCTGATTCTTATTTTTAAGTGGCACTCCTAGTGCATAATATTAATTTGGGATTATGAATATTTTAATGTAGATTTTTCTTTACTAAATTAAACTATTGAATTTATATTTTTCACAGGTGAATAATCTGAGTAGAGCGGTGAAGGATTTGACTCAGGCCATACATTTGAAGCCAGACGCTTATGAACTGCACATCATGAGGTTATTTGGACATACAACTGTTTGGAAAACTTTGCATGTCCTTGATTCTTTTATTATTTCTTAGTTCTTGAGTTTGCTGCGTGGTTCTTTGGAGATTAAAAACCTAAAATGATTCCTTTGTTGGCCTCATTCGGCACCTTATTTAATCTAATGCAAGGCGGTGAAGGATAGAAGTACAATTCATTCAATAGGCCATACTGTTAATTGAGAATATGTCTTTCCAAAATTCCAGTTAAAAAAATTAATAAACAAAAAAGGAAACCATGGCTGTGGAAATTAGACATGACCTATGATGACCTACAATGGAATGTGCTTCTGTCCCTCAAAACAATGTTTTCATTGGTGTCCTTTAAAAATCTAACCTCGACTTAGGTCCATGGCAACAGGCCCTTATTGTTTTTAATTGGTGAATATTGGTGATATAGAGAAAAGTTGTTTACATTTTTGTATCTTATTTTAGAGGGACATACTTGTATGAAATGAAACAATTTGACCTGGCTAGCCTCTGCATACGGTATGCAGCAGAAATGAAAACAGGTAATGATCATATAAAGTTCATTTCACTTTACAGCAAATTGCAAGCATACTTTCAGTTCCTGAAAGATCTCAGCTCTTATCTCTATCTCAGCTCTTATCCATTTTTTAAAGGGGTCATGACATGAGAAATCAAATTTGCTTTTTGTACCAGTAAAACATCATGCAAGTTTCATAGTTTAAAATGGCCTTCTCATTATAAACAAAGCATGTATTTAACCAAGCTCCAAAATTGGCTCATTTGGATATTGTCGGATTTGTGACGTCACATGGGCAAAAACATTTGCATATGACTGCCTCCATAGCAAGATATCAACAAATAGTTATACATCATCATCACACAATAAGCCCCGTCCACTGGCATTCAGTCGCTTAACAGAAGGATCCCAGCGTCGGGAACAAGTGGATGGTTTATTTTAATGGTGTCCCAGATCACGTTGGATAATTATATCTTTGTTCAGAGCATTTTTTAAGGCACAGTGTAATGCAAATTTTGAAACTTTGGTCACACTTTAGTTTGGGGAATACATATTCACTATTAAGACTTTTGCCTCAATAAACTCCTAATTTACTGCTTATTAATAATTAGTAATGTTGTAGTGGTTAAGTTTAGGTATGGGGTAGGATTGAAGGATATAGATGATGTGCTTTATAAGTACTAATAAACAGCTAATATACTAGTAATATGCAAGCTAATAGGCAACTAGTTACTAGTGAGAATTGGCCCCCAATCTAAAGTGTTACCAAAACTTTTGTTGAAAGATGAAGCAGCCAACTGTATTGGATCTGTCAGCAGCTGCATCACAAACTGTAAGTAAATGATTTCATAATGTTTTGTCTGTAAATTAAGATTTTACATGGATAATGTTTTCAAAACACTCACGTGCAATAGCGAGGGGGCATTGATACTGTTTCCTATACAATGATAATAGTGGCCTTTTTACTAACACGCCTTAAAGGACCCGCCCCTTAAAAACTGATCATTTCAGACAGATGGTCAGAACATATTATAGTAATAAAACAATCCATGTCATGACCATTTTAATGAGCATCATTAAATCTCGTTAGTCCACCTGGCTCAACAGAAGGTGAAGTAACCTAGCAAGGAAATGTGGTTTATGTTGCCATTACAACAACTAGACCAAGCTGTAAACCTCTCCTCCTTTCCGTCACAGCTCTGGGTTTATCACCGGTCCAGCAAGCTGCCATCCAATTGTTCCTGGGGAATGATGTCAATGCCATCGTATGTCTCAAGGAAGCGGTCGATACATGCCCTTCTCCTTCACACCTCATTCTTCTCGGGAGGACGCTGATAAGGGAACAGAGGTTCACAGTGAGTCTGAGACCTGTGCAGGGTATATCTGAGTCTTGCTCTGTCTGACAGAACAAAGCCAGCAAAACACTAAACAAACCTCTCCAAAGACACCAACACACACAAGTGATTATTAGTAATACTTTTGTTCAGCAGTTTTAGAAGTACACTAAAGTCATAAACTAGAGGATGTGCATTACAGTTATTTTTGCAGTTATATGCACTACTGTTCAAACTTTTTGTCTCTTATGCTCAACAAGGCTATATTTATTTTGATCAGAAATACTATAAAACAGTAATATTGTGAAATATCATTACAATTTAAAGAGGCTGTATGTAGAATTCAGAAACCCTTGTTATTAGCGACACCGGTGACCGTTAAGTGAACTGCAGCCAAAGGACTGAATGGCACGATATACTCACGCTGAAGTTCTTTTTCGTTCTTCGCTTAGTAGCAAAAAGAAGTTGCAAATACCTTTAAAATATATGCTTTTAACGAACATCCAGGCGCTGTCCACGCTGCTGGGAGTGATGTTTAGATGAATATGTAAATATGTGCTGTGCGCTTTCCTCTCAATTAAAGCAATAAGCCCCAAGAAGCCATGGTTTATAGTGAATTTAGAACAGCTAAGGGGTGTTGTCGTGCCAAAAACTCCCTAAGCTGTCAACCACAGCTTCACAGGGCTTGTTGCTTTTATAAAACGGTTAGTCCATAAAAATATTTATTTTAATGAGGTCAAAGGTGTATGTTTGTGGAATAATTTACAATGGCTTTGAACGTGGCTCAACCAATCAGAATCAAGGACCGGAACTATCTGCATTATAAAACAAAATAAACACACAACAAAAATGACAGAGGTGAGAAAACATTATATTTCGAGATATTTCAGCATTATCCTGAGCATTGTTTAAACATTCATTTCATGTGTCATTGAACGGAAGAGAGGCTCTTGGGAGCGCATGTAAACGTCACATCCTTTAGATTATCCTGAAAAAAAACGTACCAAGTCATTCACATAAAAGTCAGTCTACAGGCTTTTATAGACAACCAAGGAAGTCAGGGAATGTCATGTTTTTTAAGTTTTGTTATAAGCTGTTCACACATTAAAATTCTTACATATAGAGAGTATGCATTGATGTCACTTTCCCACTGTAACACGCCCCCCCCAGCCAGACTGAGTGGCAAAAGAGCTGCTGCATGACTGGATTTAATAAGGGAAACTGCGAAAACACGTGTAAAACAAATGATTATCAGTTTAAACTAAAGGTTGGACTCGATATAGAGTTCCTTACAACTTACCAAAGATCCAGTGATCCATGGATATTGACATGCAGCCAGGATTCGTATTTCCTGACATTTATATGTGCCTGATTTCGACGCCAGTGAAATACATAAAGCAAATTTGCCCCGTGAACGCTTTATATAAATACAATATAGGTAGGTCTAAATCCGGGTGATCACTTATATCAAAGTTATATATATCGTCATATCGTCCACCCCTAAAACTTGTATAGTTTATATCAGTGTTTATTTAAAAACATCCAATTATGCAGAATATAAGATGGTAAATATTTAATTGATGAGTTGTCAATACAATATATAGGGTATGATTTTACCCCAAAATTCAACATATTGACACAAAATGATAACTGCAAATCCACGTATTACTGCATGGAGTCCAGTTGTTTCTGTGAATTGCAGCGATCCATTTGCTTCTCTTTTCTGTAGCCTAGCTTTCGGCAGTTTGTAAAAATATACCTCAGATTTCTTGTCTAATCTATTTGTACAGTCTCAAAGCTCTTTCCAGTGTTAGATGCGTTTTGTTCGCGCTGAAAAGCAAGTCAATCCGGCCGACAGTGACGTCACGTGAATACCCTCTATAGCCCCTTTAAAATAGCTGTTTTCTATATGAATATGTTGTAAATTGTAATTTATTCCTGTGATGGCAATGCCAAGGTCATTGGTTTGATTCCATTGGAATGCATGAAATTATAAAATGTATTCCTTGAATGCAATGTAAGTTGCTTTGTATAAAAGCATTTGCCAAATGCATAAATGTAAATGCAAAAGTCAGTATTGTCTTTCAGCATATTGTCTGTTAATCTATAAATACTGCAGGTTTTCCAGGGTTTATATTCTGTTATACACAGGAAGCAGTGGAGAGTTTCAGAAAGGCCCTGTCACTTCTGGGTACCAATAAACTCAAAACTGCAAAAGAGGCTGCGGAGGTCTTTTATCTTATTGGCGTATGCTACATGACACAAATGCTTTTGTTACAGGTAATACACTGAACAGTAAAGTCAACATTAAACCAGTTAACCCAATTTACCCTATTCATTTTCTTAATACGTGTTTCTGAGTATTATGCATGATTCACATTCAAAAAGGATATTCTAAAGATGAAATGTGATATTCTAAAGGATATTCTATTCAGATTGTAAAGATGTGATCATTAAAAACTAAACAGATGGAAACACAACCGTGTCTGTCACTATTCTCTCTTCACCTTTTTTTAATTTAGGAGAGTGAAGACTCTCTCCTCTTTCAGGCTTTGGATGCTTTTAACAGCGCTCTGAGCATGAACCCAGACCATGCTGAGGCTCGCCACCAGAGAGGCCTGTGCCGCGTGCATCTACGAGACTCCACAGGTGTTCAGGACTTTAACAGAGCACTCCAAATCAACCCCAACCTCTATCAGGTACACCTTGATTCAAGCTCAATGCTTGGTCTGTCTGAACTGATATTATTCTGTGCATAATCATATGTTCAGATTTAAACCATGTTTTTCCTTTTTTCAAGGTGCATCTAAGCCGAGCTGCCCTTTATGGGGCTGAAGGACGATATGCAAAGGCTGTACTCGACTGTAATGAAGCTATCAGGATCCAGCCCAAGTGTGTCAGAGCATACTTGTATAAAGGAGCTCTTAAATTCTATTTGACAGTTAGTAAAAATAGCACCGTTTTGAACATAATTATCTCTCACTTGAGACTGATGCTCTCTGTGATATTTGAAACAAATGTGGTGAATTTATCATCATGTTCTAGGCATACAAGAGTGCAGTGGAGGATTTGACAATGGCGATCCATATTGACAGCACCTGTTCATTTGCTTACTACAACCGTGCCGTATGTTTTCAGGAACTGCGGGATTATGAGCTGGTGACGTTTCTTTTCATATCCCTACTTTTCATCTGCTTTTTCAAATCGATGTATGTAGGATCATATATATATATATATATATATATACACTCACCTAAAGGATTATTAGGAACACCTGTTCAATTTCTCATTAATGCAATTATCTAATCAACCAATAACATGGCAGTTGCTTCAATGCATTTAGGGGTGTGGTCCTGGTCAAGACAATCTCCTGAACTCCAAACTGAATGTCAGAATGGGAAAGAAAGGTGATTTAAGCAATTTTGAGCGTGGCATGGTTGTTGGTGCCAGACGGGCCGGTCTGAGTATTTCACAATCTGCTCAGTTACTGGGATTTTCACTCACAACCATTTCTAGAGTTTACAAAGAATGGTGTGAAAAGGGAAAAACATCCAGTATGCGGCAGTCCTGTGGGCGAAAATGCCTTGTTGATGCTAGAGGTCAGAGGAGAATGGGCCGACTGATTCAAGCTGATAGAAGAGCAACTTTGACTGAAATAACCACTCGTTACAACCGAGGTATGCAGCAAAGCATTTGTGAAGCCACAACACGCACAACCTTGAGGCGGATGGGCTACAACAGCAGAAGACCCCACCGGGTACCACTCATCTCCACTACAAATAGGAAAAAGAGGCTACAATTTGCACGAGCTCACCAAAATTGGACAGTTGAAGACTGGAAAAATGTTGCCTGGTCTGATGAGTCTCGATTTCTGTTGAGACATTCAGATGGTAGAGTCAGAATTTGGCGTAAACAGAATGAGAACATGGATCCATCATGCCTTGTTACCACTGTGCAGGCTGGTGGTGGTGGTGTAATGGTGTGGGGGATGTTTTCTTGGCACACTTTAGGCCCCTTAGTGCCAATTGGGCATCGTTTAAATGCCACGGCCTACCTGAGCATTGTTTCTGACCATGTCCATCCCTTTATGACCACCATGTACCCATCCTCTGATGGCTACTTCCAGCAGGATAATGCACCATGTCACAAAGCTCGAATCATTTCAAATTGGTTTCTTGAACATGACAATGAGTTCACTGTACTAAAATGGCCCCCACAGTCACCAGATCTCAACCCAATAGAGCATCTTTGGGATGTGGTGGAACGGGAGCTTCGTGCCCTGGATGTGCATCCCACAAATCTCCATCAACTGCAAGATGCTATCCTATCAATATGGGCCAACATTTCTAAAGAATGCTTTCAGCACCTTGTTGAATCAATGCCACGTAGAATTAAGGCAGTTCTGAAGGCGAAAGGGGGTCAAACACAGTATTAGTATGGTGTTCCTTATAATCCTTTAGGTGAGTGTATATATATACAGACACGTATACAAATGCAGGATGTCTTTTCATCACAATTGTACTTCTACATTTGCATTTTAATGCATATTTGTTCCCTTCCTCCGCATTATTTCTCTTTAATCTTCAAGGCTCTCAGAGACTACAGCATTACGCTGCTCTTGGACTGTAAAATGGAGCTTGAGCTCAAAGTGCTGATTAACCGTGGCCTCCTCTATGTGGAGCTGAATGATTATAGCAGTGCCCTTCAGGTAGGCAAGTGTTATAAAGAAAAAGTAAGAAGCATTGATCGCATCAGGCCTCTGAATCTCAATAATCTGTTTGTCTCAAGGATTTTGAAAGCATAGTCAATGAATCATATGTGTAAGGTTTTTCTTATTTCTGTGTTTCTTTTCAAAGCCAACATGAAATACACATTTTTATATCCATAATTAGATATATTTTCAACTGAAAAAAAGTAGGGTGAATCATGATTTTGTGTTATATTGACTTTATCATAGAAGCATTAGTAGTAATAATCTTATTAGTAGTATTATATTTTTGTGTGTGAAAAATGTTTTAGTAAAAAATATTGTGTTTTGTTGTAGGATTTTAAGGCAGCAGCACAGAACCGACCAGAAGATGTAATAATTCACCAAGCACTAGGAGTTATTCACCACAGGTGTGCATTTATTTTGAGTTATTTAGTATGATTGATCATATTCACAGTTCTAAATTGCCACGCTTAAGTTGAGAACCATTTTCACTCAGCAGTCAGATCGTAATATCTGCTCCACAGCATATTAAACTGCTATTGTGTTTAAAATGAAAAAATCAAGGCTTTAGCCCTCTGAGACGCCATCATGGCAGCTCGTGTGGTTTTCTTCACTGAGAATTTATGAGAGCTAACAATGCATTTATTTAGATACATCTTCATTCTGCTCTGTATAGTAAAAATGTTGACTGCGCCACACTAAAGAGGTGTTATATATAGTATCGATCTGTATGTGGTCATATTGTGGAAAATCTTTTGAAATTAAAGATTTTAAAATGATTATGGCTGCTTTTGACATAAGAAGCTTGGAATATCGTAGCAAATTAGCTCAAGGGAAATATTAACAAATAATTATAACTCGTTATAATTAATTATAAATATTTGGGTCGGTTAATAAAATTAACTTATTATTAACAGAATTAATATTCAGTCAATTAACTTGTTCGTCCAGCAAACACTTAAAGGGTTAGTTCACCCAAAAATGACATTTCTGTCATTAATTACTTACCCTCATGTCGTTCCAAACCTGTAAGACCTTCGTTCATCTTCGGAACACAAATTAAGATATTTTTGATGAAATCCGAGAGTTTTCTGAACCACACATAGACAGCAACACAATGACCACTTTCAAGGCCCAGAAAGGTAGTAAAAAAGATTGTTAAAATAGTCCATGTGACTACAGTGGTTCAACCTTAATGTTATGAAGCGACGAGAATACTTTTCACGCACAAAAAAACCCCCGAACAAAACAAATAACGACTTAATTCAACAATCTCTTCTCTTCCCTGTCACTCTTTTACGCTATTCACGTTGTTAAGCTATTCACACAGTGCAGCGCTTCCGAGTTCTGCAGAATGCCGGCTCACTATTGGCCTGATGCATTGTGGTGCTTACGTGAATCGCATATTTTTACGTCTTTACTACCTTTCTGGGCCTTGAAAGTGGTCGTTGTGTTGCTGTTAGGATTTACTAAATACACAGTGAAAATTAGCACTGAAAAGGCATGGACACAGTTATTTTTGCGGCTGACCTCATTGCATATGCATTTGTAGGAGTTTCCCTTTCAGATGCAAAATTTATTGGAGGAGAGTATTTAAAGGGTTAGTTCACCCAAAAATGAAAATTCTGTCATTAATTACTTACCCTCATGTCGTTCGACACCCGTAAGACCTTTGTTCATCTTCGTAACACAAATAAAGATATTTTTGTTGGAATCCGATGGCTCAGAAAGGCCTCCATTGGCAGCAATGACATTTCCTCTCTCAAGACCCATAAAAGGTACTAAAGACGTCGTTAAAAAGTCCATCTCACTACAGTGGTTCTACAATAATTTTATGAAGCGACGAGAATAGTTTTTGTGTGCAAAAAAAAAATCTAAATAACGACTTTATTCAACTTTATTCTTGTCTTCCGTGTGGGATTTTGACGTGAACTCAGGAAGCACCACGACGCATGCGCGAGAATATGACGTAGAGTTTTATTTAACTAAATCAAAAACACATAATTAGTCTAAACAAACACATACACACAAACATGGGTAAATTGGAAAGTGAAAGGGAATGAATGAAACTGAAACAGAGACAGGGGAATGAAGCTATGGAAATGTAAGAGAATACCAACGTAAGATGGTAACATTTAACCATCTGAACAGAACCATCAGCACCTTGGTAACATAGGGTTATACGAGTTTAGTTAGTTAAATGTACGGTAACTAGTGTTCAAACGCAGTGTCAGATGAAAGTCTTGATGGTTTAATAGTTCGATGGTGGTGAAGTTGCAATCATCCGGGTTGAGTGAAGGATGATGAACTTCAGTGATGTTATTCTGACTTGGTTTTGGTCAGTGGAAGTTATAACAGGGCTGGTTGTAACTTTGAGGCCCCTCTGGCTGCGCGGCTGTCCACCGGGTCAGAGGTCCCGCGGCGTCACGGTCGGATGTCTCCATTCTTTTCTACACGAACGGCAACCAGAAGAAGAGAAAAGAGAAGGAGGGGACCATCCCTCTTGAGATAGTGCCCTTTTAACTTCCGTGGAGGTCACACCTCTCGAGTTTGGCTTGACCAATGAAGAGGGTGTAATTTCAAGCATCAAAAGTTTCTTTGTTTGGAAGTTGCCTCATTTGCCACATGCATTAACATACAGACATTAACGCTTGTCCGGGACAAGTGGATTTTTTGAAGGGGCGAGTGAAAGAGAATTTTACTTGCCTGACCGGACAAGTAGCCTGATTAAAACGTCATTAACAAAAAATAACTAGAGAATCACCAAAATGCAAGAATGATTCTGCATTCATTTAGTGTAAGTGGTGATCGATAGTGGATAATAATATATATATAATGTATAATGAACTGACGGTAACAAGGTTGCGCTGTTGAGGCTCGTGCTGCCTCTCGAGGAGAAATCAGAACAAATAAGCGCAGCTCACACAGAGAAACTCAGTTAACATACTGCGGTAAAAATTCAAAATGTGGAGTTTTTATATTTATAATAACATATGATACAGTTAAACAACATCACACGACCAAGAGTGCTGTTTTCCTGAATACCATCACGATTGAAAATGTGACACTGATTTCATATGACAGTTCCATAAACAATTAATTAACATTGTCACTTACATTTTAGATGCAATATTGACTGTTTTTGTTCTATTTCAGCAGCGAAAATAGTTCCAAACAAAGATCACAGCAGAACCATCTCACAGCAACAGTGTGTGTGTGAATGTTTCAGCGTTTTGAATGAATCGGTTGAATCAAAGATTCAATGACCTATTCGTAAACGACTGGCTGGTTGCGTCCGAAAACCTAGGCAGCTGACTTGTTGCCTCGCTGCCTTATCAGACAATGACTTGTAAGGCAGCGTTTGTGCATGAAGGCACCTCACGAAACTGATTTCAGACAGACTGAGGCAGTGTAACAGTTTAATGATCTACAGCAAAATACAGAGAGCTTTGGTGAGAACTAAACAAATATTTAATTACTACATTAGTAATTTCTCGCTAGAAATTACATCAGAAGTGGAAAATGTTGGTAAAAAACGTACATTTACACACAAACGCAACTTTCGGACGCCATCTTTTTTTTCCAGCTCAACTGTCACAGAATGGAACGCACAGGATTGTGGGATATCAAAGGCAGTGAAGGATACATATATGCTGCCTTAAAAAATCGATCAGATGAAGGTGTCTCAGGAGACAGGAAGTGAAGCTAACATTAGATGTATTGTGCGGACTTGAGCAAGCATCAATAGCAGAGGAGAAAACCCGCGCAATTTAAAAAAAAAAATCATGAAATGTAGTTTTAAGAATTTTTCAGGCGAGAATGTACTTGTTTAAAGCTCAAGACTGTGGCTTATTTATGAAGATAGCGCTTATTTGAAAATTGGATCTGATGTTTTCGCAGTTGTGAGATCCAGGCGATCACCGGGCGCTCAGCGATCATTAACCCCGCCGAGAGCAGCCTTACCTCGGCTAGTCCTTCTGACGTTTGCCGCTGGCTCTGATGTCTCTGTAGTGTAGTGGTTAAACATGAGATACATAGTTGTCTTTTTCTTCTCAGATGGCTAAATGGCCCTTGGAATTTTAGAAAGGGGTGAATTGTGTTTGTCTTCATAAAATGCTATGTAGGACGCTGTTTTGTAGCTGTATGACAACCAATAGTGAATACTACAGCAGATAGCTATTTCATCGAGGGTCCATATGATTACACTGTATGTCTGATGGGCTAAATATGGTTAATATCTGAATGTAACTTTATATATAAATTCACAACACACACACACATATACAGTGGTGGTCAGAATTATTGGCACCCCTGGTAAATATGATCAAATATGGCTGTAAAAAATAAATCTGCATTGTTTATCCTTTTGATCTTTTATTCAAAAAATTCACAAAAATCTAACCTTTCATTAAAGTAAAAGAATTGAAAGTCGGGGGAAAATCACATTATGAAATAAATGCTTTTCTCCAAAACACATTGGCCACAATTATTGGCACCCCTAGAATTTTTTATGAGTAAAATATCTCTGAAGTATATTCCCATTAATATTTACATTTTTTTGCACACCAGGGTGACTAGGAACATGAAATTGTCTAGATATGACGTCTTGTTTCACAGGAGTATAAATATGAGGAAACAAAGGCCAAATTCCCTTAATCATTCATCACAATGAGTAAAGCCAAAGAATATAGTTCTGATGTGCAGCACAAGATTGTTGAGCTTCACAAAATAGAAATGGCTGTAGGAAAATAGCTAAAGCATTGAAAATTCCCATTTCCACCATCAGGGCAATAATTAAGAAGTTCCAGTCAACTAAAGATGTTACGAATCTGCCTGGAAGAGGACGTGTGTCTATATCGTCCTAATGCACGTGAGGAGGAGAGATTGAGTGGACAAAGACTCTCCAAGGATCACAGATGGAGAATCGCAGAGATTAGTTGAGTCTTGGGGTCAGAAAGGCTAAAAAAAAAAAAAATCAAACAACCCCTACATCACCTCATTTTGTTTGGGAGGGATTCAAGAAAAATCCTTCTTGCTCATCCAGAAACAAACTCCAGCATATTCAGTTGTCAGACACGACTGGAACTTCAAAAGGGGCCTTCCTGTGGTCAGATGAAACTATAAAAAGAGCTTTTTGGCAGCAAATCCACCAGATGGGTTTGGTGCACACAGGGATAAAAAGTACCCAATGCCCACGGTTAAAAATACCGCTGGATCTTTAATGTTGTGGGCCTATTTTTTTGCTGGAGGTCCTGGACATCTTGTTCAGATACATGGTATCATGGATTCTAGCAAATACCAACAGATAAAAAATCAAAACCTGACGGCCTCTGCTAGAAATCTTATAATGGGCCGTGGTTGGATCTTCTATCAGGACAACGATCCAAAACAAACATCAAAATCAACACACAAATGTGTCACTGAGCACAAAATGAAGCTTCTGCCATGACCATCCCAGTCCCTGACCTGAACCCTATAGAAAATGAGTGGGCTGAACTGAAGAGAAGAAGCACCAACATGGATCTGGGAATCTGAAGGATCTGGAGAGATTCTGTATGGAGGAATGGTCTCTGATCTCTTGTCAGGTGTTCTCCAAACTCATCAGGCGTTATAGAAGAAAACTCAGAGCTGTTATCTTGGAAAAAGGAGGTTGCAAAAAGTATTTAATAAAAGGGTGCCAATAATTGTGGCCAATGTGTTTTGGAGAAAAGCGAAAGTGATTTTACCCCCCACTTTCAATTCTTTTACTTCAATGAAAGTTTAGATTTTTGTGAATTTTTTGAATAAAAGATCAAAAGGATAAACAATGCAGATTTATTTTTTACTGCCATCTTTGATCATATTTACCAGGGGTGCCAATAATTCTGACCACCACTGTATATATGTGTATATATATATATATATATATATATATATAAAACACTGAGTGATATATATATATATATATATATATCACACTCAGTATCCTGTAGGCTATATATGAAAACCTATGGTGAATATAACTATAGGCTACAGTAGATCATATCCTCCTGGGACCCAGGAATAGACTTTTGTCCACTGTTGTGGACATTATATTTTAGTGAATTTCTCTGACACCATACATGTCACAGTTTTAAGTCTGGATGTCCTGTAAAGAGCACAATCAGAGATACCAAATGTTTGGAGGTTGCACCATGAAAACAACAATTCCTTGGTCTTTAAAAAAAACATTAATTTAGTGATCAAATTTAGCACTCTTATGAAAGTATGATAATATTTTGTAATTATCATTTAAATCTGACTAAGTTTCAAATTGTTTGTCATAAATCAACATCTCAGGAAAATGTTATGGGGTTTTTAATCAAAATATGACTTTCTGGAATTGTGATAAAATCAAAACCTACTGTAAAGAGAGCACAAAATTACTCAAAAAGTTATTGGGAAATCTTTTGTTCCATCTCCAAAGGTATATATTTTGAATTGTATCGTTGATCTGTCTTGACTACGATAAAAAGAATGTATTCTTGGCAAAAAAAAAAAAAAAAAACTATTATTATGGTCATCCCCTCAGGTACCTTCAGTCAATATGTGGTTGAGTCAGGCCTCCACTCTTTTACCATTGCAAAGACTAACTTGGGACCTCCATAAAAGATGGGATGCTTTCTGGCGTACTTGGTCCTCTCTTTGGAACTTTCTTAAAGCTGTTCAGTGACTGCTATCTCTTTATTTCAGTTTATATATTACCATTGACAGATGTTTCCTTATTCAGATATGGCCTATTGTATTTTTTTTTCTTTTCTTCTTATTGATCAATAAATAAATAAAAATATCTAATATATTTATATATTATTTTGGCTTTCTGTTACAAAACAGGGCATTTATTTCATACATGTCCACTGTAGTGGACACCAGGACTTAAATCATGTTTATCAGGCATTTTGGGAGACACATATGTAAGAAATTATATATCAGTATTCCTATGAAATATTAGATATTATTATGAAAATGTTGCCAATTATTACTCCCATTATTACACTTCTTTTTTCATTACATGTTGCCCCAAGAACACATTAATATGCAAATTAGATACAGGGTAGATACATTGCATTGAATGGGACTACATATGTATGGCCATTTTGCATAAAGTAAAATGGTATATCAATTAAAAAAATCATGAAACCTAAAAATTGATTGGTAAATGAAAGAAAAAAATTTTTTTTTATTTTTTAAACAACTGAGTCCTGGTGTCCACTACAGTGGACATAACATAACATGAATAACATCTTTTTGAAAATTTGATCTTTTTTTTTAAAAAAAATATATTTTTTCTTTGTTTAGAGCATAACAAATGGATTTAAAACAATGTAATGACATGCAACAAATACTAAACATTTTTTTCTGGGTCTCATGGGGATATATAATTACATTGTCCATCTAATCCAACTATGTGTATTATTAATTTTCATTTCACAAAAACACTAAATTCATGCAATTCAGTTGGCTCTCGTAGGCTATGTAGACCAACAGTGAATTATCTACAGATATTTTAATCAGTAGTGCAGATCATTACACTGTCTATCTGATATATTAATGCAACGTCTATATTTAAATTCACAAAAACTACGCAATTAGTCAACGACTATGGACATTATAACTTATTGTGTACGTTTCAAGCCTCGATTTAATGATGTTATTTCCATTTCGCCGTATCTCCCCCTACTGGTCGCGTCAGGAACAACAGGGGCGTAAAACTGCCTGGGCCGTAAAACTGTCTGGGCCGTATATCTGCCTGCTCCAGGTCTGCAGCCTCCCCCTTCTCATCATATGCGCACTTCAGAATCTCGCCGGAAGTAGTAGGTCATCCGGGTACTCTGCCTCATTCTTGAACGAATCAGCCGTTTCCACAAATCGACTCAATGACTCACTCATTAAGACGCCACCCACTGGCAGTTTAGTTTCATGTCTATAGATTCTTTCCAACATTTCTTATTTGTATATTCAAAAAATATTTAAAACAATCTCATAAAATTATTTCATGCAGTTGTAATTTTTCAGTGTAAATTATTTAATTTGATTGGTAATAGCCCTATAGTGTCTTATTCTAATTTAATTTATTGATCAAATTTAAGAATATAAAATGAAAGCTGAAGCATCGCCTATATTTAATAAGAAAAAATGCCCTTTATAAAAGGTAAAAATATCACAAATATGCAGATTTAAAATATGTCAAATCTGATTGAACACTGGTGAGAATATTGCTTCAGAATAAATTTATAATAAAATTTATAATTAAAAAAATGTGAAAAAAAAAATCCGGACAAGCTAATTTTTTACTCGGACAAGTGAATGATAGATTTATAAACCCGATTCCAAAAAAGTTGGGACACTGTACAAATTGTGAATAAAAACAGAATGCAATGATGTGGAAGTTTCAAATTTCAATATTTTATTCAGAATACAACATAGATGACATATCAAATGTTTAAACTGAGAAAATGTATCATTTTAAGGGAAAAATAAGTTGATTTTAAATTTCATGGCATCAACACATCTCAAAAAAGTTGGGACAAGGCCATGTTTACCACTGTGTGGCATCCCCTCTTCTTTTTATAACAGTCTGCAAACGTCTGGGGACTGAGGAGACAAGTTGCTCAAGTTTAGGAATAGGAATGTTGTCCCATTCTTGTCTAATACAGGCTTCTAGTTGCTCAACTGTCTTAGGTCTTCTTTGTCGCATCTTCCTCTTTATGATGGGCCAAATGTTTTCTATGGGTGAAAGATCTGGACTGCAGGCTGGCCATTTCAGTACCCGGATCCTTCTTCTACGCAGCCATGATGTTGTAATTGATGCAGTATGTGGTCTGGCATTGTCATGTTGGAAAATGCAAGGTCTTCCCTGAAAGAGACGACGTCTGGATGGGAGCATATGTTGTTCTAGAACTTGGATATACCTTTCAGCATTGATGGTGCCTTTCCAGATGTGTAAGCTGCCCATGCCACACACACTCATGCAACCCCATACCATCAGAGATGCAGGCTTCTGAACTGAGCGCTGATGACAACTTGGGTTGTCCTTGTCCTCTTTAGTCCGGATGACATGGCGTCCCAGTTTTCCAAAAAGAACTTCAAATTTTGATTCGTTCTCTGAGAAGCTCCTTTCTGATATTGCTCCACTATTTTTCGCCGCAGCATTGGGGGAATTGGTGATCCTCTGCCCATCTTGACTTCTGAGAGACACTGCCACTCTAAGAGGCTCTTTTTATACCCAATCATGTTGCCAATTGACCTAATAAGTTGCAAATTGGTCCTCCAGCTGTTCCTTATATGTACATTTAACTTTTCCGGCCTCTTATTGCTACCTGTCCCAACTTTTTTGGAATGTGTAGCTCTCATGAAATCTAAAATGAGCCAATATTTGGCATGACATTTCAAAATGTCTCACTTTCAACATTTGATATGTTATCTATATTCTATTGTGAATAAAATATAAGTTTATGAGATTTGTAAATTATTGCATTCCTTTTTTATTCACAATTTGTACAGTATCCCAACTTTTTTGGAATCGGGTTTTGCACATGAGGTGTTATAAGACATGAGGTGCATGTTGTAAGGAGGTGATATACACCAATGTGGAAGGCGTTAAACAAGGATTATTTTGATAGGAAGCGTAAGCAATAAGGTTATGCCATCTAATTGTTCTATCATAAGGCTCATAAAACAGTATAATATACAAAAAGACAATATACAAAACCATATTAAGGGAGAGAAGTCCATTTTATGGGCCTGTGTCTATCTTTCCTATATGACCTGTGCTGTTGTGGCCACCTTTCCCCAACTGGAATGTCTCTGAGGTTCACTGGTTAGTATTAGCAGGGCAATAAAAGTTTACAATGATAAGTGGAAAGCAGATACATACAATATACACACTAGCATTCAAAAGTTTTGAGTGAAAGAAGTGTGAAATGTGAAAGAAGTCTCTTCTGCTTAACAAGGCTGCATTTATTTCATCAAAAATTCAGTGAGAACTGTGATATTGTGAAATGTTACTCAAAGTATAAATATGTTAGTTCTATTTAAATATATTTTAAAATGTAATTTATTTCTGTGATCAAAGCTGAATTTTCAGCATCATTACTCCAGTCTTCAGTGTCACATGATCCTTCAGAAATCATTCTAATATGATGATTTGCTGCTCAAGAAACATTTCTTTTTATTATCAATGTTGAAAACAGTTGTGCTGCTTTTTAAATTTATTTAAAAAAAATCTTATGGACCCAAACTATTGAACTGTTGAATATAACCCTTTTATTATTAAACCAAATAACTTTTCAGAGGAGAATAACTGTATTTTTCTTCTCATAGCATGAGTTTGAGTGGAAGAACACTCTAAGGGCTACAACATCTGTTGGTGTCCTGAAACCTCGTATGACGTTTATGAATAGTTATTGATGCTCTCTGTAAAGTGTTCCAGTTATCGTGCAGATCTGCTTTTAAATGGTAAATTCAGAGCATATCTATTATTTTTATTAATCAACACTCAAATGTTGCTGTGTCGACATTTGCACATTTTCATTGACTAAAAGGAGCACTTTCTAATAAATGGCTCTTCACAAAATCACTACAGAAAAGCGGCAATTGCAGGGTGGGATTTTTTTTTATCTTTTAAGATGTGATTTCTGGGTGAATTCAATGCTTACACTGGGAATGTTGCACAGCTCATTTCAAAAGCCGACATGATAGCTTTTCAAGCTATTAGAGAGGTCATTTTTACAGACTGTTCAAGGTAAAGTTCATAATTAAACAGACAACTAATATTCATGTGCAAACAGAATTAGGACACATCATTAAGTGTAATAATCTGCTTCCTTTCTCTGTTTTCAAGGCTCGGCCAGTTACAAGAAGCTGTGGATGCTTTCAGCGAAGCTATAAGACTTGATCCCTTCTTGCAGGATTCTCATGTGGGCAGAGGCAAAGTTTTCATGGATTATGGGCACAATCACGCCAGGAAAAAAGCCCAGAGGGACTTCCTCTCAGCCCTGCATCTCAATCCACTCTGCTTGAGTGCCCGCATTAGCCTGGCATACAACTTGCAGGTAGTGTAAAAATAATTGCCTTGCTTCTTTTTATTTCTCTCAGGTTGATCTTTCGTAGCTTAACTGGCTTAGAGAAGTACCCAAATGTTACATTAATGCATCTAGTTTTATTCATGCCTTTCCCAAACTTCCTTAGGCGAAATTAAAAAGTAAAATAAAATAAAAACCATAAAATGAACGTGGATAGCATAGCTCTGATAATTTGGACTGAATTTTGACTGCAGAGTTTTTATATCCTGGCAAATCTGAGCACACTTTTGATTTCTTCTGAATCTTTAAAGGAGACACATACAAGCTGTTTTTCCCATCTGGAGAAACATCTAAGAAGCAGGAGATTTAAGCAGTCTCCTTTTAACCTCATTGATGTCTATGTGACACAACTGAGAGATTTTATGTGTGATTCATGTTTACCAAAGGCAACATAAAACATTTGCATGGTACTGCTAATGCATTATAAATTGTGAATGTTGCAGTTGAAATTAGTTGTGTGCAAAGATCAGGCATTAATATTTGTATCTTCTCAGATGCAGCAATATCCTCTACTCAACGATTATTATGCTGGATAACATGGGCAGGTCATGTTATCCCATGTTTCTGAAACTGAAATCTTGTTCTGTCCTGTCTGTTGCCTATTGTGATTTTATGTCATTCATAAATCATTTTATTATAAAATGTTGGCTCGTAATACACATAATAATCTCAGCGGGCAACCAGTGGGTCAAAAATATGCCTATTATGAGAAGAAAACTGAATCACAAGAAAGTAATCATAACTAACAAGAAATTTATTGACAACATCATTTGTTACTTTAAAATGTAGCAGTTACAGAACTATTAAAATATTTTGCACAATCATTCATGTTGGTCTACTTAAAAGCTTGAAATCTAAATAACAAACAATTCTATATTATAAACATCTTCTTAAGCATCTATGCTTAATAAATCCTAACATCTGTAACCTTGGAAATCTTAATATCTGCAAGTCTCCCAAGGCATGGCTTCTCCTCTATTCAATTTCACACAAAAGAAGACTTTTGTTTGACTCATGTTTGGTATCTTTAATCTGTTACACCATCTCTGACTTTGTTGTTTAATTCTCGTTTTAAAAGCAAACCTTTCTTTAATAAATGCAGTGGCTGATGCCCAGACACAACCACAGAACAGTAGGTTCTCAGTAGGAAATAAACAAGGATAAATCTGATTCCTTTTGGTATTCATCCTGGCCCTCATTATTCGTGTCTCTTCCCCCCGAGAGTGAGCGGTATCTTGCAGACAGCCTGTTGCCTCTTGAGTCTATCGATTTCCCCTAAGCCATGTCAATATCTTGTCCTCTGTGGCAGGTTTTGGGATTCTTCCAGAGAGCCTGGAATCAGTTCACTGTGGCTGTAGAGATGAACCCTAAAAACTGGGCTGCGTATGAAGGCAGAGCTGTCACCAGTCTACAGATGGACAACATGTTTGCAGCCCTGCAGGATATAAACTGTGCTATAAAGGTTGTTTTGGAGAATTGTTTCTTCCTGTATGTGTTTTTTGTTTTAGCTCTTTTATAGTGTCTATGTATTTCACACACACACACACATATATATATATATATATATATATATATATATACACCGACCAGGCATAACATTATGATCACCTTCCTAATATTCTGTTGGTCCCCCTTTTGCTGCCAAAACAGCCCTGACCCGTTGAGGCATGGACTCCACTAGACCCCTGAAGGTGTGCTGTGGTATCTAGCACCAAGATGTTAGCAGCAGATCCTTTAAGTCCTGTAAGTTGTGAGGTGGGTCTCCATGGATCGGACTTGCTTGTTCAGCACATCCCACAGATGCTCGATTGGATTGAGATCTGGGAAATTTGGAGGCCAAGTCAACACCTCAAACTCGTTGTTGTGCTCCTCAAACCATTCCTGAGCCATTTTTGCTTTGTGGCAGGGCGCGTTATCCTGTTGAAAGAGGCCACAGCCACCAGGGAATACCGTTTCCATGAAAGGGTGTACATGTTCTGCAACAATGCTTAGGTAGGTGGTACGTGTCAAAGTAACATCCACATGGATGACAGGACCCAAGGTTTCCCAGCAGAACATTGCCCAAAGTATCACACTACCTCTGGCGGCTTGCCTTCCCATAGTGCATCCTGGTGCCATGTGTTCCCCAGATAAGCGACACACAGACCTGACTGGTCTGCGGCTATGCAGCCCCATACGCAACAAACTGCGATGCACTGTGTGTTCTGACACCTTTCTATTAGAACTAGCATTAAATTCTTGAGCAATTTGAGCTACAGTAGCTTGTCTGTTTGATCAGACCACATGGGCCAGCCTTCGCTCCCCACGTGCATCAATGAGCCTTGGCCGCCCATGACCCTGTTGCCGGTTCACCACTGTTCCTTCCTTGGACAACTTTTGATAGATACTGACCACTGCAGATCGGGAACACCCCACAAGAGCTGCAGTTTTGGAGATGCTCTGACCCAGTCGTCTAGCCATCACAATTTGGCCCTTGTCAAACTCGCTCAAATCCTTACGCTTGCCCATTTTTCCTGCTTCTGACACATCAACTTTGAGGACTAAATGTTCACTTGCTGCCTAATATATCCCACCCACTAACAGGTGCTGTGGTGAAGAGATAATCAGTGTTATTCACTTTACCTGTCAGTGGTCATAATGTTATGCCTAATCGGTGTATATATATATATATATATATATATATACACTCACCTAAAGGATTATTAGGAACACCATACTAATACTGTGTTTGACCCCCTTTCGCCTTCAGAACTGCCTTAATTCTACGTGGCATTGATTCAACAAGGTGCTGAAAGCATTCTTTAGAAATGTTGGCCCATATTGGCCCAAAGATGCTCTATTGGGTTGAGATCTGGTGACTGTGGGGGCCATTTTAGTACAGTGAACTCATTGTCATGTTCAAGAAACCAATTTGAAATGATTCGAGCTTTGTGACATGGTGCATTATCCTGCTGGAAGTAGCCATCAGAGGATGGGTACATGGTGGTCATAAAGGGATGAACATGGTCAGAAACAATGCTCAGGTAGGCCGTGGCATTTAAACGATGCCCAATTGGCACTAAGGGGCCTAAAGTGTGCCAAGAAAACATCCCCCACACCATTACACCACCACCACCAGCCTGCACAGTGGTAACAAGGCATGATGGATCCATGTTCTCATTCTGTTTACGCCAAATTCTGACTCTACCATCTGAATGTCTCAACAGAAATCGAGACTCATCAGACCAGGCAACATTTTTCCAGTCTTCAACTGTCCAATTTTGGTGAGCTCGTGCAAATTGTAGCCTCTTTTTCCTATTTGTAGTGGAGATGAGTGGTACCCGGTGGGGTCTTCTGCTGTTGTAGCCCATCCGCCTCAAGGTTGTGCGTGTTGTGGCTTCACAAATGCTTTGCTGCATACCTCGGTTGTAACGAGTGGTTATTTCAGTCAAAGTTGCTCTTCTATCAGCTTGAATCAGTCGGCCCATTCTCCTCTGACCTCTAGCATCAACAAGGCATTTTCACCCACAGGACTGCCGCGTACTGGATGTTTTTCCCTTTTCACACCATTCTTTGTAAACTCTAGAAATGGTTGTGCGTGAAAATCCCAGTAACTGAGCAGATTGTGAAATACTCAGACCGGCCCGTCTGGCACCAACAACCATGCCACGCTCAAAATTGCTTAAATCACCTTTCTTTCCCATTCTGACATTCAGTTTGGAGTTCAGGAGATTGTCTTGACCAGGACCACACCCCTAAATGCATTGAAGCAACTGCCATGTGATTGGTTGATTAGATAATTGCATTAATGAGAAATTGAACAGGTGTTCCTAATAATCCTTTAGGTGAGTGTGTATATATATATATATGCACGGTATACATGTATATACTATATGCTTATTTATTTATTTTTTACAAAAATGTCTTCGCCATTCTTTTTCAATGACAGTAAATTTTTCATTTTTGAGTGAATTATTTCTTTAATTCCTCTTTTGTTTGAACTTTTTAGTGTAACCCTCTCGCAGAACATCTCTTCACAAACCGAGGTATGATCCAACAGTTCATGGGGGATAAATCTAGTGCAATGAAGGACTACCAGACCGCTATCAGCCTCAACCCGGGATATGCCCTCGCTTACTTCAACGCTGCCAACCTCTTCTTTTACAACGGACAGTTTGAGCAGGTAAAACCGGAGGCAGTTCACTACTGACATACTATTCTCATGAGACTCTCTAGGTGAGAGCCACTGAGATATTTAGTGTGACAGTTTTTTTTCTTGGACACAGGCATGTGAGTTCTACAGCAGAGCTTTTGAGCTAGACCCCTCAGATGAGTCTGCCATCCTGAACCGAGCCATCACTCACGCTCTGCTGCGGAAGGTCCCGGAATCCCTGCAGGATTTCAATGAGGCTCTCTGCCTCAACCCGCTGTCTGCACATGCCTACTTTAACAGAGCCAACCTGTACTGCTCTCTCAGACAGTTCCAATCAGCCGAGAGGGACCTTACGCAAGGTGAGCTGTAGGAGGTTGAGTTCACTGCCACTTTTTATTAAAGGGGCCATATTCTACAATCGTACATCATTATGTCCCCTGAAGTCCACTTAATGCCCTGATATACTTCAAGCGAAATTGAAGTACGGACTGGTGTGATATAGCTTCAAACAAAATCAGGGCAAAACGAAGTTTGTTTAGTTAGAAACTGCTTGCCAAAGTGAACTTTCAGGAAAGTAAGTTTCACTTCGGCTGGTAAACACCTTCAAACCAAAGGTTCATGGCGATTACGTAATGGGTACCTTCGCCTTCTTTGACATGGAAATCTTCTCTGGTTCATTTCCTCTGTTAAGTCCATCAAGGTCAGATGCAAGTAAAAACATGAACACACCGGAGGGCAGCTTTATAGTACAAATTAAAGTCATTCAAATTTAAAGCGACACTGACACTTCTTTAATTTTTAATACTGTAAAGCTGCTTGCTTTAAAGCAATCTATTATATAAATAAATGTGACTTGAATGAAGTGCTGAATTTGAATTGCAGAGCTTGTGCATACATATCTATGTGGTTATGATCAGATTCTTTCTTAATAGCTGTCATTTTTGTTGTTGTTTTTTTTTGTTACTGAGAGGAAAGCGTGCAGCACATATTTACATATTCATCTAAATGCCGCTCTTAGCAGCGTGGGCGGTGTCAAGATGTTTTCTAAGAGTATGCTGCTACTCAGGTATTCTAAACCTCTTTTTACCCCTAAGCGAAGAATGAAAAAGAACTTTGCTTATTGAATTTTTTTTACTCACAGGTATATCAGGGCCTTTATAATGTCAGTCAAAGAATTCTTGCACCAAAAACTAGTTTCACATTATCATTTTCCATGCATTTCTGTTCAATAGTATGAAACAGACTATGTTTGTTAATTATTATTCATTGCAGAGACAAAAACTAATCCAACTTATACAATTGATTTAGGCTTATTTGTATTTCAAGCTGACTTGGAAATGGTAACCTTATACCAACTAATTTGCTAGTACGCAGATATCACTAATTCTCTGTGCTGGGTGTTTCTCATCACCCCTATTAATATTGAAGGTCACATTAATGTTGTAGCATGTCTTGAGGGAGCAGGTCTAAAAGCTGAACTACAGCATATATTGTGTTTCTTGATTTCATGGTTGTATATACAGTAATGGCCAAAAGTGATGTCTGGAGGGGATATTTGCACATTATTTGCTTTTAATGACACTTCAGGTTCTATTAAACAATCAAAATATAAGGAGTATATTATTGGGAAGAAGAATACACTACACTTGGTTAAGGTATTAAAATTACAAAATTATTTGACAAGAAAGGCCAAAAAAGTCACAGAAAAACAAAAAGCTCACTGGAAATAAAGTATACATCGACTTTAACGTAATCAGTTATTAATATAACCAAAGTTGAGCTTCATTGGAAGACCTGCATGACTTATCACAATTCAGGTTTATAATTTCCCAAAGGTTTTCATTGGCTTCAAGGTCAGGAGACTGAGGAGGCCACTTGAAGACTTCAAAATGCTGAGCATGAACACTTTCATTGCATGCAACTTTGTTGCATGTGCGGCATGTTTGCGATTGTTATCATGTCTTAAAATAGATCCTCCATACTTGGCTAGATTGTGTTCGGCAGGATTCCCAAGTATTGGTCCATTTTCAAAGTGCCAGCAACTTTGTAGATCCCAACACCTGCTGCAGACATGCGTCCCCAACACTATTATTTCCCCTGCTGTGCTTAATGGCATCAGGCATGCATTTGGTTTTAAAACACTTCAGTCATCTCCTACGAACATACCTGATACCATTCAGTTCTAGGTTGTTAAATTTTGGCTTTTTGGACTGCAGAACACGGCTCCAATCTTCCACACTCCAGTCCTTATTTTCTTTGGCAAATGCAAGGTGTTTTTTTGCAGTGGATAATTCTGATAAATGGTTTCTTTACTGGCACACAACCTCTCAATCCAGCCTCTTATAGCGGTTGGTTTACAGTTCAAGGTGATATCTCGTCCAGGTCTTTAGAAGCTGTTTTGAGGTGTTCACACATTCAGATGATTTTCATCCTTCTGTAAAAATGCTCATTAGTCTTCCTTTACATTCTGCATGCTAGTGGTCTGACATTGTGATATCCAAAATATCCAAAACCTATTGGCCAGATTTAGCCATTTTAACAATATCCTCTTTAGTTGCATAGGACAGCTCCCTCCATCTGGTCATTTTCACTGAAACCCACAAAATAACATCTAATAATATAACTAATACTTCCCACATAGTGATTTTTTTAATTATAGGATGGGAATGAGTGCAAGATTGGTATGACCACTTGGCCAAAAATGGCGTCCTCACAATTCGGCATGTTTCATTGCATCATGACAAAAGATACAATTGAAACGTGGAGTGTGTACATTAGTTTTACACTCCAGACACAACTTCATAACATGCATACAAAATAAATAATATATACTGTATTTAAAAAAAGGTTTTCTAAGTTGGACATCACTTTTAGCCACTACTGTGTATATATTGGGTAAAGCCAGCCAATCAGACTACAGCTGACGATGTCAGGCAGTATGTGTACGTGTGTGTGCGTATTGTTATGATTTCCCCTTTGTAAGTCTATGGGTTGAGGGAAAATGTAACAAAAAGAAGAGAAAGACCATGGGGAACTTCTCATCTCCAGCCCCCAGCTCTAAAAAAAAAACACTGCCAACCAAAGGTCAAACTGAAGAATAATTTATTGAAACAGCACAAAAGCTTCAGGAGGGAGAAGGGACAAAATAATTAACAAAAAGGTTCTAACTACCGTAAATTTCAATCTTTTAAATCACCTATAGCAAAAAAAGAAAATTAAAAGAAAAACAGGAGAAAAAGATGAATTACAAAGAAAATGGAGCCAACCTCCCTAAAGGCTTCCAAATAACTCAAATAACAGGTAATATTTAACAAACTGAACTGTCAGCAAAAAGGTATACCGGAGCACATTCTTGGCAGAAACAATCCAATACTTTTAGTTTAACAAACACTAACCAGCAAATGGTGTGCAGGTGTATACAATCAGCACCTGTCAGAGTAGCAGCACAGAGGGAAAGCAGAAAGGAAAATACATTTGCCCACAGATCACCAAATAAAAACATGTCACAGGACGTAACAGTATACACACTACCATTCAAAAGTTTAGGGAACATCTCTTATGCTCTTCAAGACTGCATTTATTTGATCAAAAAATACAGTAAAATGTTAATATTGTCAAATTTTATTACAATGTAAAATAAC
Organism: Coreius guichenoti; assembly: GCA_039654105.1. Taxonomy (NCBI): domain Eukaryota; kingdom Metazoa; phylum Chordata; class Actinopteri; order Cypriniformes; family Gobionidae; genus Coreius; species Coreius guichenoti. The sequence continues at coordinate 12,116,869 of CM077177.1, read as the reverse complement.
TTTTTTCTATCTTAATATTTTAAAATGTAATTTATTCCTGTGATGTCAAAGCTGAATTTTCAGCATCATTACTCCAGTCTTCAGTGTCACATGATCCTTCAGAAATCATTCTGATATCATTTTAATATGGTGATTTGCTGCAGAAACATTAACAACAATATTAGTAAAAAATGCATTATTTGAAATATTTTTGTAACAATGTAAAAGTCTTATTTTATTCTTATCATTTTTATTATCTTTATCATTCAGTGTTTATTATTTTTATTATCTACTATTTGTCAGTATTTTCTCTACAATCATTCGCAGGGTTATATTTTTTATCATTATTTGAATTAATATCATTCCTCATCATCAGTCATTGTGTTATAATTTCAGTTACAACCATCCATAAACGGCACACAAAAACAAAGCAAGTCAGACCAGGCAGTTCTTGGCCTAAACAAGCTGTAGTGTAGAACAGACTTTATACTGAAAGTCCAAAGATTGACTACATGACACTATATTTGTGCAATCATTACTCACTCTGAGAGAGAGTGTGTCTGCGTGTGTGTGTGTGTGTGTGTGTGTGTGTGTGTGAGGCAGATGGATGCTTTCAGTGCACACCTTCACACACGAGAGGACCAGAGCAGAATGGGTTTGACAACATGGCTGCCTGAGGCAAAGAAAGAACAAAACAATGAAAACAAATGCAGCAACCATGTCCCTTTACTATATAACAAAAGACAGGTGGTTACTATGGTTACAGTGTAAACCAATTATAGATTTCTTCTAGGCAGGCTGCATATTTATGATGTCAAACACAAGTATGTGCAAACATTTCTGATATGAAAATCCAAAGAGAGTTTCCAAAATGAAAAACCAAAGAAAGAGTTTCTTAGAGTCCATTCGTAATTCCCTCTGCCTGCGGCTGAAACAGGTGGGATATTAGGAAACAGATGGCCCTTGGTATCTAATGAGCATGTTCTCCGTGAATGGAGTAATCACTTGCTTTTTCAGCGTGCCGATTCAAACAATAAAATATCGTTAGCTGTAACTAGACACATTGAACACTTATCACGTAAGCCCTAAAAATGATCTTTTATACATTATCTCACTCAAGTCAAGGCCTTTGAAGCAAAAGAACATCTGTAAAGGTACCAGCCGAGTGATGGTAATTTATGCAAATGAAGATGGCAAATTGCTCGCAAATTGTCCCTCTTGTGTGAACTAAAAAGTAGATGTCCTCTTATTCACTCTCTTTTGCTCTCACAGCCTGATGTTTTAGTCTGGAATAAGCACTATGTTGTGCGGCAGCCTAATATTAATGTCAGTCTCTGTGAAGAATAAATAAAGCTGAGAGGCTGTGAACAAAGCTGCTGGGGTTAAAACAACACAAATAATGGTACACCTCAGTGTAAAGAGAGACAGATTGATAAATGCTGGGGAAGGATTTTGCTCTAACACATCTCTGTGTGTGTGTGTGTGTGTGTGTGTGTGTGTGTGTGTGTGTGTGTGTGTGTGTGTTTCTTGAAGCTCTAATGCTGCAGCCTGGAGATGCTCTTCTCTATAAACTTAGGGCTGATGTCCGGGGTCATCTGGGGTGGACGGAGCAGGCGCTGGAGGACTACAGGACCGCAGTGGAGCTTCAGGACTCGCTGTCGTAAATTCTTAGTTTATTAAAATGAGCTTTTTGTCTTAACTTAATTTCATTGTATGCAATCAGTTTCAATTTGTAGAATGAGAGACTACATGAAAAAATATTGGCCATAACTGAATGTGTGGAAATCCATCATCCAGCCATGTATTATAATACTCTACTAAACTAAAACATAATTATTTTTTTTACATAATTATTACTCCAGAGAAATATCAATAGTAAATGTTTAGTAAAAAGCCAAAATAATGAATTTGTAGCTAAATTCAAGTACAATAAGACAACATCATCTTTTTTTGAATGGGCTTAATTTCATTGCATTAAAAATATTATTAAGGTTTCATTCATATTTAACATTTATTTTTGAGTGAATAAGGCATTTACATTTATTGCTGCAGCTAATAAAACTTTAACCTCAGTTTAATGCAGTGATGGACAGTAACGAAGTATTTTTACTTCGTTACTGTACTTTTCAAGTATCTGTTCTTTATATGAGTATTTTTACTTTGGGAAACATTTACTTTTACTTCTACATTCTAAAGCATAATATTGTGCTTTTTGTGCTCCACATCATTCCTTGTTATTTTGAACTGAAGAAATCGTTTCACGATTTGTGAATTGTGAACAAGATGATTCTTTGAATTAACCTGTTTAATCGGTTCCCAAATCGCACTGAACGATTCATTCGTAAATTGGACTGATCTGTTTTCGAGTCTACAACTCACCGATTCAAATGATCCAGTGAGAACGAATCTCCAGTTAAAAATTCTTTAAATTCACAAGTAATGGTACAACCAAGAACGGGAGATCTTCGGAGCTTGAGTGATGGCGCGAAAAGCAAGTTACTAATGCTGAATTTTAGGATTTATTATTGAAAATGAAAATTTAGAGCTGTTTAAGCCCATTGTATGAAATGCTTGAATGTGGACATTTCCACATTTGTGTAGGCTATTACCTTCTGAACAGGGTAGGTTTTAGGTAAAAACTAAACAAAACATTAAAATAAGGCACATTAATGCCAATGCATCTTCCCTGCTGCCGTAGCAGTTTCAAATGATATAAAACTAGTAGCCTATGTTTGCATAGCGTTCTTCTTAAAATGTTAACACATGTTTTTATTTTCAGTTGTTTGCATACTTGAATTAAGTGTATGACAAGTTATAAAATTCTTTTTTTTCTTACTTGCAGATCAATATTAAGTGTCTGCATAATCTATCTTATTGACTAGCGCTGGCTACTAAATTCATAATAATTCATAATGATGTCATTCTGAGCTGTAACCTGTAAGCTGTAAAATAAATTGACTCAACTGCTGTAAAGGTGTCATTTATATTTTAAAAGGTTTGAAACTTTGAAATGGTCAGAAATTTGTTTGACGTACCATTGAAGTGTAGATGAAATATTTCAACATTAACAACATTAACTATTATGTTGATGTTACATTTCAGTTGGATTTTCAATGTTTCAACAAAGGTGATTTAGAATCAATGTCACACTGTAACATTGATCAAACTTTGATCATTGATCACATTGATCATATTTTTGTTCATTTCAATATTGATTCAACAGCAGTGATGTAGAATCAACATCATAGTGTAATGTTGATTCAGTGACATTACCATTGATTATTTTTGTTAATTTCAATATTGATTCAACAGCACTGATGTGGAATCAGTCATAGTGTAACGTAGATTCAATGGCATTACCAAATTTATTTTTATGTTGAAATCTTACCATTCTTTCAACATTAATTGCGGGTGCAAAAGTGATATTGAACCAACATCACATTTGTAATGTTCATTCAATGCAATTAGCGTTGACACATCAACATTGACTTTCAAACACTGGGCTGTGTACTTCGTCCACCACTGGTTTTATGCAGAAACTTGTCAGAATTAATAGATGCACTTCCATTCATAAGTTTGTGGTCTGTAAGATTTTTATAATGTTTCTGAAAGAAGTCTCACCAAGGTTGCATTTATTTGATCAAAAATACAGTAAAAATGTTAATACTGTGAAATAGTTACTTTTTTCCCCTGCAGCCATTACTCCAGTTTTCAGTGTTGCATGATCCTTCAGAAAGCATTGCTTTGAAAGCATAAGCTTTGGTGCTTATTTATTAATTAAAAGTAATCTCTTTATGAAATAAATATTTTTCTCCAATACACGTTGGCCACAATTAATAGGACCCTTTTATTCAATACTTTTTTCAATCTCCTTTTTCCAAGATAACAGCTCTGAGTCTTCTTCTATAACGCCTGATGAGTTTGGAGAACACCTGACAAGAGATCAGAGACCATTCCTCCATACAGAATCTCTCCAGATCCTTCAGATTCCCAGATCCATGTTGGTGCTTCTTTTCTTCAGTTCACTCCACTCATTTTCTATAGGGTTCAGGTCAGGGACTGGGATGGTCATGCCAGAAGCTTCATTTTGTGTTCAGTGACACATTTGTGTGTTGATTTTGATGTTTGTTTTGGATCGTTGTCCTGATGGAAGATCCAACCACGGCCCATTATAAGATTTCTAGCAGAGGCCGTCAGGTTTTGATTTTTTATCTGTTGGTATTTGCTAGAATCCATGATACCATGTATCTGAACAAGATGTCCAGGACCTCCAGCAAAAAAATAGGCCCATAACATTAAAGATCCAGCGGTATTTTTAACCGTGGCCATGGGGTACTTTTTAATCCCTGTTTGCACCAAACCCATCTGGTGGATTTGCTGCCAAAAAGCTATTTCTTTAGTTTCATCTGACCACAGAATCAGGTCCCTTTTGAATTTCCCATATTTTCTGGCAACTGAATATGCTGGAGTTTGTTTTTGGATGAGTGAGGAGGATTTTTCTTGAATCCCTCCCAAACAACATGAGGTGATGTAGGGGTTGTTTGATACATTTTTTTTTAGGCTTTCTGACCCCAAGACTCAACTAATCTCTGCGATTCTCCATCTGTGATCCTTGGAGAGTCTTTGTCCACTCAAACTCTCCTCCTCGCCGTGCATTAGGATGATATAGACACACGTCCTCTTCCAGGCAGATTCGTAACATCTTTAGTTGACTGGAACTTCTTAATTATTGCCCTGATGGTGGAAATGGGGATTTTCAATGCTTTAGCTATTTTCTTACAGCCACTTTGTATTTTGTGAAGCTCAACAATGTTTTGCTGCACATCAGAACTATATTCTTTGGCTTTACTCATTGTGATGAATGATTAAGGGAATTTGGCCTTTGTGTTTCCTCATATTTATACCTGTACCTCCTGTAAAGTCATGGCTGGGCAATTAAATGTTCCCTAGTCACCTTGGTGTGCTAAAAATGTAAATATGAATGGGAATATACTTTAGAGATATTTTCATTTCTAGGGGTGCCAATAATTGTAGCCAACGTGTTTTGGAGAAAAACATTTATTCCCCTTCCAATTTCAATTGTTTTACTTCAATGAAACCTTAGACTTTTGCAAGGGTGCCAATAATTCTGACCAGGACCGTATGTAAGCTTAGGTTTTAGACTGAATAAGAGCTGTTTTTAATTTTTTTTTTTTTGTCAACCAAGGACTAAAGTACCTGCAGATTCTCGTTCATCTCAGGAGCAGATGGTCAGCTGTTTCATGCAGCTCAGAAGTACACAACCTTCATAGACTGCATGCAGTCCCGGTCACTTGTGAAACATCTACTATAATAATGAGTTTGAGTCTGTACATTCAGAAGTTTGACTAAATTAATAGCAGAAGTTTAATACTTAGGGCTTAGAACAAACTCTATCTAGAATTCGACATATTTATTAAGTGACAGACAATGTGAAACACTAAACAGTCAGTTGATTTAATTCACTGACTATAGTTGAATCAAAGTTCTAACTAATTAACGTCCGAACAGCTGTATCTACCTGATGTCTGAAATCCTATTTGAACCATTCAGGTCACCTTATATGACACTCGGCAGAAACACTGATCTTAACTAGATGGGAAGAAGGAAACACCTGCTGAATGATCTGGCTCGTCTCCAGTTCAGAGAGAGAGAGAGAGAGAGAGAGAGAGAGAGAGAGAGAGATGGAGAGAGGCTCAGAGAGAAGAGTGTGAAGACAGCCATCTGCTCCTCACATGTTGTGCTCTGACTGGTCTCATTACATTTCAAGGACAACACAAATCTCCATCTGTGAGGAAAAAAATGAGGTATCACTCAAATTCTGACAGAATTGTTTCAGATTTTTGCTATTCTCATGCCCTATTTTCAAGGTGTGAGCATTTTGAAATGGAGTGTCTTGGGGGGTGAAGAGGGTGAAATTGTTTCAGCGTGAAATAGTTATTTAGGTCTGACATGTCTTGCCAGGTGTCTTGCTTTACAAATAGAATCTAGTCGACCATTAATTTTGCTTTCAAGCGACATCTATGTTTTCTTACAGATCAGACGGATGACAAATTTGTTTTTTCATTTGTAGAGACCAGACCATTTGTTTGATGAAGAGATACTGTGTTATTCACTTCACCTGTCAGTGGTCATTATGTTATGCCTGATCGGTGTATATAGTACTGCAAATCCTTAGAAGTGAAATGACATGTAATATGTAGATTTTTATTTCTGAAACCTTTATCTGCATCACATGAATTATAGAGTGAATAGAGAAAGTTTAGCCGTTTTAACCAAAGTTATATTTGGAATGTTTAATAAAAGTTTCATATACACACATTCAGAGTTGCTTCTGAATGTAATATGGATCTGAATCCTGTTTTCCCCCCCTATAGTCCCCTAGATAAGCATTCCATTTCACTGCAGCTGGATTATTTTCTTGAGATTTGGATCCATCACTAGGTGGTGCCAGAAATAAATCACAGATAAGCTTCCTCTTCACACTCACAGTTGCTTTGTTGTTATTTTAAGGCATTGTGCAGTATAAGAAGAGTATGTAAAGACTATGGCAGCAATCACAAAAGATGCCCATATCAGGGTTCACTTGAATAACTCCAGTGCAAAATACTGAGCCTTTATTTGTTCAGTGGACCTTTTGCTTTGTCACAGGATGAACATGTTTTATTCAATTTTGTAAGGAAAATGCATGAAGACGAGCTATGAATTTTAAACAACTGTGGGAACTAAGCCACCTGTTTTCTTGACACTGTAAACAGAGCATTTACTGCACTGAAAAAAAAAAAAATTAACTCTGAAATTGCTAGTATATTTCACTAATAATTACAAAGCATTGGCAAGTAACACAATTAAGCATGAAATGTTCTTGTAAGACATACTCCAGTAAATGGTTTTTTTTTTTTACAGTGTGTGTGTGTGACTGCATGGGCATAGGTTGGGTTTCTAATAAATATTATACTAAACATAAATAGGGTGCTCTGAACAGTTTCGTAACAGTGTTGAGAACATGACAGGTCAGGAACTCTCCTTATTCTCAGTTTCATTTTTATGTTAATAATAAAAGAACAAAAGTTCGTCCCAAATATACTAATAAACATTCAAGCTATCAGAGTGCTGTTTTGTCAACTTAGGCAACAGGAAAGACCACAGATTGTTAAAAATGTTTTATTTGATTGCCCTATTGAAAGTGGCTGTTTTCTTAATCATTTTGTATTTATGGACATTGAAAAGAAGGTCTAGATCAGTCGTCAAAAAACTATTTTTGTTTTTCAGACACGCTCAAGCACATTAGGACCCGATGGCGTCATGTTTCACGTGTGACGTCTGTGAATGTGATGCATGTGGATGTGGAGTAACTGTCCATGGTGCTGAAACCGCCGCAGCGTCGGGATGCGCGTTCCGGAGTCGCGAAGCATCAATGCGCGCATCTTTTGAGCTCGTATTTCTATACTTTATACCCAGAGCAGACTCAAAACAGTGTCGGAATGCTGCCTAACGACACCTTCAAGAACCTGGAGGATGGTTTATATCTGTTAAACTCCTCCAGCAACGAGACGCATAACGGGGATTCTCACGGCAGCAGCGCGATCTTCATCTCCTTCATCTATTCCGTGGTGTGTCTGGTGGGACTCTGTGGGAACTCGATGGTGATCTATGTGATCTTCAGGTATGCAAAGATGAAAACTGCGACGAACATCTACATCTTGAACTTGGCTATCGCGGATGAGTTACTCATGTTGAGTGTGCCCTTTTTAGTCACCTCTTCTTTACTTCATCACTGGCCCTTTGGTTCGCTTCTGTGTCGTTTGGTTTTAAGTGTTGATGCCATTAACATGTTCACCAGCATCTACTGTCTCACCGTGTTGAGTATTGATCGCTACATCTCCGTGGTGCATCCCATCAAAGCCGCCCGGTACAGGAGACCCACCATCGCCAAAATGGTCAACTTAGGGGTCTGGATGTTCTCCATCCTGGTCATCCTACCCATCATCATCTTCTCCACCACTGCACCCAACTCTGACGGATCGGTGGCTTGCAACATGCAGATGCCTGAGCCCGAGCGTCAGTGGATGGCTGTGTTTGTGATATACGCCTTTCTGATGGGCTTTCTCTTCCCTGTCATTGCCATATGCATGTGCTACATCCTCATCATAGTGAAGATGCGGGTGGTCGCGTTGAAAGCGGGCTGGCAGCAGCGCAAAAAGTCCGAGAGGAAGATCACACTGATGGTGATGATGGTGGTGACAGTGTTTGTGATCTGCTGGATGCCTTTTCACATCGTGCAGCTGGTGAGCGTGTTCGTCCAGCAGCACAATGCCACTCTCAGTCAGCTGGCTGTGATTTTGGGATATGCCAACAGCTGTGCCAACCCGATCCTTTACGGGTTCCTGTCGGACAACTTCAGACGCTCCTTCCAGAGGATTTTATGCCTCAGATGGTGGGATAACGCCACGGAGGAGCCCATAGATTACTATGCCACGGCTCTGAAGAGTCGAGGATACAGTGTGGATGATTTTCAGCCGGACAATCTGGAATCGGACAGCACTTACAGGAATGGCACCTGCACATCCAGAACTACAACTATGTAGGGACTCTGTATTGCAGCATAAAACTTGTTATCTGTTGTCATTGCGGTAGGTGTTTTTTTGTTGGGATGTATTGGTAAGACTTTATGATATCTTTAATTATTGACATTATTAGATCATATAATGCTTAATTAGAAGTTAATGTGCATTCAACTAGTCAATGTTTGCCTATGTATGAATGCGCATGAAAATTCTCTTAAACATTATATGTTGACTTGTTAATGAAAGCAATTAGAAAGTGTGTCGATATGGAAAGAACGTGTGGCGTTCAGATTAAAAGAAAAAAGAAATATCCACAGCCAAATATTTAAATGTTATTGGAATAAAACGGGAGAAAGACTTGCACTCTCAGTGTATTATGTGATAAAGCCTGTTTTGTGTTTTCCGAAGGATACAGGAACAAAACAATGCTACAGTTTTCGGTTTTTATGTTTTGGTTCTGTGCAATGAAATGAACCCTTCGCCTTGTCATGACACTCAGCCAAATTAAGTATGCAAATATATGAAAGAAAGAAGACCAATCAAAATGCAGTATGCAAATATGTTCTGTCAGTGTTGATCAGTGAACGTTTTTCAACATTTAATGTTAGTGTTAATTTTTTGTTGTTGTTAAATAAGTGTTAAGTTTACCAAAAAAAGGAGTCTGCACTTTTTATATGCCACAGGTAGATTGTAGAATTTCAGTATTTTAAGTGAAAGCATTGCGAGAAGGCTCTGAAGGTTCACTAAACCTAAACGTTATGTGTTTGACTGTAAGCCTGATCCTGACAGTGAAGGTGAGATATCGAACCTGATCTGAAGCCTGTGAGAAACGTTTCCATTGACTGCTGTACTTCTATGTTTGTGCCGCTGAAGGGAATATGTCTAATACAAGGCTGGTCTATGGCTAATCCTTAGTGTAATTCATTTCACCCACAATGTGTAGGCTATGTTTATTCATTTATGCTTTTGAATTGTGAAATATTAACAACTCGCTGTCTATGACATGGTCATATTTTACACAAAAAGGTGATATACTTAGACCTGTTTCAACTTTTCAAAAATCTGAATATAGCCTATTTTTGTTAAAGATGCACTCAATATTTTTTCTCATTAAAAAAATGTAAAAACATATTTTAAATGATTAAAAAATATTTTTGCGTGATGCTGCAACGATAGCTTTCAGTAAATGTTCAAGAGGACTGCCATATTGGCCACAAACAAAAAAAACTTTAAAGGGCCACTAAATTGCCTTGAAACGCGCAGCATTATTCAATGTGTTGTAATTTCCACTGAAACAGGAAGACAGGGCGGGACATACCAAACAGCTCCACCCCTTTTTTTAAATAGCCAATAGCGTTTAGTTTTTATCACAGCTCGGAGAGAACAGTTGAGCTCAGTTTCCTCCTAATCTCTAACCGTTTCTCTTCCTAATCTCCATATCGCTTTAAAATACAACATTCTGTGCAGAATTTGATACGTTTTGTGGTCTGCGCCTACTCGCGCAGATGATCCGCTCTGTGCTATCGTGTCTCTGGACCGGAGCAGACTGTGTGTGCGCTGCGGCGGTTCGCTTCATTCGACTTCATTTGCCCCAATGGAAAGCATATTTACCATTAACTAAAAAAATATGGACGTAGTGTCTGTGACGTCACCCGTAGGTTTCTGAAGAGCACGTCTGAAGCCTAAAGTCGGCCGTTGCCATCTTAGCACTGCGTCACTCCCAGATAACAGAAAATGGGCAAAGGTGGGACGTGGGTGGAGCTGAGGTGACGTGATGACTAACAGACAGCAGACAAGCAGCAGCAATCCACCTGTCACTCAAAGTGGCCACGCCCTTAATTATGCAGAACTTTAAGGCTTAAAGGGACAGTGTTCACCCAAAAAGGAAAATTCTGTCATTACTCACTCACCCTCATGTCATTCCAAACCCATAAGACCTTCGTTCTTTGGAACACAAATGAAGATATTTTTGATGAAATCCGAGAGCTCTCTGACCCCTCCATAGACAGCTATTTAATTAACACTTTCAATGTCCAGAAAGGTAGTAAAAATTGTTAAAATAGTCCATGCGACTCCAGTGGTTCAACCTTAATTTAATGAAGCGACGAGAATACTTTTTGTGCGCAAAAACAAACAAAAATAATGACTTTATTCAACAATTTCATTCTGGCCTGTGCCAGTCTCCTACGCTGTTTACACTGCAGCTCCCGCGCATGCGTCGTGGTGCTCACGTGAACAGCATCGGCTGCCGTAGATCTCGAGAGCGCTGCACTATTTACAACGTAAACTGCGTAGGAGACTGGCACAGGCTAGACCGAAATTGTTGAATAAAGTCGTTATTTTTGTTTGTTTTTGCGCACAAAAAGTATTCTCGTCGCTTCATAAAATTAAGGTTGAACCACTGGAGTCACATGGACTATTTTAATGATGTCTTTACTACCTTTCTGGACCTTGAAAGTGTTAATTAAATTGCTGTCTATGGAGGGGTCAGAGAGCTCTCGGATTTAATCAAAAGTGTGTTCCGAAGAGGAACGAAGGTCTTATGGGTTTGGAACGACATGAGGGTGAGTAATTAATGACAGAATTTACATTTTTGGGTGAACTATCCATTTAATATAATTTAAACGAATGAGTTATAAAAAAAAAATTCACCCCCCTCACAGTTGTCATGAAGGGCAAAATTAGCCGTATAGACCAAAACCACAGTTTGTACCAGGCTGTAAACATGTTTTTTTCTGCTGTAAAGTTGGGCATTTTAACACGGGGCTCAATGAGATTCTGCTCCCTTTTGGAGCCTGTCTCTAGCGGCCAGTCGATGAATTGCAGTTTAAGTCACTTCCGTATTGGTTTCAAGAGAAACTGGGGGAGGTTGCCGCTTGATATTTACACTGTCTGAATCGTTCCCTATCCCCTATATAGTGCACTATGTGCCATTCACCATGTAGAAAATCGTAAATGTGTGAACAAGTGACCGACTGTAGGTGCAGCTTCAGCGTCTATTTATAATGTAGGGGGCGGGATGCTTCAGATTCTGGAGAGGATTTGATTGGACAGAAAATCTGATGAGAAGCTAAAGTGCTGAGTGATGTCATCAAAATCATTGATCCATATTGGCGGAAGTAAAAAAAATAAAATAAAATATTGGCAGAAGTGAGAGACTGTAAGTTTTGAATGCTTATATCTTTTAAATGTGAATTTTGTCATTGTTTTGGAGCACACCAGCTTATAGGCTAACATATTTATACTAAAAGAAAAAAAAAATCAATTTTGATTTCAAGGGGGCTTTAAAGCTGCTGTAAGTGATTTCAGCGCTCCTAGTGGCACTAAACGGAATTGGAAAATAGTAACCTGACTGAACTGAACTCACACCAGAGCCATGCCAGTGTGAGTGTTTTTGCTGTTTACAGGCACAGAAACAAATGTGATCTCTCAGGACACATATTTCAGCGCTATCTGTCAGGTAATAGAGACATTTATGTGTGGTATTAAAAAAATGACAGCCGCTTACAGCAGCTTAAACATCTGTTTATTTATATAACTCTTCAGGTAAAAAGGCACATGTAAAACTTTCATGTTATGAAACATAACCAGAAATATTTAATTAGAAAACAAATCCAATGACAGTTTTATCACAATATCTTTGGCAACACTTTACAATAAGGTTCCATTTGTTAACATGACAAATACTTCTAAAGCATTTATTTATCTTGGTTAATGTTTAATTTCAACATTTACTAATACACTATTAAAATCAAAAGTTGTATTTGTTAATATTTTTCAATGGGCCTGAGCTAACGACAATGATTTTTTTTCATTTTATTAACTAACATTAACAAACATTAACAAATGCATTGCTCATCTTTAGTTAATGTTAGTTAATACATTAACTAATGTTAACCAATGGGGCCTTATTGTAAAGTGTTACCACATCTTCTACAGTTCTTACATCTCCACATATAGGTACATTTAAATATCAGCTATGAAAGAGTAAACAAAGACAGTCCACTTCTCATAAATCTAATTACCGACGATGCGGCTGAGATAGGATTTTCAAATCCACATCAGCATAAAGACCCTGATTTCAACCATGAGAGTAAAACAGACAGAACGGCAAATGAAATTCAAAGGCAAAAATTACACAGCTCTCTTGTGACACCCAAAAGTTCTGAGAGAGGAATATCTCTGGATATGTAGTCTGGATGTGTCACATTGAATGATCTCTCACATTTGCACAGTCTCTCCCAGTTAGGTTTCCTCTTTTTCATTCACCTTCTCCATGGAGCTGGATCCATTCAGAGCCACAGCCTCTGTCTTCCTCCGGGCCAGTTTCATGGACCTCCTCCTGAGGCAGCCTTTCACGATAGCCGCTATGATCACCAGCAGCACGATGAAAATCAGCAGCGCTATAATCACAGGTACTATGATATTTGAAATGTCTCCAGCTCTCTCCTCAATGAGTACGTCTGTCTCATTCGTTCTGACATCATCAGGCAGAGACGTAGGTTGATTTAGCAGAGATTTGCCCCTGTTAACGTTTGAATAATCATCAGTGGTGGGTGGCTTTGATCCATCACAAACATCCTCGACATTGTCTGAACATGCACATTTGTAGGAGCCTTCTGTGTTCAGGCATCTGTGCGTGCATGGTTTGGATTCTTCGCATTCGTTTACATCCGCACAGTTTCCGTACGCATCCCTCCTGTAGCCTTTTTTGCACTCCAGGCAGAGTTGCGATATATCCATGTTTTCGTTGCCGACCACGGTCCAAACTAGATCTTCTGAGCATGTCAAATTGAAACTGGCACCAGAACTGCAACCAATCTTACATGTGTACGGATCATTTGAGTACTCGATTATGTCATGTGTGCCAAGTATATGTGGTCGAGGGCACACCATCTCGACGTTTCGTTTACAAATGAAAGTATGTTCCTGTCTGCAGGTGGCATCCACAAACCCACTGCTTGTTGCACCAGAGTCACTGTATTCCACTGAAAGCAGCCCACAACGAGCATCTGTGCAAGTATCTGAAGGGTTTGTCTTCCACATATTAATTTCAGACTGAGTGCTGTTGTCTACCGTCCAGTAGAATCCTTTAAGAGGCACATTTTTTTTAACACAGACACCTTTATCCTTCTTTAGTCCAATCCAGAAAGACGTGGCGGTTTTGTCATTCTTGTCCCAGATTGTTTTCAGAATCTTTGCCATTTCCTTTTCATTCAGAATGTTGGTCAGGAAACCTCCAGGTAGGCAATCTTTCTGAGCATTTTTGAACGAGAGTTTGTTCAAATGAACAGTGTAGGATGATTCAGGCAAGCAACATGCCATGTTGAGAAAGCTCATAAGATATAATCCCGTCCAGAATTCCATGTCTAGGTCTCCCTGCGCTCTGCCTGAACACTCGCTGGCTGGAACTAAATGACAATGTCTGCTTTTTTCCCTGGCTTTCTTAGCTGGCCCTGTGAGGTCCTCCCAAGACAACAAGCACAGGAAGTCTGTTCAGCCTTGATACAGCCATTCACTTCCTCTTGGGTGGTGGTGCTGCCGAAGCAAAACAATCGCAACTATGAACAAAATCAGTTGCTGGTGAAACTAAAGCTTCCATAATACACTGCTAAACTCCCACAGCAGAGTGATAGATGAGCTCAGGCCAACAGGAAATATATATGTTCCTTGGCAGAGGTCTGATAATCCGTTCATTCGTCCACACCCATCACCTCCTTGAGGGCTTTAGGTTTCAGTACCTTGGAAACATCACAACTGTCTTTGTGCCGCATAAAGATAAGTGTAACATTGAACAAGGACTTTTCCCATTTATTTTACTTGCTTATTGTGTTCGTAAAAGAATCCTTTGACAAAACAACTCTGGGAAAAAATTCCCGGAAGCACTGCTCATTGCATTAGGGAATGCTCTTTACAGTAGTACTATACCTTTGTTTACATGTCATACTCAACACTGTCAGATTCAGATGTGTGTTGATTGACCTCAGCGTGTGTTTTCAAGGGCTCACATGGGACTAATGCGGTATTGAATGTCCCATGACTAACACAGTATTATTCTGTCCTTCTAACAGGCCGCTTCACGAGAGACCAGCAGATGCTTCCTGGAGGAAATGTCAATGAATGGCAGGAAGTGAGGTTGCAGGAGCACTTGATTTTCTGTTCTACAGTCAAGAGTGTCAGGGGGTGGGGAATAAGGACAGAAAAAGGAATTATGGGTAACAGGAAAACCAGTATGCCAAGAAGTTGAAATATAGGTGATACAGGTGTTTTGAGAAAGCTCTGCTGTTTTTTGAGCCAACAATTAACAATCAAACCAACTTAAGGAGAATTATGGTGATGCTTTTTTAAGTGAACAATTTTACTAGTTATTCCACCTACCAACCACCTATAAAAACACCCTAGTAACGCCTTAACAATGGCATAGCAATGTGCTGAAATCTCAGCAACATTTTAGACTGACTTTTTTAATCCTATAAATTTCCTATAAATCTCAGCTTTTATCATTTAAAAAATAACGATAATAGTAAATATAGCTGTTAATAATATTTATAATTATACAAACCCGATTCCAAAAAAGTTGGGACACTGTACAAATTGTGAATAAAAACAGAACGCAATGATGTGGAAGTTTCAAATTTCAATATTTTATTCAGAATACAACATAGATGACATATCAAATGTTTAAACTGAGAAAATGTATCATTTTAAGGGAAAAATAAGTTGATTTTAAATTTCATGCTTCTGGATCATGTTTAGATATGGCTTCTTTTTTGACCTATAGAGTTTTAGCCGGCAACGGCGAATGGCACGGTGGATTGTGTTCACCGACAATGTTTTCTGGAAGTATTCCTGAGCCCATGTTGTGATTTCCATTACAGTAGCATTCCTGTATGTGATGCAGTGCTGCTAAGGGCCCGAAGATCACGGGCATCCAGTATGGTTTTCCGGCCTTGACCCTTACGCACAGAGATTGTTCCAGATTCTCTGAATCTTTGGATGACATTATGCACTGTAGATGATGATAACTTCAAACTCTTTGCAATTTTTCTCTGAGAAACTCCTTTCTGATATTGCTCCACTATTTTTCGCCGCAGCATTGGGGAAATTGGTGATCCTCTGCCCATCTTGACTTCTGAGAGACACTGCCACTCTGAGAGGCTCTTTTTATACCCAATCATGTTGCCAATTGACCTAATAAGTTGCAAATTGGTCCTCCAGCTGTTCCTTATATGTACATTTAACTTTTCCGGCCTCTTATTGCTACCTGTCCCAACTTTTTTGGAATGTGTAGCTCTCATGAAATCCAAAATGAGCCAATATTTGGCATGACATTTCAAAATGTCTCACTTTCAACATTTGATATGTTATCTATATTCTATTGTGAATAAAATATAAGTTTATGAGATTTGTAAATTATTGCATTCCTTTTTTATTCACAATTTGTACGGTGTCCCGACTTTTTTGGAATCGGGTTTGTAGTTAATATTTACTAATAATAGTAAATATACTTGTAGCTGTTATAATACAATTAAGGGGCCAAGCACCACAGAGGCAGAATGAGGAGCTGGGAGGGAGCATCAGATCAACTGCAAAAATGAGTAAAGACATTTGGACATGTTTTAAGCAAAATCATTGAAAGCCCATAAATACAATCAAATCAAATCACCTTTATTTATATAACGCTTTTTACAATGGCAATTGTTTCAAAGCAGCTTCACAGTGGTAACAGGAAAATAATGCAACGGAATTTGATTCGGCTGTACAGCCGCTCTGGTGAAAACGGTGATGTCATCAGCTCAGTTCAATTATCATATAGTGTCAATGCGGGCAGATCAGTAATATAGTTGAAATTTAAGTGTCCCCAACTGAGCAAGCCAAAAGCCAAAGGCGACGATCACTTGTAATGTGACATAATTGCTTATTACTTTTTTTTAGGCTGCATTAACTAGGTCAGCCGGAACCGGGAACACTTCCCATAACACCTGATGTACTCGTTACATCATAAGAAGAATGGCATCTACGCTAATGTTAGTCTCTCTGTTTATCCCGAGGTTTACTGCAGTCGGCCGGATCCGGGCCGTATCCAGACCAGATGGGGGACCTTAGCCTAGACATGACGACCATATCCCTGAAGTGTCTGCAGAGACCGTGTCAGTTAAACTCCCCCCTGTAAATGCCGCATCGACACGACATCCTCATTAAACCCGTCCCCGGCGTGACGACTCCAATCTTTCGAATAATCCTACGAATATCTATTGATCTAATATGACTTCTGACCTGTAATGTGCCAGAATCATAATCATACACTATTTGTTCGTCGACCAGAGGAGAACTGGCACCCCGACTGAGCCTGGTTTCTCCCAAGGTTTTTTTCTCCATTCTGGCCCTGAAGGAGTTTTGGTTCCTTGCCACCGTCGCCTTTGGCTTTTGGCTTGCTCAGTTGGGGACACTTAAATTTCAACTATATTACTGATCTGCCCGCATTGACACTATATGATAATTGAAATGAGCTGGATGACATCACCGTTTTCACCAGAGCCGAATCAAATTCTGTTGCATTATTTTCCTGTCACCACTGTGAAGCTGCTTTGAAACAATTGCCATTGTAAAAAGCGCTATATAAATAAAGGTGATTTTGATTTGACCAATACATTTGACAAAAATGTCAAATCGTTCCAGAGATACAGCCTCAGATGTGGTTTGGCATTATGCCGGTTTTGTCTATCAACACTAAATCCATAATTATTTTCCGATATGGGCTGAAGATGATCTATTATAATCAGTTTCATTATAATAGGCATGCTGCATTGACTCTAAAGAGACCAGTCTTGTGATTTTTGGTCAAAACTGCTCAAAAGTTATAAGCAAAAAAAAAAAATGTTCATATCTTGTGACCACTAGGTGGCATCGTGTCGAAAGTGTGCAGGTACACTCAGGCCATGGTTGTCATAACAAACAAGTGCTGCGTCCTAATTCGCTTACTTATTCTACGCCCTAAAAGTATGTACTTTTTTTGTGAAGAAAAAGTACATTGGAGTGTGTAGCAGAAGAGTATGCAAACTTACTACTTCGTCATCATTAATAGACAGCTCTGTTGCTTAATTGCATCCTGTTACCATTTAAACTGCCCTGTCAATCATCTTGTCACAGTTAAAACCATCCACATTCAATTAAATTTAATTTCCTACCATATCGGAGAGATGGTAGCATGTTAATCTGTCAGTCGTGGGTCATGTGTTTGCAATTTGAATATAATGATGCATTTAAATGTTAATGGCCAAACATATCTTTATAAAAGTTCATAATGCTGTTGCAGATTAAATATAATGTGGATAACATTGAATAATTATCTTTTCGTCAGGTAAGATACTGATTTTTAATCACTCAAACCCCTTTATCTAAACTCTACTTAACCATTGGACTCGCACGTCCGGCATGTTTGTAGTTTTAATCAAATCCTCACAATGGGTTGTGGGCAATATTAGCCATTAGAGTGCGCGGATCTGCACTTCTACGTCAAATTCGTTCGCAAGTTTTTTTTTTTGTTGCCATGTTCTGAAGATCACCTGATTCAATTTCGTGAAAATCAGACGAACGGTCAAGGAGGAGTTCGGGAATTACGGAAAATTCAAAATACCGGAAAATTTTTCATGACGGTAAATGACATCATAGGGTCCTATTGAATCGGATTGAGCCAAGGAATAAAAGGAAAAAAATTGTTTCTAGCCCTTTGGTTCAAAAATTATTAACATAAATGTGTGTGCAAATTTGGACAGTTGGTGGTGCTAGAGGGATGAGTTAGAGACTCCAAATTTGCTGTGGTTAATGTTGGGACTGTCCTCTATCTGTGTGCCAAATGTCACAACTTTTTACCATACAGTTCTATGGGCTGCCATAGACTTGAGCGCAGAAGAAGAAGAAGGAAGAATAATAATAAGAACACTAACAGACCTTTAGTGCTTGGCCCATAATAATAATAATTAAAGCTGCAGTCCGTAAGTTTTGCCTCTGTGTTGCCATCTCTGTTTGAAACCTGCAATTGCAGTTATTTGCGGAGTTATCATCTGTACGTGAGTTGTGCGGATGAATCTAATGTTTTGAGGAGTTTGTGTGGCTGTCATTCATTCACCGCACCGGTGTGGATACTGTACTTCAGAATCACAGATTCTACGTCTTGGAGTATAACCTAAATAAGAATTTTCACCGGAAAATGTCATCTGAACAAGTAACATGTCTGCCACTTTTGGGAACAAAACATTACAATAAATCGCGCTACCAACGGTGATTAAATCTAACGATCGCTTGTATAACATCAAACCGTGCAAATTATTATTATTGTTATACTTTGTTCTCAAATTGTTAATGTTAACAGCATTAGCATTGCATGACTACGTGTATTTAGTGTGTATTAGCGTTACCTGTAGATTTCAAATTCTGTACAGTCTAATCTTTTGCTTTTGACTATGGGTGAATCTCCAGTTGTCACTGATGATGTCATTTGGGCCTTTCTGGATTACAATCTGCCATCAAAATGATAAATTTAATTATTCCAGCTGCTGTGAGAAAATGCGGTCTGCTCCTCACGTGCATTACTACTACTAGCCGGACTCTTTCTTTATGTATACAGACGTGACGTAATGACGCAAAGACATGCTTGAATTTCCCACGGAAATCCACCATACCACTCTAATTATAACACATTATTATAAGCCTACCGTTGTGAATGGGGCTAAGGTAAGGAGATAGTTTCGAATAGTGGCTTGTTGTGTACTTGCTCAAAAAATGATTTTGGATAATGTTTAACCAAAAAAAGTTACGGACTGCAGCTTTAAATACTATATATATATAAATACATATATAGTAACATAAGATCATAGTTATGAACTATTTTTGATACCTTATTTTTTTAATCTTAGTCTCAGCCTAACAATGTTCTCACAGAAAATGTGTTATACAATACAGCACTGTTCTTTAGTAGGTGGTATGTGTTTATTAATAAAAACATAAATTTCACATGCTCTAGTACTGGATTCCTCCTACAGCAAATCTTGAAGGAAGACAGCTAGTGAGTCATGATTTAATTAAAAGTGGGTTTGAAAGAGACAGCCCATGGCAGTATTGAAAGCCAAGAAATGCTAAACTGTTAACTTCATCAGCTCCAGACAGCTTACATCACAACAACCCTGCAGACATGAACAACTTAGTGGCATTGCTGGTTACCGCTGGTCTATTTGGTGGATCAGCACTGCCAAGCTGTGCAACAGCTGGTGAGGTTAGTCAATCTGCTATTTAAGTCCAGCACTTTTGAGAAACTGCCTCCTACATCAGCTAATACAAGCACCTGGCTTGATGGCCTTGACAGGTGTGTAGTTTCACTTTATCAGACAGAAGCACACATGTAATCGAGCATATGAATTATGCTGATATGCTGTATAGAAAGATGTCAGTGTGACATATTGTATGGACAAAATAGCTGGTTTAGTCATTGCACGTTTTAGATACAGACTGTCTGCAATGTCAGACAAAACTCAGTGGTATAGCAAGTCAGCCTTGTGTATGGAGTCAAAATAATGCCACATAGATTTGCAAAAAAAGAAAGTATTGCAAAAGAAAATAAAGTTTTGCAAACAAAAATAAGTTTTGCAAATAAAAAAATAAAGAATTGCAAAAGGAAAATGAAGTGGTTTCATTTGCAACGCTCCTTTTATTCTGCGTTTCAGTCAAGTGAGTTTGCGATACTGTTTCCCCTTTGCGCTTCACTTTTCTGTGCGTTTCACTTCATGGCACTGTTTTGACATGGGGGTGGAGTCAAGAAACTGGGGCGTGTTCAGCGGACATGGTCACGCCTCCCTCCGAGTGACATCATCTGCTCGAGACGCAGATCAGCATGGATGAAGGCACCATGACTGAGAGGCATGCGGATGGATTGTTTCCTTGTACTCACACTTTTACTAGCATTAAAACGGGCATGGTTTTGTTTTGTTACGACTAAATGTGTATTAAAAGAGTTTGCTTAAGTTGGAGATCATGTTAAAGTGGTGTTTATTATTAGCCGTGGACTACTGGCCAACGTAATCTGTCTGAAAATAGCCAGCATCTGCTGTTTATTTCTCTCAGTCTCAGTGTGCACACTTTTATAGCATTTAAATGTTTATAACGTTAGTTTTATTTTGTTAACTAAATGTGTATTACCAGCATTTGCTTAAAACCTGTTAACCTGTTAATTTCAAAGTTACTGCTAGTTTTAATTTGTAAATAGAATGTAATTAACTTGACAGACTATACATCATTAAAAAGGTCTAAGACTCATGCTTAAATTTTTGAGTTCTGTTACCTTTAAAATTAAATATGATCATTAAAGTCCCTGTGAACCAGAAGTAGCCCTGAGTTTTCTTCAGTACTGTGACGTATTTCCAAGTGAAACGGATATTGAACAGAGGGCAGGGTTTTACTTCAGCGCTCCCCCTCTCCATTGCTCGCTTATAGCAGACTAACGGTTGGAGGGGAGTGGTTAAGGATATTCAAACCCAAGCCGTCAAACTGACGTCATCTGAGAAGGAATGCCGTTACTTTTCAGATTTTGATTAAAGATTACCGTGACAAACAATTTTTTTCTGTGTATTAACTTGCACGGATTAATTGTTCACCACAAGACTAGTAATATGCACTAACAAAATACATAGGGTCAATTTTGATTTCATGAAGACTTTAAAAGACTTCCTTCCGACTCATGACGACTTTAAAAGCCTTCCTTCTGCTGGAGAAAATATAGTCCCTGACTCCATTAGATGGCGGCAAAGACTGTCTTAATGAGTGAGTCACTCAATAGTGAAGACTTTTATATAGGGGTGTTCGATTCCGATTCCCGACTCCTGCTGTAGGAGTCTATGGAACCGACTCCTCGACTCCATTTACTTTACATCAAAACGGTAAGAAATAAGACAAAATTGCAGTTACACACTTAATTTATTTTCCCCCGACACAAAGCCTTAAAATCCCCTTATTAAAACAACACACTTTAAGCGTGACCGTCCAAATTAGTCCAATTTAGCGATGACTTGATGAGCTATCAACGTTGCTACATAGCTGTTGCCGATACCTAATTTAACAGAGGAAAAGTCACAAAAAAAAGCTGTTGTGAGTGATAGCGCTAAGTGTACATGATCATTGTCTTAAAAGGTGAGTTAAAGATACTAAATACTAAAATACATACAATAATATACACTTATTGATGTGTTTCTTCTTGATGT
This sequence comes from Coreius guichenoti, assembly GCA_039654105.1. Lineage (NCBI taxonomy): Eukaryota > Metazoa > Chordata > Actinopteri > Cypriniformes > Gobionidae > Coreius > Coreius guichenoti. Next base: position 12,095,055 of record CM077177.1, on the reverse strand, counting down.
GAGTTTTTTATGATTTATGGTTAGTTTAATGATTATGAACACAAGGTTCATCATGGAAAACCAAATCTATATTTATTGCATTAATAAGCAATTAAAAGTTAACACTCAAATAAATGTGTGTGACAAAGTTTCTGCGACAGCTCTCTGACGCGGTGTATTACGTCAGTGTCTGAATTCCTTGCTTCATTTCATTCACTCCTTGCTTATAGTGCACTCAACTGCCATGCACTTTATAGGGATTAGAGAATCAGTAAACAAGTGAGCGATTTCGGACACAGCAACAGAGTCGACACCGAGAGTCGATTCCTGTGCTGGAGTCGACCCCGACTCTGGGGCTATTCAGAGTCGACGAATCGACTCTTTTGGAGTCGACTCCCCATCACTACTTTTATATATAACTTCTTGTGAACACGGAACAAGACGCAACTGACAAATGCTTGGACTAGCTCTGTCAGGCACGGGAAAACCCCATTACGGTTTAAATGACAAGATATCGCAGCGGACATTCAAATTTTTTATAGGACTGACCTGAATACATAATACAGTAAGCTTCAATGAACAATATCAATGAGAACAAACATGTTTACCTTACTAAGGGTGTTGTGTAGTGATACACAGAACCGTTGGGTGAAACGATCATAGCCGTCAACAGCTATTGACCAATCAGAATCAAGGAGTGGAACTAACCGTTTTCAAAAAAGACAAAAGAATATTAGAGCCATATCCCATCCAGAGAGTTGTGCATGTGTGCACAGAAGGGATTGATATTAAACGGGGCAGTGTGGACAATTATATCATTTATAAAATTAAACAAACAAAAAACAAACATCAACAGTAGCTATAAAAGTGTTCACACATTCTGAGCGAAATTAACAGCAGATGGCTTTTTCAGACAGTTCACGTTAGCAAGTATAGCCTCAAAGCCTAAACACCACATTAACTGATCTCTAACTTCTTTAACTTAAGCAAATGCTGGTAATACACATTTAATTAACAAAACCAAACATTCAAATGCTATAAAAGTGTGCACACTGAGACTGAGAGAAATAAACAGCAGATGCTGGCTATTTTCAGACAGTTCATGTTAGCCAGTAGTCCACGGCTAATAATAAACACCACTTTAACATGATCTCTAAGCAAACACTTTTAATACACATTTAGTCGTAACAAAACAAAACCATGCCCGTTTTAATGCTAGTAAAAGTGTGAGTACAAGGAAACAATCCATCCGCATGGCTCTCAGTCATGGTGCCTTCATCCATGCTGATCTGCGTCTCGAGCAGATGATGTCACTCGGAGGGAGGCGTGACCATGTCCGCTGAACACGCCCCAGTTTCTTGACTCCACCCCCATGTCAAAACAGTGCCATGAAGTGAAACGCACAGAAAAGTGAAGCGCAAAGGGGAAACAGTATCGCAAACTCACTTGACTGAAACGCAGAATAAAAGGAGCGTTGCAAATGAAACCACTTTATTTTCCTTTTGCAATTCTTTATTTTTTTATTTGCAAAACTTATTTTTTTTTCTCTCAATACTTTATATTTATTTTGCAATTCTTTATTTTTGTTTGCAAAACTTTTTTTCTCTCAGTACTTTTTCTTTTGCAAAACTTATTTTCTTCTCTCAATACTTTTTTATTTTGCAATTCTTTATTTTTGTTTGCAATACTTTATTCTTTTGCAGATCTATGTGGCATTATTTTGACTCCATACCTTGTGCCCAGTCCTGACCTCAACCCGATAGAACACTTTTGGGATGAATTAGAGCGGAGACTACGAGCCAGGCCTTCTCGTCCAACATCAGTGCCTGACCTCACAAATGCGCTTCTAGAAGAATGATAAAAAATTCTCATAAACACACTCCTAAACCTTGTGGAAAGCCTTCCCAGAAGAGTTGAAGCTGCTATAGTTGAAAAGGGTGGGCCAACTCCATATTAAACCCTACGGATTAAGAATGGGATGTCATTAAAGTTCATGTGCATGTAAAGGCAGGCGTCCCAAAACTTTTGGCAATATAGTGTATATTATAATGTTATGATGACCTATATGCCTTTCTCCACGTTCTATGATGTTCAAAGCATTTCTAAGGATACTGATTTTTAGAAGGCAGCTGTTTGATTCTGAGATGACGAACAGGAACATTTGTGTAACATTAGCAACACATTATTAGCTGTTTGATAACTTGGTCAAGCAAAAGGCTAATCATATTAATTACCGTTATGTGTCCGACGTTGTAAAGAGCGATACCATTGTGCAGTGTTTACTACATGAGCAAGTGGATCTCTGACCTGGTGTAAGTGTGTGGAGGCGGGGATAATTTGCATATTCATGGTTCTGCATATACTAAATGAGGCAAGGGTGTAGAGTTACATTAAAGCTATTTTAAGTCATGAAGAATTTTTTCTTCACAGGAAAAAACATTTAAATATGTCATTTTGGTGATCAAAGATGAGTTTTAAGGGATAAAATTATTGACTACAGGGGGACTTTAAATATTTTTTATTTATTGAATTAATATGAATTTAAATGTGCTTATTTATTTATGCAATAAAAACATGCAATTTTATTCATTTATTATTATATAAAATTAAATCACCCCCCCCCCCCCATCTATTATTACCTTTTATATGTTCATGTTTGGTCATTTCTATAGCTTGAAAAACATTGTAAAAATATTGTAAAGTATGAGCCTGTATCTTCATGAGCATAATTCTGAAATGCTCTTGATTTTAAAGGCTGTTTAAGGCTCATCATGTTTATTGTCTCAGTATCAGCTCTGTGTGAAAATTAGATCAGTGTTTTCACAGAAAATCTGTTACACAATACAGCACTGTTCAGTAGGAGGGAAAAGAGCCAGTTTAGTCACTGCACAATTACACAAGCTGTCTACCTCAATGTCAGGCCAAGACTTTGAATAAGGCCAGAAACTCTATGTAAGTACTTGCATGCAAATGCTCAGCCAACGCTGTGCAAGCATCTAGTCCTGTTGTACATACTTGAAGTATGTTCTGTTGGTTTTAAGAGTGGTAACAAACCTTAGCAGTCAACTGACTACAGAAGACAGTTTGCGTTCATGCCAGGTCTAGTGCCCCGTATGGCAGGACTGAGAATGCAGTGCATTATTAATTCAGACACATTTTAAAGGGAATTAAATAGAGTATGCATCGAGGCTAACACATCTTGTGTTCAATAAAATGTGAGGCACTGATGTGAGAGTCTAGCAATTCCCTTTCATTTGAGCAATTAAACAATCATACCACTCCTAATGGACTGACTAATAACTTTTCTTTAAAACTCATTCAACCACTTTGAGTTTTAATGTCAAAAGCTTTTACAAGCAGCTTTACAAGTTAGATGGGGGCATCTTAGGAAGCCAGTACAGCGCAGCACTAATCATTGGGCAATTTAGAGCTGTCACTCAAACTTGTTTTTTTCATGATTCAATAACAGCCATATAAAATTCACAAAATGGCTGAATATAACTACATAAAACATCCCTACAGGATTGAGATTCCCACTGGACAAACACAGCTTGTTTTAAGGGGTCCATGTGAAAGAGTCTTAGCAAGTAGACAGACGCAGACCAAGATAAAGATGTGCTTTAATTTCTTTTAAAACTGGAAAACAAAAGCAAGCCATCTAAATTTGTGTATCACGATACACCTTGATCCTTCACCTTGAGTCAAAGCAAATCCCTGTGGTCTCATTATACGTCCACTAAAAGCCTCTCCAAGGTTTGATGTTTGATTAGTTGCACGGCCTTTGACTGTTTTCTAGTTAGGGTGGGGGGAGAAACTAACGTTCGCAAGATAGAATTTGAGTTCTGAGCTTCACAACAGGATTCAGGCACCTGTAGGTAAGAGAGAAAAAAAATCACAAATGAGATGTTTCTCTTGAATAGCACTGAATTACATGAAAAGGAAATTAGTATAGCGCCTATAATCTAACATGTCTTCTCTAGAGTTTCGTAACATCTCAAACAGTTCTCAGATTTGCCGCGATAACAAAGTCTGCAATTAATAGTCAGAGATCTCAATATATGGACTCATCTAATTCTCTCAAGATCATCTGGCCCATCAATTGACACATTTGAGTCAAATTTCCATATCTCATAAGGGTTTTCCCCAGTCTAAGTAGAAAATGTTCTGTTCTTTTCTTTGTAATTCTTATTAATTTGTTTATATATATTTTTGATTTTCTATTCTATTATTTATGTATTATGCATTTTTTTATACAATATAAAATATTTTATTTTACCCCTTCTATTATTTTTTTTCTTTTAATATGTTAATGTATGGTATGTAGATGTCACATCCGACCGTTCCAGACACCCCGGCGTGCCCGCCATCTTGCAACGGTCAGCATGTCGTCACTCACAGGAAGAATCAATGATGCCAACATTGCGCAGCTTCTCTTTGTGAAACCGCAGAGATTTCAATTCCCGAAGAAATGGGATATCCTTTTACATTTGATAATGTGTTGGTTTTTGTTTTTATATGCATTAACTCAATTTTGCATGTTTTTACTATGGTACTTTTAATGTTTTTACTTTTACTATGGTAACTTTTTAATGTTGTGTCAGATGACGCCTTCGTCTTGTAGTATTGTGTTAGTTTAGCAAAATCATATGCTGAAGGCTATTTCATATTTAGATATTTATGGCAAGCATGCATCTAACTACGGTTGCAGACGCTCAGTCAACTTGCTCTGGAATGTTCACGAACCACTCCAATATGGCGGACGGCTTACATATTTACCCATTGAAACGCCTGCTAATGAGGCATCTACAGTGGGGAGAACAAGTATTTGATACACTGCTGATTTTGCAGGTTTTCCTACTTACAAAGCATGTAGAGGTCTGTAATTTTGATCATAGGTACACTTCAACTGTGAGAGACGGAATCTAAAACAAAAATCCAGAAAATCACATTGTATGATTTTTAAATAATTAATTTGCATTTTATTGCATGACATAAGTATTTGATCACCTACCAACCAGTAAGAATTCCGGCTCTCACAGACCTGTTAGTTTTTCTTTAAGAAGCCCTCCTGTTCTCCACTCATTACCTGTATTAACTGCACCTGTTTGAACTCGTTACCTGTATAAAAGACACCTGTCCACACACTCAATCAAACAGACTCCAACCTCTCCACAATGGCCAAGACCAGAGAGCTGTGTAAGGACATCAGGGATAAAACTGTAGACCTCCACAAGGCTGGGATGGGCTACAGGACAACAGGCAAGCAGCTTGGTGAGAAGGCAACAACTGTTGGCGCAATTATTAGAAAATGGAAGAAGTTCAAGATGACGGTCAATCTCGTTCGGTCTGGGGCACCATGCAAGATCTCACCTCGTGGGGCATCAATGATCATGAGGAAGGTGAGGGATCAGCCCAGAACTACACGGCAGGACCTGGTCAATGACCTGAAGAGAGCTGGGACCACAGTCTCAAAGAAAACCATTAGTAACACACTACGCCGTCATGGATTAAAATCCTGCAGCGCACGCAAGGTCCCCCTGCTCAAGCCAGCACATGTCCAGGCCCGTCTGAAGTTTGCCAATGACCATCTGGATGATCCAGAGGAGGAATGGGAGACGGTCATGTGGTCTGATGAGACAAAAATAGAGCTTTTTGGTCTAAACTCCACTCGCCGTGTTTTGAGGAAGAAGAAGGATGAGTACAACCCCAAGAACACCATCCCAACCGTGAAGCATGGAGGTGGAAACATCATTCTTTGGGGATGCTTTTCTGCAAAGGGGACAGGACGACTGCACCATATTGAGGAGAGGATGGATGGGGCCATGTATCGCGAGATCTTGGCCAACAACCTCCTTTCCTCAGTAAGAGCATTGAAGATGGGTTGTGGCTGGGTCTTCCAGCATAACAACGACCCGAAACACACAGCCAGGGCAACTAAGGAGTGGCTCCGTAAGAAGCATCTCAAGGTCCTGGAGTGGCCTAGCCAGTCTCCAGACCTGAACCCAATAGAAAATCTTTGGAGGGAGCTGAAAGTCCGTATTGCCCAGCGACAGCCCCGAAACCTGAAGGATCTGGAGAAGGTCTGTATGGAGGAGTGTCCCTGCTGCAGTGTGTGCAAACCTGGTCAAGAACTACAGGAAACGTATGATCTCTGTAATTGCAAACAAAGATTTCTGTACCAAATATTAAGTTCTGCTTTTCTGATGTATCAAATACTTATGTCATGCAATAAAATGCAAATTAATTACTTAAAAATCATACAATATAATTTTCTAGATTTTTGTTTTAGATTCCGTCACTCACAGTTGAAGTGTACCTATGATAAAAATTACAGACCTCTACATGCTTTGTAAGTGGGCAAACCTGCAAAATCGGCAGTGTATCAAATACTTGTTCTCCCCACTGTATGTATAGAGCGTATGCACGTGACGTCACTGTCGTCTGTAGTGACTCTGGTTTACACCCACTGAGTGGCAAAAAGACTGAGTGGCAGCATTAGTTTTCAGCGTGAATGCCGCAAAAAACACACAAAACACATCTAAAACGGGAAAAAGCTTTGAGATTGGCTGTACAAATAGATTTGACAAGAAATCAGAGGTATATTTTTACAGAATGCCGAAAGCTACCGAAAAGAGAAGCAAATGGATCACTGCAATTCACAGAAACAACGCTGGACAAGAGCTGGATGAAATGACGATATAGTTATATAACATTGATATAAATGATCACCCTGATTTAGACCTACCTATATTGTATTTATATAAAGCCTATGGGAAAATCCTATTGGGTTTTTGTCGAGGTAACCAGTGCGATGCTAACTGCCGATTGGCCTACAAAGTGACGTCACACCTGCACCACTCTATTGGAACAGTACTTGGGCAGCGACTGATGACGTTTCACAAGAACACAAGTACAGACAAGAACGCATATTTAGAAACGGCCTCTCTCTAACTCTCGCTGTAACATGTAAAGTCCATGTTCACGCCATCTCCACGACTTCATCTAAACCTTTTTCTTTTTTTCCCACAAATTTTCTGTAAAAAGCATGCAGTCTAAACCCTATTATCGCCATTTATTAATTGCCTGGTGTCCTCCATGTTTGTTTACTCTAAAGTCACGTTTGATCGTGAGAGATTTTGCCAGATTTCCCATGTTCACAGTCGGGACTCTGTTGTTTGTAAATGGAATCTGTTAGTGTTTGTCTTGGTCACATCATGTCACTCCACAAACAATAGGAACAAAACTGTTAAATCTATGATTTTTTTTAGTGTGGGCCAGCCTTGAGCTAAGAAAGAGCAATCTCTGAGCAATAAAACATCCTCTGGGGAGATTTGAAATATGAATTTGTTTTCTGTTTTTATTTTTCACATCCTTTAACCTTTGCTTCTGAATATCAGTAGTAGGCATATTAAACTTCAATGTTGAATAGCTAATCACCACTCATTTATTCTTTATTATGTTTGAAATGACCCTGTAACTGGCTCGTCGGGAGCTTGTAGAAGCCACAGAGTCCAGTCGTGCATCTGTGAAGACGTGAATCTATGAGTCTCGACCCGTCTGAGTTAATTAATACAATATCCAAGCTAATAGGAGACCACACTGTCAGTTCATATTCTCATAACACATGAATAAAATATGGTGACATTTACTGACCTCACCACAAGAGAGGAAAGCGTTGAGTAAACAGACACATTGTCACCAGAGCTCATGAAATAGTGTGTATTGCATGTAATTAGTGCAAACACACTCCAGCCATGCTGTGGTAGGGATGAGTGAGAAACAATTGTGACTAAAGATGGCTGTCTGGTTTGTCATTATAAGTGTTTGTGTTGATTTGTTCACTTACAGGAGTTTCTGTGTTCACACAATCAGTGTTAGTGTTATTTATGAATAAACTGTCTGATGCATACAACAACAGACAGAGGTTGATTGCCTTTACTAATATATGTCAGATGATGATAGTAAACATCAAGACTTTGTGTTGCATTTTTAAAGTATGGAAGCCCATTTCTGCACATAAGGAAAAAAATGATTTAGTAGCCTTAAATTTTAACATGCTAAGTCATAATTATGACACAAGTCAATTATGATTTACAAGAAGCATTATTTTTTTCTTATGTGACGGAAATGGGCTTCCATTGTAAAGGGATAGTTGATAGTACATCAAAATGAAAATTGTCAATTTATTCTTATGCCATTCAAAAATGTATGACTTTTTTCCTTCTGCAGAACACAAAAGGAAGATTTTTTGAAGAACGTTAGGGTCTAAACCCTAGATCCCTCTGACTATCCTTCTATGGATTTAAAGATTTTATTTAGTAATCTGTGTGGTTAAAACCTCTTATCTCTCCCTGCTACTTTTGAAGCGAGAGAGGTTGACAGCCTTAACATTAAGCGATTGACAGCAATGTATTGACACTAGCTTCAGTGATAGACAGCAAAGCGTACGCTTCTGTCATCCTCGCCAACTAAGATTTTATTTAGTAATCTGTGTGGTTAAAACCTCTTATCTCTCCCTGCTACTTTTGAAGCGAGAGAGGTTGACAGTCTTAACATTAAGTGACTGACAGCAATGTATTGACACTAGCTTCAGTGATAGACAGCAAAGTGTTCGCTTCTGTCATCCTCGCCAAATTGACAACCAGTTGTCGATTGCGGTTCAGTCCATACAGCACGTAACCAAAAATCCTTTTTAAAATTCAGCTGTGATCAGTGTTGGGGAAAGTCATTTTTAAAAAAGAAAGTTCAACACACACAAATGTGATGTTTAACTAAAGACATTTTTGCTTATTTGTATATTTGAATTGAATCATCGAAGGTCAGCAGCAAAGACAAAATAAAGTGAGATTAAATACATAAAGTATTTGCGTTACTGAACAAATTTAATTATTGCAATTTTGCATTTCACAGTTTTTATTCATTTTGAGGAACACTGAATCTGTTTTTGTGCACGTGAGATGAGTTAATTCATGCTCACATTTCTAGAACTACAATAACCGTCATGTTTACACACGACGCCGCTGCACTTACAATTTCTCTCAAGACGGGGACAGAAGAGCTATCAGTCAATAAATGAGAAAACAAAGTTATTGTGTTACTTATTTGAAAAAGTAACTCTTTTCAAAAAAAGATATTCTGTATTACTTTACTAGTTACTTGACAAAAGTAATGATTACTTAACTCGCGTTACTTGTAATGTGTTCCCAACACTGGCTGTGACTATAAGGAATTAAAGTCACTTCGATTATAGATTTTGCTTGTCAAGACAGTGTTTCGCACTCCAAAAACAACGTTCAGACAAAAGTTTTCTGAACGTAGTACCTTAACCACTTAATTTAGGGTCTGTTCACACTTGGCATGTTTGGTTCGATTAAAACGTGTGATTGCTCTATTAGTGTGGTTCATTTGAATATGTGTGAACACTGCCATCCGAATCCTGGAGCGCACCAAACAAGCGGACCGAAACCGCTGAAAAGATGGGTCTCTATCTGCTTCCAAACGACCTCTGGTGTGGTTAGACTGAAATATGAACACAACACGGACCAAAGACATGTAAACGAACCAAAAACAGGAAGAGGAGACCCTAAAAAGGACAGAATGCTCAAGCATACCTGTTTTTTCTCATTATAGAGAAAAATGTTTGTTGCCCATCACAGTTCGGTACAGGCATCAGAACCGCGTCTCCTATGTAGGCTACGCACATACATTGACCTCATTTAGCCCAGCACACAGAATTGTTTTGAATGTTAGGTAAGTTCCATCACGAAATATACGCAATAAAAGTCGACCAATCAGGTTGTGACCATATCCCTATGCCTTTAGGTTTGGTATCTTAAGGTTCAGTGATATAAAGAGCCAATCTGAATGCTAAACAGACCAAGACTAAATGTTTGGGGGTTTTTTTGGTCCGGACCAAACTAACCAAGTGAACTGAACTATAAGTGTGAACACACCCTTACATTTTGGTTTTCAGTTTAAGTGTGCAATTCTAAAAAAAAAGTGGATAGTTCAAAGAGAGATAAATGATCTTTGTTTTCTCATGCAGAAAGCCCAACAACTTGGACAGCAGAAGACTTGATGCAAAATCTTGCGGATAATTCGTGAGCCTGTTAAAACATTGTTCCCTGACATCTTTCCCACTGAGGTTTGTGGCTGTTTTCTTTCTGAAGTCTGAGTCTCTCAGCATGCTAAGTGATTATTTGTTTCTGCGCCAGAATGTGTTTTGACGAACTGCTGTTCACCGCATATACGGTACTTTGTTCCACAACTGTGAGGCTTGCACGTTCAGGTTGTGCTGATTGTTTTGATATTTGAGAGAAGCAGGACATTTCCTGGCCCCGGCCAGGGTGTAGGTCGTTCTGTTTATCCGAACAAACCGCGTCTCCTCTTTGCAAATTGCAACTGTAATTGCAGCGGAAGAGATAACAAATCTGAGCTTCAGTAAATCCTGATGCTTGCATGTTAGAGGGCCACAGGAAAAGTATTCAAGCCTGGGGGATTTCCACTTAATGCAAAGGGAACTCCACTGCCATCTCACTGGCTTCTGTGTAACCGAAAAGAGCAAGACGGCAAAATGCACAGTTTCAAAATGCCGCTATTTATAGCATCTCAACCTCTCCTCTATAAGGATTAAGGCTGGATATTTAATTAAAGTTCAGTGCCTTGTTGCTTCCCTCTGAGTCAGTGTTTGCTAGGTGAACAGAGGGCTAGCTGAGATGGAGTTGCACCATAAACCATTATCAGAGCACAGAATCTTGATATTTACTTTGATTAACATCCCCCTTAAAAATCCCATCTCGTAGTTTATTGCATCTGATTTCATCGGAGGATGTGGGTCAAAACGGAAATGAATGTCAAAAACTGCAATAACGAAAGTATTGAGATGAGACTGATGATTTTGTCTCGTTCTCTTTTGAAATGTGCTTGCTAATTTTACTTCCAGAGTGTTTTTCACAACTGGTTGAATCAATGCAGGTTAATGTATACCCCAAAAGTTTCCAAGAAACTTTCAGCGATCAGTTCTTAAAATAACCTTTTTTTTTTCTTACTAAGAACATTTTAATCATCTGAAGAACCGTTTTCCACTATAAAGAACTAGGGCTGGGTAAAAAAAACCTCGATTTTAATCGATTCTCATTTTTACAAACCGATATCGATTCTTAAATCGTTTTAGTTGTCCATTGAACATAACATTGTAGCGCGCCTCTCATCCGATAAATCTCAACAATCTTTGAGCTTTGTTACTTTTGATATGAAACAAAGTATCAGATTTCAAATTGCTTCAATTTTATTACGAAATTCAAAAAAATAAGTAAATACCGTTTTGCCGCTGTTTAATGTGGCGTGACAGATCGGTATAGCACCTCAGTTCAAAAGAAGGGGTAGCGTGAACTGATCATCTCCTCCGCTTAAATACCAGTTACAATGTGAAATAAACATGAATGAACCTGAAGGTATGTTAAAAGATGCAGTACAACTTTTTGCTATATAAGTTCTACCCTCACATTCATTCTCTGTTCGGTCACGATCACATTAAGTTGTGCGTTGCTAATGACTGTTTACCTGCCTTTGAGTCTACTTGACATTAAAGGTGGGGTAAGTGATATTTAAAAAATGCATTAGAAAAGTGTCTCTGTCGAGTACCAAAACAAACTTGTAGCCAATCAGCAGTAAGGGGCGTGTCTACTAATGATGGGGAGAGCTCAGTGCAAGTCATTATTCAAAAGACACGACACACAGGACGGACATTAGCCGAGCGATGACAGAAAAAGAGAAATGAAAGAGAGATATGGCAGATAGATGGCAGAAAGAGAGAGATGGCAGATAAAAAAACTAAAGTGGAAGATGTCTGTGGAACAAAAGAAGGCTTACGATCAGGCAGTATCAGCTTTCCAGCGCTGGAGAGAACTCAAGGAGCGGGAAGGCCGAGGTTGCTTTATTTCTTCTCGATAGGCGAGTAACATTGGTTTTGTTTTGTTTCACAGAACTAATATATGCTGGCTTTTGCTTGAATATGCTCGTGTGTCATGTTCACTTGTTTGTCCATTTGCGATCGTATTGTCATTCACTTCAGCGATGATAAAGACCCATTCATTTCCACACCTGATAAGCCTGGAGCGTCTAAACCTCCTCACTGTCTGTTTCAAGCGTCAGCTCCCAAAATGTGTCCGAAAAGTAAGATAATATACTCCTAATATATGTTTGTTTCCTTTGGTTCCTCTTTTCGTGATCGATATAACCCTCTAATCTTGTCATAATTGTAATATGTTCGTTAGTTGGACTGTCGAGCTCGTGCTATCGAGTTGTTCATGAGAACTGTTTGTGTTTTCGTGATCGATTAAACCCTCTAATCTTGTCATAATTGTAATATGTTCGTTAGTTGGAGGGCAATTCCATGCAAAGGTCATCCTTACTATGAAAAAATAAAGTTTTTACCAAAAGAACAAAACCCTTTTTAAGTTGTCCATTTAGGTCTGTAATATACTGTATTAATGTGCTGTAACAAATTTTAAGAAAATTGCCTTGTTTATCCACCACATATGAGGTGAGCAACAATGCTAAAATTACATTTTCAACCAACGATATTTCATGCTTTCAAAAGAGGGATCAAAGACCCCCCTTTTTAAACTTTATTTTAACAGTATAGCATTTTGCAGAAAGATGGAGGCATGCCTGAGAAATAAAGTGATTTTGTCATAACAGCACTTCCTGTTGAATTTATAAGGGCTATAATTATAAGGTCATGGTAGGGCTGGGCGATAAAACGATAACGATATGTATCGTGATAGACACGTAATCATATCAATAAAAAATGCGTTCGATAAAACGTTCGATAATTTTTTTTTTCTTCGTCTGAAGAAACAAGAGGTTGCGAACCAAGTTTGGTTGCATGAACAAAGGCAATTATCTCTGGTAACCTAGCAACGTAGGAAGTGACACGCTAACAGCCAATCATGTAACAGTATCATTTTTGGTTGAGCCATATCGTTTTCTCGTGTTGGATTTTTCAGTAACAGTCAGAACCGGCGTGGAGTGATAAGTGGGAAATGAGTGCTGCAGCAAGCGAGGAAATTGTTGATAAAACAGGAAAAAAGTCAGCTCGCCAGTATGGCAGTTTTTTGGATTTTATAAGTCTGACCGTAGTCAGACCAATGTCGTCTGCAAGACCGTCGTCCCCACCTAGACTGGTAATACCACAAACTTGTTTTTACCACCTTAAGCCTTGTTTATACTTTCGTCTGGCTCCGCAGCGCGAGCCTCCGCTGACTGCGCGCGCACCTCGTCCGTTTGGGGAGGTGTTTATACTCGACGCGCTCGCCGTTGTGCTATTCTTTGAAACGACATGGAGAGGTACTCTGCATCAGTGCCTTATGACAAAGCATCTCTAAACGGTACAAAGAAATAGCGGAGGCACTGCACTTAATGTTAAGAGATAATTGTTAAGTGTTCATTGTGATTTTAGACATATGTTTACATTTTAATTATTTGAGTGTTTTCCATGGTTGTGTTGACATTTCTGCCTTTATAACTGAGGGGATTATAATCAGAGGAAGATTAAGTTTAAAATAAAAATGTTTAAATGTAATATATTTTTCTCCTGGTCCTTATTTTAAATTGGTCATAAAAAATATCAATAATTATCGATATCGACCGATATGATACAGTTTTCAGCCATATCGCCCCGCCCTAGGTCATGGCGCTTCAGTGCTCTGCCACGTCCATAACGTTTTAAAGGTTAAGTTTATATAATATAACAATTATAATAACACAAATAACTTGAAACTTTATACACAAAGCTAAATTATGTCTATGCTTATTAGGATCGACAATTCATCTTACTACTTTGCTCTGAACAACCATAAAAATGCGTTACGGACGTGACCGTTCACATTAAATCATATGCATATGACTATTAGCCTACTGTGATCTGTTTCAGGCGTACCGTATATCCGTGCATATCCAGTAATCGCAATAATCTTTGTGCTTTGTTAGTTTTAATACGAAAAAAGGTCTCAACTTTTAAATTCAGTCGATTTTCTAACAAAATGCAAACAATAGCCTAGATGTCGCGCTCTTTAATAAAGCGTGAGTGTAGCGCCTCAGTGTAAGCGGCAGATCGAGCGGATCACGCGCACATGAACCGATCTTCCCTTCTTCTTTTCCAGGTACAGAACGAAATATGAATGTCAGAAGGTAGGCTATATGATACAGTACAACTTACAGAAGAGCATTGTGTCTCAGGACACTCGGGATATCGCGTTTTTCCCTCTTGGTTAAAACATGAATAGGCCTATTCATCATAATCCCGTGATCAAACTGACAAAATAATAATGATGATATTGCATTCATTTTTAAATGTTTTAAAATAAAATGCGATCATTTTGACTTACGACTTGTACTTTGAACTGCATAAACTGGCCAAAAACCGTGCGATCATTTAGACAAAACAAAACTGACATGATTGCGAGTGCGTCTCACACCTAGCTACAGACAATAGTGTCAATCGGTTCACCTGACTGTGGGCGAAACTGCGATTTGAACTCCTATATGATGAACATTATTATTTCTTTATGAATTTTAGCAAGCAGTTGTGTTAGAAGGAAATTCATGGTCTCTAAATTGAGTCTTGAACAACGCACGCGCTTGTCAACATGAATAATCCATAACCATTTGAAATACAGCGATTTAGTATAATAAAGTTGATTAATTGTGCACTCTTACCACACTGGTGTCGCAGATCTGTCAATATTTGATAGTTTAAATGCCCACTCGAGGGCTCTGTGAAAGTTTTAAAGCAGTCTTTTAGTGCCGCTTTCAGACCGGTCACGTCCGTAACAATGTTTTTTCCTCATTAATGCGAACACGAAAAAGAAAATAAAATTTTTACTTTTGGTTTAGGCAGTGTAATTCACCTAAAACTTAGAGACTTTTTTTGTCACGTCCATAACGCGCGTATATTTCCCTCATCTAAAATATAAAACGCGTGTGTAGACTGAATTTTTTTAATGTCTGGGTACCTTTATTAAGGGACTATGAATATATATATATATATATAAAAAACTGTTCAATATATTGGTATTAAATGGATTCTATAAGAATTTATATTTCAAGTTATGACTGCAAATGTCACGTCCATAACGCTGGAATTGCCCTGGACTGTCGTGCTCGTGCTATGGAGTTGTTCATGAGAACTGTTTGTGTTTTTGGGATGGAAGGGATGACTTTTTCATTGAACATTCGACCTGGATTACCATAGTAACACGCAGATTCCGCCATAGTCGTTGCCTGGGTTACGTATGTGTGGGTCGGAGCTATCAAAATAGGGGCGTGTTTGTTTTGGTGATTTGAAATATCAACATCGGTTACCAGAAAGCACTTACCCCACCTTTAAACTTCATTGAGAACTTTTATTAATCTGTCTTCGTCTGTCTGCCTGCAAGCACCTTGTGACACTCCCATAGTTTACTGCATTAGTTAAGAGATTTGTTTTCCTTGAGAAAATTTGCCATGCATTGTACCTGCTATAAATCCAAAATAATCGAAATCGAATCCAATCAGAAGCTTGTGAATCGAAATCCAATCGAATCATGAAATTACTCAGCCCTATAAAGAACCTTTGTGCAATGGAAATGTTCTATGGATGTTAAAGGTTCATGGAACCAGCATCAATGCCAATAAAGAACCTTTATTTTTAATAGTGAATCAGATGCAGATGCCTTTTAAACAATATCGTTTAGCTTTTTGGGAAGAAGGAAAGCACTGAATAGTTTAATTTTCAGTGCTGCTCAACAAGAAATTTTGACTGAAAATATATTTCACTTGAGATTCAGACATTCCGTTTTGATTTAATAATCTTGCATTTCTTTGTGCAATTTTACTGCATTTTAAAAGCACAGCAGTGCAATACATTACCATGAACCTGATGGACATAAATAATGTGCCGTCCTGTAAATGTCACTCATTTCTGTAATAAAATTTCAATATTATAGTCTTCAAAGAGGAAAAATGTTCATAATTGAAAAGGAAAAAAAATAAAAAGCTGCCAAATTGTCAGATATTACTGTATACAAATGGCAGCTCTTGTGAATCTTGTTGCACTTTTGTTTTTTTTTGTGGCTTTCATGAGTTCATCTTCTTAGTCTATCAAAAACGAAGTCAGACAAATCATAATTTGTTGACATTACGTTTACATACACCGATTAGGCATAACATTATGACCTAATATTGTGTTGGTCCCCCTTTTGCTGCCAAAACGGCCCTGACCCGTCGAGGCATGGACTCCACTAGAACCCTGAAGGTGTGCTGTGGTATCTGGCACCAAGATGTTAGCAGCCGATCCTTTAAGTCCTGTAAGTTGTGAGGTGGGGCCTCCATGGATCGGACTTGTTTGTTCAGCACATCCTACAGATGCTCGATTGGATTGAGATCTGGGGAATTTGGAGGCCAAGTCAACACCTCAAACTCGTTGTTTTGCTCCTCAAACCATTCCTGAACCATTTTTGCTTTGTGGCAGGGCACATTATCCTGCTGAAAGAGGCCACAGCCACCAGGGAATACCATTTCTATGAAAGGGTGTACATGGTCTGCAACAATGCTTAGGTAGGTGGTACGTGTCAAAGTAACATCCACATGTATGGCTGGACCCAAGGTTTGCCAGCAGAACATTGCCCAAAGCATCACACTGCCTCCGCTGGCTTGCCTTCTTCCCATAGTGCATCCTGGTGCAATGTGTTCCCCAGGTAAGCGACGTACACGCACCCGGCCATCCACGTGATGTGAAAGAAAATGTGATTCATCAGACCAGGCCACCTTCTTCCATTGCTCCGTGGTCCAGTTCTGATGCTCACGTGCCCACTGTTGGCGCTTTCGGCGGTGGACAGGGGTCAGCATGGGCACCCTGACTGGTCTGCGGCTATGCAGCCCCATACGCAACAAACTGCGATGCACTGTGTATTCTGACACCTTTCTATCAGAACCAGCATTAACTTCTTGAGCAATTTGAGCTACAGTAGCTCGTCTGTTTGATCGGACCACACGGGCCAGCCTTCGCTCCCCACGTGCATCAATGAGCCTTGGCCGCCAATGACCCTGTTGCCGGTTCACCACTGTTCCTTCCTTGGACCACTTTTGATAGATACTGACCACTGCAGACCGGGAACACCCCACAAGAGCTGCAGTTTTGGAGATGCTCTGACCCAGTCGTCTAGCCATCACAATTTTGGCCCTTGTCAAATTCGCTCAAATCCTTACGCTTGCCCATTTTTCCTGCTTCTAACACATCAACTTTGAGGACAAAATGTTCACTTGCTGCCTGATATATCCCACCCACTAACAGGTGCCATGATGAAGAGATAATCAGTGTTATTCAATTCACCTGTCAGTGGTCATACTGTAATGTTATGCCTGATCAGTGTAAACAGAATTGGTTTTAAATTGTTTTGCTGTGTCATGACTAGTTTTGTATTTTATAATTGTTTTGCTGTTTACTTTTTTGCAGAAAACCTGTTATAGACAGTGGCTGGTTTATTTGTGACAACTTGCCCCATATTGTGTGACAGCATGTCCTGTCACAAAAGGTCACTTTTTTGTTTGTTTGTTTGTTTTTCCCAGTGCAATAATGGTGGAAATGTAATGAGAAGGTTTGAGCAAGGACAGACACTGTAATGTGACATAATGACATTTTAAACATTATTCGGTCAAAGGCAATGCATTAAAGCTAATGGGAAAAAGAGATGAGAAAAATATGCATGTATGAATTTCATGCAGTTGCATAACAGTCATCCTTAAAAATTAATTGTAAGAGGTGCAGTTTTTAGTCAGTGAGCAAATGTTTCTATTGTTCCTCTGTGAAAGCTCCTCATTACACTCAGACAACTGTGCAGCTGCTAGAAATAAAAAAATTCACTGAGATCAATATTCCTTTGTGTTGTACAGATGTTTAATTGATCTCAGGCTTTTAAAGGACTATATTCTCTTAATCGTTATATATATTTAAAGCTTGTCCTGCATAATTAAGAATGGTTGCATTTGTAAATGAATTGCTGATGTGAGACTCCAAGTTGATAACAATGTAGAATAATCCAGTATCCCTGTGGCCTCAAGTGCTTCCCATCTGCATAAATTTTACCTCCTACAGACAGCTTACACACACACACACACACACACACACACACACACACACACACATTGGGTTTCCATGTTTTAAACCTCCATTTATAAGCTGTTTTCCTCATTGGGGCCAAAAATATCCAAGGATTTTGGATATTCTCATCTTTGTGCCCATAGTAGGGTTTACCAGAGGACACACACACATACACGAAAACTAATTTACAAAGGAATGCAGTAAATTAATGCTTAAAGCAACTGAAATTTCAAATGAATTAACCGCTGACCAATAGGAAACAAGTGACAATATTGTTGTGACAGTCATTTTAGATTTATTTAGTGCATTTGTGTGTGAGAGGAATTGCTGTAGGCGAAAGGGGATGTTGTTACCAGTCTGAAGATAATGAGAAAATAAACAGTTTGGACATATTTGTGTAAAATGTCAAACATAATCTGTGGCATCTCTGCTCAGTTAAACACTGCAGATCATTGTCTTAATCGGAATTTAATCATCTAGATATTGTGAGGTTTATGCTTAAAAAAATAAACTCAAGATACATTTATATTACATAGAGACAGTATGTGTATATATCTTATGCTTCCGTATGCTTAATTTGATAATAGATACAGTGAAAAATACAGTGAAATATTATTACAATTTAAAAATATTACTATTTTAAAATGTAATTTATACCTTTGATGGCAAATTTCACAATATTACTGTTTTTGCGGAATGTTGTCCTAATGTAAACTTTCCTAGATTTAACTTTTTAATATATATTTTTTTTCTTCTTAGGAAATCCTATTGTCAAATGCAAGCTACAAAATGCAGCAAATATTGTGCTGCTGAACTGCTTTCCTCTGTGTGGAATCCACACTAAAAGCTTCCATAAACATATATATGTCGTACCCTAAGTAAGAGCACTTGCACCCTCCAAACACACAGTAAGTAAGCATCTGTCCCCTCTTCCTGTCAGTATCGATCAGTCCTTTTATCTAAATGCTGCTAATGGATTTTCTTGCCTTTTAAGTTTGCTTAATGGCAACTCCATTCACCGAGCTCCATCTCAAGGTAAATCAGGCCCGTTCCTCATGCTGAAGCATATTCTTCTGGAAGTTTGGGTGAGTTGAAATGGACTACTCTTTTATTAAAATGTTGCTTTTGAATTAATCACATATGTATTTTTCTGAAGTTATTCAGTGTTGTCATATAGGCCTACCTAAAATGCTGGTCCCAGCAAAATAGAACACGACTAGAGCAAAGTAATAAATATTAGTTTTTCAGATCCCAGAGAGAGAGAGAGAGTTTTGGCTGCAAATTTGGTTTATGTCATGTTGGATATCAATTTTGTTAAATAATAAGTTAAAGATAAAGATAAAGAGTCAAAACAATATAAATTGTTCTTCAGTGTGTTCTCAGACGATTCAGGTACCTGTAGTTGACATACATTAACCCTCTGGACCCTAAGGATATTTTGTGGCCCTGAAGAAGTTTGACATGCTCTGACATTTGTGTTTTTTTTCAGTTGCTTTAAAGCATGTTAATGGCTAAAGTCTGATTACACTGTATTCAGCACAAACAGGGCTACAGTAATATGTGAGCAACATGTACATAAAAGTTTGTAGTTTTAAGAAAATAATGTTTATGCGTAGTTTTTGAAAAAACTAAAACGTTAAATCACTGAAATAAGGCCATATAACACACAGTAAACATTTGTTCACAAGGCTTTTCAGATCTGGATGTTGTTGCCTAGAGTTTTTTCTTCAAAACAATGTGAAATCCATTTTGATCACTCATTTATACAAAACAATATAGTCATTTAACTTTTGTAAGACACTTATTGTCAGAATGGCTGTATGCCGCGAGGGTGTGGACCATCATGAATAATGCTGTGATTCACACCTGAGGCATCAACGACTCCTCCCCTGAATATCAATGAGGAATGTGACAGAGGGAACTATAAAGAATGCATGTGAGGAGACTTAATGATTGAATGTATTGTTTGTAGCTTATTCACAAAATCACGTTTAATTTAAAAGAAGTAATCTGACTATACATTTTCTTTACATAAAGACTTTAGACCTACAGTGCCATTCAAAAGTTTTAGATCTGTATGTTTTAAAAAAAAAAAAAAAAAAGTCTCTTCTGCTCACCAAGGCTGGATTTATTTGATCCAAAATAGTAAAAGCAGTAATATTGTGGAATATTCCACAGTATTTATTCCTGTGATGTCAAAGCTGAATTTTCAGCATCATTACTCCAGTCTTCAGTGTCACATGATCCTTCAGAAATCATTATGATTATTTGCTCAACAAACATTTCTTATTATTATGAATGTTGAAAACAGTTGTGTAATTTTTTTCAGGATTCTTTGATAAATCAAAGATTTAACCCAGAAGGAACGGAAAGTTCCCTCTGGGTTCAAAACAATAACACTTATCTGAAATAAAAAGATTTTGTAACGTTATAAATGTCTTTACTTTTTTATCAATATAAGGCATCTTTGTGAATAAAAGTATTAATTTCTTTCAAAAAACAAAAAACAAAACAGCAACAAAAAAACTAAACTCTTACTCAGAATGGTAGTGTATAATGTTACAATAGATTTCTATTTCAGATAAATGCTGTTGTTTTGAACTTTCTATTTATCAAAGAATCCTGAAATAAATTGTACACAAATAAAATTGTTTAGAAAATCTAAAACTTTTGAACGGTAGTGTATAGCTACTTGGATTTACACATGAAAACAACACAGCAGTGGTAAAAAAAATACAGCGCAAAAGAGACGTTGAGGGCAAAAGTGCAAACAGGGACAGTGCAAGATGAACGAAAACGAATTAGTCTCTCTATTTGAGCCCGCTTGTCGCGCGTCTACATTTAAAATAACGAACTTGAGCGCGCAAAAGACGCAACATATGTGAACGGCCCCTTAGTCAGTGGTTACATCAGCGTAGCAGTCAATAAACGGGACATTTAGGCCCAATAAACGGGACGTCCCGGCTAATACGAGACAGTTGGCAACCCTACTTTTATATCATGCTGTGTTTAATATTATAGAGCATAAGATATCCCCATGTCGTACGTGTATCTTTATTTAGCATTGAAAGGTTGCCTACCTGTTTCATATTTCAACATGTTTCCTTTGATTTCACACATTTTAGTCTGGCAATAGTTCAACTAGTAGCCTACAATGTGAAGTTTATGCAGCAATAACGCTAATATAAGTGAGAAGAAAAGTTTTACCTTAAAGATTCTCATAAATCACGTTCTGTTTCTTCTGAGGTAAATCCAAGGTAAACTCACAGCGTGTCTTCCAAACTCGATGAAAATCAGAAGAATGAAGAACCTGATTCTTTGTTTTGAGGTGATGGGGGGCGTTTACAGATTCGCGTTCCTTCCTCGTGGACGATTTGCATGTGAATCGCTTTGTGAGCGCGTGGGTGTGGTCACATTAAAGATAATGAGGCGCCGCTGGAGGAACTGTACCTCTCGCTGTTTTCATACGGATTACATAAACAGAGAATATTTGTTTTTTCTATAAATGACTTCATTTAAAAGTAGACATTCCAACGTTTATAAAGATATATCTGTCGTGTCTGTGTGACAAGTATTCTCTGAGTTCTGAGTTTATTTTCAGACGCATTTCAGAGTAGACATCACAGGGAGACAGACGGGAGAACGCGCATCCTGTTTGTTTTCTTTATTTAGCGAAAAGCACAACATTTAGTTTTTTTTTTGAGTGTACATAAAAAAAGTAGACACTTTAAGCTTTGTAAAGACATATCGTTCATGTCTGTGAGGCCAAAAATGACGGCGTATTTTAAGTTGTTTTACACTGTCATGAGGAAAAATCCAGCAAAACGCACGGGCGCATTCTTCGGGTTCAGGGGGTTAAAAGTATAGAGAATGAGTATAGAAAATAAATATGCAAGGGATATTACAATCATTTTGGATTTGTGAAGAAGTGCTCATATTAAGATCTTTGACTTCTGATTGGTGAGTTTGGTAACTTTGCAAATGTTGATGAGACAATGAGTGTTAAAAATTCTTCGGAAACTCTAGAGGAGACATGTTAGATACTTCTTCTGTGGACATAATTTATGCAGAAGACTAAGGGCCCTATTTTAATTATCTGAACACATGGTCTGAAGCTCATGGCGCAGGTGCACTTACGGCGTGTCCGAATCCACTTTTGCTAGTTTTCATAACAGAAAAAAACGTCGCCGTGCCAGGCGCATGGTCCAAAAGGGTTGTACCTAGTCTCTTAATGAGTCATGTAATGTGCAATAAACCAATCAGAGTCTCATGTCCCATTCCCTTTAAAAGCCAGTTGCGCTTGCACCATGGTGGATTCCTTATTTACATGGTGGAATTCGCAAGAGGAAAGACTGAATGCTTCGCGTCGCTGTGTGTGTAATAAGCAGAGTGTAAGCGCGTTGTGCACCCGCCTATAGGCGCATATTACTATATGCACCCGCCTATAGGCGCCCTTTAAATAACAAAAAATACTGCGTTGGTCAATGGCGCAGTCGTTTATATTTGCAGTCAAAATAGCAATGCGCCAACAATGCGCCTGAACACACCTCGTTTTCAGACCAGCACGCCCATGGGCGAACAGATGATAGGGCCCTATAAGTCTTCATTTGCTCCAGGTGAAACTGTTGAGATTTTAAAAAGTCTCAGTTGTTTTTCGTTTCCTACTGGTCATGAATCTGAAACACCCTTTTCCATTCGGCTCTTGTGTTCTTTTTGTGCTCCAGCTTTAATGCCAGACGTCACGGTTGATAAGACTTATCTCCAGAGTGCTTCTGTCAGCTACTGTTGCTCCAGTCACATTCTAGATGCTATTTTCCTTTACGATTATTAAATCAAAGCAGATATGACTGGTGCTGTGGTGTGGTTGAGCAGTACGCAGCAGTCCTTTGACTGGAGGCACTAAATGTTGCTTAACAAGTTCACAAGAAGAAATATGTTAAAGCAGAAGAACATACATGCTATAATGGATTACTTTGTTTGGGCAAATAATTGTAAAGTATTGCAGCAACTATGTAGATATAGATTATTTAATTTGGATGTCCTTTTTTTGCATTGGTTATTGGATATTTAATTGTGATTTCCTATATACAGTGGGGAGAACAAGTATTTGATACACTGCCGATTTTGCAGGTTTGCCCACTTACAAAGCATGTAGAAGTCTGTAATTTTTATCATAGGTACTCTTCAACTGTGAGTGACGGAATCCAAAACAAAAATCCAGAAAATCACATTGTATGATTTTTAAGTAATTAATTTGCATTTTATTGCATGACATAAGTATTTGATACATCAGAAAAGCAGAACTTAATATTTGGTACAGAAACCTTTGTTTGCAATTACAGAGATCATACGTTTCCTGTAGTTCTTGACCAGGTTTGCACACACTGCAGCAGGGATTTTGGCCCACTCCTCCATACAGACCTTCTCCAGATCCTTCAGGTTTCAGGGCTGTCGCTGGGCAATCCGGACTTTCAGCTCCCTCCAAAGATTTTCTATTGGGTTCAGGTCTGGAGACTGGCTAGGCCACTCCAGGACCTTGAGATGCTTCTTACGGAGTCACTTCTTAGTTGCACTGGCTGTGTGTTTCGGGTCGTTGTCATGCTGGAAGACCCAGCCACGACCCATCTTCAATGCTCTTACTGAGGGAAGGAGGTTGTTGGCCAAGATCTCACGATACATGGCCCCATCCATCCTCCCCTCAATACGGTGCAGTCGTCCTGTCCCCTTTGCAGAAAAGCATCTCCAAAGAATGATGTTTCCACCTCCATGCTTCACGGTTGGGATGGTGTTCTTGGGGTTGTACTCATCCTTCTTCTTCCTCCAAACACGGCGAGTGGAGTTTAGACCAAAAAGCTCTATTTTTGTCTCATCAGACCACATGGCCTTCTCCCATTCCTCCTCTGGATCATCCAGATGGTCATTGGCAAACTTTAGACCGGCCTGGACATGCGCTGGCTTGAGCAGGGGGACCTTGCGTGCGCTGCAGGATTTTAATCCATGACGGCGTAGTGTGTTACTAATGGTTTTCTTTGAGACTGTGATCCCAGCTCTCTTCAGGTCATTGACCAGGTCCTGCCGTGTAGTTCTGGGCTGATCCCTCACCTTCCTCATGATCATTGATGCCCCACGAGGTGAGATCTTGCATGGTGCCCCAGACCGAGGGAGATTGACCGTCATCTTGAACTTCTTCCATTTTCTAATAATTGCGCCAACAGCTGCTTGCCTATTGTCCTGTAGCCCATCCCAGCCTTGTGCAGGTCTACAATTTTATCCCTGATGTCCTTACACAGCTCTCTGGTCTTGGCCATTGTGGAGAGGTTGGAGTCTGTTTGATTGAGTGTATGGACAGGTGTCTTTTATACAGGTAACGAGTTCAAACAGGTGCAGTTAATACAGGTAATGAGTGGAGAACAGGAGGGCTTCTTAAAGAAAAACTAACAGGTCTGTGAGAGCCGGAATTCTTACTGGTTGGTAGGTGATCAAATACTTATGTCATGCAATAAAATGCAAATGAATTATTTAAAAATCATACAATGTGATTTTCTGGATTTTTGTTTTAGATTCCGTCTCTCACAGTTGAAGTGTACCTATGATTAAAAATTACAGACTTCTACATGCTTTGTAAGTGGGCAAACCTGCAAAATCGGCAGTGTATCAAATACTTGTTCTCCCCACTGTATATTACTTTTAACATAAAGTTAAAAGACTATATAAAAAAACTATTTAGATGGGAATGTAACAATATGAAATGTAATATCTGCCATTAATCAGTTATTGGCCATAAGATGAAAGTATTTATTGGCTTATGGATTTTAATATCAGTGCATCCCTATAAATCATCTTTTCTCACTTCAAGTGTGGAACTTGTTTTGACGCATCATTTTGCCTGACATATTGGTCAGTTTAGTAAATCCTTTGTCAAATTTGTTTGACGTCTTCACCTTATTCATGTACAAAAAGCTGCATAATTGGTGTCAGCACAATTGAATCAGCAGAAAACGCTCACACACATCTATTACCAAGGTGACTCTGTGCTTTAGGGGCTTGTATCTGTGTCCACTGAGCAGTAATGAAGGCCATAACTCCAAATTACCCCCAAAGGTCATCCGTCAGGCGACCGGTAGAGGTGCTTTCACACAGCTTAAAACTCTTCACCCTGTCCACTGATCAATACTGAGTCAATTCTATCACAATGTCTGAATCATTCGGTGTGTTAAGAACATATTATGAACAATATTTCACCCTTTCCTGACTGCACTTAGCCGGGCCAGTAACACAGTGCTTGGTTTCACAAGGTGTTTTAGTAAAGGTGACATTCATGAATATTAATACAATGGTTAGGATGTGACTTTGACAGAACCGGAGTAAGAGAGAAATGGGATAGGAGGAAAAGGCAGATAAAATGAAGGATGATGTATTACACAGTGCCAGCGTCCATTCACTGCCGTCCCACCCTCCCATTTATCCCGATTAAAATTCCTCCACCTTCCCTGTCCTTTTATCTGTCACCTCTGTTGATTGCACTGGGCTCGGAATGCTAATGTAATCCGTATTTGGAATGCTGATGTAATCCATATGTTAGCCACTGAAACACTGCGGTGTATGCTGTTGTTGTTAAGTAATGCAGTGTAAGCAGAGTGTCTTTGCATGAGTCTCTGGGGGCCTCAATAAATCTGGCCCACTGAATCAGCTCTATTACATTTGGTATTTATGAAGTCAATCTTTTATCTGGAGAAACGTTCATTCATTTTCTCCACGTAGGCTGATCTTCTTCAGTAAAGAGTTTTAACCAGCTCTGAGAGGAATCACATTACAAACTTTTGAAGCAAAAAGTTTAAGAAAACCAGGGGGAAATGTCCAAGGTAAAGGACTGTGTACTACTCATCCTACGAAGCAAATTACACAGGTTTTTTTTTCGAGCTGCATGTGGTGCAGTTGGAACTGGAGGCCTTGGAGAAACAGATCCATGACCTCCTAGAGGGACAGGCCGATCTAAGGGACCGACAATCAGCGCTAGAGACATTGCGGGCTGACGCTCACAAGTCCGTAGTAAGTAATGTTATCACTCCGATCTCTTCTACTCTGTGTGTTTCTCTGCTCAGAGCACCCAGAACGCGATCATCCCAGGCCTCCTTCACTCCGGTGCCGACACACCGTGGGCCCTGGGTGATTCAGCAGCGGAAGGCGCGAGCCAGGCCTCGGGCGAGGAACTCTCCTCCTCCACCCCCGGTCTTCGAGATCTCCACCCGAAACCACTTCTCCCCTCTTCTCGAGACGGAACACGACGCTGTGATCATCGGCGACTCCATTATACTGCATGTACACGCTACCTCAGCTAAAGGTAAGGTGCGCAGTCACTGTTTTCCTGGTGCTTGTGTTCTCGATGTTGCTGCGCAGGTTCCGGCGATCCTAAATGGTGACGAGAGCATCGGTGCTGTTTTGCTCTCTTTGTAAATAATTGGAATCTTTTCTGGGAGCGGCCTAGGCTCTTCCGTGCTGATGGCCTGCACCACAGCAGGAACGGAGCGGATCTTCTGTCAGACAACATCTCCAAGACGCTACGCACCGTATGACTAGCAAGTCAAACTGCACATGACAGTCCTTGTTCTGTAGTGCATTGTATAGAAACTGTCTATTCCACGAATATTGAGGTCAAAATCCTCTATAGGATCTAGAAAAAATCTGATCATTATTAAAGCAGATAATCTTAAAAGAAATGAACAAAAAAATTCTCTAAAACTAGGTCTCCTTAACATTAACATTAACCTTAACATTAGTAAATGAAATGATCACAGATAATAGCTTTGATGTACTCTGTCTGACTGAAACCTGGCTTAAACCTAATGATTATTTCAGTCTTAATGAGTCTACTCCACCAGGCTACTGTTATACGCACGAGCCCCGTCTGGTCGTGGTGACGGTGTTGCAACTATCTATAGAGATATTCTTAATGTTACTCAGAAAACAGGACACAGGTTTAATTCGTTTGAAGTGCTTGTGCTAAATGTTACACTCTCAGATATAAGAAAAAAATCCCTATTATCTTTTGCTTTGGCTACCATATATAGACCGCCAGGGCCCTATGTTGATTTCTTAAAAGAATTTGCAGATTTTCTCTCAGACCTATTGGTTACTGTCGAAAAAGCACTGATTGTCGGTGATTTGAACATTCACGTAGATAATACAAACGATGCGCCAGGGATTGCATTTACAGACTTATTAAACTCCTTTGGGGTCAAGCAAAACGTGACTGGACCCACTCCTCGTTTTAATCATACACTAGATTTAATTATATCACATCCTACTGATATAGATATCATACCGCAAAGTGATGATGTCACTGATCACTACCTTGCATACTGCGTACTGCTGATATTTTCCATACTGCTCCACGTTATCGACCAGGTAGAACGATTCTCCCAAACACTATAGATAAATTCACAAATAACCTACCAGATTTATCTCAGCTGTTCAGTGTACCCAAACACACAAATGAACTAGAGAAAATAACTAGCAGTATGAGCACCATTTTCTCTAGTACATTAGAAACGGTTGCACCGATCAGATTAAAAAAGGTTAGAGGGAAAAGTACTGCATCGTGGTACAACACTATTACTCACGCTATCAAGAGAGAAACTTGTAATCTAGAGCGCAAATGGAAACAAACCAATTTAGAGGTCTTCAAAATCGCATGGAAAGACAGCACTTCCCGTTATAAAAAGGCTCTAAAAGCAGCCAGGGCCGAGCATATCCGTAAACTAATAGAAAATAACCAAAACAACCCCAGGTTTTTATTTAGTACAGTGGCCAGATTAACAAATAAACAGACATCACCTGAACAAAATATTCCAGTACAGTTTAGTAGTAATTACTTTATGAATTTCTTCACTAAAAAAATCGAAAGCATCAGAAATACAATTATAAATGTACAACCTTTGACAGCGTTTTAGGATTCAGCCTCAATTATCGCCCCTTAAGAACAATTGCAGTGCTTTACAACTATAGGACAGGAAGAGCTAAATAAACTTGTCATTGCTTCTAAACCGACAACATGTTTATTAGATCCAATACCCACTAAACTACTAAAAGAGTTGTTACCTGTAGCCTGTAAACGGGGAAAAATCTAAGATAACGTCGGTAAATTATGGAGTGCCGCAAGGATCTGCGTTAGGCCCTCTGTTATTTTCAATATATATGCTGCCACTTGGTAATATTATAAGAAAACATGGAATTAGTTTCCACTGTTATGTCGATGATACTCAGTTATGTATTTCAGCACAACCAGATGAAATCTCTAAATTATCCATGCTGACAGAGTGTGTTAAAGATATAAAAGATTGGATGACCTATAATTTTCTCCTATTAAATTCAGATAAGACTGAGGTATTACTTATTGGACCAAAAACTTGTACACAGAATCTCTTAGAATACAATATGTACTGTTACTTCATCCTCTACAGTAAAAGACCTGGGTGTTATATTAGACAGCAACTTGTCTTTCGAAAATCATATTTAAAATGTTACAAAAACAGCCTTCTTCCACCTCAGAAACATCGCTAAGCTACGGAACATGTTATCTGTCTCTGATGCAGAAAAGTTAGTTCATGCATTCATGACCTCTAGACTGGATTACTGTAATGCATTACTAGCTGGCTGTCCTGCATCATCAATAAACAAGCTACAATTAGTCCAAAATGCAGCTGCTAGATTTCTTACTAGGTCAAGAAAATATGATCATATAACACCAATTTTATCATCTCTACACTGGTTACCTATTAAGTTTCGTATCAATTATAAAGTATTGCTACTGACCTATAAGGCCCTAAACGGTTTAGCTCCTGTGTATTTAACTGATCTTCTATCGTCCTTAGAATCCATCTCGCTCTTTAAGATCACAAAACTCTGGGCTTCTGGTAGTACCTAGGATATCCACTAAGTCCACTAAAGGAGGAAGAACGTTTTCATATTTGGCACCTAAACTCTGGAACAGCCTTCCTGATAATGTTCGGGGCTCAGACTCACTCTCCCAATTTAAATCTAGATTAAAGACGCATCTCTTTAGCCAAGCATTCACATAATGCATCTCATAACCTTGTACTCCAGTTATATCAGTGCACATGATTGTCTTTGCTTAATGCTTTGAACAGCAGCTACGCTAATTATTTTCCTGTTCTGTTTTATCTCGGGACGCCCATCCCGAGGTAACTAGAGAGTCTGTCAGCTTCAGTCTGGATCCAGCCTCTTATGAAGACTTCAGATGACCATCACCTGTGAAGAGACGACTCCAACTCCTGCGAGGACTTCAGATGACGCAGCTCTGCATCAACATGCACCCATGCTCAATTTCTATATACCCTAATCATTGTTAACATGTATTCTTATTTACCTTAGCCCATTGTCTGTGCCTTCATTTATTTTTATATTGATTAATAATACATTGTTAGCTAACTGTGTGCTTTGTATATGTACATTTCTGAAATACATAACTTGGACACAGTTTCCTCTGATAACAAACCACTTTAAATTGTAATGTAGACGCATGCATTTTCTGTGAAGCTGCTTTGAAACGATATGTATTGTGAAAAGCGCTATACAAATAAATGTGAATTAAATTGAATTGAATTGAATTACACTGAACAAAATTATAAGTACCTTTTATTGTGGCCAGCCTAAGGCACACTTGTGCAATAATCATGCTGTATAATAAGCATCTTGATATGCCACACCTGTGAGGTGGATGAATTATCTCGGCAAAGGAGAAGTGCTCACTAACACAGATTTAGACAGATTTGTGAACAATATTTGAGAGAAATAGGCCTTTTGTGTATATAGAAAAAGTCTTAGATCTTTGAGTTCAGCTCATGAAAAATGGGGGTAAAAACAAAAGTGTTGCGTTTATAATTTTGTTCAGTGTATGTATCTGAATCATAAATTATGGTTGTAAAGTCTAGTCTGAGGATGAAGAAGATAGGTGATGTTGATCAAAGTAAAAGCATTGTTTATTAAACAAAGTAAATACAGGTAATCCAACTGTAGAGAACACAAATGAAACACCGAGCTGGACACCGAGCAAGAGGAAATGAGGAACTTAAATACACATTATACACAAATAAACTAAATAGACAGGTGTGCTCATTAATAAATGTCCATGGAAACAAATGACTGGTGGGAACTAGAACAAATGGAACAGGTAACTGAAGAGAAACAAACTAAAAGTCCATGAAAATTAAACAAAGACAGACTAAACTGAAGGTAATTGTGATAGAACGCGCCCCCTCTGGAAAGGCACAGCCTTGCGCCGTAAAATGACTGAGGAGGTGGTTCTGGAGGTGGACGAGGGGCTGGATAAGGATGGGAGACAGGAACAGGTGCTATCAGGAAAAGCCAAGTTGGTGATGATGGTGGAGGAGCCAGGGAGGCGAGTACATGAGGAGTAGCCAAGTGGTGATTCAGAGTACAACCAGGCTGAAAAAGCTCAAGGTGCAGTCGGCAGAGGTAGGAGCCATGGTGGAGAATTGGCTAACAACTGACGGAGATGGAGCTCTTGGAAGAGGAGCCCTGGGCGCAGACAGAGCGCAATTGGGACCGGGCAACACCGATGGTCCTGGAGGCCGAGGCGGAGCCGCAGAAGGGAACCAGCGAAGGCAGGGCTGATGATCAGGATGTGGAGGCGGGAGAGGGAGGCTGGGTGGGAGCAACGACGAAGACATGAGATGAACAGCGGCGATGAAGACAGGTAACTGAAGAGAAACAACCTAAAAGTCCATGAAAATGAAACTAAGATAGACTAAACTGAAGGTAATTGTGACAATGATACATTTATGATGCAATTATGGTACGGAAAGTCTTCCAATTTTGTGTAATTGCACACACACAAGAACAGCCACTAGTTAGGTAGCTATAATTACATGGAAAATAGAGAGACCACACAGCATAAGCAAGTAAATGTTTTTAGTAAGTGTTTTATTTAGATTTTTTTATGCTAAAATATTTTTCTTTTAATTCACTATTTTAAGATTTAATTAATTATTAGCTTTTCATCAATTTATAAACCCCCAGCAGTTCCAACACAAACCCCAGTTTGAAAAAACCTGACATGTTTAATGCACTTCACATTGTTGATAACAAGAGTGGAATCAATTTTATTTCCCTTTGCATTTTTATATCAATATTCTACAAGATTATTGTCAATGTCTGAATACAACGGTGTGAGACAACAATCAACCGATGACAATGTCTTGCGGGGTTCAACTGCAAACTGTTGTTCCACCGCTCGAGAGGCCTGAGGTGGAGCAAGCCATTCACCTGCAATCATACACCTTGTGAGGATGGCAGGACCTTGAATTGGTAGGCCTCGTTCTTGAAACTGAATCGAAGAAACTTCATGTGAAGAGGAAAAATCGGAATGTGAAAATAAGCATCTTTCAAATCAATGCTTGTAAACCAATCGTCCTTCTTGACAGACTGAAGAACATCGGCTGCATGTAACATCTGGAAGGGAAGATTTTTCAGGAACATGTTTAGATGACTTAAATCTAGAATTGGACGAAAACTACCATCCTTCTTTGGAATGAGGAAGTACGCTGATGAGGGGGTGAACCCTTTCTTTGGCTCCCTTCCCCAACATCACTGTAGGGACAATCCTTGAAAACTTTGGGGGCCGGCCTCGAAACTGCAGAGCATACCCCTTGCTCAGTGTAGTCCAAACCCAAGGATCTACTGTTGTCTCCCTCCAGTACTTCAGGTGTAGTCTTTAAAAATGATTGACTACCGGCCCAACCACTTCAAGCTTTATGTGTGCTGCTTTTAGTGGCAGTGGGGAGGGCACTGAAGTGGAGCCCCTGGCATCTGCCACTGATGAGGTCAAAACCCTTGAGTGTCCTCAGAAGTACAGGGTCTCTGTGAACCTCGAGGCTGTGGAGTAGATCGATAGTGGAATCAAACCTCTGGCATTGCAAATTGCAAATTGATGATGATCCTGAGTGGCCTGCACCTTAAAAGCAGGATTGAGTCAGTTGACGGGTGGCCTTAGACAAACTTAGACAAAATACCCTTTTTTCCAGAAGTTCTGGAACTTTAGACCCAAAAAAGTCCAAGGAACAATTGGGAGGTCTCGTAGAGCCTCCTTACAATCCTCAGGCAGTTTCACCTGGCGAGTCATACTTTGTGTCTGGCTGCCAGTAGCCCATAGCCTGAGGAATTGCGAAACTGAGAGATCCACATTTTCTAATTCCAATGTACTGGTAGTAGCGAGGAGTAATTGGCATATTGTGTTCTCCGCGCGGATTATACAGTGGGGAGAACAAGTATTTGATACACTGCCGATTTTGCAGGTTTGCCCACTTACAAAGCATGTAGAAGTCTGTAATTTTTATCATAGGTACTCTTCAACTGTGAGTGACGGAATCTAAAACAAAAATCCAGAAAATCACATTGTATGATTTTTAAGTAATTAATTTGCATTTTATTGCATGACATAAGTATTTGATACATCAGAAAAGCAGAACTTAATATTTGGTACAGAAACCTTTGTTTGCAATTACAGAGATCATACGTTTCCTGTAGTTCTTGACCAGGTTTACATACACTGCAGCAGGGATTTTGGCCCACTCCTCCATACAGACCTTCTCCAGATCCTTCAGGTTTCGGGGCTGTCGCTGGGCAATACGGACTTTAAGCTCCCTCCAAAGATTTTCTATTGGGTTCAGGTCTGGAGACTGGCTAGGCCACTCCAGGACCTTGAGATGCTTCTTACGGAGCCACTCCTTAGTTGCCCTGGCTGTGTATTTCAGGTCGTTGTCATGCTGGAAGACCCAGCCACGACCCATCTTTAATGCTCTTACTGAGGGAAGGAGGTTGTTGGCCAAGATCTCACGATACATGGCCCCATCCATCCTCCCCTCAATACGGTGCAGTCGTCCTGTCCCCTTTGCAGAAAAGCATCCCCAAAGAATGATGTTTCCACCTCCATGCTTCACGGTTGGGATGGTGTTCTTGGGGTTGTACTCATCCTTCTTCTTCCTCCAAACATGGCGAGTGGAGTTTAGACCAAAAAACTCTATTTTTGTCTCATCAGACCACATGACCTTCTCCCATTCCTCCTCTGGATCATCCAGATGGTCATTGGCAAACTTCAGATGGGCCTGGACATGCGCTGGCTTGAGCAGGGGGACCTTGTGTGCGCTGCAGGATTTTAATCCATGACGGCGTAGTGTGTTACTAATGGTTTTCTTTGAGACTGTAGTCCCAGCTCTCTTCAGGTCATTGACCAGGTCCTGCCATGTAGTTCTGGGCTGATCCCTCACCTTCCTCATGATCATTGATGCCCCACAAGGTGAGATCTTGCATGGTGCCCCAGACCGAGGGAGATTGACCGTCATCTTGAACTTCTTCCATTTTCTAATAATTGCGCCAACAGTTGTTGCCTTCTCACCAAGCTGCTTGCCTATTGTCCTGTAGCCCATCCCAGCCTTGTGCAGGTCTACAATTTTATCCCTGATGTCCTTACACAGCTCTCTGGTCTTGGCCATTGTGGGGAGGTTGGAGTCTGTTTGATTGAGTGTGTGGACAGGTGTCTTTTATACAGGTAACGAGTTCAAACAGGTGCAGTTAATACAGGTAATGAGTGGAGAACAGGAGGGCTCCTTAAAGAAAAACTAACAGGTCTGTGAGAGCCGGAATTCTTACTGGTTGGTAGGTGATTAAATACTTATGTCATGCAATAAAATGCAAAATAATTATTTAAAAATCATACAATGTGATTTTTTGGATTTTTGTTTTAGATTCCGTCTCTCACAGTTGAAGAGTACCTATGATAAAAATTACAGACTTCTGCATGCTTTGTAAGTAGGAAAACCTGCAAAATCAGCAGTGTATTAAATACTTGTTTTCCCCACTGTATATGCAGTAGACTCATATGCCTTTTTCAGTAACGAGTCTGTGCAGTGAGCACTAGGGCAACGCACATTGCCTCATAGTGCCTCATCGGGTGACAGCACCAGGGCGGCGATAGGCTGTTCTATTTCTGGAGCGGAGCACAGCCCACCCCAATAGTATCTGCATCCATCATAGACGCTAGTGTATAAGCAGTCTTTGACCGGCACTTAGGTGCACTAGACCCTGTAGGGCATTTAAAGATTCTGCCACAAAATCCTTGCATGATGGCATAGCAAAGTTAGATCAAGCTGATAACTGTCTAAAAAAGACATTGGACTGGGCTGGTTGTGCAGGCGAGTTGCCCAGCCCTAAGCGAACAGCCGTCATCTGTCATCCAGATGTATCATACACAGAGAACGGAGTTAGTCCTGACTAAATCGAATTCCCACTAGAACCCCCAGCTGTTGAAAAACCAGTATGAGCCTCCTGTTAGGAAGCTTGCGTAGCAACATCAACAGCATTTAAATGATCTTGGAAAGAAAGAGCCAGAAATAAAAGGCTCTTTCTCAATTCTCTTACTTAAACCGTCTTCATCTTCCTGTGTTATAGTTACAGGCAGGGCCTAAAATGAACACTCCCCAAGTGCCAAATGTGAGTACAAATCGGTGTTGGCAAGTATATGAAATGGTGTCAATCGCCAGTTGGCTGGTAACATTTTTTATGATTTCTTACAATACAATGTTGTGAGAACATGAATGTGAACGACGCTCGGGACAGTTGACAGGCCAGTGCTGCATCATCTATTGCATCATGCCTATTTAAATATTCAAGTGCAAAAAGACGCTGTGTAGGATGTTTAAGGGGCCATTTACATCACGTGTTTTGCACGCTCAAGTTCATAATTTTAAATCGTTGTGGCGCTCGTGCGGTGTGGCACACTCGTTTTTTCCAGGCGTGTCTACGCCGCAGCGAGATGAAAAAAGCTACTTTTCAGTAAAAAAGTTCAGAAAAAACTGGTCATGTGACAAGAGCTAACCGATCAGCTTCGCCCTTTCCACAACATTGATAGCTCAGCCAAGATGGAGAGCGTTTTATATATATATATATATATATATATATTTAATAGTAGAGCTAATGCAAGGGCAAGAAATCCATTTATCCTTTGCTGAAACTTTCTTGTCTTCATGGACAACACAGATTATGATTGCCTAGGAACAACAGACACCATGGAAGTGCAAGCCCCCGAATGCACCGAATGAAAGGAAGAAGGAAAAAGCGCGGCATAGGATTTTTACATGTTTTTAGACACAACATGTGAACGGGCCCCTAAACATCCGAAGCGTGCGCCCACGTCTCAGACAGTGCTTGAATACTAAATTGAGCTCTGTTTCACATCTTCTTGTGCTTGAACAAAAAATGCCAGTCTTGGCGTCTACAGTAAATATAGTCGGTTATGTCTTAAGTGAACATAAACAGTTGAGAAATAAAACACGTGTAAAAGTATCAGTATACTGGATCCGTGCTTTAGGTCTTAAAGTGACAGCATCCTAATATTCCTGCTGCCGTCTGTGTTTTTAATGTTAATCAAACAACAAAAGACAAAGAAATCACTCACTGATCTTGAATTAATTACTTTTGTAACTTCAGTAATTTATTTGTAACTTCTTTATTTAATTTATACAGTGAAGATTATGCAAACTATATTTACATTCATAGCCTATTAGTTAAGCTAGTAGTTTTAGCTGTGGTATCAAAATTGGAAAAGAGAATTGTGAATTTTCACTGGTATCTTAAATTTGGTCATAACTGCCTGTTTTTGCAAAAATAATTATGGCCGGTAAATTTTCTGAAGTCACAAGCCATTGGCAGTTGTGGCAAAAATCTAGTTTTAGGCCCTGGTTACAGGTGAGATACCATAGGATGAAGCGTCTGAAGAAGATGTTTTAACTCGGACATCTCAGATGAAAGGACAGCAACTGTCTTAGAAAGAAAAGTTTCCTCTATATGCACATTTTAGTGAAGTTGCTTTCGTCTTTGATAGGGGGGCACCGGCAGCTGCAGACACACTGCGCTTCCTAGAGTCTCACTGTGGATTTAGGATCTAATTCAGCGAGACAGAGTCGTCTCTCTGACATGGGTAAAAGACTACAGTGCAACCACTGATCCATGATAGCTTCTCTCAAATGCTGAAATGCAGGACAGACAAACATCATGGCCGTCATCAGGGAGAAGAGAATTAGGCACAGCTTACATGATAATGGGAATCTAGTAGCAACAGAACAGTGAGCTATGATCACTTTGGTAACAGATAAAACAACAAGCATAGGTAACAAGAATATATACACACAAATAATAAAATTAAAGGGGAATCATCACCGTATCAGTGCGGAAGACATTAGCCACCAGAAGCACTAAGTGTTTCACAAAATCCGTAAATAAGTGATAAAGTTAGCGGGGAACTGCCAACATATCAGTGCGGAAAAACACTAGCCACTGGATGGCAAAGAGAAGCATGAAGTGTTTCACAAAATCCATATTTATGTGATAAGTTAGCAGAGAATCGTCAATGTATTAGCATGGAAAAACACTAGCCCCCGGATAGCACCAAGAAGCACGAAATGTTACTGACAGATCATAAAATAACAAAACTCTCCAAATGTTGAAACAAATCCAATCCATACCCAAACTTCTTAAGAGTGTGCTATCACAGCTTGTGAGGACGATAATCCTCTGCTCTAGTAAGCTGCACTTGACACCTCCGAAAATCAATTGAAGAACGGCCTTAGTCAAGTGAGAAAGCAAAAAATACTGAATGCTAAGCTAATGTTGCTATTACCCTCGAGGCTCAGCCTACATCACCGGGTGCTTCTCATTTCTTATTTGTGCATCCTCGCGTCCTTTCCTCGCGTCTTAGCTCCACCCCCTCAGGATGCTAGGGAAGGATTACACCTGTGTATCCTCTCTCATGACTCCTCAGGAAGCTTCCTCGCTCCTCGTTCCTCACCTCCACGTGGTGCAATTAGAGAATTGAGATGTCCTTCAAGATGGCTGAATTTGATCGGTTTCTGGGTCACGGGCTGGAGGAGCGAGGAAATGAGGAAACATCAATTTGAATATTGAGAAGTACCCACTACGTGACTTTTTTGGTATATGATCTAGCTGGCACTGCGATAATCCACCAGTGCGTAAACACCGCCTCTGGTGGTCAGGAGGAGTAAAACGGAACATTCGTTCTGTCAATTCATTCAAAAATGTTGATTTATTCAGGACTGAAACAAGGTTTTAAACAAGGAAATTATATGAACTTTACACACCACATTACGAGGCTGAACCGGCAAGCAATGTGGCGCTGTGTGATAACGCCAAATCTGACGCTTCAATTAATAGAGATCAATGCATTGACCAGCGCCGATGCCTGTCATGTGAAATTCCCTTGAAAGGATGCTTCGACAAAGATATCCCTTTCTATCAGCATACATGAACATGGCAAACTGATTTATTTTCACATTCACAAACCTAGGGAATGAAAGCTATAACAGATGGAGGCATTGCACATACTTTCTCTCTCTCTCATAATACTCTACTCAGTAATTCTCAAATAACAGTAATACTTGAGCAAAACCTTTGCTGAAGCAGCCAAACCCATTGTTGCTATAGTAGCGGCATTTTATTTTCAGAGAACATTCAAAAGTAACATTCCCATAATGTTTGCAAAATAATAAAAAGAAATGTTGCCTTAATGTTTAAAAACTGGACGTTTTGAACATTCAGAGCACATTTAGAAATAACGTTTTCATAACTTAAAGGGAACGTTAGCAAAACGTCTTTAGCACATATTTTTGTTAGCTGGGTACTTGCCTTTTCTTTGTAATTATTTGTGAAATTTACTAGCAATTTCTATATACTGTATAGTGTGTTTACATTGTAAAACAAAATTTTTATTTTTCTTGTAATATTAACCACACACATTATTTTACTATTCTAAAAATCCATTCCAGAAGGAGCCCATGGCTCTAAAATCTATTAATCTTTTTCCAGGTTCTAGGACAAACTCTTTTGCAAGGTATTCTGCCCTGAAACAACTTGGTTATGTGCATTATATAGTTACAACTTGCAGTCTTTAGAGTCTTGTGATTGTACAGCACCTCCAACTCTATTGATTTCAGTGGAATTTGACATTAACATGTTTTGCTAAGCAAACAATGCAGTCTTCTAAGCATAAAACTACATAGCACACCTAATTATTGAGTGGAATCTGGTGTGAATTCACTAAATTGCTTTAACACTTGGTATTTCAGTATCCTGCATCTTCTAAAATAGCACTGCCTATTTATGCAGATGAGGTTTATTATGAGGCTCTATACAGATGAAGGTTATTATAGATCATGCTTTATTGACAAAAGTCAGCAGTATTTCCCAGTCACAATTAACACAATGCTACATGGTAAAACAAAAATTCATGTAAAAGAGATGTTTGTGTATATAGCCTAGTGACAGTGGCAGCAGTAATTCATCACATGATAATTAAGGAAGGAAGAGAGGAAGTTTTTTCTGTAACGGGGTACATAATCTGCTTTGTAATGATGCTGCTGATGATCTTGAGATGCAAGTTAAATTTACTGGCAGTTTGAATGACAGTGATATTATGCTGCCAATGTCTTAAAGTCACTATGAAATCAAAATTGACAATTCTTATTTTTTCTTATTTTTTCAATTTTACACATAGGCCGGCATTTGCATAATGCATAATTTTCTACCGGGTGTTCAAAATACGTTTTGTGTTTTATATTATGTATGTTTCCGGCTAACCGACTAACTCACGTTATTACTGTCTTACTGATATACTTCTGCTAAGCAGCTGTGGGCCACTATTACCTAAAACTGTGTCTATTAATGCAGATTGTCTGTCATTCCTACTACTTTGAGTAAAGATAAAGGATGGAGCAAGATTTATTTTGCAAACGTTTTTGTTACATCACTCATTAACGTTAGTGCTCGGCTAATGTATGCACTGTTAATGATACAGTTCCCGCATGTGCACCGCAATACATTAGAAATACACATGGGTTTGTTGATGGACACACACTTGTTATTGCTGATGGTGAGGAATTACAGTTGAAACATCTCATAATGTACCTCAAACTGAGTAACGTATCACTGAGAAATGAGAAAAGCTTGGATTGATATGGTAAAATCAACGGCATCGCTACTGTCTTTACAGTGTGTACAATCGCTGAGGACTGAGGAAGCCTCCAGAGCTGAAGTTCAGTTATGGCGATGGGTATTTAGCTTCGGACACACTGTAAGCGGTAGACCAGTCACAACAGACTGGGCCATCTGGCCAATCAGAGCAGAGTAGCTCACGGAAAGGAGGGATTTAGAGAGACTTATTCATCCATCGAGCCGTTTGAGAATCATTGAACACTGTGGTGATGTGCAAATTCAATGTATATTATGAGAAAATTAAACAGTTTTTTGACCTTTGATGCATGGAAACCTCTTGTAGGAGACCTCCAAAACAAAATTAAGAGCCTTTAAAATAGCGTAATAGGGGCCCTTTAAATTCCTGTGCCCTTGTAATCTTTAATCAAAATAACTTCCCCTCCCTCTTTCAGTGACATCTCTTCTCTGATGATGTGTTTATTGGCTCACGAGGGCGGAGCAACCTGTCACTCACATGAGATCAACCAATAGCAAACCACAACCATCCAATCAATTCCAGATAGACAAAATTAAGTCCCACCCTAAATTTTTTTCTTGTTCAAGAAGCCGTTTCACTCGGATACTCATCACAATAGGGAAGAAAAGACTCTCTCATCTTTCGTTTCATGGCGTCTTTAAAATACTGTCTAGTCTAGATAGGCACCTCACTAGATTTTGGAAGCTCGTGTTCAGCTATCAGCAGTGATGTTGTATAGAATCATAAGCTGGCTTTTGACAGTTTCTTTCATGCACCGCACAAATCAAAGACAAAAGAACATCCAGGCATTATTCCTACTAAAGGGTGACGGCAACAGTCTGGGAAAAAAACAGGCACATCTATCAATATAATTAACATAAGGTGCTCCTTCACACAGTTAACATGTCAACACTGTCTTTAGAAGGATATGAATTATAGAATTACCTGTGGCACTTGTGATGCTATAAAGAGATGGTTCTGCCATCATGTCATTCCTATTAAATGTGAATAATTAACTGAAGTTCATGTTTGCTGCTCAGCCTATCATTAGTTCATTAACCTCACACTATATTTGGAATATAGTTCAGCAGTGATTGACAGTTATAGCTGAGCTGTGCTGCCCTAATTGCATTTCCAGCAGTGGCAAATAACTCACCTGTCCTCAGAGAGCGCTTTACAAAGAACTAACAGGACAAGATTAAGAGGTTTTTTTTACTAGTCGTAGTAGTGCACATCAAAGACAAATAAGCCCAAACTTCTTAAATCTTCAGCTCTAAACTCTGCATGAAGTAAACAGGTTTGTGTGGGCATATTAAAGCAATAAGCCACAAGAGACCATGTATTACTGTGATTTCACCATGGTTAAGGGCTGTCGTTAGGCACCATGTGAAGCAGAACACTTCCTTAGTAAAATCACAGTAGCGCACGGCCCCTCACGACCTACTGCTTTTATAAAGCGATAGCAATAAATAACCAAGCGATATAGTTCATTAGCGTAACTATATTCTGTTTATGATTTCTAAGCAAATTTAATTTAGATCTGGAACGATCTATTTATGATCTTTATTTATTGCCACACGAATGTGTTTCTGTGACCTCCATGCAACATTGCCATAGCATGCTTAATTAAAGGGGCAGTCCTCTTTTGGGAACATTGGATTAAAGGGAGTTCATCCAAAAATTTTAACATTTTGAAGAACATTGGGATCTAAACACATTGGACCCCATTAAAAATTCAAAATGTCTCCTTTTGTGTCATACAGGTCAGTATGGAGCCCCTAAAGGGACAAATGAGATTAGTTAAAAAAATTAGTTTAGTAATGTTTATGAATATTTTGAATTAATATTTTTTTCAATTCAATAAAAGTTTTCAATTAAATTTGTTTAATTTTTAATAATTTTAAATGCTTTAACTTTTAATATTCTGATTTCACTTTCATTTATATAGAAGTTTTTCATCTAATATTTATATTTTATTTGATTTCAGCATTATTTCAATGAACAAAAATTATTTTTAATACACTAAAAAAATTTGGCCTTTTTTAAGATTTACGAATTTCAATTGTATAGTAGAATTCCATCAAATTCAATTGAATAATCCTTACATTATTATTCATATTATGAATTAAGTATTTTAAATGAGTAACTACAGCTTAATAAAGCATTTTGTATAAATCTTAATGGAACAAGGGTGTGACTTGTATTCATAAATTTAAACATTTTCATTTATTTTTTTAATTTATGAATACGAATCACATAAATTGAAATGGTCCATTCCCTTTTTCCATTAAGATTTAAACAAAATGTTTTATTTATTAATGTTGTATTAATGTTATATTTTATTCTTAATTCATAATATGAATATGTGAGGAATATTCAATTCAATTTGATGGAATTTTACTATACAATTGAAATTCATAAATCTTGAAAAAAAGGCTTAAGTTTTCGTTAACAATAACAACACTGAAACAGGCTGAGAACGTCATGAGTCGATGCTGACAATCTTATGGTTATCTCCTCAAATCTTTTAACGCTATATACACTATGCCAGTTCACTAAATAAGACTTATTAACTCATTTGATAAATATCCATTAAATATCCATGTCTTTTTGTGATCTTTCTGTCGTGTCCTGAAATGCTATTCATCACTGAAGTGTCAATACACAAGTAAACACTCCCTTCCCCCCCAGTCTTGCTGTGGTTTATCAGTCTAGCGATGAACTCTACACCTCTTGTCCTTCACACCCACACATTTACACACACTCACACCCACACACCCAGAATAAGGCTGTTCGACTGTGTTCACACACACAGACTGCTGAGAGGTGTAGTGTGGATTAATGCTCACTCAGTAATGTTAGCAGCACACAACTGATCGTAATCACATTTGGCATGTGTGAAATTTCAGTTGCCTGGTTAACCGCCCACATAGTCTCTCCCAAAATGATTTGTCATGGAGCACATATGAAAAACAATGCCTGTGGAAAAACAACAAATACAAGGCAGAAGATTCAACTGCTTTTGTATTAAAGTATTTATTGTGGGAAGAATCTAAAACTCAACAAAAATAAATAAATGTATTCATTTAAATAAATTGGTTGCTAAAGCAAGCATCACTATTACTATTGCTTGTTTATTTACTATTGCTGTTTTTTTTCTTATTGCCTTCTTCCTTCTTA
Source organism: Coreius guichenoti (assembly GCA_039654105.1). NCBI lineage: Eukaryota > Metazoa > Chordata > Actinopteri > Cypriniformes > Gobionidae > Coreius > Coreius guichenoti. Next base: position 12,052,699 of record CM077177.1, on the reverse strand, counting down.
TATGCCTTCTTTCTTTTTACTGTAATTCACTGTCCATTACAGTACAGTACAGTGACTACAGCGTGAAAGGGCATCATCAATATTGATGACATTTTAGCAACAGGGTGCCAATGTTAAATTATTACTTATTGCTCTGATGAACTTTCATCGTGGATGAAAGTTTAAACACTTTTATCTTAACTGTCTTTTATGGTTTACTTGGTTTTGGCCTCTCTGCTGTGCATGAAATGACCTATTAGCAGATTTAAAAAAAACAATGATAAATGGTATCTTTTACAAGAATTCATTAAATTGATCAAAGCAATAGTAAAGACTTTTATAATGTTACAAAAGATTTTTTATTTCAAATAAATGCTGTTCTTTTGAACTTTCTATTCATCAGAGGATCATGAAAAAAAATTATCACGGTTTCCACAAAAATATTACAGCTGTTTTCAACACTGATAATAAGAAATGATAAGAAATTACATAAACTTTCTTGAGCAGCAAATCAGCATATTAGAATAATTTCTGAAGGACTTCTTTCAAAAACATTTAAAAATCTTATGAACGGTAGTGTGTGTGTCATTTAATGTTTTAGTAAACAATTTCTTTTACAAGCTAGAACATCAGATGCATTGCCTTTCTAGAAAATACTGACAACTGGGAATATAAACCATCCCTCAGATCCAGACTATGTGATCATTTATCTGCCAGGTTATTTATAGACACTGACTTAGGGTTTTCAAAATAAGACGGTATGGGTTGATAAAACACCATCATTACACTACAAAGTACTGTGGCAGTATCTGATGTTACTCAATGATTCTTTTAGTCATGTATATTGTGATGTTTACAATACATGGAACTCCGAAGTACTTCAAATGAATATGGTAATACTATGGTACTTTTTTTGGGTGGGGCTTTTTGTGTTAGTGAGCTTGTGCATTGCATGTTGTCTGATATGAAAGGGCCTATATGAAATTGTAGAAGTGGAAACCAGTGGTGTCATTTTGATCTTCTCAAATAACATTCACATAAAATACTCTGGTATTATGTGACATTGATGTCCATCTATTTCCAGTGAAGAAAGAAATGATTTGCTGCTGCAGCAGTATATAATGATCTGTCCCAATGGCTGCATACAGGAATGTATGACACCAGAATGACCCCTGAACTGAGGTTAATGACGTTTTTCACCATAGGCTGTAGCAAACCACAGGTGGGCCACATTTTATGTAGTTAACGGTCAGCCAGATTGGAGTATCTGTAAATTATATGTCTTGCTTTATATCCGTAGCTGGTTGCAGAGGGTTTTTCTTTGAATATGCAAGAGCACTGCCACTGAATCAAAAGACAAAATAGTATACTAAATGAAATGTCTTTTGGAGCTGAAAGTTACTGATTGATTCATAAGCATTTCCTTAAACAACTAACAATAATAAAGGTGACATCCTTGCACGAGGTCTTGCCACTCTGAAACACTCTTTCAAAACTCTGAATTCATTGCCATGCTCAGTGCCTCTATGTCAATTGAGTGCCTTCCTTTAGTCGATGCATTCAAGACTTACATTGCATTTTTTTTTTTTTAAACGGTGTGCAGCTTGGCTTAACACGTTTCTGAAAGATGTTGTAACACTTGTGGTGTTATCTTAGATTTGATTTATGTTAGATCAACTGAGTTGGAAATGTGTGTTTGTTCTCAGTCTGAGCGAGCAAAAATAAGAGGGTCTTTATGGATTTTGACATATTATTAGGTGTCAGATTACAGGTTTTTCACTGTAAACCTTAATAAATTAACTCTAAACATTTGAGGAAACTTGTTCCTCTAAATTCAAATTTGTAATTAAAAATTAAAACGGCTATGTTTTCATTCACCTATTTTATGCACATTTTGGAAGAATCACAAAAAAAACGCTGGATGGATGTGCATAAATTCAAAAAATGTGCATAAAAAAACGTACGCGATGTAATGTTGGATTTGATCATGAGTTTGTGTCTTTTATTTTGTAATTCATGCTCACAGTCTTAGTTACTGGTCATGTCATGTGGCCCCTAGAAATGAACACAGCAATTCGGCTCCTGTACCTTTGTTATGGTGATTGCGCCATAGAGGCTGCCACACCAGAGTCTCGTCATGTTATGTCCGCCACGCCAGAGTCTCTCGTCATGTCATGGACATCACACCAGAGTCTCGTCACATCATGTCCGCCATGCCAGAGTTTCGTCACTTCATGGTCGCCATGCCAGAGTCCTGTCACATCATGGCCGCCATGCCAGAGTTTTGTCACATCATGGTCGCCACGCCAGAGTCTCGTCACGTCATGGCTGCCACGCCAGAGTCTCGTCACGTAATGGCTGCCACGCCAGAGTCTCATCACGTCATGGCCGCCACGCCAGAGTCTCATCATGTCATGTCCGCCATGCCAGAGTTTTGCCACATCATGGCCGCTATGCCAGAGTTTCGTCAAATCATGGCCGCCACGCCAGAGTCTCGTCACATGTCCACCACACCAGCGTTTCGTCACATCATGGTCGCCACGCCAGAGTAATGTCATGTCATGGCCGCCACACCAGAATTTGTCACGTCATGGCCGCCACGCCAGAGTCTCATCATGTCATGGCTGTCAAGCCAGAGTCTCGTCACGTCATGGAGACCATGCCAGAGCCTCGTCACGTCATAGCCATATAGGCTATAGAGATGCGGAGCTTGGGTCACGATGAATCTCCTTGGTCACTGGATCTAACTAAGGGCGGACGAGACTAACTATTCACAAACTGTTTATGCCCCATATTACAGCCACGGAGGTCAGTCACAAACTATCTATGCCCCGTGCCATGGCCACGGAGGTTGCTCATGAACTATCTATGCCCCATGTCACAGCCACGAAGGCCGTTCACAAACTCTCTATACCCCATGTCACAGTCACAGAGGCTGTTCACGAACCCCATGTCATGGGCACAGAGGCCGGTCATGAAACAGCCACAGAGGCCGGTCACGAACAGTCATGAACGGTCCAGGTCCACCACTGTTTCACGGTCTAGGCCCGCCATTGCTCCATGATCCAGGCCTGCCATTGCTCCCCGATCCAGGCCTGCCACTGTTCCGCAGTCCAGGCCCGCCATTGCTCCATGATCCAGGCCTGCCTCTGTTCCACGGTCAAGGTCTACCATTGCTCCATGGTTCAGGTCCACCACTGTTCCACGGTCCAGGTCCACCACTGCTCCACAGTCCAGGTCCACCACTGTTCCACGATCCAGGCCCGCCACTGCTCTATGGTCCAGGTCCACCACTGTTCCACGATCCAGGCCCGCCACTGCTCTATGGTCCAGGTCCACCACTGTTCCACGATCCAGGCCCGCCACTGCTCCATGGTCCAGGTCCACCACTGTTCCACGATCCAGGCCCGCCACTGCTCCATGGTCCAGGTCCACCACTGTTCCACGATCCAGGCCCGCCACTGCTCCATGGTCCAGGTCCACCACTGTTCCACGATCCAGGACCACCACTGCTCCATGGTCCAGGTGTGGTTTGGTATAATAACCTCACTGAAGTGTCTCACATGATTGCATTCCCAAGCACCAGGCATCCAAACACAGGATAACATGACAGCGTTAATTACTTTTAGTCTGTGAGCTCTGAGGCGCAAGTCAATTATAATGGAGAAAAAAAAAAAACTTCTTTTTTTATTACAGATATTTTGTGCCAATTTCCTAGGAAGAGACAATTTTGTTCTCTTGAACACATGGAACGGAAACAATGCTTTATTTGCAAATCTTTTATGCAATATTCCAATTTTGTGCATAAGTTAATTACACAACTTTGGATGGAAACAGCTATTGTTGTCACTTAATCATTTAAATTGATTAAGCTCAAAATTGTGGCAACTGATTGGTAACTGATTTTGCCCAGTACTTTTTAATGCACATAAAACTGTAACAGTGATGCAAAACTAACACAAAACCACATTATTCTTAAGGAATTATGCTGTTTTGACAAGCATGCATAATAAAAAAATTTGAAGCGCAAGAGCATATGGGTATTCACAGCTTACATTTTTTTCTTAATTATTTTGAGTTATCAATACTTAAATTCTTAATTTATGGAATTTGAATAAGTTTAAGGAGCATATATATTTAGGTAATTTGACTCAAATGTGTCAAGTAATGTTAAATTATGACCTATTATGACCTGTTGATTGATTTTAATGACAACATTAAGGTTTACAGTGTTATTTGCTTTGCTGGAAGTGAATTTTGGTAGAACCTAAAGTTTAAGTAAAAAAATATACAGCTTTCCTCTCTGAGCTTATTCTGAAAGATGAAATGTTGCAATATTTTCTGTCTCACCTCAGTCTGTGTCAGCAAGTTAAATCAGGAGTTCACGCTGCAGTGTTTGCAGAGGCTTTGTGTTTGCGTGAGATATGGGAGCTGTCTTTGTGACTCCTCAATGCTCCATTTCTGCTGATTAGAATGTTAAACACAGCCATTGTTTCGTGCAGTTGCTGCACATAACTCAAAGTATCAAAGGTGCCTTCTAACAGGCATTGCCATAGAGACGGCTGAAGCTTGCGCTAAAAGTGGAAAGGGTCTCGGTTTTGCAAATGTTTTGGTTGATGGAAGAATGAGTTTACTATGGCAACAGACACAGAAAAGGTGGAGGTGATGTATTAGCCCATGATAACAGCGCTCACTTGAATAACGTTGTGTTCTGCCTGCTGTGTGCTCTTAAACTACACTGCATGCATTAATCTTTCAATTTGGAATAAAAATGTAATGTCAACAGCCACTTTGGGGCAAGTTGTCACATGTTTTATATTATGTAATTTTATCCAACTCATTAATTTCCATTTTTGCTGTTTAATTAATTGTTTTATTAATTAATTTTTTTTTTTTTTTTCATTTATTTAATCACGTAAGCTTTTCATATTTCACAAAAAAAATCTTTAGAGGTACCTATTCTGTAAATTTAAAATGAAATATTTGCATTTAGAGACATCACCTCAGGTTTCATGTCTGTTTTTGGTCACAAGATGTGCAAGAACCAATGGCATTTAATGTCACTGATGTCCAACCTGAGTCAGCGTCATTTGATTTCAGAGCTATGGTGGTGGACAAGGTTTTCAGTTGATAACTTCTGAAATTTTATTCGGTTCACCGTGTATCAGAAGACATGGAATATAGCACACCATATAGTCATATGGACTACTTTTATGGTGTGTTTTTGACTTTGATAGAGATTGGCAGATGATGTTACTACAGAAAAAAAACTTCCACAGAAAAACAACTATATACAGGTTTACAACAATATATAATGACAAAATTTTCATTTTGGGATGAACTGTACCTTTAAAAGTTGGCTGAAAGGAGTAATATCATCTGTAGCGGTTTATTCTGTACATACATAAATCATATAATCAATGTTGGGAAGGTTATGTTGGTAATGTTGGTTACAGATTACAAGTTACCCTATTTAAAATGTAATAAGTAACTATTTCAATTACTTTATTAAAGTAATGTAACTGATTACATTTGATTACTTAAATTTCTAACGAATGTTTTTAACTGTTAATCATTTTTAAACATTTAAACCAGTCAGGGTTGACCTCTAAAAAAACAGAGATAGTTATATTTAGTTATATTTAAGAGAAAACACACAATTCTAGATCATTATACTGTAGTAAAAACATTATGTTTTTCTTATTACTGATGTGAAAAAAAAATCTGCATACTATTCTTTTTACCACTATGTGAAGGGAAAACATTATACCATATAAGGCCTAATATTGATTTCTCACTAACAGAAGCAAGAATAGATTCTAGTATCATACTCAGCTGGCAACCCAAACAGACACCCCAGTGTAGCTGTCATAATACCATGCATGTTTTTTTTTTGTTTTTTTTTTTAAATAGTTATATTCCACCTAAAATATTGCTTAGACTCAATGACCAATTGTTGTGTATTCAAATAGCTCTATTTTGCAAGTCCAAACGGGACAAACTAATAGAGATATTTTTCTTCAGGTTATCATTCATCATAGGAAATGCTTCCTCGGATTCGACAATGAAACCTTTGATGTCGATAGCATTTTAATAGTTGACAAACATAATTTGCACTGAACTGTTATATTTGCGCCCTTTTCTGATTTCTGCATGAAATGATTTTTAAATTTCCAGCACTGGAACGCATTTTTATCACCAGCGACAGATGTGGTTCGCTGCAAATTCAAACAAGAGAGCCAATCAAAAGCATCAGAATAGCATCGCTTTACTAAACGGCCTTTAAATGGCAGGAGACATCGTGCACATCAAAATCAGGCAAAGCAACAAATTAATATTATTCAACATATCCTAGCTTTTTACAGAAAATATTCAGATGTAACCCCCTTTGTAATCGTTAACATTTTCATAAGTAACTGTAATGTAATTACACATTTTCTCTCAGTAACTGTAACAGATTACAGTTACATTTATTTTGTAATTAAACTCCGATATGTCACTAGTTACTCCCCAACATTTCATATAATTTTTTCACTGTGACGGGTCAAAACAAAAACATTGTTTTTTTCATTATCATTGATATGAACCCTGTTATATAAGTTGGCAGTTGTCAAATTCCTGTTGCTCATTTCCAACCTAGATGTTCCATATCTATATTGCTCCCTTGAGTCCAACAGGAAGAAATGATTGTTCTTACAGAGCCAGGTTGGGATTGAGAGGAAAATATTCATGCCTAGAGTACAGAATGCATTGCCCTTTGGGTCTCCACGGATCAAACTTTAATTTCAACTAGCTGGATCAACAACAGCAACAGAGAAGCCACCTGGGACTCCACAAAACAAATTAACTTCAACCTTTAGTCTAAACTTTGTGTCATGCTCTATTCATTTCCCCCACTTTAAGGCCAATGTCATGAATAATGTATTAGCTCTCAGCTTTTTCCACTGCCTGTTGGGAAGGATTATGGACCAATCAAACGCTGAGAATTCCAACACGATGTGTCATTGAGTCCCAAGTGATTGATGTTCCTGCTGCAAAAAATTACAAAATTAAAGTAAGTGACAACATTGTCCTGCCCATCGCTTACAGGAGAGACAGAAAAAAGGCTGCAGGAGAGAGTCTGTCATAGTGTCCAAAGGAAATATTCATATTCTTCCATCTGATTGACACATTATGTAAAGTTCCTCTTGCAGCTCTTACAACGAGCTGCTGCTGCCAGTTTGAGGAAGGACACGTTCCTCTGTCTGGCTTCCTTCCAAGAGGAAAGAGTAAAACCTCATCACAAGTAGCGACTGTAAAACAGAGTGCTGGGGGCACAGACTAATGCAGTGCTGATTAATTTGTGGTTTGAGGAAAGACTTCAGAGCTGCATGAGTTTCATAGTTTCCCTCATGCTCTGGCATTATAAAAACACACCTTTCAACATCAATATAAAGACTTCCGCTTTGCTTTAAAAGAGTGGAGACTAGAGCTATTTGAAACACTTTTTACTCTAATGAAAATTTTTCAGGGAGGTCTCGTACCTTGAAGCCTGACTATAATTTTTTTTTCACTATGAAAAGCTAACATTTTTAGCTTTATTGTCCAGGAATAAACAGGTCAATTACAGTTCATTGACTATAGTGGGCCATTATCTATGGAAGCTTGTTTCCGTCACAGAAAACATTTTAAAAGATAATTGCAACTTTTTATCTCACAATCTCAGTCTGAGAAAAAAAGTAAGAATTGCGAAATATAAAGTAGAATTGTGATATAAAGTCAGAATTGCATGATATAAAGTCAGAATTGCGAGTTATAAAGTCAGAATTGTGTGATATTAAGTCGCAATTGCTAGTTATAAAGTCTAGTTATAAAGTCAACTTTTTTTCTCGCAATTTTGACTTTATTGCAATTGCGAGTTTATATCTTGTAATTGTGACTCTCGCAATTCTGACCTTTTTCTTGCAATTGCAAGTTTATATCTCGCAATTCTGACTTTATATCACGCAGTTCTGACTTTATATCACGCAGTTCTGACTTTATAATTTGCAATTCTGACTTTATATCACGCAATTCTGACTTTATATCACACAATTCTGACTTTATAATTCGCAATTCTGACTTTTTTCTTGCAATTGCAAGTTTATATCACGCAATTCAGACTTTATATCACGCAATTCTGACTTTATATCACACAATTCTGACTTTATATCTCGCAATTCTGACTTTATATCATGCAATTCTGACTTTATATCACGCAGTTCTGACTTTATATTACGCAATTCTGACTTTATATTACGCAATTCTGACTTTATATTACGCAATTCTGACTTTATCACTCGCAATTCTGACTTTATCTCTCACAATTCTGACTTTATAATTCGCAATTCTGACTATATAATTCGCAATTCTGACTTTATATCACGCAATTCTGACTTTATCATTCGCAATTCTGACTTTATAACTCGCAATTCTGACTTTATAATACACAATTCTGACTTTATATCTTGCAATTCTGACTTTATATCACGCAATTCTGACTTTATATCACGCAATTCTGACTTTATATCACACAATTCTGACTTTATATCATGCAATTCTGACTTTATATCATGCAATTCTGACTTTATGTCTCGCAATTCTGACTTTATGTCAAGCAATTCTGACTTTATATCACGCAATTCTGACTTTATATCACGCAATTCTGACTTTATATCATGCAATTCTGACTTTATATCATGCAATTCTGACTTTATGTCTCGCAATTCTGACTTTATGTCAAGCAATTCTGACTTTATAACTCGCAATTCTGACTTTATATCACGCAATTCTGACTTTATAGCACGCAATTCTGACTTTATAATTAGCAATTCTGACTTTTTTCTTGCAATTGCAAGTTTATATCACTCAATTCAGACTTTATATCACGCAATTCTGACTTTATATCACGCAGTTCTGACTTTATAATTCGCAATTCTGACTTTATATCACGCAATTCTGACTTTATAATTGGCAATTCTGACTTTATAATTCGCAATTCTGACTTTTTTCTTGCAATTGCAAGTTTATATCACGCAATTCTGACTTTATATCACGCAATTCTGACTTTATATCACACAATTCTGACTTTATAGCACGCAATTCTGACTTTATATCACTCAATTCTGACTTTATAATTCGCAATTGACTTTATAATTCGCAATTCCGACTTTTTTCTTGCAATTGCAAGTTTATATCACGCAATTCAGGCTTTATATCACGCAATTCTGACTTTATATCACACAATTCTGACTTTATATCACGCAATTCTGACTTTATATCACGCAATTCTGACTTTATATCACGCAGTTCTGACTTTATATCACGCAATTCTGACTATATCACACAATTCTGACTTTATAACTCGCCATTCTGACTTTATATCACGCAATTCTGACTTTATATCACACAATTCTGACTTTATATCACGCAATTCTGACTTTATATCACGCAATTCTGACTTTATATCACGCAATTCTGACTTTATCACTCGCAATTCTGACTTTATATCACGCAATTCTGACTTTATAACTCGCAATTCTGACTTTATAACACAATTCTGACTTTATATCATGCAATTCTGACTTTATATCATGCAATTCTGACTTTATCACTCGCAATTCTGACTTTATATCATGCAATTCTGACTTTATAACTCGCAATTCTGACTTTATAACACACAATTCTGACTTTACATCACGCAATTCTGAATTTATATAACGCAATTCTGACTTTATAATTCGCAATTCTGACTTTATATCACGCAATTCTGACTTTATCATTCGCAATTCTGACTTTATAACTCACAATTCTGACTTTATAATACACAATTCTGACTTTATATCTTGCAATTCTGACTTTATATCACGCAATTCTGACTTTATATCACGCAATTCTGACTTTATATCACACAATTCTGACTTTATATCATGCAATTCTGACTTTATATCATGCAATTCTGACTTTATCACTCGCAATTCTGACTTTATATCATGCAATTCTGACTTTATAACTCGCAATTCTGACTTTATAACACACAATTCTGACTTTATATCATGCAATTCTGACTTTACATCACGCAATTCTGACTTTACATCATGCAATTCTGAATTTATATCACGCAATTCTGACCTTATAACTCGCAATTCTGACTTTATATTAAGCAATTCTGACTTTATAATTCGCAATTCTGACTTTATATTACGCAATTCTGACTTTATATTACACAATTCTGACTTTATAATTCGCAATTCTGACTTTATAACTCGCAATTCGGACTTTATAATACACAATTCTGACTTTATATCACGCAATTCTGACTTTATTACGCAATTCTGACTTTATAACTCGCAATTCTGACTTTATAACTCGCAATTCTGACTTTATAACTCGCAATTCTGACTTTATATCTCGCAATTCTGACTTTATGTCTCGCAATTCTGACTTTATGTCTCGCAATTCTGACTTTATAACTCGCAATTCTGACTTTATATCACGCAATTCTGACTTTATAGCACGCAATTCTGACTTTATAGCACGCAATTCTGACTTTATATCACACAATTCTGACTTTATAATTAGCAATTCTGACTTTTTTCTTGCAATTGCAAGTTTATATCACGCAATTCAGACTTTATATCACGCAATTCTAACTTTATATCTCGCAATTCTGACTTTATATCACACAATTCTGACTTTATATCACACAATTCTGACTTTATAACTCACCATTCTGACTTTATATCACACAATTCTGACTTTATATCACACAATTCTGACTTTATATCTCGCAATTCTGACTTTATATCACACAATTCTGACTTTATATCACGCAATTCTGACTTTATATCACGCAATTCTGACTTTATATCTCGCAATTCTGACTTTATATCACGCAATTCTGACTTTATAACTCGCAATTCTGACTTTATATCACGCAATTCTGACTTTATAGCACGCAATTCTGACTTTATATCTCGCAATTCTGACTTTATATCACGCAATTCTGACTTTATATCACGCAATTCTGACTTTATATCTCGCAATTCTGACTTTATATCACGCAATTCTGACTTTATAACTCGCAATTCTGACTTTATATCACGTAATTCTGACTTTATATCACGCAATTCTGACTTTATATCTGGCAATTCTGACTTTATATCACGCAATTCTGACTTTATAACTCGCAATTCTGACTTTATATCACGCAATTCTGACTTTATATCACGCAATTCTGACTTTATATCTTGCAATTCTGACTTTATATCACGCAATTCTGACTTTATAACTCGCAATTCTGACTTTATATCACGCAATTCTGACTTTATAGCACGCAATTCTGACTTTATATCACACAATTCTGACTTTATAACTCGCAATTCTGACTTTATATCACGCAATTCTGACTTTATAGCACGCAATTCTGACTTTATAGCACGCAATTCTGACTTTATATCACACAATTCTGACTTTATAATTAGCAATTCTGACTTTTTTCTTGCAATTGCAAGTTTATATCACGCAATTCAGACTTTATATCACGCAATTCTAACTTTATATCTCGCAATTCTGACTTTATATCACACAATTCTGACTTTATATCACACAATTCTGACTTTATAACTCACCATTCTGACTTTATATCACACAATTCTGACTTTATATCACACAATTCTGACTTTATATCTCGCAATTCTGACTTTATATCACACAATTCTGACTTTATATCACGCAATTCTGACTTTATATCACGCAATTCTGACTTTATATCTCGCAATTCTGACTTTATAACTCGACATTCTGACTTTATATCACGCAATTCTGACTTTATAATTTGCAATTCTGACTTTATATCACACAATTCTGACTTTATATCATGCAATTCTGACTTTATATCATGCAATTCTGACTTTATCACTCGCAATTCTGACTTTATATCATGCAATTCTGACTTTATAACTCGCAATTCTGACTTTATAACACACAATTCTGACTTTATATCATGCAATTCTGACTTTACATCACGCAATTCTGACTTTACATCATGCAATTCTGAATTTATATCACGCAATTCTGACCTTATAACTCGCAATTCTGACTTTATATTAAGCAATTCTGACTTTATAATTCGCAATTCTGACTTTATATTACGCAATTCTGACTTTATATTACACAATTCTGACTTTATAATTCGCAATTCTGACTTTATATCACGCAATTCTGACTTTATAACTCGCAATTCTGACTTTATAATACACAATTCTGACTTTATATCACGCAATTCTGACTTTATAACTCGCAATTCGGACTTTATAATACACAATTCTGACTTTATATCACGCAATTCTGACTTTATAACTCGCAATTCTGACTTTATAACTCGCAATTCTGACTTTATAACTCGCAATTCTGACTTTATATCTCGCAATTCTGACTTTATGTCTCGCAATTCTGACTTTATGTCTCGCAATTCTGACTTTATAACTCGCAATTCTGACTTTATATCACGCAATTCTGACTTTATAGCACGCAATTCTGACTTTATAGCACGCAATTCTGACTTTATATCACACAATTCTGACTTTATAATTAGCAATTCTGACTTTTTTCTTGCAATTGCAAGTTTATATCACGCAATTCAGACTTTATATCACGCAATTCTAACTTTATATCTCGCAATTCTGACTTTATATCACACAATTCTGACTTTATATCACACAATTCTGACTTTATAACTCACCATTCTGACTTTATATCACACAATTCTGACTTTATATCACACAATTCTGACTTTATATCTCGCAATTCTGACTTTATATCACACAATTCTGACTTTATATCACGCAATTCTGACTTTATATCACGCAATTCTGACTTTATATCTCGCAATTCTGACTTTATATCACGCAATTCTGACTTTATAACTCGCAATTCTGACTTTATATCACGCAATTCTGACTTTATAGCACGCAATTCTGACTTTATATCTCGCAATTCTGACTTTATATCACGCAATTCTGACTTTATATCACGCAATTCTGACTTTATATCTCGCAATTCTGACTTTATATCACGCAATTCTGACTTTATAACTCGCAATTCTGACTTTATATCACGTAATTCTGACTTTATATCACGCAATTCTGACTTTATATCTCGCAATTCTGACTTTATATCACGCAATTCTGACTTTATAACTCGCAATTCTGACTTTATATCACGCAATTCTGACTTTATATCACGCAATTCTGACTTTATATCTTGCAATTCTGACTTTATATCACGCAATTCTGACTTTATAACTCGCAATTCTGACTTTATATCACGCAATTCTGACTTTATAGCACGCAATTCTGACTTTATATCACACAATTCTGACTTTATAACTCGCAATTCTGACTTTATATCACGCAATTCTGACTTTATAGCACGCAATTCTGACTTTATAGCACGCAATTCTGACTTTATATCACACAATTCTGACTTTATAATTAGCAATTCTGACTTTTTTCTTGCAATTGCAAGTTTATATCACGCAATTCAGACTTTATATCACGCAATTCTAACTTTATATCTCGCAATTCTGACTTTATATCACACAATTCTGACTTTATATCACACAATTCTGACTTTATAACTCACCATTCTGACTTTATATCACACAATTCTGACTTTATATCACACAATTCTGACTTTATATCTCGCAATTCTGACTTTATATCACACAATTCTGACTTTATATCACGCAATTCTGACTTTATATCACGCAATTCTGACTTTATATCTCGCAATTCTGACTTTATAACTCGACATTCTGACTTTATATCACGCAATTCTGACTTTATAATTTGCAATTCTGACTTTATATCATGCAATTCTGATTTTATATTACGCAATTCTGACTAATTCCGCAATTCTGCAAAGCCGTCCCCTCGCTTCAAATATGGCAGGACTATCACTGCTGCGACTAAAGATTTCTTTGTAAATAATCTTCCTCATCAGTTTCATCTCCTCAGCATCCCAGATAGCCTAGAGGAACTCGATGTTGCAACAGAAACTATTGACTCTCTCTTCTCCAGCACTTTAGACACAGTTGCTCCCCGGCGCTTAAAGAAGATTAAAGAAAATAGTCCAACGCCGTGGTACAACGAGCACACCCGGGCCCTTAAAACAGCAGCCAGAAAAATGGAGCGCAGCTGGAAGAAAACAAAACTAGAAGTTTTTCGCATTTCGTGGAAAGAGAGCATGATTGCATACAGAAAGGCCCTAAAAACTGCTAGATCTGCTTATTTCTCGACTCTCTTAGAAGAAAACAAACACAACCCTAGGTATTTATTCGATACAGTGGCTAAATTAACCAAAGATAAAGCTTCACCTTCTGATGTTTTTAAACAGCACAGCAGTAATGACTTTATGAACTTCTTTACTTGTAAGATTGATAATATTAGGAAAAAAATTATAACCATGCAGCCGTCTACTACAGTATCACATCAGACAGTGCATTGTAGTGTCACTGAGGAAAAATTACATTCATTCACTGGTATAGGAGAAGAAGAATTGGCTAAACTCGTTAAATCATCAAAATCAACAACATGTATGCTCGACCCCATATCGACTAAACTACTAAAAGAGATGCTTCCAGAGGTCATAGATCCTCTCCTTAATATCATTAATTCATCCTTTAGGATATGTACCGAAAACTTTTAAGTTGGCTATTATTAAACCACTTATTAAAAAACCGCAACTTGATCCTACAAAATTAGACAATTACAGGCCAATCTCAAATCTACCCTTTCTGTCAAAAATACTAGAAAAGGCAGTGTCCTCACAATTATGCTCCTTTTTAGAAAGAAATGGTATCTGTGAGGATTTCCAGTCAGGATTTAGACCGTATCATAGTACTGAGACTGCTCTCATTAGAGTTACAAATGATTTACTCTTATCATCCGATCGTGGTTGTATATCTCTATTAGTGTTACTCGATCTTAGCGCTGCATTCGATACTATCGACCACAACATTCTTTTGAATAGACTCGAAAATTATGTTGGCATTAGTGGAACTTCATTGGCATGGTTTAAATCATACTTATCTGACCGTTATCAGTTTGTAGCAGTAAATGAAGAGATGTCACACCGAACACAAGTTCAGTATGGAGTACCGCAGGGCTCAGTGCTAGGACCGTTGCTTTTCACCCTGTACATGCTACCACTGGGAGATATTATTAGGAAGCATGGCGTTAATTTTCATTGTTATGCTGACGATACTCAGCTCTATATTTCTTCACGCCCTGACGAAACTTACCAATTCACAAGATTAACAGAATGCATAGCTGATATAAAAAATTGGATGACTAGTAATTTCCTGCAACTTAATTCAGAAAAAACTGAATTTTTAATCATTGGACAAAAAAACTCTACAAGTAGTAACCTAGAATACTGTCTAACACTCGATGGCTGCTCTGTCAAGTCCTCGTCGTCAGTTAGGAACCTGGGTGTGCTCTTTGATACCAATCTCTCATTTGAAAGCCACGTTTCTAGCATCTGTAAAACTGCATTCTACCATCTTAAAAATATATCTAAATTACGGCACATGCTTTCAATGCAAAATACTGAACAGTTAGTTCATGCGTTCATGACCTCAAGGCTAGATTATTGTAATGCTCTACTGGGTGGTTGCCCTGCTCGCTTAATAAATAAACTGCAGCTGGTCCAAAACGCAGCAGCTAGAGTTCTTACTAGAACCAGGAAGTATAACCATATTAGCCCGGTTCTGGCAACACTGCATTGGCTCCCTATTAAACATCGTATACATTTTAAAATCTTGCTGATTACTTACAAAGCACTAAATGGTTTAGCGCCCCAGTACTTGAGCGAGCTCTTAACGCATTATACTCCATCACGTCTATTGCGGTCTCAAAATTCTGGCCAGTTGATAATACCTAGAATATCAAAATCAACTGCAGGCGGTCGGTCCTTTTCCTATTTAGCACCTAAACTCTGGAACAGTCTTCCTAGCATTGTTCGGGAAGCAGACACACTCTGTCAGTTTAAATCTAGACTAAAAACACATCTCTTTACTATGGCATACACATAAAACATTTTTAATTTCTATTATTCAAATCAGTTAAATGATTGTTTTAGGCTGCATTAACTAGGTCAGCCGGAACCGGGAACACTTCCAATAACACCTGATGTACTCGTTACATCATAAGAAGAATGGCATCTACGCTAATGTTAGTCTCTCTGTTTATCCCGAGGTTTACTGCAGTCGGCCGGATCCGGGCCGTATCCAGACCAGATGGTGGACCTTAGCCTGGACATGACGACCATATCCCTGAAGTGTCTGTAGAGACAATAGTGTCAATTAAACTCCCCCCTGTAAATGCCGCATCGACACGACATCCTCATTAAACCCGTCCCCGGCGTGACAACTCCAATCTTTCGAATAATCCTATGAATATCTATTGATCTAATATGACTTCTGACCTGTAATGTTGCCAGAATCATAATCATACACTATTTGTTCGTCGACCAGAGGAGAACTGGCACCCCGACTGAGCCTGGTTTCTCCCAAGATTTTTTTCTCCATTCTGGCCCTGAAGGAGTTTTGGTTCCTTGCCACCGTCACCTTTGGCTTTTGGCTTGCTCAGTTGGGGACACTTAAATTTCAACTATATTACTGATCTGCCCGCATTGACACTATATGATAATTGAAATGAGCTGATGACATCACCGTTTTCACCAGAGCGGCTGTACAGCCGAATCAAATTCCGTTGCATTATTTTCCTGTTACCACTGTGAAGCTGCTTTGAAACAATTGCCATTGTAAAAAGCGCTATATAAATAAAGGTGATTTGATTTTGATTTCTTTTAGCATTATTTATAAATTATTATAGTGTTTATTAATATTTTGAATTAGTTAAGTTTTCATTTTAATTTCAGTTTTAGTTTTAGTAATTTAGTACTTCAACAAACTTATTTCAATCATGACAACTTTTGGAATAGTTGTAGCATGTTATTGAATATGGCAATGTTAATGTACAGTATTTGGTCATGGCGGACTAGATCTGCTATGCTGCTGCTGTTGCTTAAGAGCAAGTATGGACTTGCTACTGTTAATATACACACAGACACACTGGTGTGAGCATGTAAGATCTGCTGCTGCTGCTGCAATAATAATTCAATTCACATTTATTTGTATAGCGCTTTTCACAATACATATCGTTTCAAAGCAGCTTTACAGAAAATGCATGCGTCTACATTACAATTTAAAATGATTTGTTATCAGAGGAGACTGTCCAAGTTATGGATTTCAGAAAAGTACATATTAAGACTTCCAATGCAAAAGCCTCTAAAAGCCACCTCGGTCAAAAATGAGATAACGATACTTAGTGAATGCTCTCCGCACATAGTATACGTTCATCAAATACAGTGGGGAGAACAAGTATTTGATACACTGCCGATTTTGCAGGTTTGCCCACTTACAAAGCATGTAGAAGTCTGTAATTTTTATCATAGGTACTCTTCAACTGTGAGTGATGGAATCTAAAACAAAAATCCAGAAAATCACATTGTATGATTTTTAAGTAATTAATTTGCATTTTATTGCATGACATAAGTATTTGATACATCAGAAAAGCAGAACTTAATATTTGGTACAGAAACCTTTGTTTGCAATTACAGAGATCATACGTTTCCTGTAGTTCTTGACCAGGTTTGCACACACTGCAGCAGGGATTTTGGCCCACTCCTCCATACAGACCTTCTCCAGATCCTTCAGGTTTCGGGGCTGTCGCTGGGCAATAGGGACTTTCAGCTCCCTCCAAAGATTTTCTATTGGGTTCAGGTCTGGAGACTGGCTAGGCCACTCTAGGACCTTGAGATGCTTCTTACAGAGCCACTCCTTAGTTGCCCTGGCTGTGTGTTTCGGGTCGTTGTCATGCTGGAAGACCCAGCCACGACGCATCTTCAATGCTCTTACTGAGGGAAGGAGGTTGTTGGCCAAGATCTTGCGATACATGGCCCCATCCATCCTCCCCTCAATATGGTGCAGTCATCCTGTCCCCATTGCCGAAAAGCATCCCCAAATAATGATGTTTCCACCTCCATGCTTCACGGTTGGGATGGTGTTCTTGGGGTTGTACTCATCCTTCTTCTTCCTCCAAACACGGCGAGTGGAGTTTAGACCAAAAAGCTCTATTTTTGTCTCATCAGACCACATGACCTCCTCTGGATCATCCAGATGGTCATTGGCAAACTTCAGACGGGCCTGGACATGCGCTGGCTTGAGCAGGGGGACCTTGCGTGCGCTGCAGGATTTTAATCCATGACGGCGTAGTGTGTTACTAATGGTTTTCTTTGAGACTGTGGTCCCAGCTCTCTTCAGGTCATTGACCAGGTCCTGCTGTGTAGTTCTGGGCTGATCCCTCACCTTCCTCATGATCATTGATGCCCCACGAGGTGAGATCTTGCATGGTGCCTCAGACCGAGGGAGATTGACCGTCATCTTGAACTTCTTCCATTTTCTAATAATTGCGCCAACAGTTGTTGCCTTCTCACCAAGCTGCTTGCCTATTGTCCTGTAGCCCATCCCAGCCTTGTGCAGGTCTACAATTTTATCCCTGAAGTCCTTACACAGCTCTCTAGTCTAGGCCATTGTGGAGAGGTTGGAGTCTGTTTGATTGAGTGTGTGGACAGGTGTCTTTTATACAGGTAACGAGTTCAAACAGGTGCAGTTAATACAGGTAATGAGTGGAGAACAGGAGGGCTTCTTAAAGAAAAACTAACAGGTCTGTGAGAGCCAGAATTTTTACTGGTTGGTAGGTGATCAAATACTTATGTCATGCAATAAAATGCAAATTAATTATTTAAAAATCATACAATGTGATTTTCTGGATTCCGTCTCTCACAGTTGAAGTGTACCTATGATAAAAATTACAGACCTCTACATGCTTTGTAAGTGGGCAAACCTGCAAAATCGGCAGTGTATCAAATACTTGTTCTCCCCACTGTACTTTCACTTCAAACCCACTAAATCCCAGCCTCAGCCCATTCAGAAGTATTGGTTCTTAGGTAGAAACCTATACATAGGAGCCTGACAAAAATGCTAATTTTAAAGAAAAACGTCAGACGGACTTCATATACAAATCACACAGTTAGCTAACAATATATTAATAAACAATGTAATAATTTAAGGCACAAACAATGGGCTCAATGGGCTCATTGAAGTAAAGAATACATGTTGTTAACAATGAATAATAGACTTATATAAATCCCGTAGCAGATCTAGGCAGGTGCAGCTGGGAAGGTAAGGTTTCAGAGGAACTCTGATAATGCGCTGCAGGACTAGCCTACAGCAAACACTAAACCAGATTTAAATGTTGAGCAAGTAATCTCATTGGCTGCAGGATAAGCAGAAGCCAATCAGCTTGTGACATGCAGTAATGATGTGATTGCTTGCAGATTGCATGTAAAAGACCTATCAGCCTGCACCCTCTAGAATTTCATGACTGAACTAGATATTTATATCAGTTAATTGACAAGGCTACATTTCCCATTTCAAGTTTAAGTTTTATATCTAAAATTTACACTTTATTTCAATTTTTAAAAAGTTGTAATAGTTTTAGTTAACATTAACATAACTTAACATAACTTAATAATATGATTGTAACAAGTAGCCCCGATTTCCCCTGTATAATATGATTTGAAAATGTACTGCTAGTTGGAGATCTAAAGAGAATATGTATGTGATTTTAGACTGTGCAGAACTTTAAAGTGTGTTATCTACTAGTGGGTCTGTAAGAAGGAAATGTCACCGACACTGTAACCATAAATGAACATATATATAATTTAAAAACCTGAGTTCATTTATGGTTACAATGTCGCTTTTAGAGCTGAAAATGGAAGTGAGCTAAAATGACTGGTAATGACCAGCACTGAAGAGGAGACCATCATCAGAGTCATTTAGCTTCAGCAGATCCAAACACACCAGCCCATCATTACCCATCAGAAACCATTAAGATATTAGCCTACTCCAAAAAGACCACTAATTCAGTGCAATTTCACCAGACGAGTGTAAACGCATATACACATTATAGAAAAGTAAAGTCAAAGCCTAATTTTAGAGTATGGTGTGTGTTTAAAAAAAAAACACACAACCGTTCAGCGTGTGCATAATGTTGGAGTAAACTGGCAGACTGTGAATCTGTATAAAGCTGTCTAAGCTTATTCCTGTGTGGGGTGTGAAATGTGAGGCTGTTAGTCGAGCGCCACATTTTGTGATTAAAATGACCTACTACTGTTAAAGGATGGTGAGAGAGTGGCGCTGCTGGACTTAGGGGCACAATCACTGACAGTTCACACATCATTAACTCAGTCTAATGTCAGAATAACCTGCAGAGAGGCCTTCACATGTGCTGGCATTTTAGAACAGTCAGTGTAGGCACTTAGTATAAGGCCAACACTGCTTTTATGTTTTTTAAATTATTCTTATTTTTTATTTTTTATCTTTTACTTATTTTTTAATTTTTTTTTGCAGATTTTTTGGAATGTTCTGCATTCAAAACTATTTAAGCTTGTGGCATGTTGAATACAAAACAAAGTGATTTTGACTTGTTTTAAAAATCATGTTTACAGTAATGCACTTACAATGGAATTGTGGTGGCAGAAAAACAGTGGTAACAAATGGAGGAAAATAGGTAAAATCCACGGAATAAGAGAAAAAAATGTCGTCTTGTCAGAATCGGAATGCAAAAAAAGATGGTCTTCATATTTATAGAGTACCGTCGTCGAAGACTGATGAAACCTGAGATGATTATAGTCTACTATTAAAGCATGGATTTGATGTAAACAATATCTACATAATATTCACATATGCTGTTCATAAGGGCATAATAGCTTTACAGTTACAGCATGAAATAATATTTAAACCTATAATGTTTTATATAGGTAACATTTAAACATAACATTTTTAGGCCTATCTCACAATTCTGACTTTTTTCTTGCAATTGTGAGTCGATATCACAAATATGAGGGTGGAAAGTCAGAATTGGGGAATATAAACCAGCAATTCTGAGGGGAAAAAGACTTTATATCTTGCAATTCTGATATTTCTTCTTAGAGTTGTGAAATGTAAAAAAAAAATATTTTTGCTGCTTGTTCAAATTGCTTAATTAAAATGAGCTAAAGCAACACAATTGCTATACATTTTGTCCTAACTTAATTTGATTGTGTTCAATTCACTTAAATATATGTAAAATTTAAATTTACTTAATCCGTTTGTGTTGAGATTACATGAATGATTTGTGTTGCATTAACTGAAACTGGGTGGGGCTTGTTAGTTCCCAGTATGCTTTGCATATGGCTAAATCAAGAGAGAGTAAATGTTGTTATTTTATATGTAAAAGTGTTATTTTATGTATTTCTGTCAGGACCACTATCGTCAAACATGATTGACAGTTAGCACATAGTTTGGATTGGCGGTATGATTCTGTTCTGGGCAAGAACTCCCTGCGCATCCATGCAGCCTAGCATGGATGAAGCAGGGAGAGCAGTGATAAACCCCCTTAGGGTAAACAGAACAGAACCAACAATATATTGCAGATATCATTAATGTCAATATTAAAATGTACAACATAATTCGGGAATTTAGTCTGATTCAGGGGGACTCAGAATGCCAAATCCTGACTGACGAGAGGAGGAGCTGGGGATGGAGGAGGGTAATTATCTCCGGAGAAACACAATACCTTCTGATAATACTGAAGGAGCTTATATATGCATGCTGTGATAGACATCGTATCCCTGTAGGTAGACGTGATCAGCTGACAGTCAGCTGATGCGAGCTTGACTAACCTGACCTGCCAGAACTAACGCTACGCTTGATTTTTGAGCAAGATGAGAAAAGGGGGAGACTTGATAGTGTGTAATAGTGTTTAATGTTCAATTATGTTGGAATTATTAGAACGATTTAAATTACAGTGGGTTATAATTGTGGAGAAAAGTGGAGCATTTGCTTAGGCTGTGGACTGATAATGTCGTGCTTTGCTGAAGGAGCTTTTAATGCTTAGTATTTAAGATGCTAATGTGTGCTATTGCTAGCTAGTGCAGTATTATGATTCAGTTGTGTGACATTAAAATATATGAAGTTGAATTGGATTAATGAATATATGAAATTGAATACCGGAATCATGTCTAGGAGCCATATAAAATTCACTTTAAGACTACTTAATTGGGTCACTTAAAATGAAGTTACATGAAAAATTTTTTGTTCAACTTAACTGATTCATGTGGGACCATACAAGATTAAATCATGTAAATCCAACACACTTTTTTTTTCAGTGTGTGAGATATAAACTCGAAATTACCTTTTTATTGTTTTATTACGTGGCTTCCATAGAGTGCTACTGCAGAAGTGTCATTTTCTGCCACCAGCTAGGCTCCGCCCACAAAACATGTCATCGCTGTTTACAAACACATAGGTCTAGATACTGCACTGGAAGAAACCTTAAAATGCACACAGTTTTCAAAGTATACTCACTTTAAACATGCTAGTATTAGACTTATGTGATAAAATCACTTAATCTTATCTGTTTAAAGTTGTATCCAATTTTTTAATGCCTGTCACGGCACTAAAGCTGCTAAGCCGCTGAGCCGCTAAAGGAACTCATTACCTCACCTAACTTCATCCACCTAAAACTCTACCGTTAAAAGGATGATTTTGACTTTAAAGCTCAAATAATATATATATATTTTACAGAAGAATTAATGTAAGTGCTTTCACAAAAATACAAGCAACATATTTCAGCTTTTAGACTCTATGAAATGTCCTGCCCTATAGACATCCATTGTAAGTGCATTCTTACATAACAACTTTTTTGTTGTTTGGTTTTTGTTTGTTTTGCAGAAGGAGTTGAAACTATTATCTGTGGTTTCGCCAGCATGTTGTTTAGTACCCAGAACAGTAATTTCATTATAAGCTACATTATTTGGACCCACTTTATATTAGGTGGCCCACTACTATGTACTAACATTTAAATTAATCATTTGATACAATGCACTTATTGTGTAAATATGTTTTTACATTGTACTTACATTTAAAAAATTACCTGCATGTAATAACATCTGTAATTAATTTCTGTAGTTACATTTATAATTACACTGCTGACCCTTCCCTTACACCTAACCCTACTATTAAACTTACCCATACCACCACACCTGTCCCTAACTTTACCCGTATCCCACCTCAATATCAGTAAAAGTGTTTTGCAATACAATATGAACACAACAAGTACATTGTACTTATTTTTTGATGTAAGTACATAGTAGTTAAGGCCACCTAATATAAAGTGGCACCCATTATCTTTTATTTAATGAATAATATTTCTAGCTGCACTACTGTTCAAAAGTTTGGGGTTAAAGAATTGAATGTGTATTTTCTGAATAAAGGTCTTTCTTTCTTTCTTTCTTTCTTTCTTTCTTTCTTTCTTGACAGTAAACTTTTAAATGGTTTCTGGTAAGTGCACACCTGATTCTAGATCAGTTTGAGTGGTAGTAGTTAGTGATGAATGTTGATTGGTTGGAGATCTGTTCAATCTCCAGTTCCTCTTTGACAAGGCCTTTTCCTATCTCAGTCAGACTAAAGGCCCATTCACACCAAGGACGATAACTATAAAGATAATGATAAAGATAGCCTATAGTTCTAAAAATTGTTCCCAATATTAAAGAATAGCAGAGTTCACACCACAGCTATAGCGATAAAGGCACAGAGAAACGATATCGTAGGAATCACTTTCAGAGCGATTTTATCCAGCTGATGAATGATCAAATCAAATCAAATCAAATCACCTTTATTTATATAGCGCTTTTTACAATGCCAATTGTTTCAAAGCAGCTTCACAGTGGTAACAGGAAAATAATGCAACGGAATTTGATTCGGCTGTACAGCCGCTCTGGTGAAAACGGTGATGTCATCCAGCTCATTTCAATTATCATATAGTGTCAATGCGGGCAGATCAGTAATATACACTCACCTAAAGGATTATTAGGAACACCTGTTCAATTTCTCATTAATGCAATTATCTAATCAACCCATCACATGGCAGTTGCTTCAATGCATTTAGGGGTGTGGTCCTGGTCAAGACAATCTCCTAAACTCCAAACTGAATGTCAGAATGGGAAAGAAAGGTGATTTAAGCAATTTTGAGCGTGGCATGGTTGTTGGTGCCAGACGGGCCGGTCTGAGTATTTCACAATCTGCTCAGTTACTGGGATTTTCACGCACAACCATTTCTAGAGTTTACAAAGAATGTTGTGAAAAGGGAAAAACATCCAGTATGCGGCAGTCCTGTGGGCGAAAATGCCTTGTTGATGCTAGAGGTCAGAGGAGAATGGGCCGACTGATTCAAGCTGATAGAAGAGCAACTTTGACTGAAATAACCACTCGTTACAACCGAGGTATGCAGCAAAGCATTTGTGAAGCCACAACACGCACAACCTTGAGGCGGATGGGCTACAACAGCAGAAGACCCCACCGGGTACCACTCATCTCCACTACAAATAGGAAAAAGAGGCTACAATTTGCACGAGCTCACCAAAATTGGACAGTTGAAGACTGGAAAAATGTTGCCTGGTCTGATGAGTCTCGATTTCTGTTGAGACATTCAGATGGTAGAGTCAGAATTTGGCGTAAACAGAATGAGAACATGGATCCATCATGCCTTGTTACCACTGTGCAGGCTGGTGGTGGTGGTGTAATGATGTGGGGGATGTTTTCTTGGCACACTTTAGGCCCCTTAGTGCCAATTGGGCATCGTTTAAATGCCACGGCCTACCTGAGCATTGTTTCTGACCATGTCCATCCCTTTATGACCACCATGTACCCATCCTCTGATGGCTACTTCCAGCAGGATAATGCACCATGTCACAAAGCTCGAATCATTTCAAATTGGTTTCTTGAACATGACAATGAGTTCACTGTACTAAAATGGCCCCCACAGTCACCAGATCTCAACCCAATAGAGCATCTTTGGGATGTGGTGGAACGGGAGCTTCGTGCCCTGGATGTGCATCCCACAAATCTCCATCAACTGCAAGATGCTATCCTATCAATATGGGCCAACATTTCTAAAGAATGCTTTCAGCACCTTGTTGAATCAATGCCACGTAGAATTAAGGCAGTTCTGAAGGCGAAAGGGGGTCAAACACAGTATTAGTATGGTGTTCCTAATAATCCTTTAGGTGAGTGTAGTTGAAATTTAAGTGTCCCCAACTGAGCAAGCCAAAAGCCAAAGGCGACGGTGGCAAGGAACCAAAACTCCTTCAGGGCCAGAATGGAGAAAAAAACCTTGGGAGAAACCAGGCTCAGTCGGGGTGCCAGTTCTCCTCTGGCCGACGAACAAATAGTGTATGATTATGATTCTGGCAACATTACAGGTCAGAAGTCATATTAGATCAATAGATATTCATAGGATTATTCGAAAGATTGGAGTCGTCACGCCAGGGACGGGTTTAATGAGGATGTCGTGTTGATGCGGCATTTACAGGGGGGAGTTTAACTGACACAGTCTCTACAGACACTTCAGGGATATGGTCGTCATGTCCAGGCTAAGGTCCACCATCTGGTCTGGATACGGGCCGGATCCGGCCGACTGCAGTAAACCTCGGGATAAACAGAGAGACACACATTAGCGTAGATGCCATTCTTCTTATGATGTAACGAGTACATCAGGTGTTATGGGAAGTGTTCCCGGTTCCGGCTGACCTAGTTAATGCAGCCTAAAACAATCATTTAACTGATTTGAATAATAGAAATTAAAAATGTTTTGTGTGTATGCCATAGTAAAGAGATGTGTTTTTAGTCTAGATTTAAACTGACAGAGTGTGTCTGCTTCCCGAACAATGCTAGGAAGACTGTTCCAGAGTTTAGGTGCTAAATAGGAAAAGGATCGACCGCCTGCAGTTGATTTTGATATTCTAGGTATTATCAGCTGGCCAGAATTTTGAGACCGCAATAGACGTGATGGAGTATAATGCGTTAAGAATGATAACAACATTGACAGCCAATCAGAATCCATCCGGCTATAACGAGCTCGAGCTCGAGCATTTAACGCGGCAGACAAGCACACGCTTAGAATAAACAGAGCGATATCGTCGCTATTACAGTTATCTTTATAGTTATCGTTCTTGGTGTGAACAGGCCTTAAGGGTACATTTACATGACAATGATGTACTAAAAACGGAAACATTTTTCTTTTGCGTTTTTCGCGTACAGACGACAGCATTGTCAAAACGATACAGAGCATGAGAAAAAGACTAAAAAACGCTGTATTCTGTAGGCCAGTAGTTGGTTGGGTCACCTTGTAAAGAAACAATATGTGCCTATGGACCTATGTGCCAGAGAATCTAGCGTGCAGCCATCTTTAGAATTTTCTAAACTTCCGTTTTTGCGGTAGCTCTGTATATTTCTATGGTATCGCTGTTGAAGAATAATTAGCTGGTGAAGTGGATTTACTTATTATAGAGTTGATGAAAGTTATCATGAGCATTGTAATGTTTGATGCTGATGTCATAACAAATGTCAGTAGACCGGGAAGATTTTAGCGGTTCATTCCTAAATCCGTAAGATCTTACCTTCATGCTGTGGAAATACAAACCGGAAGACAGAACACAATGAGTGCAGCGCTGAAAAGGGGCGGGGCTACATAAGGTCTATTGACTGAAAATGTAATAACCATGCGCATGATGTCACCGTTTTTACAAATTCGCGTTTTTGTTTACACTGAGACGATAATGGTATTGTTTTCATAAACTTGGACTTTGAATCCCGGTTTCAAAAGTTTACATTTTCAGGCCCCCAAAACTCAGTTGTCGTGTAAATACACAGCCAAAACGCATAAAAACAGTGTAGTGTAAATGGCCCCTAATGTGGTGATCATTATTATCAGCTGTGCTGGCAGAGTATAAAGCCTGTGTGAAGAGTTGAGCAGATGGAGTGAATGTTGGTGTTGTAGTTGCTGCTCTTCATTTACCGTCTTCTCTCTGCATTAGGCTAATAGAATTTCACCACTTTGTGTACGTCCATTTCTCTTGATTTGTTCTTACTCTCTCTGTGTCGTATTTGACTCCTCTGTGGGTGTCATGAAGCAACAACACCTTTGGTTAATGTTATTTGTTTTCTTTAATCTCTTGTTGCGTTCCATCTGGGAGACCACGGTACAGGTCGTACAAAATTTCTACATCTCAATTAAGAGAAGCTCATTGGAAAGTCATTTGATTTTTGACAGCCCAATATGCACACTCAAAAAGCAAGTAATATGGAAGATTAACTTTTTTCCAATGAGAAATCTTCCTCTCTAATAGTCGTGCTGAAGTGCTGGTTGACCTTTGAAAGTGTGATGATTCTCTATTCGTGTAAACGCTCTCAGTGTGGAAAAGCATTTCCTGACTAATCACCTGCTTTAGTGACAGCTCATGTTAGAGACTGACAGGCACATCCAGAATTCGTTGTGTGTGCATAGCATTTTTAGAACTATAAAAATGCTTTTATACTATTCCTATTCCTGCAGTATGCTGTGCACAGAATGTAAATGTATACATTGGTGCTTACAACCCCTTGAACTGCGAACTGGATGCTGCCGTCTTTTCTTTATGGGCTCCACAGTTCAATGGCATTTTATCAATTGCTCTATATAAGAACGTTTTTAAGTAGACAAGGAAAAACTGCACAAATGCAATCATCTTCTATAATATAATGAATTTTATTACCTTATATGTAATGTAACGGTCAAGACATTTTTTAACAAAACTGCATCAAAAATGTTCATTTTATTTATGATTAATTAAACATGTAACACAATGAGGTCATGTGTCAACAATTTTAGTATTATGTCTGCTGCGTATACTACTATTAAAAAATAGTACTGCTGAAAGAAAAAGTTTTTTATTGAAATCTATGACTGACATGGTCATTCCACAAAAAGTTCTTTAGCAGTTTTTTAGAGTTTTAAAACATTATTCACACTAAGAAAAAAAAAAAAAGAACTGTTCAATGAAAGTTGTTTAGGGATCTCAAAAGGGTTTGCTGGCATCGCTGTGAAAACACCCTTTGAGTACCTTTATTTTTAAGAGTGTATAGGCAGTATATAATGAGCATCAAACAAAATGCTAGTATTCCATTCTGAACAGTCCAGGGTTTGTGTTTGAAAGGGTCATGATGAAGTAACACCTTCACATACTTCAAAATCGACTCTAGTTCTTTATTGTTGCAGCCCTTAAATCAATTCCCTGCTGGCGTCGTCTTTATATCAGGAGATTATTTGCTGTTCAGTCGAAGTAATCAGCGCCGCAGGTACAGATATAGATAAACAGGATGAAAACCACTTTTAGCTCACAGCGCTCTATATGGCAACATAAATAATTAACAACACACACACATATATACTTGACAAAAGCACAGCATCAGATCCATGTTATTATTGCAGCTTGTGTGAGTGTGGATGCAGATATGACAGATTAGTGCCTGGTGGCTAATCAAAAAATAACAAACTAAATTTAGCCGCATTTCAAGCTGCCATGAAAAGAAAAACAGCGTAACTCCAGATGAATTCCCAAATGAAAAATGGTTGCTTAGAGGCCTGCCAATTTAAGAGTTAATTTAGGGGCCGTTTACACGACACTGTTTTCAGCTAAAAACGGAAAACTTTTTTATGCGTTTTGCCCGTTCATTTACACGACAACAGCGTTTTAAGGGCCTGAAAACACATGAAAACTTTTGAAAACGGGTTACAAAGTGCAAGTTTTTGAAAACGATACCGTTATTGTCTCAGTGTAAACTACAAAAGCCTGAATTTGTAAAAGCGGTGACATTTATTAATTTTAGTTCATGTTAACAGATGTAGCTAACTAATGTTTTCAATTGGAAAAGGTGTTAACAATTTTTGTTTTATTTGATTGAAAGCCCTAAAAATAGACAAATTAGACAATTTGTTGACATACAGCAGGAGAATAGAGCTATAAAATTTATGTGGATACATTTCAGATCATTTAGTCATGGAAGAAATTCATAAATATTTGAGGTCATATTGAGATCTATGGTTCCCATTCAGTCGGTCACTTCCGACGCCACGTCGGAGACCGACGAATAGGAATCTTGCTCGCGAGAGCCAATCTACTTCCAGTGTAACTAAACGAGCTAATGCACATTGGCATGCAATGATTGCACCAGGTGCTCATGCCACACAGCGCGGGTATAAATGAGACACAGGTGCTTGCATCAAATTAGCTTTTTGCTTCGGAGCCGAGTGGTAAATGGTTCGTCCAGATATCACTCTCTTCTACGCAGTGGAACTGACTGAAGCCTGCCTTTTTGAAGCGATCTCTTCAGTCGGTGTTGGTGTGACAGCGCTGCAGCGGGTCGTGTGGTTCTTTGATCATCTCTCTTTTTTGTTTGATAGAGCAAACACAAAGGCTGTTCTCACAGCTGGTTCGGTGCGCTAGGTGGAGAGCGCTGAAAAGCCGTTCTTACGGCTGGTAAGAGAGCGCCTTCATGAGAGAGAGCGCGCACATCAGGCTGCACTATTCCCTGACTGTGTCGCCGCGACTCTTCCCCCTGCGTGCTTCAGCACCAAGGAGAGCGTCCTTCTAAAAGAGCTTACACAGATAGGGCTTGCGTCTTTTTCAAGATGACATTCTATCTGTGTGTTTCTGGATGCGGTGGTTACCTGTCACCGAGGGATAGTCACCAGCGCTGTATCTCGTGTTTGGGCGTTCAGCACGCTGAGGCAGCGCTGATGGATGATTCATGTTCTCACTGCGGGAACATGACCATCTCGGAGTTGCGGTCGAGACTCCATCTCGCAAGGGGTGGAGTCCCTGTGCTACTGCCTGAAGTAACCCTCTGTGGAGGGTTAGATCAAGGCAAAGGCACGATTTGAGGGTTACGGTGAGCGCGAACCCCCAACCCCCGGGGAACCCTCACCTCGCAGCCAGTAGAGCTGCCGCCGGAACGCGGTGGGCCACCCACGAGGTGTGTACCATCCGTATCCTTTGGGACTCCTCTCGATGATCAGATGTCCATCGCTGCATCGGAGGGAGGGTCAGAATTTTCGGGAGATGACGTGTCGGCGCAGGGGGCTCCTTCGGGAAGATCCGCTGTGCCCGATACGGATCCAGAAATGATGGCCGTGTTTGCCGGGCCGCTGAGAGAGTCGGGCTCGTGTGGAACCCTCCACCGTGTCCCGAACCCTCGAGGCTGGACGATTGGTTTCTCGGGGTGGCCCGTGCTGGCTCTCAGCGCCCCACCCTGGTTCTTTTCTTTCCAGAGGTGCACGAGGAGCTCACCAGGTCGTGGACGGCACCTTTTACTGCCCGAAACCGGCCTGGTGGATCCTCCTCCCTCACCACCCTCGATGGCGGACCTGCAAAGGGTTACACGCAGGTTCCTCCTGTGGAACGGGCTGTTGCTATACAACTGTGCCCTAACTCCACATCCAGGGGGAACCCGTGTCTCCCCTCCCGGGCCTGTAGGTACTCGTCCGATCTGATCGGAAAGGCCTACCAGGCTTGTGGAGATGCTGGGTCCACCTTACACGCTATGGCGTTGTTGCAGGTCCATCAGGCCCAGGCACTGAAGACCTTGCACGAGGGTGGTCACGTTCCCGCAGTTCTGCACAAACTGAGAACCGCAATGGACCGAAGTTACGGCGCGGGCAGTGGGTCGTGCGATGTCCACGATGGTGATCCAGGAATGCCATCTCTGGCTGTGTCTGGCTGACATGAGGGAAACTGACAAGATCAGGTTCCTTAATTCCCCCGTGTCCCAGAACGGCCTCTTCGGTGACGCGGTCCAGAACTTCGCCCAGCAGTTCAGCCACACAGAAGCAGACTGAGGCAATCAGTCACATCCTACCATGGCAGTCAGCTGCTGTCTCCACCCCGCCACCGGCAGCGCCTCAGCCTGCTCATCGCCGAGGGCGGCTGCCTGCGTCTGCCTCCGCTAACGCGTCACAGCAGCAGCCTCCACCCAAGCGACGTCGAGGAGCCAGGCGCAAGCAGGCCGCCCCGCCCGTCCAGGCCTCCGCCAAGAGGGGATGTGGGTTCCGCAGCGTTCCCTTCCACTAGGGCACGCTTTCCCAGTGTTATTCAATAGTCACTGAGCGGGTCATGCGGAACAGCAGTGATGGACTTCTCTGTCCATCAGGAGGCTCACACAGGGCACTGGAAGGGTGCAGAGGCCATGGCGCTTTGGTAGGGATTCCTATTCATCGGTCTCCGACGTGGCGTCAGAAGTGACCGACTGAATGGGAACGTCTCGGTTACGTATGTAACCCTCGTTCCCTAAAGGAGGGAATGGAGACGCCACGTCCCGTCGCCATGTCTGCTGTACCCTGCTGGGGTGCCAGTTACCTACTCGGCTCCTCAGCAAAAGAAGCTAATTTGATGCAAGCACCTGTCTCTCATTTATACCCGCGCTGCGTGGCATGAGCACCTGGTGCAATCATTGCATGCCAATGTGCATTGGCTCGTTTAGTTACACTCGAAGTAGATTGGCTCTCGCGAGCGAGATTCCTATTCGTCTGTCTCCGACATGGCGTCTCCGTTCCCTCCTTCAGGGAACGAGGGTTACATACGTAACCGAGACGTTTTTGATTGGTAATGTGGCAAAGTTGAGCACAGTTTGTAAGCTGAGACATTGAAATCTCTTCTGAAGCTCTAGATAGGCAAATGAGAAATGACTGGGGTCTTTGTTTCAAGAGATGAATTTGAGAAGCAGGAAAATGTTTCTTTCCATTTAATTTCACTGGTAGAAACAACTAAGATATTAAGGCAATCTCGTTAATGATTTGCATTTTTCTACAGGTTTACCAAGACAAAGGCTGCAATCAAAATCATCCAGACAGCAACATAGTGTTGCCCAGATCCAGCCCACATCTGGTATGCGTGGAATCCACATATACCAGATGTGGCCCGGATCTGGGCCAACACTATGTTGCTGTCTGGGCACATACTTCTCTACTATATATACACCGATTTTCCTGTTAGAAGCAGGAAAAATGGGCAAGCGTAAGGATATGAGCGAGTTTGACAAGGGCCAAATTGTGATGGCTAGACGACTGGGTCAGAGCATCTCCAAAACTGCAGCTCTTGTGGGGTGTTCCCGGTCTGCAGTGGTCAGTATCTATCAAAAGTGGTCCAAGGAAGGAACAGTGGTGAACCGGTGACGGTCATGGGCGGCCAAGGCTCATTGATACACGTGGGGAGCGAAGGCTGGCCCGTGTGGTCCGATCAAATAGACGAGCTACTGTAGCTCAAATTGCTCAAGAAGTTAATGCTGGTTCTGATAGAAAGGTGTCAGAATACACAGTGCCATCGCAGTTTGTTGAGTATGGACCAGTCAGGGTGCCCATGTTGACCCCTGTCCACCGCCCGAAAGCACCAACAGTGGGAACGTGAGCATCAGAACTGGACCACGGAGCAATGGAAGAAGGTGGCCTGGTCTGATGAATCACGTTTTCTTTTACATCACGTGGATGGCCGGGTGTGCGTCACTTACCTGGGGAACAGGCAAGCTGGCGGAGGCAGTGTGATACTTTGGGCAATGTTCTGCAGGGAAACCTTGGGTCCTGCCATCCATGTGGATGTTACTTTGACACGTACCACCTACCTAAGCATTGTTGCAGACCATGTACACCCTTTCATGGAAATGGTATTCCCTGGTGGCTGTGGCCTCTTTCAGCAGGATAATGCGCCCTGCCACAAAGAAAAAATGGTTCAGGAATGGTTTGAGAAACACAACAACGAGTTTGAGGTGTTGACTTGGCCTCCAAATTCCCCAGATCTCAATCCAATCGAGCATCTGTGGGATGTGCTGAACAAACAAATCCGATCCATGGAGGCCTCACCTCGCAACTTACAGGACTTAAAGGATCTGCTGCTAACATCTTGGTGCCAGATACCACAGCACACCTTCAGGGGTCTAGTGGAGTCCATGCCTCGACGGGTCAGGGCTGTTTTGGCAGCAAAAGGGGGACCAACACAATATTAGGTCATAATGTTATGCCTATTCGGTGTATGTCAGTATGTTCAAATTCACAGTGTTCATAAAACAGAAGACAAAAAGTACCCAGATGACTTACTACTTCCATAGGGATTCTGAAGTGTGCATCTGTTGGACACTTTACTACCAAATTATGCTGGTACGTCACATGACAATGACAGCATGGATTTTATTCATACACTCATGCATACTATATAGAACTTTGTAATGCTTGCCAAGTAATTACTTATTTACAAGAAGTACATAATCAGAGAGAATACAATTTCAGACGCAGCCAAGATCAATTCTCTTCTCTAACTGTATTTCACAGATCTGATTGTCTGACTGAAATAGAACTGTCAATCGCAGAGGAGAGTGATCTATCAGTGACGTCCAAAATGAGAGTTCAGTGAGTCTGCAGTGCTGTGTATCAGAGAAATCATGCTCATTCATTGGAACACTTGTCTCTGGACATCTGGGACTTGCCCTGAATGAGCAGACCATCCTAAGAGATTGTGTGCTGAGATATATGAGAATTACTGATGTGCAGAGTAGACTAAGGCAAATGCAGTTGTACTCAAATGAATGGGCATTAGTTACTTGGCAACACAGAACAAAGAAACATACTGTAAATATGAAATTACATATGGGTCAGCTATTAAAGGGCAACTATAACTGTAAAGCAATGGCATCTCTACCTAATAATGCAATTATATTTCACCCTTCATAATTCATCTTAATACACACAGTTGCTAACAACAGGAAACAGAACCAAACTTGACTTGTGTAAGACTGTCAGCATGATTTTGTTTCTTATAGTTCAGAGGATAACTCGGCTTGGATAATTAAATTGGTTTAATTAATTAAAGATAATTGTCGTTCACAAAAGAAATTCAAATAACAAAAAATTGTCGCCTATAGACTGAACATGTAATATGCATTCCCATGACGTCACCGTTTTCACAAATTCATTTTTTTGAGACAATAATGGTATAATTTTCATAAACTTGCACTTTGAAACCATTTTTCAAAATGTTATGTTTTCAGGCCCCCAAAACTGTCATGGCTGCGAGTGCAGTGAAGAGGCGAGGACTCAAACGCAAGAAGAGAGAGTGGTTTTTACTAAATGATAAAAGACCAGACAGACCAGGGCGGGACGGGAGAGACAGACCATGGCGGGACGGGACCATGGCTCTGACTGTTACCAGACTTGGGACCACCGGGACTTGTCACAGAGGAAGCCTTTCTTCTCCTCCTCCGTCTCGGGACCACCGGAGTCGGATCCTCCTCAGCAGAGGTCTCCGACGAAGTGGGCCCCTTCTTCCTCCTCCTTCTCCATTTCCAGGGCTGGGGCCTCCACTGACTGCAGATGCCACGTAACAGTCAGTGGGCTGGGACTCTGCTGGCCATAGATGTTTTGGCTCTCTAAGATGGCAGATGTGCCAGACAAAGTCCCAGAATTCCAGATTCCCCAGCTTCTCCATCTCCCCCGGACTGAGAGGCATGTCTAGACAGATGTTGAACACCTCCTTAATCTCTGTCTCCGTGTAGACCATGTGATGCACCTCGATGAGGAACCTACAGACGAAGTCCCTCACGTCAGCTCCCTGCTGACGGATGTAATGAGAGTTCACATATCTGGCTAGTCGAAGATAGTTGGAAGGTTCAGTGGGGGGAGATGGAAAAAGGAAGATACCCATCTTCTGCTGAATCCTCTATATGGCTGGATCGTTCTGTCACGGCTGCGAGTGCAGTGAAGAGGCGAGGACTTAAACGCAAGAAGAAAGAGTGGTTTTTATTAAATAATAAAACAAACACAAACAAACAAAATACCCACGAGGGGGAAAACCAACTTAACAAACTAAACACGAGGAGCAGGAACGTAAAGCACAACAGGGAACAGATGACATCAAACAACGATCCAGTACAGGACTGCAAACACAAGGAGATTATAAAGGCAGTTAATGAGGGAGAACAGGTGGGGCAATTACAAACCCGATTCCAAAAAAGTTGGGACACTGTACAAATTGTGAATAAAAAAGGAATGCAATAATTTACAAATATCATAAACTTATATTTTATTCACAATAGAATATAAATAACATATCAAATGTTGAAAGTGAGACATTTTGAAATGTCATGCCAAATATTGGCTCATATTGGATTTCATGAGAGCTACACATTCCAAAAAAGTTGGGACAGGTAGCAATAAGAGGCCGGAAAAGTTAAATGTACATATAAGGAACAGCTGGAGGACCAATTTGCAACTTATTAGGTCAATTGGCAACATGATTGGGTATAAAAAGAGCCTCTCAGAGTGGCAGTGTCTCTCAGAAGTCAAGATGGGCAGAGGATCACCAATTCCCCCAATGCTGCGGCGAAAAATAGTGGAGCAATATCAGAAAGGAGTTTCTCAGAGAAAAATTGCAAAGAGTTTGAAGTTATCATCATCTACAGTGCATAATATCATCCAAAGATTCAGAGAATCTGGAACAATCTCTGTGCGTAAGGGTCAAGGCCGAAAAACCATATTGGATGCCGGTGATCTTCGGGCCCTTAGACGGCACTGCATCACATACAGGAATGCTACTGTAATGGAAATCACAACATGGGCTCAGGAATACTTCCAGAAAATTCATTGTCGGTGAACACAATCCACCGTGCCATTCGCCGTTGCCGACTAAAACTCTATAGGTCAAAAAAGAAGCCATATCTAAACATGATCCAGAAGCGCAGGCGTTTTCTCTGGGCCAAGGCTCATTTAAAATGGACTGTGGCAAAGTGGAAAACTGTTCTGTGGTCAGACGAATCAAAATTTGAAGTTCTTTTTGGAAAACTGGGACGCCATGTCATCCGGACTAAAGAGGACAAGGACAACCCAATCAACCCAGGACAACCTCATCAGCGCTCAGTTCAGAAGCCTGGATCTCTGATGGTATGGGGTTGCATGAGTGTGTGTGGCATGGGCAGCTTACACATCTGGAAAGGCACCATCAATGCTGAAAGGTATATCCAAGTTCTAGAACAACATATGCTCCCATCCAGACGTCGTCTCTTTCAGGGAAGACCTTGCATTTTCCAACATGACAATGCCAGACCACATACTGCATCAATTACAACATCATGGCTGCGTAGAAGAAGGATCCGGGTACTGAAATGGCCAGCCTGCAGTCCAGATCTTTCACCCATAGAAAACATTTGGCGCATCATAAAGAGGAAGATGCGACAAAGAAGACCTAAGACAGTTGAGCAACTAGAAGCCTGTATTAGACAAGAATGGGACAACATTCCTATTCCTAAACTTGAGCAACTTGTCTCCTCAGTCCCCAGACGTTTGCAGACTGTTATAAAAAGAAGAGGGGATGCCACACAGTGGTAAACATGGCCTTGTCCCAACTTTTTTGAGATGTGTTGATGCCATGAAATTTAAAATCAACTTATTTTTCCCTTAAAATTATACATTTTCTCAGTTTAAACATTTGATATATCATCTATGTTGTATTCTGAATAAAATATTGAAATTTGAAACTTCCACATCATTGCATTCTGTTTTTATTCACAATTTGTACAGTGTCCCAACTTTTTTGGAATCGGGTTTGTAAACCAATAATGAGATAACAAGATGGGCGGGGTTGACAATAGACCGGAGACATGACGTAAGACCAAACATGACAAACCCAAGCACATGGCTAGAAAATAACAAAAACACAACATGTGCTAAACAAGACAAGACAGACATGTGACAAAAACACCATTGTTGTGTAAATAAATGGGCAAAACGCATAAAAAGTTTTTAGTTGAAAACGGTGTCGTGTAAACGGCCCCTTAGAGTCAGCCAGTTGTCAAAGGCGCATATTTGATCCCACGTGACTGCAGTAATTGGATAATAGATGCTCAAAGTTAACATGCAGGCATGTTTTCTTTGAAAGCACACTTAGCAGATTTGATTTAAACTGCGTTAAAATATTGTATTTAAGGTGTGTAATGTAGGGTGTCTTGAGTTTTGAGTAAAAGGTAATTTCTGGGGTGTTTGTGGTAAATGTAATAATAGCGCTTAGGTTTAGGGATATATGAACAAACTATTAACCCCAAGTAGACTATTTAACTTGTCAAGTAACTTGTCCTTTAGCATTGATTCTATTTTTTACTAGAGACATACAGAGGTCATTCAAGAGGTTGTACTGTCAGACAGTACATCTATCCCTCAGATTCTCTTTTGAATTGAAAAAATTATATGGCATCTACTGTGAATAAGGTCCATTATTATTATTACCATAGCAACCCACTAACAACCACTCAGACCATCTTAGCAACTGCATAGCAATACCGCAGCATCATGACAGTGATTCTGTGTATGTATGTATGTATGTATGTATGTATGGATGGATGGATGGATGTGTGGATGGGTGGGTGAGTGGATGTATGTATGTATGTATAGATGAATGGATGGATGGATGAATGGGTGGATGATGGATGAATTGGTGGGTGGATGAGTGGATGGATGGATAAGTAGATGGATGAGTGGATTAATGGGTGAGTGGATTGGTGGGTGGATGAGTGGATGGATAAGTAGATGGATGAGTGGATAAATGGGTGGGTGGATTGGTGGGTGGATGGATGGATGGGTGGGTGGATGAGTGGATGGATGGATGGATAAGTAGATGGATGCATGGATGGAATGAGTGGATGGATGGATGAGTAGATGGATAGATAAGTAGATGGATGAGTGGATGAATGGGTGGATGGATGGATGGATTAATAGATGGATGGGTTGTGGATGGAGATGAACTTTGACTCATGTAGCTCTCTCTAACACTTTTTAAGGTCATTGTTAATATTAAAGTGCCCCATTATGCTATTTTAAAGTTTCCTAATTTAGTTTTGGAGGTCTCCAACAACAGGTTTACATGCATCAAAGGTCAAAAAACTGTTTCATTTTCTCATAATATACACTGCACATCACCACAGTGTTCAATCATTCTCAAACGACTCGATGGATGAATCAGTCTCTCTAAATCCCTCCTTTCTGCGAGCCTACTCTGCTCCGATTGGTCAGATGGCCCAGGCTGTTGTGATTGGTCTACCGCGTACAGCACGTTTCGGAAGCTAAACGGCCATTACCATAACTGAACTCCAGCTCTGTCTGGAGGCTTCCTAAAGCTCAGCGATTGTACACACTGTAAAGACAGTAACAATGACGTCGATTTTAAATCAATCCCAGCGCGAGTCCGAATCGATGATTAAACATTGGAAGAACTAGTTATTCAACCCGAACCTTAGGCAGGACGTTTCAGGACAGTTTTAGGTAATACTGCAGCCCACAGCTGATTTACAGTATTTCAGTAAGACAGTAATAACGTGAGTTAGCCGGTTAGCCAGAGACCTACACAATATGAAACACAATGCACGTGCAATAAGTGGACGGGCAATATGCTAATGTTTCGTCTTGACGTCACAACGAAACAGCTTGCGATTCATTTAAAAAACTATTCATTTAATTGACTCAGAGTCGACTCTTACTTTTGAGAGACAATAACTTTATATACGGTGCACTTTCAGATTTAAAACTTTGAAGGATGTTTTCATTCACTTAGAACTATGTTACACACTAAATGAAAGGTAATTTTCAAAAATCCATAATAGGGGCACTTTAACACTACATTAATGAAATATAGGTTGTTTTTTTTACTGTAATTTTAAGTGTAATCTACCATATCTTTACAGCAATGTTCTGGCAATCACAGCTGCTAGATTTTTTTGGGCATACTGCAGTGATACAAACTCTTTAAAAAAGCAACAACTTTTGTACATTTTTCAAATAACCCCACAGAAAGCACTATCCATGGCAGTGTGTAGTTTGAGTGTTTCAGCATGTCCTCTGGATTCATTTCTGATGCACAGTCAGATAATCTCTGTCACTCTCTTTTGTGACATTACTGTACTAACAGAGTCACAGATAAATTATGTGCTCACCCTCTTGTGTACAGCCTATTCAATCTAGACTCTAAAGCAACCTGCTTAAAAGACACGGTTGTCCTGATTACAAGGACAAAATATAAGCTTCTTTTAAAGTTACTTGAAAGACCTGATTATATCTTCTAAAGACATAACTGCTAAAAAAAAATATCTGAGATCATTTATGTAGGCAGGCGTTTCAAACCCCTGCTTGTGGTTGATGTGATGTGATGTCTGCATTCAAATATGCCTGAATGAGGCTGCCTTGAGTTTGTTAAATTAACAAACTCAAATCTAGAGAGAGATATTTTGAGAATTTCAATCACCTTCATTTTGTGTAATGAGTAAATTTCCACCCATCTGTGAGAGGCCAGTATTGTGTGGGTTAATTAGCTGGATCTATCATGCCTAATGAATTGGAAAAGTGAAACACATTGACTCAAAATCTGTAGCATTGAATTTCTTCCAGTGAGCCATGGAGATTTTATCATCAAATCTAATGCATAATTAAAGTGCATATTTTGCACCAAAATGCAGCAGATCTTTCAATAATTAATGGAGCCTTTCTGGCAGGAGATAAGATAATTTTCAACCTCTCTGGAGGATGTTACTTGACAACGGGTTTAAAAACACTCCAGATGTGCCTTTGGTAGAGACATATGTCTTAATTTGTCTAAACAAGCTAGAGATTTCATATTTTCTGCCCCTTGGCAATGATCTAAGTAAAAGATAGTTTTCTATGATCAAGTCGGTCAAATCAATGAGACTGTCATGGAACCACAGCAATACAGTTTGGGAATACACAGATCTGGCAAAACATTATGATATATGATATATGCTGTGTGAATCCGGATGGCGCCATTATTGGGAAAACATGACAGAGAGCTATAAATAGCCCTCGATACCAACAATCGCGTGTGTATGCATTGTGAGTTTACTGTAGCGGGGCGATGAGTACATGAGTTTAAATGAACCAGTGCTATGTGTCTCGTGTGCACCCGAACCATAGCGGTAACAGAGAAGTGGCAAATTAAAATGTGTGTGTGTGCGTGTCAGAGCCAGTACCATCCTGCCGCCAGATCAGGTTTCCCTCTTTACACTACCTTCCCCCTCTGCAAGCTGCGTACTGCTCGGGTACCGAGACAGGTAGTCAGCAATCACATTCTTCCCCCCATGGATGTGACGGACCTTGTAGCGGAAGGGCTGGAGAGCTAAGTACCATTGGGTAATTCTGGCATTGCTGTCCTCCATAGCATTGATCCAGCTTAGGGCCCGATGGTCTGTCTCTAGGTTAAACTCTCTCCCAAGCAGGTAATACCGGAGGCTATCGAGGGACCATTTAATGACCAGACATTCCTTTTCAATTGTCGAGTATCTTGTCTCTCTAGGTAGCAGCTTACGGCTGTGGAACACCACTGGCTTCTCCTCCCCAGCAATCCCTTGGGCCAGGACAGCTCCTATTCCAGTTGCAGAACAAGTTGGTCAAGGGGGTAGCAATGAAGGCAAATTCTGGGATAAACCACCTGTACCATCCTACTAGACCCAAGAAGGACACATCTTTCTTTGTTCCAAGAAGGACACATCTTTCTTTGTTCTTGGTTGTGGGCTGCGATGAATTGCCTCCACCTTGCTGACTTGTGGTTTTAATTGTCCATTACCTAGCAGGTATCCTAAATACCAGGCTTCTCGTTGTGCCCAACTGCATTTTCCCACGTTCAGAGTCAAACCTGCTCTCTGTATCCTTTCCAGAGTTTGCTTGAGGTGTTGGATGTGCTTTGTCCAGGTGTTGCTAAAAATTACGACATCATCCAAGTATGCAGCTGAACATTCCTCCCCACCTTGCAGGACTCTGTCCATCATCCTCTGGAATGTTGCTGGTGCTCCATGCAATCCAAAAGGTAAGACAGTGAAATGGAATAATCCAAGGGGAGTCTTAAATGCAGTGTAGGGTCAAGATGCTGGGTCAAGAGGTTCTTGCCAGTAACCTTTACAAAGATCGAGAGTGGTAATGAACTGAGCTTGGCCGATCTTTTCCAGCAATTCATCCACTCAGGGCATCGGGTATGCATCAAACTTGGATTGGCTGTTTCACTTACGGAAGTCGATGCAGATGCGAAGAGTATTGTTTTTCTTGAGCACGATGACCAATGCTCCACTCACTTGTTGAGGGTTCGATGACACCCAATTGTATTGTCGCCTCGATTTCTTTTTTTAAAGGTGTTAGGAGGCACTCAGGGATGCAATATGGCCGCTGTCTCGATGGCGTAGGGTCATTTAAGTGGATGGTGTGTTGGGCTATATCCGTCCGTCCAGGACTCTGCCGAAGCAGTTGTGGAAACTGGGATAGAAGATGTTGTAGGTCAGACCTTTCAGCATCTTGAAGATGGGTAAAATCGAGTGGTGATGTCTGCCTCTAAACTTGAGCCTCACAGTCTTCATCCTCCACCACCACTTTCCTGACCATCAGCACTGGTTTCGCCTCCTCACTGGCACACTCCTTCCACTCTTTCAGTAAGTTTACATGGTAAGTCTGTCTTTCTTTTACTTTATCAGGGTGGGACACTTCATACATTACTGGACCCATTTTCCGGCTGATGGTGTAGGGCCCCTGCCACTTGGCCAGCAGTTTGTTAGTTGAAGAGGGTAGCAAAAGTAGAATCTTTTGTCCCGGCTGATATTGGCGAAGCCTGGCCTTCTGATCATACCACCTTTTCTGTTTTTGTTGAGCCTGTTGCTGGTTGACCTTGGCTTCGTCCCTGTAATGCTCCAGTCGCTCTCTTATCTCCAGGACATAGCTCAGGATACTCTTTTCCCAGGGTTTGGAGGCAGGTACCTCCTAGCTCTTCCTCAGCAAATCAAGAGGTCCCTGCACCTGCCATCCATACAGCAACTCAAATGGTGAGAATCCTGTGGACGCTTGTGGTACTTCCCTATAAGCGAAGAGCAGAAAGGGTAACCATCTATCCCAGTCTCGCCCTGTATCTGCAACGAACTTCCTTAGCA
Organism: Coreius guichenoti; assembly: GCA_039654105.1. Taxonomy (NCBI): domain Eukaryota; kingdom Metazoa; phylum Chordata; class Actinopteri; order Cypriniformes; family Gobionidae; genus Coreius; species Coreius guichenoti. Next base: position 12,010,713 of record CM077177.1, on the reverse strand, counting down.
TCCCTTTCAGCTTTCTGTTGAAGCGCTCCACCAGGCCATCAGTCTGTGGATGGTATGGACTGGTCTTGAGGCCTGAGATGGCCAACTGGCGACGAAACTGTGCCATTAGACGTGAAGTGAAGTTCGCCCCCTGGTCAGTGAGAATTTTATCCGGAATGCCTACACGGGAGAACAACTGGACAAGGGCGTGAATAATCTTTGGCGTTGTGATAGTTCGCAGAGGAAATGCTTCTGGGTACCTGGTAGCATAGTCGCTAATGACAAGGATGTACTGGTATCCTGCACTGCTCCTTTCTAGCGGGCCCACAATGTCCATGGCGATCCGTTGGAAGGGTTCGCTGATGATCGGTAGTGGCTGCAAAGGCAAACAGCACTGGTCTTCTGACAGACTGGACAAGTAATACAGTGTGTGTGTGTATGTCAGTGTACATAGTGGGCCAATAAAAGCGTGCACTTATACGTGTGTATGTCTTGTGGTGACCTAGATGCCCGGCCCATGAACAGAGTGTGCTATGTTCATAACAAGATTGCGACAGCATGTAGGCTTAGTTCCACCCTGAATCAGACTATGGTGCAAGTCTGGTAAGGGCTGCAACCCAGCATTAGCTTTGGCCCGTGTTACAACTGGATATGATAGGTTTGCTTTAGGATTATGACCATTAGAGTTCATTGTACCATGCAGTAAATCAGGTAATATAGGCAAATCTTTTCCCAAAATCATGTCAGCAGCTAACGATTCAGCAACTGCAACCTTGAGCAAATACGTTTGTTCATGAACACACACATTCACCACAGCACTTGGGTAACTTTTCACATCCCCATGTACACATTGCATGTCAATCAAAACGCATGTTTGCAGCATGGCAAGATTTTAACAAAGAAATGGCACTTCCAGTGTCCAACGACGCTCTCAAAGATTGTCCGTAACAGTCATTATGTTCTGAGAGTCAAACACACTTATATCATCAATGTCCCCCTCTCTAGGAACACAGCAGTAACCCGTGAGCTTAGCTTTTACGTGGTTGAGAACGTTGACTTCCACAATGAGCATTTCCATATTGCTGCACCAACTTTGCTGCTGCGCTTTTAGGCTCGTGCTCCCACATACGGCTGTCATATGGCAACACTCGTAACAGTTGTTCGAGGATAATCAATTCTCCAATCTCCTCCTTCGTCGACTGCTCCGGTCAAACCCACCGACGATACAGGTTCCGTAGCCGATGATACGTCTCAGTTGGTGATTCTCCTGCCGGTACTGTCGAAGCCCGGAAGCGCTGACGATATGTCTCCGGTGAGATATTGAATTTGTTGAGGAGAGCTTCCCGTAGCTCATCATACATCTCCGCTTAATCCTCATCCAAAGTAAGATAGGCCTCCAACGCTCTGCCTTTTAGCAACGGCACCAGACTAAAGCTCCACTCCTCCTCAGGCCATCTCCACATCCGTGCCAGACGCTCAAAGCGGCATAGAAAGTTCTCCATATCCTCGCCTGCTTGCAAGACTGGCATTTGTGGCTCAGATCTTGGTGGTGGTGGTGGTAGTGACCAAGACCGGCTTGGCGTCGGAAGCTCCATTCGTGGATTCTCAGCGCTGCTTGGTGTAGCCGCTGCCTGAACTGTCTGCTGCATGGATTCACGTATTCCTCGGAGTTCTGACAGATGTTGAGCACTGAGGAATTCCTGCATTAACGCCACCATTTCCCCAGTTTACGTCGTCCCCCTCGTTGTGCCAGTGCGGGGTTGGGGTGAACTGGCTCTCAATGAAGCACTCGGGTATTCCTCGGTCTCCTCCTCCGATTCACCCAGCAAATCCACTTCAGGATCCATGTCGCTCTGCCTCACTTGAAAACGTGGTTTCCGCCCTCTCTGTGACTTTTTGCGAGTGGCCATCCCACTTCTGACACCAAAAATGTAGGGAAGTTAATGGAAGAGAGATTGTTTTGGCTGTACAGCAACTCTAGAAAAAATTATTGTCCAGCTAAAGTTTTTGATTGATTCATTTGCGTTGTAAAAAATCATTAGTTATTTACTTTGGGGCCACTTACATGACACCATTTTCAACTAAAATAGAAAACTTTTAATGCGTTTTGGACGTTCATTTGGATGGCAACAGTGTTTGGTGACTTGAGAACACAAACTTTGAAATAGGATTTGAAATAGTTTTGAAACAATGCCGTAATCATCTTCATGTAAACTTAAAAAAACATGAATCTGTGAGAATGGTGACAGCATGCACGTAAGCATTACGTGTTTAGTCTATAGGCAAGCTTGTTTGAATATGTAAGTGCGCAGGCACGTAGTTTTTCTTTACAAAATGACCGCAAAATTACTTGTCTGGTATGCATAAAACAGCGTTTTTAGTCGTTTCCGCGGATCCATGTGAATGGGAATCATTTTGATAACGTTTTTATCTGTACAGAGGGAAAGGGAAGGGAAGGAGGCCTTCACAGGGGAGAGTCTAGTTGACACGGTCTCTGCTGACACTTCAGGGCTGCATTGTGGTCGTGTCTAGGCGCAGGTCCACCATCTGATCTGGATACGGCCTGGATTCGGGCAGACTACTGTAAACCTCGGGTTAAACAGAGAGACTAATATTAGCGTAGATGCCATTCTACTTATGATGTAACGAGTACATCAGGTGTTATGGGAAGTGTTCCCGGTTCTGGCTGACCTAGGTAATGCAGCCTAATATATCCCACCCACTAACAGGTGCCGTGATGAAGAGATAGTGTTATTCACTTCACCTGTCAGTGGTCATAATGTTATGCCTGATCGGTGTATATAGTCTGTAACAATATGCTTAGTGTTTCTACTCTACAACCTGCTTGCATTCTTTACCGCAGTGCTTGTAAAATGCATCAGGACACCAGCCATGATTTGGGTTTTTATTGCTACAAAATGATTTTTCATTTTTCATGGGGAGACTGAGATATACTTCACAGCTCTCAAACACACATTGATTTGTATGTTACAAATGCAATAAGAGACCACAAAGCATCTACGGTATCTACTCTGTCTCCAAATCAATATGTAAAGCATGTTCTTCGGAACCCAATTGGTTTGCAAAGACCCGCCCCCTTTAGTTACTGTTGCTATGTCCGACAAGCCATGGCGCTTTCACGCCGCACATCGGATGCGTCCAAAAACTGGAAAACGCTGCCTTCAGAGGACACATTTCAAGGTAGGAAGGCATCAAGGCATGTCTGAATCCAATGTTAGCTTCACTTCCTGCCTCCTGAGAGACCTTCATCTGATCGATTTTTGAAGGCAGCATAGATATATCCTTCGCTGTCTTTGATATCCCACAATCCTGTGCTTTCCATTTGGTGACAGTTGAGCTAGAAAAAGAAAGATGGCGTCTGAAAGTTGCGGCTGCTGGTCAGTTTGTGTGTAAAAGTATGTTTTTGACGTTTTCCATTTCTGATGTACAAACCCGATTCCAAAAAAGTTGGGACACTGTACAAATTGTGAATAAAAAAGGAATGCAATAATTTACAAATCTCATAAACTTATATTTTATTCACAATAGAATATAGATAACATATCAAATGTTGAAAGTGAGACATTTTGAAATGTCATGCCAAATATTGGCTTATTTTGGATTTCATGAGAGCTACACATTCCAAAAAAGTTGGGACAGGTAGCAATAAGAGGCCGGAAAAGTTAAATGTATATATAAGGAACAGCTGGAGGACCAATTTGCAACATATTAGGTCAATTGGCAACATGATTGGGTATAAAAAGAGCCTCTCAGATTGGCAGTGTCTCACAGAAGTCAAGATGGGCAGAGGATCACCAATTCCCCCAATGCTGCGGCGAAAAATAGTGGAGCAATATCAGAAAGGAGCTTCTCAGAGAAAAATTGCAAAGAGTTTGAAGTTATCATCATCTACAGTGCATAATATCATCCAAAGATTCAGAGATTCTGGAACAATCTCTGTGCGTAAGGGTCAAGGCCGGAAAACCATACTGGATGCCCGTGATCTTCGGGCCCTTAGACGGCACTGCATCACATACAGGAATGCTACTGTAATGGAAATCACAACATGGGCTCAGGAATACTTCCAGAAAACATTGTCGGTGAACACAATCCACCGTGCCATTCGCCGTTGCCGGCTAAAACTCTATAGGTCAAAAAAGAAGCCATATCTAAACATGATCCAGAAGCGCAGGCGTTTTCTCTGGGCCAAGGCTCATTTAAAATGGACTTTGGCAAAGTGGAAAACTGTTCTGTGGTCAGACGAATCAAAATTTAAAGTTCTTTTTGGAAAACTGGGACGCCATGTCATCCGGACTAAAGAGGACAAGGACAATCCAAGTTGTCATCAGCGCTCAGTTCAGAAGCCTGCATCTCTGATGGTATGGGGTTGCATGAGTGCGTGTGGCATGGGCAGCTTACACATCTGGAAAGGCACCATCAATGCTGAAAGGTATATCCAAGTTCTAGAACAACATATGCTCCCATCCAGACGTCGTCTCTTTCAGGGAAGACCTTGCATTTTCCAACATGACAATGCCAGACCACATACTGCATCAATTACAACATCATGGCTGCGTAGAAGAAGGATCCGGGTACTGAAATGGCCAGCCTGCAGTCCAGATCTTTCACCCATAGAAAACATTTGGCGCATCATAAAGAGGAAGATGCGACAAAGAAGACCTAAGACAGTTGAGCAACTAGAAGCCTGTATTAGACAAGAATGGGACAACATTCCTATTCCTAAACTTGAGCAACTTGTCTCCTCAGTCCCCAGACGTTTGCAGACTGTTATAAAAAGAAGAGGGGATGCCACACAGTGGTAAACATGGCCTTGTCCCAACTTTTTTGAGATGTGTTGATGCCATGAAATTTAAAATCAACTTATTTTTCCCTTAAAATTATACATTTTCTCAGTTTAAGCATTTGATATGTCCTCTATGTTGTATTCTGAATAAAATATTGAAATTTGAAACTTCCACATCATTGCATTCTGTTTTTATTCACAATTTGTACAGTGTCCCAACTTTTTTGGAATCGGGTTTGTAATTTCTAGCGAGAAATTACTACTGTAGTAATTAAATATTCGCTTGGTTACCACCAAAGCTCGTGCTATTTTGCTGTAGATCATTAAACTGTTACACTGCCTCAGAATTATGTCCGAAATCAGTTGTGTGTGGTGCCTCAGTGTGCAAACGCTGCCTTATAAGTCATTGCCTTTTAAGGCTGCTTAGGTTTTCGCGGAAAGACGTCAGTATACACCGTTTTTCAAGTTCAAGTCCACCAACGTTAATCTACTAACTCTTCTGACTGCTTTGTCGGACAAAATGCCGGATTCGGCGGATTATGATTGGTCAGATCGCCTGTCAATCAAACTCCCGGCAAAGGGTGAATTCTTTAGCATTTGTTATGCAACTTTGGAATGAGTTGACAAAGAGGTAAATATTACCAAATGTAATAAAAATACAGGCTTTCACATCCATTGAGCTGATATCAGTGTGAAAAAAGTTTCAGAATGCATTATAGGATCAGAATATAGATGACACATTACATTGTGCTCAGGGGGTGTAAGTAATATCTTTTTCATACCGGCCTGTAGCAACTCATAATGTAATAACTGCACATAATGTAAAAACTGCACATAATGTAATATTACATTATTATTATTATTATTATTATAAAATGTTCATAATGTAATAATTTTTTCAAAATGTAATAAAATCTTGAGCTTTGAGAAATTTATTACATTTTAAACTCACCAAAAACATGTCACATTTTCATTTATTGTAATAGCTTTTAAAACATAAAAAAATTAGTATTCCCTTACAGTACATTTTAAAAAATCTAAATCCAGTCTTAAACTACCTGCAAAATGCAATGTTTAAATATTCCTGCAATTATTAATATTATTATTATTATATGTTTATTAACATAAAGCATTGGTATTCCTTTACAGTACATTTTAAAAATCTAAATCCAGATAAATAAATAAAATCAGAACTTTTGCACCTTTAAACTACTACTACTACTACTACTACTACTAGTAGTAGTAGTAGTAGTAGTAGTAGTAGTAGTAGTAGTATTATCAGTAATCTGGTGGATTTTGTAGGCAGGTTAAAATTAGATTTTTAAAATGTGACTTAAAAAGGGAATACTAATATTTTTTAATTTTTTAAAAGCTATTACAATAATGAAAATATGACGTTTTTGGTGAGTTTATATTGTAATTAATTTCTCATGTAAAAATTGTTATTACATTATGAGCTCAAGATTTTATTACGTTTTGAGAATATTATTACATTATGAACATTTTATTACAATAATAATGTAATACTTATTACATTATGTGCAGTTTTTACATTATGTGCAGTTATTACATTATGAGTTGCTACACGGCCTAAAGCAGTTTAATTTATTAATTTAATAACCATGAAAATGTAGGCATGCCTATTTGACAGGATGATCCATAAAAGTATGGCTTAGGGAGACTAATGATGAGAAAACTTAACTGGGAATAACATGGTGAGTTCTGAAATAATGAACACTGAAGGCATGAATCGGTAATTATCTTTCCATAAAACTTGGATGTGAAAAATCTGGATCGACTGCTGTGAGAGATTCATCATTTACATACAGCATCTAAAAGAACTTTCAATTTCTCCAATAATTGCAGTTCAACCTATGCTCTCTTAGTTAATTGCTGCTCCCATGTGGCCATCAGTGAAAACAACCACACAAATGCTGTAAATGGGCAAGTTATATTTCTTTAAAGCAAATCTTTGTGTTTGACCGTGACCGTGCTATCAAATGTCATGATGGTGTAATGCAATTAATTATTTTGCACACCAACCCACACTCTTACTTGTGGAACATGCAATAGTTGTGCTCTGTTAAAGGAATATTTCACCCCTCATGCTGATCAAAGCCTGTATGGAAAAGACCAATTTAGAGATGATAAAAAAACCTCTGGGTTCCACATAAGAAAGTAAGTCATGACATGAGGGTGAGAAAATGATAACAGTTTTCAACTATTCTTTCAATGAAAATGGAGACACACACATAGGCCTCCGTGTCCTTTGAGACTCACAGGATGCTGACTTGAAAGGCAAGAATGACAAAGAAAGAATAGTTTTTCGTTTCCAAAATTCAAAATCTGAACAACGCAGACCAGGTTGGATCATGAAGCCAGTTTTATTAGAAACAGAACATACAATACTGCTAGAAACGGCTCATAAATATCAGAGAGACAGACAGAAAGGCAGCTTACATATTCCGCAAGTCTGTGTTTGGAAAGAGCCACTCAACCTTGCGCTGAAAAACAAACCATCAACAGCAACGAGACGAGAGACACGCACAGGTTCTAAAAATAATGCATTGTTCTGCGCTGTTGGCTAGAGGCGGCGTTCAAGCTCTTATGCTTAATTAGCTACATTGGCACTGCTTTCACCTTCCTTGACTAGGAAAACAAAAGTATCTGCTGCAGGTATGCTAAAACCAGCTAGTTTCCTCCCTCCGTTCAACATGAGGTCTCATCACAGAGCTTCATACATTTAAACATCAGATTTGAAGCAACAGTTCAGTCAAAAAATGAATGTTCCATCATTATTTACTCACCCTCATGTTTTTCCAAACCCGTATGCTGTTATTTTTTCCATAAAACACAAAGTGATAACTTATAAAGAATCGTTGTGGGTTTTGCCACTAGAAAAAAGCGCAATGAAAATAATCGATGTGACTCATTCCAGGTTTTCTGAAGCAGTACGATAGCTTTGTACGAGGAACAGACCGAAGTCATTATTCAGATATTTCATGTCCTCATTAAAAAACGGTGCATAAAAGCTATTAACCAAAAACGACATTGGTTTTTGTTTGTGTAGTAAGCAACATGCCATTTTTGAATTTTGGAGGCAAATACTTACTAGACAACTAGAAAGTTATCATATGGCTTCAAAAGCCTTTGAAATCATTTTTGTCTATATTAACGATTCTTTAAAAATTTCAGTTTGTCTTCAAGGACAAAAAAAGGCAGCATATGGGTTTGGAATGGTATGAGAATGAGTAAATAATGACTGAAATGTCATTTCTTAAACTATGTAGCCACTTCATTCACGTAGCTAAATAAATTCATTCTGATTAAAACAGTAACAAATATCTTGTCCTGATGTATACTCAACATGTAGTGTTATGAGGATGCGGTGTTTGCCATTGTTTTTTGTCATAATTAAACATTAATGAATGACACTTCACTTCCCGACTGAGGTCTGGGCTCCATATATGCATGATATAAATAGGAAAAACTGAGGGTAGTGCCAATGTGATCCTGCTAGCTGTGTGTTACTGAGAAAAAGACTAACGATGGAAGGTTCTTAGGCAGCGCTGGATACTGCCAGCTTTTTCAGATGATCCATAAACACCTGAAGACTCACGTCGTCTGTCAGAATGGGTGCGCCAGACTCCTACACAAACACAGGAAGTGTGATTCAATCAGCGGTGGTGAGTATTAGAAAATGCTGAGACATGTTTCTATAGTTGTATAACAACAGCTCGTTACAGTAGACTAATCAATATTCCTCACAAAGGAAATGTGCTTGTGTTGGTGAGATATACAGCACTCACCTGACCCCATGCATACATGTTGTTATGAGTCTGAGAAGGATTCACTTTGGAGAGGAGGAAACGAGCCTTGAGGGGGAGAAAAATAAATAAATCATGGTACAATTTCAGACCTTAAAAACATTGTATTAATATGCAGAACAGTTGCCAAGTCTCAATGACCCATTACAGTCATTTATTCACAAGCAGCACTTAAAAATCCTCTAGGGCGAGTTTCTCAAGCGTAGAAATTAACTGAAGAGCTGTTGGAACAACTGTTTCAAAGTAGCACCTTCCATTTGAGCCGCCATTAATCAAGGCTTGAGAAAATGGAGGTGGTTTTGTGAAAGCAATTAATAAATATTTGCACTGACTAAACCAAAATTACTGATTCAAACAACTGTCGTTTGCCATTTAACAACATGGCTCTTTCAAACCAAATCTATTATTTAAAAGAATGGATGGATCGGGCTGTAAAAATTGGTTGTAAAATAGCCGGTAGGCCTACACACACGTTGGGTTTCCATGTTTTATGGGGACATTTCATAGACATAATGATCCTCATGGGGACCAAAAAATGTCCCCACAAGGACAAGGATTTGTGGGGACATTTTGTCCCCATAACATAGAGGGTTTACCAGGACCACACACACAAAACATCAGCTTAATTCCATATTTAAGAGCCAAGTGCACTTAAATGTTGGCTGCAACACAAAGAATGATCTTTGATTTGTTGTGCTGCTTGGCAACCATAAACCTCCATCAGGCTAATGAACTATATTACTTGGCAGAAGAACTGCTTGTTTGTTTGGGTTTTCTTATTATAATTAATCAATTTAACTGTTTATTGAAAATTGCCATCTTTCATATTATAACTGTTACTACCATTCCATTTTAAAAAAGCAATAATCCACCATGGTACTGTGATTTTTTTTGACACAATTAAGAGGGTTCTGTTCCAAAACTTAGTGAGCTGCCCACCTAGACAGCAATTTAAGGGATCATTGGTGTGCTGCCAATTTGAAGGCTAATGTCAAAAATTAGGCAGAAACATTATGCTGACTAAAATCTAAAGCACTGAGAGGGAAAACGAAAATGCATTGCGGCAAGATAAGCAAAAACGTTGCTTACACCATTTCAATGGTCCACTTTGGACAGAGTATTAGTAGACTGTTAGGTTAGGGTTAGGTTTAGTAGAATAAGTTGACATGTACTTGTAAAGATTCTGCTAGTCAATAGATTGTATGTTTGGGAGCAAATGAAGCAAATGAAGTGTTAGCAGATATTAAGCAGACAGTCTACTAATACTCTAATGACTGCTAGCTGACATGCAGTTGCAAAGTTACTTATAGTTAGTAAAATGTGTAAGGAGGACCATCGAAATAAAGTGTTACCAAAACATTTAATTGTAGATAGTGGACAAGTCGAGAGAAATGCATAATATAAATTAGGACTGTCAATGCTAACGCATTAACCCTTGCAATTCATTTTAAATCCTTAACGCGTTAAAATAATTTAACAAAAACGCAAATAAATTACTGGAGCATGTGAAATTGCATCATTAACGTAATTTACGTCACGTAGTTAGAAGATCTTGGGAGTCGGGAGTTTAATTAATTTAGTAAATTTCTATTTTAACCCTTTAACGCAATTTCGCTTTTCTGTCTGCAATCAGATCATTTTAAGCCACTAAACTTCAGTCCAATGATTCAGTAAGCAAATTCATTCAAACAATCAGTCCAAAACAGCGCTAATGTAAAGAAAACCAGGCTGACTACATCAGAGAGTGCAGGGAAAATAGAGTCTTGTTGCATTTCCAGTGAATTATTTCGCTTTAAAACACAAGCTCTGTCATATTCTGTGATTGTTTCTGAAGAGCGCAAGCCCTCATGCATCGCACTGTGTGACATACACCAGACTGACATACACCAGACTGACCAGAATGTCAAAACATGCCACGATTGCGGTGACTTACAGGAGTTGTACAGTAAGCACACGTCAGTCTGTTATATTGATGAGCAAACAAACCATGTATGTGCACTCTCGACACACAGATCACACATTGTATTACGCACAGACACATTTCAGTACATTCACGTTGTTTCCACACACACATAGAGTAATGTTTTGATTTGTTTAGTAATTCTGAATGGATTCGTGTATTGTAGTATATGCAGTCAGGTCAAGGTGGTTGGTTTTGGGGTTTTTTGGCATCTCAATGTGATCCTGTTCGGTATTGCAACTTGTAAACCAGCTTTTTGCTGTTGCATATTATACACTATGAATTCTGAAAAGTTTTTTTCTGTAATTTTTTTAATAGGTGCTTTGGTGTGCATAATCAATGAATTATGGACTTCTTATATCATTTGGTTATTTGGTGTCCTTTTGGAGTCTCCAAGCGTCCTTTTTTGGAAAGACAACTAAATTTGCCTTGAAAAAAGCTAGCAGAAAATACAGTTTTGTGAAAATCACACTTCAATCTGGTGTTTTACATTGCTGGATATAGCAAATGATGACAAAATGAGCGTGTTAAACAAGACAAATGGTGTATGCTTAATTTCACGATAAGTGTGGGATTAATCGCAATTAAAATTTGAATCTATTGACAGCCCTATTATAAATATATTTGATTAAATGACAATCAAATTCAATCTTTTATCTAATTTTACCAAAAAGTGTGCTTATAAGATCATCGCTTAGAAACATGCTAATATCAGATTTTAGTAGAATCAACTAAGTCGAGTCTTGTGTTTCATATTAGTAGTGCAGAGTTGCTGCCATGTAGTATTTGAAATCAGTCACTTTTGAGGTTTCATTTCTGTTAGAAGGCACCTTACAAGGTGTCCATGTAGAAGGTTTTATGAACAAAGCTCATATTACACAACAGCGTGTGGCTTTTATTGCTTTATTTAATGAAGATCATACAGGTAAGGGAATATTTAAGGGATAATTCACCCAAAAATGAAAATTATGTCATTTACTCACCCTCATGTCATTCCAAATCCACAAGACTTTTGTTCATCTTGAAGATATTTTTCATGAAATCTGAGAGATTTCTGTCCCTTCATTAAAAGTCTGTTCACCCAAACCTCTGATACTTCAAAACTTTTATAAAGAGAACGTAAAATAAATCCACATACAATCAAGCAATATAATCCAAGTCTTCTGAAGAGACATGATCGCATTATATGATGAACAGATTGAATTTAGGCTTTTATTAACATATAAACATTGATCAGTGAACATAAACAGAAGCTCAGCCGTAATTGCTTGACGCACAAGAACAAACATCATTTTTTTGGTTCTTGTAGAAGCTCAGATGTGCTGCGTAACACGAGAATGAACCTCATTGGTTCTCACACGTCAAGCAAGCATGCTTGAGTTTACGTTTACCAGAATTGAATGCTGTAAACATTGTTTGCTGATAAATGTTTATATGTGAATAAAAGCCTAAATTAAATCTGTTCACCATATAATGCGATTGCGTCTCTACTGAAGATTTGGATTAAACCGCTGAATTCATTTAGATTTATTTTACGATAGTTTTGAAGTGTCAGAGTTTTAGGTCAATACACTTATAAAGGAGAAACAGAAATCTATGAAAAAATATGTTCATTTGTGTTCTGAAGATGAACCAAAATCTTATGGGTTTGGAACAACACGAGGGTGAGTAAATGATGACAGAATTTTCAATTGTGGGTGAACTATCCCTTTAATAGAGCTTCAAAGTTAGGAACGAAGAAGGAGAAGAAACTGAAAGGGAGTGTGGAGAATGTTTCGCTTATGGATAATACCTTCGCAGCACTATACAGTTAATGAACATCCCGACATCCACACTAATGAGAGCGCCGTTTAGACAAATATGTAAATATGTGCAGCGTGCTTTCCTCTCAATAACAAAATAAACATAAAACAAAAAATAACAGCGGTGAGAAAACAGCAGTTAGGAAATCATCTGATCATAGTGATGTGGATATTAGGGGTGTAACGGTTCTCGGTAAAAAAAAAAAAAAAAATTCTAACTGTACGGTTCTCCACCCACGTGCACCGCGGTTCATCTCAAATCTGATGACGCATCTATAATATGGTTTGTTGAAAATAACAACGTGTAAAACAGGCAGACAGAGTTAGGTTAACGTATGTTTCTGTCGATGGATACACATTCTGGCTTCCCAATACATTACAACAAGAGCAATGATCAAAAAGCGTGGACAAAACAGTCACTCTTGTATGTGAATGCCGTCTGCTCGAACGTGACTCACTCAGTCATATACGCCGTCATCACCCGGGTGTTGATAGGGTGCGAGCGCAGGTGAGACCTGAACTCACGCTGAGAGAAGGTGTGTGTGTGTGTGTGTGTGTGTGTGTGTGTGTGTGTGTGTGTGTGTGTGTGTGTGTGTGTGTGTGTGTGTGTGTGTGTGTGTGTGTGTGTGTGTGTGTGTGTGTGTGTGTGTGTGTGTGCAGTGAGCACTCATCTGAAGCGCGCACACGGTGCGTCGCAGATAGCGCGCAAATATTGAGTTCTCTTTCAAGTCTTGCACTCGAACGGACAAATTCACACAAAAAATGTCAACATGCCCGTCTTGGTGAGTAATCCTAGCGAACATAGTAGGTTATGTCTTAAGTAAAACGTAAACAGTCGATAAAGATGTTCATGTGTAACAGTATGTAGCTACTGATGTGCATTATTTCTTAAAGGGAAAGAAGCCTATTCCTGCTGTCTGTGTTTTTAATGTTAATTAAACAACAAATGACAAAGAAATCACTCACTGCTCTTGACTGAATAGCTTTTGTAACTTCAATAATGATTAATCTTTATTTAATTTATACAGTGAAGATTATAATATGCAATGTTATTTTATATTTGATTACTTTATTAAATTTCTGTACCTGAAATACCTAAAAAGCACTGTTTATTTTACATGCATCCTTGCTCTATTGTATGTATTTGTGCTGTTGCTTGTAGTTTGATTATTTGTTCTTATTTTGTTTATTTTTATTTGACAAATGTCCTAATTTCCCTGAACATAGCACATACCGAACCGTACCGAAACTGTGACCCTAAAACCGTGATACAAACCGAACCGTGAGTAATTTGAACCGTTCCACCCCTAGTGGATATGTTTGCACAAGCTCTGCAATTCGGCACTATCCAGTCAAGTCATGTCACATTTATTTATAGCCTACTACTTGATAAAATATTGCTTTTAAGCCAGAAATATCATAACTGTTATCTATAGGCCTACTGTAATTGAGACATTTATTCAAGAAATTCATTACAATTAGAAAGACGTATAATACAGAGAAATTTAATGTTGGATCAGGATTTGAGCAAATGTCGTTTTACTGGTTAGCATGACACATACATGAGTGGAGCGTTCGCTTGAGCTGTGAGCGATTGAGCGGAGAGCATAGAGTGGAATAGTGAGCGAAGCATCACACCACTCTGCCCTTTAATGACCTTTACTTTTGAACAATGAATATTAATGAACTTTAATATTACTTTTGAACAAACTCTCCTATCCACCTTATTCCTGACAAGCCTACTGCATTTTAAATTATGGGTGGCACTTCTGGTTTGGGGAACTTCCATTCAAAAAGATTGAAATGAGTCATTTCAAATCATAAGGTTGCGCAACAAATAAAGCTTGTCCGTCAGTTTGACTGAATGAGCTGTTGATTTTCCTTCATGTTTTATTTTCAGACATCATGAGAATAACGTAACGCTTGGTATTTTAACGTAATGAAAGTACGTTATGAGTATATGATATGTTATAAAAAGAATATCTATGGCAAGAGCTCTTTTCAGTCGCTGCATTCTTTTCCTCATGATTATTTTCTTTTTCCCCCTTTGTAAATCCGCTGTAACAGTATGAAAAACGATAACATATACTGCACATTTGTGCACGTTTTTCTCCTCAAATCCTCACGTCTCTTTCCAGGTTTGTTTTCACAGGTAAATACAATTTATTAGGGGTGTAACGGTACACGTATTCGTACCGAACTGTTTCGGTACAGGACTTCAGGTATGGTGCACGTGTGTACCGAACGGTAGCAAATACAATCTTTAACAGTTAACAGTAGGCTTGTTTTACACCCGGAACATACTTCAATCAGAGTTCCCACACGAACATATTAAGTATTCAGTCCATTTTATCATGAAATTCAAACGATATGCCGTTTTGACGCTCTTTAATGTGACGTGACTGATCAATGTATAGGCGCGTCAGTTCCAGCAGCAGCGCGGCGCGCGAGTGAATGCGATCATCTCTTACTAGTCAAATAAACATGAATCAACATCTAAAATTGTTGAGGATACATTACAACTTACCGAAACATATCATATGTCATGTAATCGCTCAATCAGTGTTTCAACGGTGGAAAGACGTCAATAAAACAGCTTGTAAACAAATGTAACGTAACATTACATTTACCTCAGGCAAGTCATTG
This sequence comes from Coreius guichenoti, assembly GCA_039654105.1. Taxonomy (NCBI): domain Eukaryota; kingdom Metazoa; phylum Chordata; class Actinopteri; order Cypriniformes; family Gobionidae; genus Coreius; species Coreius guichenoti. The sequence continues at coordinate 11,995,695 of CM077177.1, read as the reverse complement.
AGTGTCCACAGCTGGTTAGTTCACTAGAGAAATGAACTCTTTCGCTAAATATATGCACTATATTAGCCTATCTATTCATTATATTCTACTTAACCTGTAAGTTATGTTTTGATTATTTAATGTAGGCTATGTTTAAATAAATCTGTCATGAAAATGACAGCCACTGTGTATAAATGATTATATTTCAACAACGAATTGGAGTAAAAACATAATTTTATAATTAGATTTAGAAGTTAATGCAAAAATTGCCTTATGTGAAGTTTACATGTTTGCATACAATGTGTTATTTGAGTGTTGATTATTATATCTAAAAATAAATAGCAACTGAATTTAGGCTAATTTGGGCTCTATTGTTATATTATAGTAATGTGCAAGTAAGGGCTCCTTATATAGTTTACACTTTACAGCATTAGCAGAGATATTTTTTTTTAATCTTTAAGAATTTGTTTAGTAAACCACTGTTTAATTTAAAAAAAGAAAGAAAAAAAAAGCAATTTTTTATTTAGTTTTCTCTCCCCTGCTGTACCGAACCCGTACCGAACCGTGACTTCAAAACCGAGGTACGTACCGAACCGTCAGTTTTGTGTACCATTTCACCCCTACAATTTATCAGTCAAAATTACGGAAATCACTTTGAAATAGTATCACGCAATGCTGAAGTTAATTAACATTTTTGATTAAGGCAACGCACATTACGTAATACAGATATTACTACAGTGATATTTAACCCGTCCGTTATTGCTGTGGAAAGAATCGCACTTTTGGGGTTATTCATGGTCTGTTGGAAGTACCTTGTTGATGCTTTTACACTTTAAAATGTCCTTTTAATGTTCTATGGTTGAAAGGTGAGTAGAATAATGTCATCTCATTGTACCCAGTATAAAAAAAAGGTATTATTGCGTTCATAGAGCGAGACTTTCACTGATTGTTTACAGTGTAAGGGAAGTTACACCCACAAATCGTGCAAAGCATCATGGGATGTAGGAATAAGGTGGATAATCTTAGACTAAATCGGTGTAGCCTGTTTAAAGGGATAGTTCACCCAAAAATGTAAATTAGCCCATGATTTACTCACCCTCAAGTCATCCTAGGTGTATATGACATTCTTCTTTCAGACGAATAAAATCGGAGTTATATTAAAAAAAGTCCTGGCTAATCCAAGCTTTATAATGGCAGTGATTGTTGTTCTGTTTTTATGTTCTGCTCCATAAAAATGCATCTGTCCATCATATAACGTGCTCCACACGGCTCTGGGGGGGTTAATAAAGGCCTCGTTTGTGTAAGAAAAATATCCATATTTAAAACTTTATAAAGTAAAGTTCCGGCCGATCGCCTTCCGTATTGAACTTGCCTCTGCAGTTCAAAATGCTTACGCTACGTCTGACGAGCGTAACTGGTAGCGTAAGCATTTTGAACTGCAGAGGCACTTTCAACACTTTTTCCATATATTGAATACGGAAGGCAATCGGCCGGAACTTTACTTCATAAAGTTTTAAATATGGATATTTTTCTTACACAAATGCATCGATTCGCTTCAGAAGGCCTTTATTAACCCCCCAGAGCCGTGTGGAGCACGTTATATGACGGACAGATGCATTTTTATGGACTTTAAAAACAGAACAACAATCACTGCCATTATAAAGCTTGGATTAGCCAGGACTTTTTTAACCCTTAAATCAATTAAAAAAAGTTACACATAGGTCCATAGAGGACAAAAATGTCCATGTCAAAAAACTGTCATAAAAAAATGAATATTGGGAGCACAGAGTTAAGTTTGGTCTCATTTTAAAGAAGACCCTTGGCAGATTATTGAAGTCAAAAAAGTTTAAAAAGTGAAACCAAAAGTTATAGTGGTTTAAGTTTATGAAAATGATTTATGAATAATATTTTATAAAAAAAATATATATTTTATGAAACATGTTGAACTCTAAAACTAGTAGAAAATCAAAGCCATAAATCTAAAAAAGCTGTGTTCCAAATTTGAGCTTGATATCTCAAAAAACGAGCTCTCAGTAAGATTTTGTTTAGGCACAGTGCCAACTTTTCCGCGGTTGGATTTGTTATTTGCAGTTGAGTTTTTCTCTCTCATATTACAAGCGCACACACACAATTTTTTTATTACATACATACACACCACACTCTGATATCCATACCAACACACCCACACAGTTATAGCTGCATAATTTATCCAATTGGCTTTATAATATGCATAAACAGAAAACAGGAATAAAGTGAGTATTTGCTTTATACGCCAAACCTGAGAAAATTTTGAAGCCTTGTCAACAGAATGAAAGCCTATTAACAAAGATTGCAACATTTTATAGTTAAATGGCCCTGGGATTAAAAATTGCAGTTTTAATGGGTTTCAATGGGGACATTTTTGTCCAAAAGGCGCTGAGAGGAAGTATTTTGTGTACCTAGTGCAAAATATTTTTTTTTAAAGGAAATGGGGTGACATATTAAAATTCCAATAAAAATACACACCTGTGGCAAATTTTATGCAGTTAGCATTAACACAGGCAAAGTTATCAAAAAAATGTCCATAAAGATGCACAAGGGTTAATATAACTCCGATTTTATTCGTCTAAAGGAAGAATGTCATATACACCTAGGATGACTTGAGGGTGAGTAAATCATGGGCTAATTTTCATTTTTGGGTGAACTATCCCTTTAATTCAGTATGAATGCCTCATAAATATCCAGGAAAGCATTCAGAAAGAAATTGTCATCACATCCGTCTGTACCTGACTGCCACCATGCTCTGTGTCGATGTAGCGTGGCATGGGGAAACGAGTGTGTAGAAGCTCTTGAGCATCATCCACGGGAGCCTGCAGCAGGTGGCGGAAGTTCTCATACTCGGGCATGTCCTGGTACCCGGCTTTACGCCACTGAGACACCGTCTACACAAGGGAAAACATATCTGTCAGAAGTCCTATTATAATATCATAAATCTTAAAACGTATTTACTATTGCTAATAAATGTATTTTTTTGAGCTGTGACTATGAGAACATCTCACTCATTTTTTTTTTTTTTTTAATTTCACTTCATTAGCATGTACTTCAGCGAGACACCTACAAGCGTTTCATCAGAAAATGTCTTTCTGCTGAAACGCAGCCAAGTTTAAAATGGTTTCAGTGCAAAACTGGCTCTGATTTCATGTGCGCAGACCAAGAAAACAGACTGCATTCTTAATTATTGAAAACATGAAAAAGACTTGCCGTTAAACCAACGTCTAACCCAGTCACGGGGAAAATATACCACAGTGCAAAGGAAGGCAGAATGTGCGCTGTGATTTTTACGGTTACAACTTATATCGACATTCTACAAACTATAAGTAACTTTGCAACTACATGTCAACTAGCAGTTATTAAGAGTTTTAGTAGACAATCTGCTTAATATCTGCTAACACTTTATTTTGATACTCCCTAACAGACATACTACTTACTATAAGTAACTTGGCAGTTAACCTAACAGTCTATAAATACTCTAATGAGAGTTAGTTGACATGTCGCTGTAAAGTCACTTATAGTTAGTAGAATGTCTAAAGTGGACCATCAAAATAAAGTGTAACCAATTTTACACATTACCTCTCCGTGGTAAATCAGAATCTGGAAGAAGGTGTCCATGAGGAGGATGCGGTCAGGCAAGATACTGCTGCTGTCCAGCAACACGGGCTACAACAACAGAAAAACAAAGCCTGTTACTGGACTGTCACTGTTAATTAGATGCTTTCATAAATATCTTTCCTGAAACTTCCCCCCTTCTGTTCCCAGTGTCAGGGGAAAAACAGTAAGTGAAATAAAGCCCCCCATTAAAAGCAGATTAGAATACACACGTGTCAGTTGAAGTTGCTCATTGTATCATCGCCCTGATGTTGTTTAACTCAGTCAGTATTACTAAAGAACAAGCACTACAGGCCATCAGATCTTTTATACAACATTTGCCTGTTTGCTTGCTTTCGCCCTCTCCCTCTCTTTCACAATAATGCCGTTAAAATGCATGCAACCTTCAGGCTCCTGGGTAAGATGGGTGAGCCGCTAATATTTTTTATGTAACCGGTGGAATAATATTTACATTGTCATTTGCGTTGGAGGTCAGAAACCACATTTAAATGCTGAGTGAATGCACTAAAATATCCCTGATGTTATATGACAGTAAAGGCTCATATTTGGCTGTGTTCTTTTAATTTATGGAGACCTCTAAGCATCTGTATAGCCTATGTTGTGATTTCACATTTGTTCAAAATAGCCTGTATAGGCAAGATGCTCACATGATGTAGGCAAAAGTTTTGTATTGTTTACATGACGGATGCATCTTTTTTCTGTTAATTACCACCACGTTGGGCTGTGTGTCTTTTTCTTAAATGCACCAACTCAGAATGCCTAATGTTGGTTTGATTGCTTGCATTACATAAGAAAACAAATCATTTTTGTCTACCTGATATAGTAGATTTAATGTGGGCGCGGTTTGGGTTGCTGTCTTTATGTCAAATGGGTCTGGTTGGGTATGGAATTAAATTAGTGCTGCTGTCGGATAACAGGTCGGGTGCGGGTGCAGCTTTACCAAACAGGACCAGTGCAGGACTCTGTCCTGGGTACAAATGGTACCATGCCTTTGCAAATATATTTAAAGACAACATTAATATGAGCTTAAACAAAATAAGAACAAAAGATCTCAGCGCATTAATTAAACAGAACACATTTTAATCTTTTGTGTCAGGGGACATCAAGTGCACAGTAATCATGACACTGCACTTCATAATCAACGTGAGTCATGACATGTGATTTTACTCATTAAGCCCACTGAATTAATACTGATGTTTAAAGAACACTTTTACAAAATTATTAAGCGAGATTCACTTTCTATACACTACCGTTTAAAAGTTTGGAGTCAGTAAGATTTTTTTATTTGAAAAGAAATAAATACTTGCAAAGCATTTATTATTAAATTGAACATTTATAATGTTAGAAAAGATTTCCATTTAAAATAAATGCTGGTCTCTTGAACCTTCTATTCATCATTTTTAACACTGATAATAATAAGAAATGTGGTAACACTTTAGTTTAGGGTCCAATTCTCATTGTTAACTAGTTGCTTATTAGCTTGCATATTACTAGGATATTGGCTGTTTATTAGTACTTATAAAGCACATATTAATGCCTTATTCTGCATGACCATATTCTACATCCCTTAATCCTACCCAATACCTAAACTTAACAACAACCTTACTAACTATTAATAAGCAGTAATTAGGAGTTTATTTAAGGCAAAAGTCGTAGTTAATATTCAATAGTGAGAATTGGACCCTAATCTAAAGTGTGAGAATTGGACCCTAATCTAAAGTGTGACCAGAAATGTTTCGTGAGCAGCAAATCATCATATTAGAATGATTTATGAAGGATCACGTGACACTGAAGACTGGAGTAATGATGCTGAAAATGCAACTTTGCATCACAGGAATAAATTACATTTTAAAATATAGTCAAAATAGAAAACAGTTATTTTAAGTTGTAATAATATTTCACAATATTAAGGTTTTTGCTGTATTTTTGATCAAATAAATGAAGCCTTGGTGAGCATTACATAAAGAGACTTATTTTATAAACATGAATAAATCTTACCAACCTCAAACTTTTGAACAGTAGTGTATATTTCTATCAAAATCTTAATATTATTAGGAGTTATAAATTAACAGTATATGAGCTGTATATTTATGCATTAAGATACAAGAGTCTACGCTATATGTTAAATATAGACATGGCTAAAAATAATTATATTGCTTACATACATTGATTTCTACCAATCTGGGGAAAATTAAAAGTGTTTCACGTGTGCAAGTTGAAGTTCCCCTCAGGGAACATGGTATTTAATATCTATGAAGTCCCTCATTGGTCACCTGAATCATGCAAATTTTACATGTTCAATGGGAGAAATTCTGCATTTTTACCTCTGGTGGCCCGTTGAATGAGTATGCATACAGGATGGGCTGTATCATTATCAGAGACTGGGTCAGATCCTGCCTCATAAACTGGTGTCTGTAATAGGTGCTTTCATCAGGACTGTTGTTGAACACTTGCAGAAATGGAGACCTCCTCAGATGGAACATAAACTGCCAAAGACAAATGTAAAGATCTCATTTTCGTTCTGCTGTTAAGTGAGATTCAGTGCTGTCATAGGGTGCTAGACAGGAGGTAAGTACCTGAGGATACAGCGAAAATGTCTCGGAGAAACGGAATGAGTTGGGATCGTCTTTATGATAATCTCCAAATTTCTGGCACTGCAAATTAAAGAAAATAATTAGAGAAATTATTGTACATCCCTAATACTTAATGACTGATTATAACTAAGTTAAATTTTGCTAGTCCCAGCTGAAAGAAGAAAGGCTGAAAGACTCACCAAGCGGATGAGTTGTCGGTCCAGCCAGCGCAGAACATCTGGGCCCTCCTCCGTCTCGGCTCTGTAGACGGCCAGGCGGGCCATGAGGATGGCGGCGGCCTCCTGGTCAAAAGATGCAGCGATGCTCTGGATCTGAGTCTGAGCATCAGCCCAGCTGAAGAGGAGGATTAGGAGAACATGTTATAGCACAGTGACCTTCTAACACAAGCTTGTGCATCATCAGTCTGACTCACACCGATTCATCCTCAATGTCTGGATATTAAAGACAAAATCCAAGAGGTATATTAAAAAAGCGGAAGAATAGTCAAAGAGCTCCGAAATGTTCTTTCAGGCACTTAAAGCATTTTTAGTACGTTTGAAAGCTACAAGCAGCACATTAGTCTTTGTCGAAGGCTGAATGTACTCTTTCGAGGTGCATTGATTCTGACAAACAAACGCAACATTCTAAAAGTGGAATCTTTTGATTTCTTTTTCACATTGTCATGGAAACTGGACATGGTTGTTGAGGATAACACATGGATGATGTGCAGAGATGATGTCAAACTGAGAGGCATTTATGAAAGGAGGAGGATCAATCTAAGAACAATCTACAATCATGATGTTGTTTTCAAAGGTTTTTTCCCCTAGTTCCTTCTGTTGTATATAGTATTACACAAATGGGTTAAGAAAAAAGAGGTCACTTTGGGGACTGTATCGGTTCTTGTGTCCCACAAAAGAAAAACACTGACATTTATGGTTAAATTATATTTTAATAGGTTGGGATCGGTAAGATATTAATTTTTTTTTTCTTATGCACGCCAAGGCTGCATTAATTTGACAATAATATAGTAAAAACGGTAATATTTTAAAATATAATTCCAATTTAAAATAACTTTATTTTAATATATTTTAGCTGCTTAAGTTTTGTGGAAGCTGATTTTTTTTTCCAACTTTGATGAATAGAAAGTTCAAAACAACAGCATTTATTTGAAATAGAAATAATCTGTAATATTATTAACGTCTTTACTGTCACTTTAACAATTTAAGCATCTTTGCTGAAAAAATAAATTTCTTTAAAAAATGTCATTTCTTTAAAAAAAACTAAATCTTACTAACCCCTAACTTTAAAAAGTGGTAATGTATGTAGCAATCATTGATGGTTAATGTAAGGGCAAACAACTTACTTCCTTGCAATTGTGGTCACTCTGATGCGCCTCTGTCCGCTAGAATGCTGATACTGTGTTACGTACTGTATGGCTCCACGTCCACCCTGTGGGATAGGAGCGTTGTGCTGAGGAGAAAAAAAAAAAATGAACACTGCCTGATATTTTCTTCAATAATATTAAAGACGAACACATCAAATGGCATGGCAAAAATAAAAGATTGCTTTTAATCAGGTTTCCCAAACCTTCCCACCACCCTGGCACCAGTCTGCTATTGTTTAGAGACAAACGTTTTACAGGTAGTCTTACCCAAAGTCACTATTAGTTGAGCAAGAATTTTACATGTTGGATATTTGATGAAAATTACAGTAAAAAGAGTAATATCGCGAAATATTACAATTTGAAAGAAAAGTTATCTATTTGAATATATTTTCAAATGTAATTTATTTCTGAAGCTGAATTTTTTAGTATCATTACTCCAGTCTTCAGTGTCACATGATCCTTAAAAAAAAAAAAAAAATCATTCTAATGCTGATTTGCTGCTCAATTATTATCAGTTATTATTGGTGCTCAGGGCTTGACATTAACTTTTTTGCTCACCAGCCACTGTGTCTAGTGGTTTTCCAGTTACTAGCCACTAAGCATTTTCACTGGCCACAATTTTGACATCAACACCATGGGGAAAAACTGCCATATAGATATTTTTAATACAAACCCGATTCCAAAAAAGTTGGGACACTGTGCAAATTGTGAATAAAAACAGAATGCAAGGATGTGGAAGTTTCAAATTTCAATATTTTATTCAGAATACAACATAGATGACATATCAAATGTTTAAACTGAGAAAATGTATCATTTTAAGGGAAAAATAAGTTGATTTTAAATTTCATGGCATCAACACATCTCAAAAAAGTTGGGACAAGACCATGTTTACCACTGTGCGGCATCCCCTCTTCTTTTTAGTCTGCAAACGTCTGGGGACTGAGGAGACAAGTTGCTCAAGTTTAGGAATAGGAATGTTGTCCCATTCTTGTCTAATACAGGCTTCTAGTTGCTCAACTGTCTTAGGTCTTCTTTGTCGCATCTTCCTCTTTATGATGCGCCAAATGTTTTCTATGGGTGAAAGATCTGGACTGCAGGCTGGCCATTTCAGTACCCGGATCCTTCTTCTACGCAGCCATGATGTTGTAATTGATGCAGTATGTGGTCTGGCATTGTCATGTTGGAAAATGCAAGGTCTTCCCTGAAAGAGACGACGTCTGGATGGGAGCATATGTTGTTCTAGAACTTGGATATACACCTTTCAGCATTGATGGTGCCTTTCCAGATGTGTAAGCTGCCCATGCCACACGCACTCATGCAACCCCATACCATCAGAGATGCAGGCTTCTGAACTGAGCGCTGATGACAACTTGGGTTGTCCTTGTCCTCTTTAGTCCGGATGACATGGCGTCCCAGTTTTCCAAAAAGAACTTCAAATTTTGATTCGTCTGACCACAGAACAGTTTTCCACTTTGCCACAGTCCATTTTAAATGAGCCTTGGCCCAGAGAAAACACCTGCGCTTCTGGATCATGTTTAGATATGGCTTCTTTTTTGACCTATAGAGTTTTAGCCGGCAACGGCGAATGGCACGGTGGATTGTGTTCACCGACAATGTTTTCTGGAAGTATTCCTGAGCCCATGTTGTGATTTCCATTACAGTAGCATTCCTGTATGTGATGCAGTGCCGTCTAAGGGCCCGAAGATCACGGGCATCCAGTATGGTTTTCCGGCCTTGACCCTTACGCACAGAGATTGTTCCAGATTCTCTGAATCTTTGGATGATATTATGCACTGTAGATGATGATAACTTCAAACTCTTTGCAATTTTTCTCTGAGAAACTCCTTTCTGATATTGCTTCACTATTTTTCGCCGCAGCATTGGGGGAATTGGTGATCCTCTGCCCATCTTGACTTCTGAGAGACACTGCCACTCTGAGAGGCTCTTTTTATACCCAATCATGTTGCCAATTGACCTAATAAGTTGCAAATTGGTCCTCCAGCTGTTCCTTATATGTACATTTAACTTTTCCGGCCTCTTATTGCTACCTGTCCCAACTTTTTTGGAATGTGTAGCTCTCATGAAATCCAAAATGAGCCAATATTTCGCATGACATTTCAAAATGTCTCACTTTCAACATTTGATATGTTATCTATATTCTATTATGAATAAAATATAAGTTTATGAGATTTGTAAATTATTGCATTCCTTTTTTATTCACAATTTGTACAGTGTCCCAACTTTTTTGGAATCGGGTTTGTATTATCTCAAAATTTGGCAGCAGGTATATTAGGATGCTGTCACTTTAAGACCTGATGCACGGAGCCATTAAGGCCCTTTACTGTTACACATGCATTTTCTTTTAACTGTTTACATTTACTTAAAACATAACTGACTGTGTTTATGTGAATACTCGCCAAGACCAGCGTTTTCACATTATTTTATGTGTATTTGACTGTTTAAGTGCAATAAGCAGCAAAAAGAACTCAATTTAGTGCTGAGAGGCGGCTTTATGTGCACGCACTTTGAATGTGAGCACAAAATCTGCGGGAATGAGTAAAATCCCATGCTGAAATTCAAGCTACCAACAATATTCATCCATTGAGGGGAGGCAGGTGTCACTCACTGTCGGAGAGATGAGAGAGCGAGAAAGCGCAGCTTGTATCCTATATCTATTCTGCTATACACTATATCTATACAGCTTTAATTGGAACAGGAAAGGGCCATCCCCAAACTGTTCCCACAAAGTTGGGAGCATGAAATTGTCCAAAATGTCACACCATAATCCCACACCCACCAAACTTTACACTTGGCACAATGCAGTCAGGCAAGTACCGTTCTCCTGGCAACCGCCAAACCGCCAAACCCCGTCCATCGGATGGCTAGACAGAGAAGCGTGATTCGTCACTCCAGAGAACACGTTTCCACTGCTCTAGAGTCCAGTGGCGGCGTGCTTTACACCACTGCATCCCACGCTTTGCATAGCACTTGGTGATATAAGGCTTGGATGAAGCTGCTCGGCCATGGAAACCCATTTCATGAAGCTCTCTACACACTGTTCTTGAGCTAATCTGAAGGCCACACGAAGTTTGGAGGTCTGTAGCTATTGACTCTGCAGAAAGTCGGCGACTTCTGCGCACTGTGCGCCTCAGCATGTGCTGACCCCGCTCTGTGATTTTACGTGTCCTACCACTTCGTGGCTGAGTTGCTGTTGTTCCCAATTGCTTCCACTTTATTATAATACCACTAATAGTTGACCGTGGAATATTTAGTAGTGAGGAAATTTCACGAATTGACTTTTTGCACAGGTGCCAACCTATCACGGTACCACGCTTGAATTCACTGAGCTCTTGAGAGCGACCCATTCTTTCACAAATGTTTGTAGAAGCAGTCTGCATGCCTAGGTGCTTGATTTTATACACCTGTGGCCATGGAAGTGATTGGAACACCTGAATTCAATGATTTGGAGGGGTGTCCCAATACTTTTGGCAATATAGTGTATATATTATACATAAAATTCAACCTGCCAAAGTAGCTAGTAGGAGTGACTGCGTTACACGCCACTGCTGAAATCCACCTGCATTTTGCGGTTTTGGTGGGTGTTAATGTCAAGCTCTGTTGGTGCTCAATTGTTAATAATGGTTATTATTATCAATGTTAAAAATAGTTTCTGATGCCTAATATTTTTGTGAAAATAGTATTACATTTTTTTTTAATTACTCTTGGATTTATAGAAAGTTAAAAAAAAAAAACAGCATTTGAAATAGAACACTGAAATAGAAATCTTTTGTAACAAATGGTTTATGGTCACTTTTGATCACAATTTAACGCATCTTTGCTAAATAAAAGTATTAGTTTATCCTCTTTTTTATCTTAGCCTAAACTTTTAAATGGTTTTGTAATACATTTTCCACAAAAATATTAAGCAACATTGATAATAAGAAATTATTCTTGAGTAGCAAATCAGCATATTAGAATGATTTCTGAAGGATCATGTGACACTAACACACCTTTCTCTAAGATATAAATATCCCATTACCAGCTCTAGTATGTACCTCGATCACGGCTCATAAATGCTCAACGTCTATAAACTGACTGCAAAAGTGAAATAATTAAGTTTTAATCTACTTATTTGACTAAATTACATCCAGGTAAGGTACTGCAAAGACAGCTTGTGCAATACCACCAAAAAAAACTGTAATCTAACATCTTTATCAAATGACAAATGTAAGAGGATATAACTGATATAACTGGAAAGAAGGCTTAATCTCTGGATAAAGGCACTGAAGCCTTAATTAATGATTATGACTCAAACCGAATTAGGGTCATGCTTCTCGCCAGTTACACTAAAAAAAAAACACTCTAGTATGAAAAGACTCAAAGTCAGCAACAGAGGATATTGAATCTCAAGTATTGTGTTTGCCGAGCAGTGCAGCTCCAGCCTCCCCATGCACCCTGTGTCCACAGAAACGTGCTCTTTAAATGTTAGATGCTTTATTTACCGCGCTACATGTGATTGTAGCTGTTCACATAGTTTTGCCTCTCAAAGCAACGTGTTTGCCATTTTCGAACTGGCTGAGGCAGGAGCTGATAGTAAAGATGGAGGAGGGCTTGACTACACTCCCCAAAGAGATCAGTGCTTGGTAAAGCGCGGTACATCATCTACTCCTAAAGATCAGCATGAGGTACACTCCTCCCATACAGCAACACCTTCCCTGGTGGTTTGGCACTGATAACGTGACCTCCTCTTTCCACAGCTTCCATTGTGATCTGTCGTCGAATGAGTGTTTATGTTTTGACTGTACATGTCTGCATTTGAACACCCATGTAAACATGCAGTGGACTTCTGTGGTTTATGCAGTGCTGATGATTTGTTCCAGTATCTGCTCCGTTTTGGGGAACTTGTTACTACTGTTGGTGGTGCTACTCAACCAGAACTTGCAAACGGACACCTGGATTCTCACATTGAGCTTCAGCCTATGCGATCTGGCGTTGGGCGCATCCACCATCCCTTTTGGTATCCATAACAGTCTTTTCCAAGTGAAGAGCTACCCCAGCAAGAGCGCCACCTGCAAGGGAAGTGCCTTTCTGTTTTTGTTGCTCCAGCTCGCCTCCATCCATTCCCTCACCTGGGCCACTGTCGACAAGTTCATGGAGATCTGCTTCGCCCTCAGCTACCCGGTGATCTTTACATCGCACCGGGCCAAAATCATCCTTGCGATTGTGTGGGTCTACAGCATCCTCACCGCATCTCTGCCACTCTTCGGTTTTGGCAGTTACACCTACAGCGAGACAAAGTTCCTCTGCGTTCCCAGCTTCAAACCGTCCAGCATCGCCTTCAACATGCTCTTCATGGTGTTGGGAATAATCATTCCCATTGTACTGATGTGCTCCATGTATGGATATATAGTGTATATAGCCAGGAACCAGGTGCGTCGTGGGACGTTTGTTTGCAACAAAGACCATTGTTTCTACGTGCCAGCCAATAATTACTTCAAAATCTCCATAGTAATGGTGATAACCATCGGTAAGCATAATTAAAAAAGGGGACATAAAACAGCTTTATTGTATTTGATTTTGCCACAGTGTTTTGGCTGTTCATTAAGTGCTTATCTTTCTGACATCATTCTGTTAAGTACATTTATTTTACCTTGGCATATAAAGATTTGTTTCCTGCTTAATACAAACACAGAACAACGTCAGCATTACGTACACAACCATTCAAAAGTTTGCAGTTAGTAATTAGTTTTTAATGTTTTTGAAAGAATTTTTATGCTCACCAAAGCTGTAAAAAATAATATTGTATTATACATTACAATTTAAAAAAAAAAACTGTTTTCTATTTGAACATGTTTTAAAATGTACTTTATTCCTGTGATGGCAAAGCTGAATTTTCAGCATCATTACTCCACTTCAGTGTCACATGATCCTTCAGAAATCATTCTAATATGTTAATTTGCTTAAGAATCATTTCTTATTATTATCAATGTTGTGTGGATTAATATTTTTGTGGAAACTGTGATACATTTTCTTTCCACGATTCTTTGATCAATAGAAAGTGTCTATTGTGTTTATTTGTGTCCATGCTAAATTAATGTGTTAATTTCTCAAAACAAATCTTACTCACCTCAAGCTTTTGAACGGAAGTGTACAGTAATGCTAGAGCTATTAAATGATTGTGGATTGCAGAGACCAGATCATTTGGCCCGATATAATAAAAAAAAAAAAAATTCATATTGAGGCAAATATGACCATTTGAGAAATTATTGAGGTATCTTCTGAAATTATAGAAAAGACACGTGTGAGATTACTGGAGTCTTTTTCTCAGAAGAAAACAATGGCTGTGTTTACACTGCAAGTCTTAATGCACAGATCTATTGACCATATCCGATTTTTTTGGCCCGCCTGTTTACATTCACTTTAGACATGACTGGTATCTGATATCTGTTTACATTCATTCCCGCCCAAAGTGATTGTCGGTGAAGACTTTACTATGCACATGGTAGACACTCTGGGTTTGAATGGCCGTGCTATTAAATTATTTATATAATTCATGTCAGGCGGCCATGATTGTTTGATTATTTGATAAGTTAACAGCTGTCATGGATGTTTTGCAGCGCAAAATCTGACCGAATGGATATATAATTTTCGTTAATCTGATAATCTGCAGCTCGTTAGATCTAGAATTCTGAAGTGAAAAAAAAGTAGTAGATTACTTTTATGAATTCGAATGAATTAATGGGAGAGAGAGAGTGAGTAGTCTAATAGTAAAGTTTGTTGGTTTAATTACAGCGAAGTTATCACCTCATTGCTGAGAAATATAATGTAGTTTTCAGTAGTGATGCGGTTTTATTTATAAAACTCACGGGACAGAGATTGAAAACCAGCTCCTGAATGTTTCTGTGCGCGCACAATTTCTTTCCTTTATAAAGTTTCCATACAGGCACATCTGCTTTATTATACAACATTAAAGGATTAGTTTACTTTAAAATAAAAATTTCCTGATAATTTACTCACCCCCATCTCATCCAAGATGTTCGTGTCTTTCTTTCTTCAGTCGAAAAGAAATTAAGTTTTTGAAGAAGACATTCCAGGACTTTTTCTTCACACAATGGACCTCAATGGCGACCAAAATGTTAAAGGTCCAAATCAATGCAGCTTCAAAAGGGCTTCGAAGGGCTTCAGAGGCTCTGCACGATCCCAGTTGAGGAATAGGGTCTTATCTAGCGAAACCATCGGTCATTTTCAAGAAAAAAAAAAAACATTTAGGTACTTTTTAACCTAAATTGCTCATCTTGCACTGCTCTGCGACGTGCAACGGATTGCGCAATTACGTCGGAAAGGTCACGCTAGACGTAGGCGGAAGTACGCCCCAAGCGAACGTGCGAAGACTAATACAAACGCCCTTTACAAAAAAAACTCCATCTCCAACTTCAAAATCGGCCGACATCATTGTTTAACCTTTTTTTGCTAAAGGATGTTTGTATTAGTCTTCGCACGTGCGCTTTATAAACATGGGGGCGTACTTCCGCCTACGTCTAGCGTGGCCTTTCCGACGTTATTACATAATCCGCGGCGTGCCGCAGAGCAGCGCAAGATGAGCAATTTAGGTTAAAAAGTATATCAATTTTTCTTTTTTTAGAAAATGACTGATGGTTTCGGTAGATAAGACCCTATTTCTCAGCTGGGATCGTGCAGAGCCTCTGAAGCCCTTCGAAGTGCTTTGAAACTGCATTGATTTGGACCTTCAACATTTTGGTTGCCACTGAAGTCCATTATGTGGAGAAAAATCCTGAAATATTATCCTCAGAAAACTTAATTTCTTTTCCACTGAAGAAAGAAATACATGAACATCTTGGATGGCATCGGGGTGAGTAAATTATCAGGAAATTTTCATTTTGAAGTGAACTACCCTTTAAAAAGCTTTTTGTGGGCAAACGTGTCGCCCTCGCCTTGTGGTGGCTTGGATTTTAAAGGGGAATCGGATATGTGTTTAGATGTAGGTCGGATGTCCAGATACCGGATATGGAGCTGATTTAAAACCACATTTAGAAGTGGCTTAGATCGGATGCGAAAATCGTATCTTGTGCAGATTTTTTCCGATCTGTGTCAGATGTGAGTAAAAAAAAAAAAAATCTGATTTTTTTGTGCCAGTGTAAACACAGCTAATGTCTTCTTTTCCTCTCCATTTAATTTTATGCTGCCTAAGAGAAACAATTGAGATATTAAAGAGACCTAATTTGTGACTTGTCTTGGTAGAGTATTGCTGTCAGTCAAAGGTTTAGACACACTTTATGTTACAACTCAATTTATTCTCAATGTTTCTCATGACCTTAAAAGCATTTCAATATAAAGGCTTCTGTTTAAATGTTTTAAATTGGTTTTGCAGACAAACATAAATTGTCTACGTATGAATTTCTATTCAAAACTAAAACTTTAAATTTATTTAATGGAAGAGTGAGACTGGAGAGGAAGGAAAAGCAGCCAAAAAGTGTACAGCATACTACTTCAATGCCGTTTAAAGGAACGGTACCCACAATGCACCTCATGAAGTGTGCAGAGCTGGAAACTAGACTAAGACAAAGCTCACAAATAAGAGACTTTTCATTAGTATAACATAATTCTTATATTTCCATTTGTGTTATTTTTAAGTTTGAAAGTTTTCCCCATTATGGAAATAATAAAGAATTTGCAGGTGTGTCCAGACTTTTGACAAGTTAGGCAAATCAGAGAATATATAGAGAATAAAAGTAGAGTTACAGTGGCCACAGACATGAGTCTGTGTGTACTGTATATACAAAGACCAACAATTAAAAATATTGCATATTGTCAAAGTCTTGGACAGACCATCAAGCTTGACTGCAAAATGAATTGTTGTGGATTAATTGTGATTTAACTCAATGTAATTAATTTGATTTACATTTTTAAATCAACTGAAAATCTAATTATTTGAAATGTATGATATTTGTTCCTCTGTCTTTGGTGACTGAGAAAAAACCCCAGCAAGGGTCCAGGTAGATTATGGAGAAACTAATTAGCAAAATACATCACACATGCAACAAAACCTCAAGAGAGTGCAAGTCGATATTCTTCTTGAGATAATGAAAAAAGCTTGCCCCAAAAAATCTTTAACCATGTCATTGTGTGTGATTTGTGTGTGTTGTTGACAGTGTGCCTGCTTATTTGCTGGCTGCCATACATCGTTATCTGCTTCTATGAGACTCTGACGGGAAAAGAGAGCCTGCAGCCTGCCTCAGCTGTTGCCACATGGCTTGTCCTCTTCACTTCAGCTCTCAACCCATGGATCAACTCCATGACTCAAACGTAAGCAACTTAGTGCACCAGTTTGATGACTGTATATTAGGGGTGTAACGATACAGCGTATAGAGATATCGCAATATAAAAATGTTGATGTAAATGATATGATTCGCAATATAGAGTTGTTTTATCCAAGGCTCAGCTTATGTAAATTCTGTCATCATATACTCACCCTCATGTCGTTTCAAACCTATAAGATTTTCATTTAACTTCAAAACACAAATGAAGACATTTTTCATGAAACCAGAGAAAGATTTCTGTACCTCCATTTAAAGTAAATTCCTCTCAAACTTAAAAGATCCAAAAAAGTCATAAAGGCATCGTAAAAATAATCAATCAAGTAGTCTAATCCAAATCCAAGTCTTCTGAAGAGACACAGTGGCTTTATATGATGAACAGATTTACAACGATCGCATATACGGTGGTAAACACAGACGTTCAAATGCTGGCGTGACGCGCGGAAACAACATGAGAATGAGTAAATGCAGAACTAACCATTTACAGTTTGGGAATAGTCATTTTGACACACTTTCTTGCAATTAGAACTGTGACTGATTGCACTGATCATCTGAAGCGCGCACTCCTCAAAGTGAAAGCGGAAACATTTAAATCACCATATCACATTTAGTTTTAGTAGTATGATTATTCAAAGCGTTTTAGATGGTTTATTCTTATATGTATAGTGCATTAATAGCAGGAGAGGCGGAAAAAAGCGAGCACCGGGAGATTATGTGCGTGCGCGGCAAGAGTGCTGATTGAGAAAAAAAAAAAGTTTACAGAGTTTCAATGACATTACTACATTAAACTACTAGATATAATGTTGAATATAATGTATAATAATGCAATGGTGGAATATTTGTGTGTCCTGATAATAATATAATAACAATAATATTATTTAAATAATAATAATAATAAAGTAATAATAAAAAAAAAACTCCTTTATTTTGACTTAAAATATTGCGATAAATATCGTATCGTAAGTTTAGAATCGTATCGAATCGTGACACGAGTGTATCGTTACACCCCTACTGTATATCATGTGGAATTAGGGTCCATTGCCAGGTATGTTTCTTACAATGCATATAGGGCTAGACAGTATGACGATATATTCAGTGTGATGACAGAAACGCTTGTCAACCAGTACAGATTCTGCTATACCATTTATATTGTACTTTACTGCTTTATCACAGCACTCCGGTGGTCAGTCAATCTTGTCAATCTTGAAGAGACAGAAAGAACTAAATTAAATTTAAAATAATTTCGAAGACTCTTTTGCAAGAGGCAACAACTTCAGTTTTCAGGTTCCAAATTAAAAGATGAAGTAATCAAAATAAATAAAGTACAATATTGTTTAAAAGTTTAGGGTCAGTACATAGTTTTTTTAAGTAATTAATACTTTTATTCAGCAAGGATGCATTAAATTGTCCAAAAGTAATGATTTTCACATTATTACAAAATTTAATTTAAAATAAAATGCTGTTCTTTTGAACTTTCTATTCATCATAAATGCATCATAGTTTCCACAAAACTATTAAGCACCACAGCTTTTTTGATAATAATAATAATAATTTTTTCTTGAGCAGCAAGTCATCATATTAGAATGATTTCTGAAGGATCATGTGACACTGAAGACTGGAGTAATGATGCTGAAAATTCAGCTTTGCCATCACAGGAATAGGTTACATTTTAAAATATTGAACATTGTAATACTTCACAATATTACTGTTTTATTGTATTTTTTGATCAAATAAATAACATTTTAAAAATCTTACAGACCCCAAACTTTTGAATGGTAGTCTAAATTTTATTTTTTTTTTTTATTCAGTGGACTATTCACTATGCATTTATAGATTAATATATAATGGTTGAATTTTGAGGTGAAACAACTATATTGTGATATATCTCATTACTAATACTGTAAGTATAAGATGTTAGTCGTTCAGCCCATACCTAAATGTCACGATAGATAGAAGACAGACAGGAAGATCCATAAGACACATTCTACCAGGAAATAAGCTCTCTATTTTGGGAAATGTAATCATGGATAGACCTTACCTTTCTATTGTTGATTAAGACTTTTCTGGCCTTTTTACTATCAGATGTGGCAGCTCATATTAATACCTGCCACATTCAATAATGTTTCGTATGAAAATAAAATGTGGCAGGTATTAAATGTGGAGCAGGATTGTAAAAGGAAGGTGTAGGTAAAAACCTGCTGATGAAAAACTTATGGCCAATTCAGGCAACATCTAGAAAGAGAACATGTATAGCGGCTATGAATCATAGTTTTGATATGCGGTTATTTAGATTCTAAGAGCATGAGAGTATGTGGGAGGTTTACCGTGACCTTGTTTATATCTTTCAGGAGGTACAGAGCTGCTTTGCGCAAAAGCCTGAATAAAATCCGACAGATGTTTGACTATCCTCGTAAAAACTCCCTCTCCCAGTGCACAACTATACAGCCATGCCGCGAGAGTAACAGCTTCTCCTCACCAGCTCCCAGTGAACCTCCATCAATACAAACAAACAACCAACCCCAACAGGACCTCACGCTGGTTTGAGCACGAACCTTATTGACCTTTGCTGGATTGAATAGTGTAGAAATAATCATGACTTAAGGAAGCATCTACAGCATCGTTTCACCTCAGCAGAAGAGGAGACTGGGTTGGCGGAGCTAACCAGAAGCAATTTATGATGTAAACAGACTTACAGACAGAAGGAACCTTGTGCGATATTCTACAAGACTTTTGTATCAAAAAAGATGCATTGTTTTCTTTTATGACTTGAGCAGATTCACTTTTTTCTAAAGGAATCCTCAAAGGACAATGCAATGTGATTGTGAAAAAAAGCTATCTCTAAAATGTTCAGCAGACATCTGAAACTGCCAATCATAGTTCAACTGCTTTCAGAAACTTGAAAATCGCATTAATAATGACTGACTTCAATAGCAACTTGTATAATATTGATGGCACAATCTGATTTGGTGTACTGTATATCATTTGCTATGTAAATATAGTTTTCGTAACATAAAAGCTAAATACTCACTGTACAATAACTGTGAAATGTATGACGGCCAGCATTAAGACCATGCATACTCCGAATATTCACAATATAAAAATAACTGAAGTTGAAACTAACTTGAAATGATTCTCTGTAAAAATGTCACATCATATTCCTCAATATATTTTGCAGCATTTGGAATAACTGTGAATTATGTGAATCACTAAAAGCTATGAAAGGTTAAAAACTACTGCAGGAAAGTAATGCTTTAAATTGAAATGCAGTAAAAAAATAAAAAAAAATAAAAAAAAACACATGTATGATGAAAGTTTGCCCTCTAGTGGAGCACCTGCATATAGGGTGGAAATCTACATGAACCTGAAACGTCTGCAGGGACACCAGCATCTGTGACTGGTGATTTCACCAAGTACAACATGTTCCTGGATCAACAGCTTTGTTGATCCTGGAACAACATTATAATCAACCAATCGGATTTGAGGGACAAGTTTACAGTTTATGTCAAGTTTAGGCTTAAAACCAGGGATAGGTGCTTCTACATCAGTGTTATTCACCTATCATTTCCCTCTGATTTTAGGGATAAGTTATGGGTAGGGTTAGGTTTAGGGGTATGGATAGGATTAGGGCTGTGTCCAAAATCGCCCCTTTTAAAAGGAACAGCCATTTGAGGGAACAGCCATTTGTAGTGGTGTCCGAAACCATAGTGGACGTTATCAAGTGTGCTCATTCAATCCCATAATGCACCACAATAATGTGTACACAACTGATGTACACTCAACAGCTGGAGAATACCCATAATGCACTGTGGTGGTCTGAAGATGGCACCAGCAGCTGAATCATCCATCCATCCATTTTCCAAACCGCTGGTCCAATGTGGCTATAGCGTATATCATATAAATTCCTTTTTGACTGATTATTAAATAATTTAATAAGGTTTATACATGCTAGTTTCCATGACAGAATTTAAGATCAATCTTTTCATTATTACTGGAGCTGCCAGTTTGCTAAGTTTCAAATGATTATTAAACAGCAAGCTCAAATTACGCAAAAGTGGCAGCCCTTCCAGCACATTCGTGTCCGAATTCACTCACTCGCTTTCATTCACTCCTTCAAGTGGATTATATTAGTGGAGTAATGTAGGGAATAGTGAATGAGGGTATAGGAGACGATTTCGAACACAGCCTAGGACTAAATTTTCAGAAAGGAATCTTGTTCCAGGATCAACAAAATATACAAAATAATACTGTAAAGGCAGTTTTTGCAAAATAAGGGACATGTCAAAATAATTTTTCTGTGATGGTTTTCCAAAACCATCTGTGGCAACGTTAACTTGTAAACATGTATATCAAGGGCTATTGTAAGCAGATCAAACAAAGTTTATTCGCATGTACCTGATTCACAACCTCAAAGTAGAATGCAAGAGTGGTATTTGGGTCCAGTCCACAAATTTTCCACTGACTTGTGCCGCCAGTTCCTATTTCCTACAACCAGAAGTCAAAATGGATGTCAGTATGTTCTCTGCATTGCCAGAGATAAAGCTAAACCTAAGATAAAACACTGTATAGTGAGTCTATTTGATTTAAAATAGATGAGCTACTTACGTTTTCTGACACACAGGGACCTTTGGCGTTCAGGGAGACACACGGGCCGATTGCTCCAGAAATCTTTATCTCTCTTGAAGTCTGAAATAATAGTTTAACAATATTAAAAAGAAAGCCACATATAGCAGAATTAAATAATTAAAATAGCCAAGACAAGCCAATTAGAACAACTTTTTTAAAAATTGTGTAAAAAAGAAAAGCAAGCCACCTTAATCTCCAGAGTCCCTGCAAGTGCCATCTTAAAGGCACCCTGCACGTCTTTAGTGAAAACCCTCTGGAAAGTTTGCTTGAACAGAGATGTGTTGAAAGAGTCCGCCATGACCATATAACCCCTGCCATTTACAGAAAAGCAGAAAGGTGCATTTTATGTATTTGGACTGTCTTCAAGAATGCAAGTATATAGTCAGTACACAGGCATAATGGCAAAGGAAAAGAGTTTCACACTTTATTGAATAGGTGTTTGCTCATACTGAAAATCTTGGGGATATGTCTAGATTTGTTTTCCTGACTCTCAACATGTAGAATATGCAATATGTCACCTCAAATCTCTAAGCCTACACTGTCGGCATGCTAAAACACAATTGAAATAGAAAATTGAAAACCTTTTTTGATTCACTTACCCTGTATAGTTGGTGCAGCACTTCATTTCCAGTAATCCCGTCTGATCCAGAGCGCATGCATAAATATCAACGATGTGTCCATTGGCGGCTGCACGGTTGGCCAAGGCTTCATAGTGCTACAAGGGAATGATACTATTTTAAATGTGTAAAAAACTTCAAAAAAACTAATTTGGGAAAGCTTTCCTGTGGCCCAAACTGTGGAGCATGGCACTATCTACGCCAAGGTCATGGGCTACTTTCCAGGGAAAGCAAGAATTTGGGTCGAAATCTCTACCTTACAATGTAAGTGTGTGCCAAATGCATAAATGTAAACTCAAATCCATTAAGAATTATGAGAATCAGTTTTTAAAAGCAGCTAATTGCCAGTTTTCACATATATGTAAGAAAAAATATGCAGGTTTTTTTCCAGATAATAACATTCCGATATTACTGGTCTGTTACTATTACTGGTGTTCTGGTCTGAAATGTCAAATAGTTAAGAATTGGGTAAAAAAAAAAATATATAGATTTCTCGATTTTAATTGATACTCATTTTTAGGAACTGATATCGATTCTTAAACCCCAAGAATTGATTAGTCATCCTGTTTTCAGTTGATGAATGAATGAAACATTGTAGCGCGCCTCCCATCCAATAAATAGCAATAATCTTTGTGCTTTGTTACTATTGATATGAAACAAAGTCTCAGATTTCAAATTACGTCCAATTTATTACGAAATTCAAAAACATAAATACCGTTTTGGCGCTGTGGCGTGAGATCGCTCTGGCGCAGCTCAGCTCAAGAGAAGCGGCACATGAACTGATCTTCTCTTCCGCCTTAATACCAGTTACAGCGCGAAATAAACATGAATGAGCATCTGAAAGTGTGTTAAAAGATAGAGTAAAGCTTACCGAAATCCGTATTATGTCACATGGAATCGCTCAATCAGTGTTTCAACCGCGGAAAAACATCAATAAAGCAGCTTGTAAACAATGTCACGTAACGTCACATTTAGCCTACCTCAGAAAAACCATATTCAGTGTCCATAAACTCGTTAGTCAGCTAGAAAAATTAACTCCAGAGAGGAGCATTTTGATAATATATACGCTATATTACATATTCATTATAATTTTTAATGTTCTTCAATATTTAATGCATGTTTGAATAAATCTGGCAAGTTTTTATGACAGCCACCATTTAAATGTTTATATTTCATATAACTTTATTATTATAAAAAAAATGTAAGTGTAATTTAAGTGTTTGTATACAAATCAGTTCATTTTTATCTTCAATATTATAGTAGGCTACAACTAACTCCCATAGTTTACAGCATTAAGAGATTAGTTTTCCTTGAGAAAATTTGCCATGTATTGTACCTGATATATATCCAAAATAATTGATATTGAATCGAATCGGATCGAATTGCAAGCTTGTGAATCAAATTGAATCGAATTGTGAAATTTGTGTCAATACCCAGCCCTATTAAGAATGCAGACTTTTTTTTTATTGTGAACTTTCCAATGCACCTCTGTGACTAGGGGTGGTCGATATACCGGTAGACACGATCAACTGGTAGAAATTTGTCAACTGGTAGAGATCATCTCTATCACAGTTACGCTCATGTGACATTGCTGTGCTGCGCGGTTATGAAAGCTTATCGTTTGCATGCGTTTTTAAGCTTTGAGAGGCGCGCACATGAAGCGCTGCTCATAGAGAGCAAGAGAACTGAACTCAGTGCTCTTTGCCACCTAATTGGGCTTGAACAGTTAAATACACATACCTATGTGTCAAAGTGACATGTATTTGCAAGTAAACAGAGTCATTTATGTCTGAAGTGAACGTAAACAGTTGAGAAAGAACTGAGAAATTGAGAAAGAACAACTCACGAGTATCGGATCCGTGCAGTCGGTCATAAAGTGACAGCGTCCAAATTTACCTGCTGTTATTATTATGCTAATCAAACAACAAAAAAAAAGAGAGAAAATCTCTCACTGCTCTTGACTGAATCACGTTTGTAACTTTAAAAAGAATAAATGTATATTTAATTTACACAGTAAAGACTATGCATTGTTTTTTTATACATTTGATTACTTTCTACATTTTATGTAGTATTTCTAGTGCTTGAAGTCTATTTAATTTGTCTCTGTTCTATTGTAGTTTGTTTTCTTTGCTCTTTCTTTATCACCGTTTACTTGTCTTCAGTAAGCCTGAGAGTTTTTTTTAATGATATTGAAAATGGTGATAAGAATTTCAGTGGTATCAAATTTTGATACAAAAACCTTATTTAAAGCAAAAATAACTGTACTGTGATATATATCATTATCATGATATAAAATTACTCATGATAAAAGATTTTGGTCATATCGCCCACCCCTATCTGTGACATTAAAATTTTAATACCCATCAGTCAACAGTACAGCTACTTGAAGATACTTCACCTTCATGAAAGCATTGGTACCACCAGGATGTTGGTACCTTTATCAAGCCAATCATACAGACAACAAATACGGGAAAACTCACTTTAGTGGCTTTCTTCATGAACTTGGCATTGTCTTTCTCGATGTCGTGCCAGGATCTAATAGGTGTTTTCAGTTCATCCCCTACCACCATGCCTGGACCCTGAGTGGCCGGTCCACCGATGAAAGCCATGATGCGAGCGCCAGTGTTAGGGTAAGTGCACTACATTAGGGAGGTAAATGGAGGGAACCAATTAACAAGCACAAGTGCAAGACGACCAATTCAATGTTTGGACAAACTTTAATGAATTTATGCATTTCATGAACTTAAAAACCTAAAGGCTTAATACAAATATAAATGTAATACAATTATAAATTGTGCCTACATGTGAAGTATTCAGAACACTATATTTTTCATTACAAAATATGCATTTCTGAGCAAAAAAAAAAGCAGTCAGCAACTACTCCACATACATAGTAACTTCTTAAATACTGTTTAACAAGCATCCCAGCATGCACTTCGTGATGTTGAGTTTGAAGTAGCTATACTTTTTGGTCACAGCATAATTCCCATACTTCTGTTTGTGTGATTTCATTATTTTGATTCCTTTATTATTAGTCCAAAGTAGAGCTGCACAATTATGGATGAATTGAGAATCACATTTTTGTTTAAAACAGAGATCACGATTCTGAATAGACAACTAAACAAAATAACGTCATTTACTAGAGGTTATGTCAAAATGTGAATTTCTGAAGTCTATTTAAAAAAAACCATTTAATTAATTTGAACATTTTTTTTTTTTTTTAAATCGGTTTGAATGAATGATTCATTGACTCACTCATTAAGACTTCACTTACTGGATGAATCAGCGTTTTTGAACAAATCTCTTGAATTAATGAATCAATAACAAATACTTTTTTTAAACAGTCACTTGTCGCCACCTACTGGTGGTGTAAACGATGTAACTGATACAATCTTTATTTGAAGCTTCAAGTTACTTTCAAAAAGTGATTTGCTCTATTTTGATAGACATCAACCATACACGTCAGTGTTCATATCTGAACTATAAGCTTTTATGCCTGTACTTTTGTGATCATTTCAATTATTGTAACACAGAAATAATGATACTGTGTGGCTAAAAAGACTTTTTAGACTTTAACAGTGAAGCTGTTTCATATTTACACATGATAACTGCTCTCTCTGGGTCAGCTGCAGCGCCAGCATAGATTTGAATGTTCCACTGTGATCATATTTGTCAAATGTTTAATAGGCATAGTCAAATCATTTTTCATTTAGGGATAAAAAAAAAAAAATGTGTGGGTGTTTGACTCAATAATTGTGATCTTTTAACAATTTATCGTGCAGCTCTAGTCAAAAGTGGTCGTTCTTTATTATTACTTTTTGACAAATAACAATAATAAAGAACAAGAAGGTGTGTCCAAACCGGTAGTGTAAACGTATAATTTTATAACTGCAGCTGGTAGCAAAGCTGCCAGCACAGCAAACCATTAAAGATAATAACATAAATCCTGACAGTCACCTCTAACAGACCGACAGCAATGGAAAGGGCCACTCCGAGTGATCTCAGTGGTCGTTTGCCTTGAGTGACGGGCCAGGGGTCTCTCTGCAGCTCTCCCAGCAAATCTGTCAGATTCATATCTATCTTCTGTACTGGCTGAAGAAACCTGTGCACATATACAATTAGTGACCACCATATTCCAACACAAATCCAAAAATATTAAAGGGGTCATGACATGGATTTTTTAAAATTATTTTAATATGTTCCTTAAGGTTCATTTATAATGTTAATAGTTTTTTGCACAAAAATACAAATATATATATATGCGGAAAAACTTTTATTTTCAACCTTCATTCTGACCCTCTGTCTGAAATGATCTCTTATAAATGGGCGGCACCTTTAAGGCTTGTCAGTAAACGGCCACTGTTATGATTGGCTTACGTCATTGCATAGGAAACAGTATCAACCAGGGCTCTACACTGCGACCATTTTGGTCGCATTTGCGACTGAAAATTACTGCGACTCTGAAAAAATATTTAGGCGCACCGGTGCAAGTGACCCGATTGATGTTCATGAATAGATGTATAATACAATCGGAATAAAAAGTAGAACTCCCAACGTGCATCAACAACACTGAGCAACGGTTACGTTTCGTACAACGATCGGCTGCTTTCATGCCTTCAGTCAGCAAAAGATGTGCGACGGACTACTTCAAAGATTGTGTACAAGGTGAAACAGGTGTGACACAGCCATGCGCACTTACCAGACCGTCTCATGCTGATGTTTCTTTGCAGCCAAATTAACTGGAAATACTACATTTGGATTATCATAAACAAGGTCGGAAATTAACGGGGGCTTGGGGCAACAATGCCACCAAAAATGTAAAACTAAAAAAAGGCCCTGTATAAGTTCTTGATTTTAATCTTTATCGTACATGATATATAGTTAAAGCTGCAGTCCGTAACTTTTTTTGTGTTCAAAATTTACTAAATTTACTAAATTTAGCGAGAAAATAATAAACCCATTTTCCAAACCTCGTTTTTGTCTTATCCTGAATCACTACGGTACACATATAACAAGTGTTTATATTCGGACTATTTTAGTCCGGTTTGGGTCGCATCGCTGCGGAGTAGCATAGTACCTGTGTGCCTCGTCATAGACATAAACAGAGAGAAGTAGCTCCGGCTAAAATGTTCTTCCGCAACACTCATGCAGTTCTAATTATTAAGCGCTAGAGTGCCAAAAGTTGCGGATTGCAGCTTTAAGCAATGTCACACGAGTAGACAGACTCCTGTTGCTCCGAGTATTGGCATGATTGCAAATGTGATACTGATCTTGTACAAAAGTCCAATAAACAAGTTGATATTACGTAACAACGTTTTAGCCATAATACGGTCTATTTTTGCTCTATTTCGTGAAAATAGTTTCAAACAAAGCCACACCAGAACTGTTGCTAGTAATTCATCTCCAAGCAACAGTAGCCGCGTTTCCATTACAGATTTACGTAAAACTTTTGCGATATTTTCTAAATGACAATAAAAAATATTGCGAAATGACGGTGTTTCCATTTACCGATGTTATGCGGCTAAAACTTACTTTTTTTTCCTCTCGCAATAAGTCATTCCAAAAATTATGCTAACGTATGTTGGTAGGTTTACTTATATCCCAGCCACCGCACTAGCCATTATTTTTAATCGAAGGAGACGTAGGCGTGTTATCCAATCATTAATGCCAAGGAAAGCCCCTTTACTTGGGAGAAGCCATGTATGGGGTGTGTGTGGGTGTTTCTCCCTCATATCTGCTTCAAGGTCTTAATGATAATTTGTGGCATTTCTTTGTTGTTTAGAATCCAGTATTCCTGTAATTCTATTGTCTTTTATGAGTTTAATAAAGAACTCTGTCTCATCTTCTGTCCAAACATACTGCGTCATCTTTAAAGAATAATCGACTTTTATGTACGCCAGGTGACCTGTAACTTACATGCGAAAAAACTGTTTCCATTGAATTTTTTGAATTGCCTGAAAATCCACCTCATGCGAGCGTAAAAACTTTTTTGCAATATATGGGAGTTTTTGCGAAATTGACGCGTTTCCATTGGGCGTATTTTCAATTCGCAATTTCAATTTGCGCAATTTGAAGGGTAATGGGAACGCGCTTGTGATTCCTGAATGAATCTGCATTTTGAACAATTGAATGAATGACTCACTCATTAAAATTTGCTTCCACCTACTGGCGGATTTATTTACACTTTGCATAGATTGCAAAGATGCACTTTGCATACACTTTTAAAGTTTAATTTTTACATATTTCTAAAACATTCATACAACATTATTTACCAATGAGCTGCATTAAACAGTCTGTGTAAATGTGTCTAAATACCACTTCAGATGGAGCTTCTGTGCCACTTCTGCAGTGCAAAGATGGATCTTTTGATACTGATTTCATTTGATTGGTAACATTCTGATTGTGTCTTATTGTTCTAACAATTAACTAGTAATTAACATTTAAAAACAAATTTTCTATTTTAATTCAAGAAATTGACAAAAGATGATGCATACATTTAATAATATTTTTTTAAATGCTCTTATAATGGTAAAAATGCCCCTGGAAATTAATTTAAAGGGGCAAATTTCGCCGTAATGGGAAAGTTATTGATCAGAAAGTGCTCCTAAATTGATTCCTAAATTTTAGTGTTAGCGTAGAGCCCTGTCAATGCCCACTCTCTATTGCATGCAAGTGTTTTGAAAACATTATGCATATTAAACCATCATTTACAGACAAAATATTATGAAATAATTTACTTACAATAGTAATGCTGTCAGATCCAATACAGTCGGCTGCTGCATTTTTCCAAAAACATTTCTTTGCAAACTCTCCATTACACTGGCTATGTTTACATGCAACCAAACAATCAGTTAGTAATCAGATTGACGGCTCAGTCGGACTGAAAAGCCTTCATGTAAACACCTTAATCGATCCGATTGAGCTCGTTCCGAATGCAGTTTCGATCGGTTTGTAAGGGGTGGTTTAATCCTTTTCTAATCTGATCGATAGGACATGTAAACACTTGATCGGATTTAAAAGCACAATGACGTAGAAATGGCATAATAATATATGACGCGAGGAACGAGTTGTTGTTGTTGAATGATGTGTCATGAATGACTGTCGTGTCATTCTAAAATTCTCTTTCCACTCATCGTCTGTGAAGTGGAGCAGGACCGTCCCACCAGTCCTTCTTTCATACTTTCCTCCACAGGCGGCTGGTTTTGGGCGCAGGTAGGGGCATTTTTGCTGCTTGATAAATAGAAGCAGCTATTCAAATGCTCATTGTCTCCTAATTAAGACCCGTAATAGATAAATATTAAGTCTGCTGTTTAAAACAAATAAAAGTAGCAATGTAGGAGAATAGTATGTGAAAACAGTGGGAAACTGTATATTCGTGCAGTGTGCGCATGTCACAAACTCAATTCCAGTTTGAAGCTTGACAACGCTAATCAAACCCGATCACTTTATTTAGCGTTCATGTAAACACTACGTTCGGATTCATCAATTGAAATTAATTAATTCCAATTGAAACAAAAGTTGTGCATGTAAACATAGCCACTGTGCCTCGTTTAAAAAACAAAATCCTCCAAACAAACATATAATCCTACGATGTGATCCGGAACGGCATTAAAATAAACCATCCACTTGTTTCCGGCACTGGGATCCTTCTGAAGTCTCTATAGAGACGCAAACGAGCCGTTTAAACCGGACGCATCAAAGCAAACTTTCTTTCACTCTTTCATTTGTCCTGTTGTTCACAGAATCAAGTGCGTAGAGTATGCCAGAAACTGAACGCGCATCTGTATACTGTATCCAGTGTAGACAGCATCAGTGATTATAATGGGTTCTATCTGCTTTTGACATGACACTCACATCCAATGTAGGCAAACGTCAGCCGTTAAAGGGATAGTTCACTCAAGAATGAAAATTCTGTCATTATTTACTCACCCTCATGTCGTTCCAAACCCATAAGACTATCGTTCATCTTCGGAATACAAATGAAGATCTTTTTGATGAAATCTTATTGTCCCTCCATTGACAGCTACACAACTACCACTTTGACACTTCAAAAAGTTAATAAAGAGATCGTAAAACTAATCCATATGAATTGAGCGGGTTAGTCCAAATTTTATGAAGAGACACGATCGCTTTATACGATGAATATATTGAATTTAGGGTTTTATTCACTTATAAACATTCATCAACACACATCAGTTGTGGTAAATGGAAGATCAAGCTTGTTTGCTTGACGTGCAAGAACCAATGAGGTTCATTCTCGTGTTACGCAGCACGTTTGAGCTTCGGCAAGAACCAATGAGGTTTGTTCTCGTCAAGAACGTTCGGTTGAGCTTCTGTTTATGTTCCCTGATCAGTGTTTATATGTGAATAAAAGCCTAAATTAAATCTGTTCATTGTATAAAGCAATCGAGTCTCTTCATAAAACTTGCACTAAACCACTCAAATCATATGGATTAGTTTTACGATCTCTTTATGAACTTTTTGGAGCATCAAAGTAGTAGTTGCGTAGCGGTCAATGGAGGGACAAATCTCTCAGATTTCATCAAAAAGATCTTTATTTGTGTTCCGGATATGAACAAAAGTCTCGTGAGTTTGAAACAACATGAGGGTGAGTAATTAATGACAGAATTTTTTTGGGGTGAACTAAGCGACTGAATGCCAGTGTGCAATGATGTAAAACTGTTAGTCAATGTCTTGCCCTGCATCCCAATGTGCATACTATCCAACCTATCCGCCCTAAATAGTATTGAATATTACTAATGTCACATACTATTTAGGATGGATAGTATGCACATTGAGATGCAGGCTCTGGAGGCAGTCATATGCAAATGTTTTGCCTGTGTGATGTCACAGATCCCACAATATCAAAACAAGCCGTTTTTGGAGCTTGTTTAAATAAATGATTTGTTTATAATGAAGACGTTGTTTTAAGCTATGAAACTTGCAGGCTGTTACGAAGACCTCTTATATGTCAAAAGATCAAGGCAAATTTGATTTCTCATGTCATGACCCTTTTAAATATATAGAAGAAAACAGAAGTTGCCCCGTGAACAGTTATCAAGATTTTTGCGAGCATCAATTTGATTATATATAGCCAGAAGAGTTAAAGTTGAATTTAGCTCACCTGTTTGAAGGAGGAACCTGAGGCTGTTGTGGACCTCGGCCTGCCTGCGCTGCAGCTGGTTTAGACAATCCAAGCATCTCCTGTACACAAGATTCATGAAATTCAAATATTGCATATTAAGAGACACTTGCGCCGACTAGTTCAGTCAAACACTTGTATTGTAAATTAGTTTCTCATGCAGTTCCATTGGCAACAGGACAAGAATCTTCACCTGGAGCTGTTTAGCACTGAGGTCTTTGGTGCCCCTGAAGACGTAGCTCTTAGAGATGCCTTCACAGCCCAGCTCGTGAACTTGGACCATGCGTCCAAACGTAATGAGGCCCACCAGAGCAGTGGGAGGCAGCAGGCTGAGGGACATCTGAAGCGACTCTTTCAGCGCCTGCAGATCATCATCTTCCATACATGTGTCCACCACATACAGGAAGTTCAGGGGCATCTGCTGACCACGCTACAGAACAGAAACAGAATCAGTGGCTATTCATAAATCCAATTTTAGTGTCAAGTATTTCTATGGCAATGAAAGCTAATTAATTAAAGGGTGTTACCTGGACAACATATTCAATAGTGGAGAACTGTGGGAGAAGCTCAGCAGGTTGGTTGACCTCTGATATTCCAGCGTACGTTGGTGGGAACTATGACAGGGCACATGGATATTGTTTATGCAAATAATTAAATGGCACTTTTAAAAATGCAATGCACTTTTCCAGGGCTGCAACAACGAATCGATAAAATCAATAATGAAAATAATCAACAGCAATTTGATTATTGATTAGTCATGTAATTGCACAGAGCCTTTGGTATGTACATTCACTATATTTGTTTACATTGCCTTCAAAAATGGCATATTTTGAGGACATTGGGCAGGATGTGGAATAAAAATTTTGTTAATAGGTGATCAATTTATTTAACTGAAATGCTTATTTTTTAAATTTTTTCCATCGATTAATAATCAATTTGTTAGCTTCAGTCTTACACTTTTCAAAACTGCAATGACTTTACCTGATTTCTCTGATAACAGAAGTTGCATGCCCAGAGTTTTGCTCTGTAATCCACTTGACTGATTGTGTAAACAATGAAAAAAAACAAACAAAAAAAAAAACAAGCATAATAATATTAGAGCATTGCATATAATGTATCCAGCTTTCATAATAAATGTGTTTATTTGGAAATTACTGCAATGGATAAGTAGAAGATCCTCCATCTGTGAACTCATTATGCTGTCTGCTCTGACTTAACAGACTTACCACAGAGGATTGAGCACAGCTCGGCACGTGGCCCGGCTGCACAGCACCGGCTCGTACTGAATCGGGGGAAGATCCGGCCGCTCTTTCAGCGGGGTGAACAGGGAGGCCACCGGGACCACCATACGCGTGGCTTCCAGACGACTGGACGGCCAAACATTCCAACTGAAACGGACGCCATCGCGGTCCTCGTTCTGCTGGATGAACTCCTGGAAGGTCGCCATAGCACCCTCTGGAATCTACAAGTAATACAAACTTTACGGATAACTGCTGGAGCACTATTGATTTCCCTGTAATAGCATCTTAATTGAGGAACAACTAAAAGATCAAGTAGTGAAACAGTCACTACAGACACAGAAATGTACGCAGTGATGTATTCAAATAAGACATGCAATCTGATCTGTGGATTACAGAGACAGGCCAGCCCAGTCTGATTCATCATTACCCTTTGGACACAGGACAAACTATAATGTCTCATCACACGTCATTAAAAGTTGGAATGAGATAAGAGACAGAAGTTCTGTTCAGAAAGCACCCATTATGCCAAATGCCATCTAGTCAGACTGGTAACACAAAAGTTGTGGATTCAATTATCAATACCGACAGGAAATGACTGAGGTGCCATTGAGCAAGGCACCTAAATCCCAATTGCTCCCTGGAAGCCACAGCAAAAATGACTGCCCACTGCTCCGGGTGTGTGTCTCCATGGTTTGCAGTGTGTGTGTGTGTGTGTTCACGACTCCTAATGTGTGTGTCCACGGTTTGCAGTGTGTGTGTGTTCATTACTCACTACTTCTAATGTGTGTGCAGACTGTGCACTAACTTGGATGGGTTAAATGCAAAGAAGAAATTCCGAGTATGGGCTACCATACTTGGCCTTCAAGGGATAGTTCACCCAAAAATGAAAATTGTGTCATCATTTACTCACCCTCAAGTTGTTCCAAACCTGTATGAGTTTCTTTCTTCTTTTGAACATAAAAGAATATATTTTGGTAACCAGCCAGTTGACTTCCATAGTATTTTTTTTTCCTACTATGAAAGTTAATGGGTGCCGTCAACTGTCTGGTTGCCAAAATATATTCTTTTGTGTTCAACAGAAGAAAGGTTTGGAACAATATGAGGGTGAGATCACAAAATTTCCATTTTTAGGTGAACTATCCCTTTCACAAAATATTTCACTAAAGAAATGCTGTCTACTAGATGGTTTACAAACTTTTTGATGCCAAGCTAGGTCATAAACATATGATACCCTTTGTGAGGGACCCCCTTCCTAAACTATAAGACAGCTATATATTTTATAAAGATAGAATTACAGTATACATATATTTTAACATTTACAATGTATTTTTCTGAACTTCTTCGAGGACCCCAGACCCCAGTTTGGTTGCAGACCATAACTACAGATGAGCACCAAAAAAAAAAGCCACATGTGCAGATGAGAAGAACAAAACCAATGAAGAAAAACACACATTCAAAACAGCCAAGTGTGAAAATTACAACACTTTTGGGGAAATAATAAGACAGAATAAATAAACAATGCAACAGTCTGCAGTTTTCAGATAAGTGACTATTCTAACATTATAAAGCTAACAGCAAATGTAGTGATTTGTTTATTTCTCGCAAGGAAAGACATAAAACTATAGCTATATAGTCAGCTATACAGACACGTCCTACTTTGTTGAGTAAGTTTAGTTTATTTTAGTTTAGTTTACTTGAACTATATGGATCCACTGGGGGCGTCAGCCCACCCTCCAAAATTAGCCACAGAAAGCTAGTTCGATAGCGTAGGAAATATTAATCATCTTACATCAACAAGAAAACACCTTGAGTGCTACAACCACTTCATAAAGACCTGATCAAACATTTCAGTAAACATACACTGCGATGACCTGCTTGTTGATGTAGACATGATGCTTCCATTCTACACTGACTTCAAGCTAAATGCCCTTTAAACCCTCGATTTCTTGAGCTACAAGCCACCTAACGCTTTACAACCGTCATCATTGATCGAATCATTAACGTAATTTAAATGATCATCTCGTTGTAAAGGGTAAGTCGTGCTCTGACATACCTGAAGCCTTGATTTTGTGTCTCCTCGTAGACTCTCAGTCAGTGACAGCGCGCTCACGGGCTCGAGCGAGCTCTCGGGCTGATGACGTAGCAACTCAACATGGAGTCGGTGCCACGTCAAGAGCCCGAGACACATTTCATGATGCATTTCAAGAGTTGCATTTTACATTTTATCTTTGAGCAACTGCGTTATATTCAAGTTAATTATACTAGGGGAAAAATTAATTTACTTCAATTATTATTTTTAATTTTTTTACCAATGCATTAGTAGTATTAATATAGTAGTGATGTATTTTATTTGTTTTTAACACATTTTATGACCATTATTTTCATGCAATAACATTGTATTCTTGTTTTTGGAATTGTTCGATATGAAAACGTTTTATATACATTATATTAGAAAAAAAATCAAGTTTCCCACATGGAATTGGATCAATAAATTGTAACTAATGAATACAATTGAAGTACTAAAGCAATAATCTTTTTACAAACAAACATCTTATGTATGTTTCATGATGTACCATTATATTTAATTGCAGTTTCCTTGGTTTTAGCATTAAAAGTTATACAAAACTTAAAATGTGAACAATTTACACTCACTGCAGGATAATTTACAAATTAAAAGCATTTTTGTAATTTACATGTTTTTATGCAATTACAATCAATTAACCAGGGATACAACAAAAATATTACCAACTAATCTCTGTGTAAATTTGTCTAGCTGTTGCTTTGCAAAGCCTGGATTTCAAATGTACATAATAAACAGTGAAAGTACTATGGTCAGTCTTTAAAAAAAAAAAAAAAAAAAGGTAAATATTTGATGACAATTTCAGCATAATCAAAGAGGATAAGACAACTGCTGTTAAAATGTTGCCATATAAATTTTATTATAACATTATGACAAAATATTGCCACATACTCTTTAGCAACTACTGTATTCATCTCTGATACAAAGCCAAAGCTTTTCTATGGCAAATCAAGAAATCAGAAATAGTCAATTATATAATAAACCATGATTTCTACTCATGAATATATTATGCTATGAAGATGCTCATAGCAATTACTGTAAAATCATATAACCTTTACGGCTTTACCTTTAATCCAGTTGAGAGATAGTGAAAGTGGTCAGTTGTCAATTTTGTTGACAATATTGTGAAGCACTCAGATGTCTGTGTGTATATTTGACGAACACTCTCTGACATCACATGACATTTTAGACAATCGCTGGACTTGATCTCAGTCAGGGAGCAAAATTTCTTCTAACAGTCCCCATTTTTCTGCTCCAGAAACACTGGGCTTTACATGTAAATGAGTCTTTGCTAAATGTTTTACACCTTTTAAAGAATTAAATTATGTGTGGCAAGACATAGAAATCAAACCATCTTCATCTGCCCAGGTTTGGTTTGCTAAAACCATCATTTGCATCCTCTGTTTGCGGGATCAGAGGTTCACATGTTGTTAAATCCCATCATGCCTTTCATGTTGCCAGCAGCTCCCTGCTGAAACTGCCTCATCATGGACTGCAGTCCAGCCATGCCACCTTGCAAGAAACAAAAGATAGCTGTCTTTAAGTAAGGTTTTTACAACTATAATCGATATTCAAAAATCCTTACAGATCTCATGATGACATGTGACATTGAAAAGTGCAAATCGCAATGCATTTTTTAGCTAATTTTGAGTAGGTTCTTGTGTGCAACAACTGCCCCATTTATAATGAAGGTAAATCAATGGTCAAGCAAAAACTGGGGTTTTAAGGGAGCTCGTACCCATGTGATGAAGCACTCTGGGATCCATCATTTTAGCCATCTGCTGGTTCAGTTTCGCCATCTGTGATGGGTTGACATTCTTGGACATGTCCCCTCCTTAAAAGCAATGATACCATGAGTCACTGATTTTCAAATGCTTAACGAAACTAAAAAAAATTTTTTCGGTTTGTTCACAAGCATTGGATACAAATCACAACCTTTAAACAAGCCTTTGATGCCTCCCATCTTCTTGACCATCTGGGCAAACTTTGTGTACTGAGTGAGCAACTCTTGTACATCCCTGGTAGCCACTCCAGATCCCCGGGCCACTCGCTGGATGCGGTTAGGCTGTTTACTGAAGAGCTTGGCACCATCTTTGTTGTCGAGTTCTGAGTTGAAAAACCACAATATGTTAACTGAACTGGTCTAGTTCAGAACTATGCCTAAAACGTTCCAATAGAGTGCTGCAGACGTGCCATCAAAACCCAGAAGACAAATTTGCAAGTGGTTCCCTCAAGATTTTCCTGTTTTTTGGGGGGGGTTTTTTCAATTGATAAAAGGAAGAGAAAAAAAAAAAAAAAAAGGTCTGTGGTAAACAACTTAAATACTTGGGACGTTTTGTTCTACAACGTAAAATTACACACCCATACTGAACACACAAATTTTGAATTGAATTTTTAAAAAAAAATTTAATGTGGGTTTCTAATAAGTAACTAGATAAGAACTTTTGGGGTGTGAGTGTGTGCAGTTTACATTGTAGAACAAAACGTCTAAAGGCCAAAGTATACTTCGTTTTATTTCGCATAATCAAGCATATGCGTACAGTCGAACAGCCTTTCAAAGTAAACTCCATTTGATAGCGTGCGTGAATGCAGGTGGTCGGCACATGCGCTCTAGAAATTTCATCTTTGTCCAGTGTCGCTATATATTTCCAGAAGTTATGACTGATAAAAATGTCTTTGTATTCTAAACTAAAGTTGCGGCTCTCTCATAACCCCCTTACACATGCGCTTCAATGCAGGCGTTTGTTGTTTCTACGGTGTCTGGAATTTTAGTTGTTGTTCTGTCTCTTTAGTTATGTTTTCTACTGTGAAACAACATACCGGGCCAGTGTTGCCACCTTGTGGAACAACTGATCAGTGCTAAACAAATTCTATGCGCATGTGCGCGTACAAAGAAAAGTAAAAAAAAAAAAAAAAAAACGTATTAAGTATCGTCAAGTTGTTTAACACCGACCTTGTTTCACTCATAAATTGAAAAACCCCATTATAAAAACCCATAAGAAAATCTCGACGTCACACCTGCAGCATTCTATTTAGGCTAGCTAGTCAATGCATTATTTTTGTTATAAGACAGTATTAAAAGAATTTGAAAAGCACATACCCTGGTCATTCATGCTATCCATTATTGTCATGAGTTTCTTTAGTCTGGCCATAGACTCCTGCTCATTTCCTTTGCTCATGAAATCTGTTCCAAAGCCTGGGATCATGCCCTAAAGACATACAAAGAAAAACAGAAATTGTGAGTCAAGAACTACTCCGTGGATAATTATAATTAGATATCCTTTCAGTTAAGGTTGGCGTTACCATGATCTGACCAAAAGGTCCCATTTTCATGATGTTCTGAAACTGTTCATACATGTCCCTGAGTGTAAACTGACCTAAAAGAGATAAATGTCACATCTGTTAGTGAAAAAGCACTGGAAGGATCTTGTTGTCCAAAATATGGCATTGAAAACACAAAAATACACATTCTTATAGAAATAATGTTATAGTTACCATGTTTGAGCTTGTCAATTAACTCCTCGTTGTCATCAAGCTTTAGTTCGTTCACTTTGTCAATCAGTCCCTCAATATCACCCATACCTAGAGGAAAAATAAGAATTGCAACATAAATAGCACAGTTCCAGCATCCAATGACAATTAGATGTTTTTGTGTTTAAAGCATTTATCTAAAGGACTTAACAGCAGCTCAGCAGTATATTCAAACCTTACCGAGCAGTTTGCTTATGAAGGGTTGAGTCTTGAAAGGCTCGAAGTCATCAATGTGCTCGCCTGTGCCGATAAAAATGATGGGACTCTTTGTGGCCGCCACACTGTAAACATAAATTGTCTGTCAACTCTTTCATTTATTTACTTTATTTAAGTGCTGAAAGTACAAAGCATAAAGTGTGTACTTACGCACTGAGTGCACCACCACCCTTGGCATGGCCGTCCAATTTGGTGACAATAACAGAAGCCACATCTACCTTGTCTTTGAAGGCCTTAGCCTGAGCTTCACAAGCCTGACCAATGGAGGCGTCCATCACATACACTATGTTGTCAGGTTGCTGTGGGAAAAGACGATAACGGCCATGAAGCATCACGCTTTATTTTTATACAATTTCCTGTATATTTTACTATCTTTATTGCTGCTTAATATTTTATCAAAACAGAGGAAGTCTTTATCTTACCACAGCATTTGACACCTGAAGCATTTCTTCAAAAAGTGAGTCTTCCTGTTTATGTCTACCACTTGTGTCCACAATGATTATTTCAAAGTTTTCTGTCTTGAATTTTTCCACACCCTCTGCAGCTATGATCACTGGATCCATTTCTGTGTAACTATTAAATCACACCAACATGAATCAATGATTAGGTTTGGTGAGCAAATACAACTGTAACAGTGGGGTATGGGAAACAGCACTTTTATTACCTCCCATAAAAGGGTATTCTGGCTTTTGTTGCATTTTGCTTGAGTTGGTCGAAGGCACCTTTAAAAAAAACAAACAAAACAATTTGACTTTTTTTTTACTTTAAGTACACAAAGCATTAGCGTGCAAATACATGTAAAGACAGAGTCGACTTTACCTGCTCTGAATGTGTCGGCACAAATCAAACATGTTTTCCATCCTTTTCTTTGGTAGTAGTATGCCAACTAATAAAAAAAATTAAAAAATTTTTGCTTGTGTGATTAGCTCTATAAAAACGGTATATAATCTAAAAGGTCTGTAAAATCTGGGCAAATACCCAAGAACTGCTCACCTTAGAACATGTTGTGGTTTTCCCACTGCCCTGCAGACCCACAAACATGATAACGTTGTTCTTTCCCTTTGTGGGAGTCCAGGCTTTGACTCCAGGATCCACCAGCTGCAACAAAAGCACTCAGTATTCATCTTCTAGAATGAATTGCTATCATTGAGCAGTCAATTCAATTTGGTTTAATGTTATTAGGGATGCACGATATATCGGCCACCATATGTGACCTGTGCTGGCAAAATGACAAAAAATATTATTTTCATTAAAAAAAAAAAAAACTTCAAAATGATGTATGGTTTGTTTGAATCGGACAAAAAATGACTGAGCTACACCTGTTTGAAGTCGATAGAGTCAGCAAAGTCAATTTTGAGTTCCAAAACAAAATCTCTGGTAATAACACCAAATTAGACACACACCAAGTCAACACCAAATATCTATAGGAAAAATTTATATTCAACTTTTTTTCTATGATACCACAATTGTTTGATTAACATTAATGAAATAGACAGCCTAGATATTAAAGGACTAGTTCACTTTAAAATGAAAATTTCCTGATAATTTACTCACCCCCATCTCATCCAAGATGTTCATGTCTTTTTTTCTTCAGTCGAAAAGAAATTAAGTTTTTTGAGGAAAACATTCCAGGATATTTCTCCATATAATATATTTCAATGGCAACCAACGGGTTGAAGGTCCAAATCAATGCAGTTTCAAAGCGCTTCGAAGGGCTTTAGAGGGCTCTGCACGATCCCAGCTTAGGAATAGGGTCATGGTTGCCATTGAAATGCATTTTCTTTTCGACTGAAGAAAGAAAGACATGAACATCTTGGATGACATGGGGGTGAGTAAATTATCAGGAAATTTTCATTTTAAAGTGAACTAATCCTTTAAGACCTACTGTACCGCACGGATGTTTTATAATGTTACACGTGAAAAGTTTTCCCTCCACAGTTAACCAAACGTTCATTTAAGACATATAACAATAACAGATAATGTTTGCATGAATACTCGCCAAGACAGATATTTTGAAGTACTGTAATTCGGGGTATGTTTGTATATCGGGTCGCGCGCTGTCTGAGATGTCTTTGTGGGCACGCATCGGATCTGTCAGTCAGTGTGAGTAAGATCGTTTTCATGGACAAATGAAAGGTAGGCAACTCCTCTCTGAAAACGTACAAATAAAGATACTTTTAAATGTTTAATTGCTATTTGGAGCATTGGGATCGCTTTTCACTTTTTTGTGAAAACCTCAAAATCGACATTTTTTACTTGTTTTGCCTGTAGCTCAAAATTATCCTGTGAGCATTCAGACTCATTTTGCCACCATGGGTCACATATGACCATTTTTAATATTTTCGTTATCGGCCTGATAAGAAAATTGGTCCGTTATATTAAAGCAGATAAATAATGTATCATTTCCTTCAGCTGAGACACTTAAGAGGCGCACTGTTCGCCATGATGGTTTTGAATAGCTTGAAATATGATTGGAATCACTTCAAAAAAGGAAAATACAGTTAAGTGCAACATGCGCAGCGCAAGTCTGTCATATAGGCATAAAATCATAATGAGAACATCATTATAATTGTGTGCTTGGGACATGGCTTATAATGGTGAGAG
This sequence comes from Coreius guichenoti, assembly GCA_039654105.1. Taxonomy (NCBI): domain Eukaryota; kingdom Metazoa; phylum Chordata; class Actinopteri; order Cypriniformes; family Gobionidae; genus Coreius; species Coreius guichenoti. The sequence goes on along the minus strand of CM077177.1, from coordinate 11,954,725 downwards.
TTTTGTTGTTGTAATCAGGCTCTCAAAAATTTGGATTTAGATTTATCGGCTAATATATTGGTTACTGGCTTTCAAATATAAAGAATTATCTGTATCTGCCAAAATTTTCATATCGGTGCATCCCTAAATGATATTTCTCTCCTCCATGACAAAATAGAGATCTCCTACACATAAAGGACTCCATAAGGAAAACCAATATCGAACAGAGACAAAAAAAGCAAACCTTTTACCTTGACGAGTTCTTTGAAAACAGCATGCTGGATCATTCTTCTCTTGTTCAGCCCAGAAGCCATCTCCTCCAGATCAATGGCTGCCCTGAAATCATAGAGTGGTTATAGAGCAAACAGACATTCTATAATAGGGAATTTACCATAAAATGACAAAAACTCTTGGTACATACTTGACATTTTCTCTAAGCTGCTTTACCAACTTGATATTCACATCAGCCTCCAGCAGGGCAGCACAGACTTCCTTGAGCATAGCATTTAATACCTAAGGAAGATTGTAAACATGTTGATATTTTATGATGGACCACAATGCTTAACAAGCCCAAATTGCATTATGTTCACTGTACCTCCTCATTGATGATGGTGGCATTGCTGAGAGACCTCAAAGCTGAGGTTATTTTCCTCCCCAGATCAGCTAAAACCATTTTTGCGGTAAAAAAGCTGCCAACCTGCAACAGGGGTGACCAACAGGGGTTACAGATGACCAGCTTCCAGTCACAAAGACACTGAGTAGGATTTGAGTTATGACATTAAAATTGTGATTGATCTAATGTATATTTCCTTACTTGTTATGTAAACGAGACTTTCCAATGTGGTGGGGGTTTCCCCCAAAACAACGCCTCCTGTCACTGCTCACTCTGAACCTCAAGACTTCAGTGGAACCAGCCCAATGATGTTTTCAACCTTTCTAAGCAAACACAAAAAAAAGGTTCAACAAAAATATCGCGGATGAGCTGATATGTTATTACCAGCTATGGACTGTACGATATGGATGAATCTGGAATATTTTACGCCATGTATCGTAACTACATCAAAACACAAATGTTGGCACACACATGAGTATTTAAACCATTATGAAATCATCATAGCATTTATATTTGAATGTTTGTTAAGACTGACTCAGTTAAAGCCCAATGCTAAAAAGAGGCCAGACAGCCGTTGTAACCCGCACAACCGTTGTTGATTTACTTCAATACAGGATTTAATTCATGTTTAAGTCAAACCGACGTGAATTTAAAATGTTCGATATCCGAAAAGTCAAGATATAGAGATATGCTTCGATAAAATATTACTTACTTAAACTCGTAGCAGCTGTTTTTCGGCGAGTGGAAAAGCGACTACAAACGTCATCTAACCCCCAACTTCCCGTGACGTGACTTTACTTCCGTGTAAAACAAAAGTTCGCCTTTTTTTTTTATTATTTATAGTTTACATTCGTTTTCATTCACTGTTCATTTTTTATTAGCGTGTAATATTATTATATCTATATAATATTATTTATATACATATTTCTATGTATATAAATTCGAATATACCATCATTATTTATTTTTAAAATATTCTTTATATTAGATATGCTGGTCATGAGGCAAACTTATGGAAGCTTGTGTTAAGGTGGCACAGCAGTAGATAAAATTGATTTCAACGTAAAACAAAATGGTTAAATTTTTTACCTTTAAGAGTCTTTAATTTTTTGTGATTTCTATTGAAATTACAAACATAAATGTTTATTTTTACCACCTGGAATATTTTACCATATTAGGTTGTTGTTCACGAAATGTAAAGATCTACCTTAAACCAGACCACACTCTTTACTGCTACTACCGCACTGCTACTAGCGCAGACCCATGTGTTGCTCGGTTGTATACTAGCAACCTAGATGGTGATTGGCGTAAGAAAAATATCAAGAGCTTGAATCGATGAATTTTAACGACTCTAAGAATGAAATTCTGCAGGTGTTGTCAAAGACGGAGAGACAACATCTTCCAAAGCTGCTTGAGTGGTTGAAAACATCTGGTAAAATCAGAAACTTTTGTTGTTTTCCTGTTAGCTTTTATATTTAAGGAAAAACACTACATGCAAATCATTGTTTTTTTCATGCACTGCTCAATTTTGAAATTTTGGGCTATTTTGCTAGTGGAAAGAAAACATCCAAAATATACATTTAAGTGTTTATTTTATTACACTTTATCTATTTGCCTCTGTAATTACTAATTACAATACATATGAATATCTTTCAATAGCAATATCTTTAAAGGCAATTTTCTCAAAGTGAGTTTTTTTCGCCATGCATGTATTGCTTACATACACCAAACTCCATACATCACCATATCCAATATATGTTCATCTTTAATGTTATCGTTATCGGGCCGATAAGAAAATTTGGCCGAAATATAAAAGCCGATAAATAATGTATTATTTCCTTCAGCTGAGACAGTTCAGTTGCGCACAGTTCACCATGCTGGTTTTGAATTGCTTGAAATATGATTGGAATCACTTTGAAAAGGAAAATACAGATAAGTTTAACATGCACAGTGCAAGTCTGTCATATAGGCTACATAAAATTATAATGAGAACATCATTATAATTGTGTGCTTGGGATATGGCTTTTAATGGTGAGACTTTTGGTTTTGTAATCAGGCTCTCAAAAATCATATAAACATTTGGTTTTAGATTTATCCACCAATATATCGGTTATCAGCTTTCAAATATAAAGAATTATCGTTATTGGTATCGGCCAGAATTTTCATATCGGTGCATCCCTACTGGCTTTATGTAATGTTCAGATATCTGTTCTGGAAATGTGTGCAAATTTAATTAAAAAATGCCTCATCCATATTTAGGCATAACATTGCTTACTTACATGAACAATTTTGCAATTGTTAATGTAACTTAAGTAATTAACCGGTGAAATATAGTGTTATCTATTAGTTAAAATGTTTACCCTAGTTTTCACCTGTCGGTCTTATGTCAGTTATAGTTTTTCATCAACATTTTTAGATGATCTGGATGACTTCCTGGTGGATAACCAAAGTGTTATTCTTCAAAGTATTGCAGAGGATCTAAGGGCTTGCCTTCCACTGGAGGCTATGGCTCCCTCAGAGACTATGGCTATTCAGAAGGTTTGTGTATTATTAGATGCATTGTACTTTGGCATTCACAACTACATTTCATTGTTAGATCCTAAAACATACTTTAACTTTTAGACTCAACAGAAACCTCATCCCACAGTGCATGTAGATGCATTCTTATATGATGAGGAAACTGTGGATTCATTGTGTGAGGAGGGAAAAATGAGTCGCAACTACTGCCTCAACTGTGGATCGCACAGAACAGCACCGTTGGGTAAGTGTGTGCATGGATACTTAGATGTGTACATAAACTCATGCAATAAAAAAGCAACATCATAATATGCAATTAATCATTTTTTCACAGAGTTCATCTCACATTCATTCTCAATCCCGGAGCTCCAGTTCCTATTCCACAACGTTCTTCCAGACCTCACAGGAAAACTGGTGGTGGATGTGGGATCTAGACTAGGAGCTGTGCTATTTGGGGTAAATTGCTGATGATGGTTTGTTTAACTAAGCACACTTAAACTCATCATTTGTGAGTTAGATGATGTTTATAGTACTTGAAATAGGAACAGTCGCCCTGGGGCAACCAGGGGTTCAGTGCCTTTCCCTACTGGATTTAAACCTGCAACCTTTTACGTACCAGCCAAGGGGCCTCATTTATAACCGTTGCGTACACACAAAACAGGCCCTGGAAGAGTACGCCACTTCCTACGCATAAGTTGTGATTTTATAAAAACAAACTTGACGGGAAAATTTGCGCATCTGTACGCAAACTCTGACCCATGCGTACAAACATTTTGGAGCAGTTTGGCGACACCGATGGTGAGCTGAGGGACTGACGGCAGATGAAGGAAAACCACTTTAAATCCTCATTATGAGTCCCAATCATAAATACAGTGCATGTTCACAATAATAGTTTAAATAAATAAAAAGAATGATTTAAACTGTTTTACATCTGATATACACATTTAGATTAAATATGGCATTTTCAATAATGGAGTTAAGTGCTTAAATTACATGAAATCATTATCCAGAAGTTACAACATTTTTCATATTCTAATAAATAGAAATATTTGTAGTGGATGCGATGCTTTTGAACACTTTTCCTGTGGCATGCTGTGTTTTAATGTTTTAACTACAGTGAGGATTGCTTGGCGTAGGATAATATCAGAATCATGGTCTTGAGAAAATATTTTTGCGCACATAATGATCAATAATGCGCACAAAGGCCTATCTGTTTCCATTAAAAATATAAAGCAATTAAAAATACTATTTTGCCAGTGGAATAGATTGAGGAAAAACTTTCTCTGAAATGTATTTTATACTATTTTGATTTACTTATTCAAAAACAAGGCAAGGATAGGCTACTGAATGGTTTTTAGCAATGCATGTGATGGCACATCCGTATCTTATATTTTCGGAATGTCTTGTACCGTTAAACATGGTATCACATGGATGAATATGCATATGCAAATGATTTGCAGATGAGGATATGCATAGTAAAACTAGGCGTTGTAAGCTCCATATGTGGTTATTTTGGGGAGGAGACAGGGTGGAGATGCATGTACACACAATCTTCTGCTGACTGGGTTTTATAAAGGGCTTTATAAAAAAAAAAAAATGGGCAGGTTCTGGCATACACATGGTTTTATAAATCTGAAAACATTTGTGTGTAAGCAAAATCTAGCTTTTGTGCATACGCACACTTTTAGGATGAAATCTACGGAAGGTTTTGTAAATGAGGCCCCTGATCTGTAGCCACCAGGCTACACCAGCTTTTATCTTTCTTTTCTAAAACATGGTCTGATGATGCATCTATATTATATTGCCTCTGATTTTGTTTCTCTTCTCAGGGCTACCTTTACAGTGCAGCATCTCAGCTTGTGGGGGTTGAAATAAGTTCAGAGTTTGTCAAGCTTCAAACAATGGCTGTAGAAAAATATGGCTTCAGTGACAGAATTCAGGTAATTGATCATACTGTTTTTTTTCTTTCTTGCATGGTCATTGTTTTGTCCGGATAGTATATTTATAGAGATGTTCAATGTGCCCTACATAAGTGATTCATGCAGATATCCGCTCTCAGGCTGCCTTAGTGCAAAATACAGACGTTCTGATCATGAATAACGTTTTTGAATTCTTCATGGAACCAAGTGATCAAATGCAGTAAGTGCCAAACCGTGATTGCACTTAAGAATATGCAGAGATCTTATTTGAATAATGCATAAATAAATGTTTTAATAATAAATAAATTATATATTGTGCATAATTATTATGCAAGTCAATAGAAATACTATATATTATGCAATACTATAGAAATTGCTAAATTAAAGGGATAGTTCACCCAAAAATGAAAATTCTGTCATTAATTACTCACCCTCATGTCGTTACAAACCCGTAAGACCTTCGTTCATCTTCGGAACACAAATGAAGATATTTTTGATGAAATCCGAGAGCTTTCTGACCTCTCCATAGACAGCAATTTAATTAACACTTTCAATGTCCAGAAAGGTATTAAAAACATTGTTAAAATAGCTGTTTACGTTGTAAATACAGTGCAGCTCCCGCGCATGCGTCGTGGTGCTCACGTGAACAGCATCGGCTGCCGTAGAACTTGAAAGCGTTGCACTATTTACAACGTAAACTGCGTAGGAGACTGACACAGGCTAGAACGAAATTGTTGAATAAAGTCGTTATTTTTGTTTGTTTTTGCGCACAAAAAGTATTCTTGTCGCTTTATAAAATTAAGGTTGAACCCCTGTAGTCACATGGACTATTTTAACGATGTCTGTACTACCTTTCTGGACCTTGAAAGTGTTAATTAAATAGCTGTCTATGGAGGGGCCAGAGAGCTCTCGGATTTCATCAAAAATATCTTCATTTGTGTTCCGAAGATGAACGAAGGTCTTATGAGTTTGGAATGACATGAGGGTGAGTAATTAATGACAGAATTTACATTTTTGGGTGAACTAACCCTTTAAGGTGTAACCATTGGACTAGAAATGCCTGATAACAATTATCAATCACTTATAAATGATGATATACAAAATAACTAGTAGTTATTAAGATTGATGTGGTTTGGAATTGGTAAAATGTACTTGGAAAAAAGATACTGTATAATCAGAATATCGACTTATTATGTATAGTATTGAATATTATCATATAGTCTTGAAGGTTTACACTAAAATTACCAATTTTTTCTTTTTCAGAGCTTGGCTGTTTATTAATAAAAATTTCCGAAAGAAAGGTGCACTGTTGGTAACTGTACCCAGCATTCAAGAAGCACTTACTTTACTTCAGGATGCTGTTGTAAGAAACTTTTCTCTATCTCTGATATTACTGTATTTGTCTCCCAATTGTGTAATTGCAGTATAATTCAATACATCAGCCTTTTATCAAGATTTGATGAAACAATTCTAATGTTTTTTTTTCTTTCCCAGTTCGTAGAGACATTAGCACTCAGCCAATGGATAGAGGAAATACAACTTGATTACACTGCTTATCCAAAAAATGACACAGATCCAGATTCTCTCAAGCAAATCCGTCTTTATAGAGTACTTTGACCCTTATAAGAGAAAGCTCTGGACTCTTCTGATACAGTGGAACAATGAATACGATTAGCCTCAGTGAGGCCTTTAACAGGACAAATTATGCAAATAGATTTAATTTAACATACAACATCCTGTTTTAGGTGAACTTCAATTTGTCAACTTTTTAAAGTTCTTTAATTATAAAGAGTTATACTTAAAACTGTCTGTTTATGTAACTAGCCGTACATGTCAGATAATCTATTTGTTACTGTATGTCATGTTGTTTTGCCACTGCTCCCTTTTGACCAATAATAAATGTTTTATTGTAACAATATTTTTGTGTTCCACTCTCTGTTGAAACAGGAAGTAGGGGATGTTTTTTTCTTTCGCTGACAGAATTGTGTGTGTGTGTGTGTGTGTATATATACAGGGGTTGGACAATGAAACTGAAAGACTGGCCAGTATAGTTTTGGAGGTTCCCTCTCAATACGGTTCACTCGCATTGCATCAGTTTTTTTCTGATGCTTATGGGGAAACTCTGTTTTTCTCCGAATACTGAAGCCTGATTGGTTCACGTATGTGCACCTGCACAGACAAATGGCTTTTCAGCCTGCCAAAACAGGTGGGGCCGACTGTGTTTAAGTCACGCTGAAAGCCATTTTAGTCATAATTTTTTTCCTTCAAGCGCCTAACTTCTCCATTCCATGGACGAGAGTGTTCCTGACCCAGTGGCCTTCAAGGAGCCCTGCGCGCCACTAAATCTACGGCCTCGAGCGCCACCTTTGGCTAAACTTAATGGAGACCAAGGACACTGACAAGACAGCCCTCCTGGACTCCCCTGTCTCTCCCCTGGGCTTATCTGGTTCCGCAGTGGATGGCTTTGCTGAGCGCTGCACAGAAGACATCAAAAGCAATGCACCACTTCCTGCAAAAACGTTCCTCTGCTGCCTTGAGTCGCCCTAAAGGCCTAAAAAGGCTTTGTCAGATCAGTGTGTTACCCCTTTTGCCGTCTGTTGGTGTTAGTCGGGGTTTGTTTTCACCTGACTGAACCTGTTCAGTCAGCTTTTGTCGGTGTCTGTTGGGGCAGTGTGAAAATGACAATTATTTTTCATAAAATTCTAAATCCAGCTGGCAACTTGTTTGTTGGCGTTTGTCTGTGCAGTGTGAATTGGCCTTAAGTTGTCGTAAACACGCCAAGCTGGACCGCCCCTAAAGCATCTGTGTGTTCACCTCCCAGCAAGCTGTCCAGTTCCGGGCTTTGGAGGTGTTGTGTTTGCTGTCTTTGGTATGCATGCCCAGACCTATTTCTGCTATTATAGTGAGCCAAATAAAAAACAAAAACCTTCACAAAAAAGAGCATTTCTCCTACACATTATCCCACCGCAAGCATCAGCCCCCTGCCGGGGTGGGCTTTCTGCCTTCTGCGGCCACTTGGAAGGTCTGGGGTTCAGAATCAACCTAAGCAAAAGCTCGCTGTCCCCCACCCAATGAATCTCATTCCTGGGGATGGTGTTCGATTCGTACCAAATGCAGGCCTGGATTTTGCTGTAACGTTCCCTGAAAATTCTGAAAAAAATTAAGTTACAAAGCAGAGACTATACCACTGGATAGTGGACACAGTAGCACTAGCTTACAAGTCCTTGGACTTGCAGTGCCCTATTGGAGTGAGGGCCCATTCTACTACAGGTATGGCCTCCTCGTGGGCTTGGACCTGATCCTGTCTTATCGGACATATTTTGAACCCCTATCTCTCTAGTAGCTTTCTATGGGGCCCTTGGCATCAAGCGCCCCCAGGCAATGGACTCGCAGGATGACCTTCCATTCTGCGCTAGTAGCATGGCATTTTGCAGTGCATCAGGAAAAAAACTGACATAATGAGTGAGGCGTATTGAAAGGGAACGCTCCGGTTACTAACATAACCTCAGTTTCCTGAGATAACAGGAACAAGCATGTACACATGAGTCACCGTTGGCGCTCCTCAGTCTAAAAATTCTGACTAAAATGGCTTTCAGCGTGACTTAAATAGGCAGTCGGCCCTGCCCGTTTTGGCGGGCTGAAAAGCCATTTGTCTGTGCAGGTGAACAGACGTGAACCAGTCAGGCTTCAGTATTCGGAGAAAAACTGAGTTTTCCCCATAAGTGTCAGATAAAACTGGCGCAATGCTCGTTCCCGTTATCTCAGGGAACTGAGGTTACGTTAGTAACCAGAGCGTTTCCCGCCTATATATGCGTGGCCTGGTGGCCAATAGTCACTGATTTTACATTCCATCAGTAAGAGCAAAGTGTGAAGGTTGAATTAACAGAGCACTAGCACTGCTATACATATAAGATTGCAATACACAATACACATATCAGAGTTCAAAAGTGGACAATTTGTTGGTGCACATCTCACTGGCTCATCTGTAACCAGGACAGCAAGTGTTTGTGATGTATCGAGAGCTATGGTATCCAGGGTAATGTCAGCATACCAGCACATAGGACGAACCACATTCAACAGAAGTTACTGTGGACGCAAGAGGAAGCTGTCTGAAAGGGATGTCCAGGTACTAACCTGGATTGTATCCAAAAAAACATAAAACCACAGCTAACTCACTGCAGAATTAAATGAGCACCTCAACTCTCCACCAAAACTGTTTGTCGGGAGCTCCAGAGTCAATATTCATAGTCGGTCTGCTATAGCCAAACCTTTGGTCACTCATGCCAATGCCAAATGTTGGTTTCAATGGTGCCAACACTGAAAATCTTGGTCTTTGGACAATGTGAAACGTATTGTTCTCTAATGAGTCCACATTCACTGTTTTTCCCACATCCTATGGTTTGGAGAAGCCCAAAAGAGGCCTAACAGTGAAGCACAGGGGTGGATCAGTGATGGATTAGGCAGCGATATCATGGCATTCCCTACTGTGCTTGATGGGCACGTCACTGCCAGGGACTACCGAACCATTCTGGGGGACCTTGTGCACCTAATGGTTCAAACGTTGTACCCTAAAGGGGGTGCCGTGCATGATAATGCACCAATACACACAGCAAGACTTGTGACAGAATGGTTTGATGAACATGAAAGTGAAGTTGAATGGCCTCTCCCATGGCCTGCAGTCACCAGATCTAAACATTTTTGGGCCAATTTTGGGGTGTTTTAGAGGAGCAAGTCAAAAACATTTCCTCCACCAGCATCACATAGTGACCTGACCACTGTTCTGGAAGAGAAATGACTCAAAATCCGTCTGACCACTGTGAAGGACTTGTAACTGTCATTCCCAGGACGAACTGATGCTGTATTGGCTGCAGCAAAAGGAGGCCCTAAACCATAATAATACATTATTGTGGTCTAAAACCAGGTGTTTCAGGTTCATATGTGTGTGTGTGTGTGTGTGTGTGTGTTAGATGGCTACATTATCAGAACAAAACTAATAGACATGGATGAAAAGCCAAACTCCAATTTTTACTTCATGGGGGTATGAAGAAATAAACACTTTGCTACCTTTTATGATTGTACTTTAAAGAATACATTTGTACTCAAAAATACTTCTAATCATTTCCGAAACTAGGTTTTTTGTTTGGGAAATTTGTCACAAAGATGGTGACAATTATCTGTGTTTTTTCCAACCTCAGAATAGTCATCAAGTGGCATCAACGCCTATTCAAATATACATTAAGCTAAAAATGTCATTCAAAATACATGACGCTTATGTGGTGGGAAAAAAAATAAAAACCACTATTTCCACTTTCGCCTCCTACTATTGGCTGCGAAGGGGTGATTGGCACTCAAACCGCCCAATGCAATGACAGAATTGTCGTGGAAGTTCCACCCCCAGCGCTACCCCGGTGGGTAAGTGAACTAGAGCGGATCAAAACTTGTCGTCAACACGCTTAATATCCCCGCTCGGAGAAGTGGGACATACCCTGATACTCTTGTGTTTTTCTTTCCCTTCCGGAGCCGATTATCTTTTGTACATCATAGATTTGGTAAATATCATCTTTAGTCGTCTTTGTATCGGACTCGTTTGATATATAGGAACCAAGCGTGTGCTTTATATTCGGTTTGAATAAAACGGCGAAACATGTGGGCTGGATTTTGAACGTCACCCGGGAAGCGCGTGTCATTAACAAAGACTGAAGATATCGTTATTTTTTAACATTTGAAATCCTAACGGTTTTATTTCAACTGGGTTCGACAAATTTCACACTCTGACTTTTAATGGATTCTCATTAATTTGACATCATCTCACTTTCTAATTGTCTTTTTGTGTTTGTTGTTTTTGAAAGTCTCCGAGAAAGATAAAGAGAAAGAAAAGATGCCGCTTCTCCACAAAAAGCCGTTCGTGAGGCAGAAACCGCCCGCTGATCTCAGACCCGACGAAGAAGTCTTCCTCTGTAAAGTCACACACGAAATCTTCAGGACCTATGAGTAAGAGTTTTTTATTTTATTCCTATTTGTACATTTCAACTTCCCCTTTGATGCCAGCCAACAACAGAAGCAGCAGAAACTAACAACAGAAGTGACAGCCCGCTTTAAAGTTTTATTTTTCATAATTAAAACAACTACCAACCTACATTTCATCTTAGTTTGCTAATTTAAACCATCTTTACCTATAACCCACCACCCCTGGTGTGAAATAACCTTGTATTTTTAAAGAGTTCAGTTTTTCCTCCTCCATGGTACACCCGGCAGGTGTCAGTTGGAGGCCTTCGCTAACAGAGTTGGCTGCTAGTTAGTTAGCTTAGTTTAGCCAACTAAACCACGATATAGAGACCAGACTGAGGGAAATAAGTGTTAAAACTATCTGTCGATTTGTTTCAAGGGCTTACATGGTGTCATATCGCGGGTGGGATGTCCACGGGAAGCCCTTGGTCGGGTGTTTTTGGGGTTGTTAGCAGGGATGGGGCAGATCTCGTCCACACACAGGATGTTGTTGCTTGAAACGTGGTCGCTGCTATTGTTAGTGTATTTGCCCATAGATACAGGAGTTAAACTGCTTTTCCCATTATTATGTTTGTCACTTGTTATCAGGCCTTGTGGAATTTATTTACTTGTCATATGAGGCTGGAAAGGGAAAGATAATGACCAAGTAGTACTTAGTTGCAACTATTTGAACTGGTCTAGATGTTGTCTTTAGTCTTGGTCCTGATCTGTCATCAGCTCTTGGAAAGTTGTCATTCATCTTGGTCAGTGGTCATGTGGGGCTGATGTAGGATGCAGATCAGCTATCCTTAGGTCTGTTTACTGAGTTATGATGACTACTAACTACTTGGAGATAAATCCTAAGGCAGGATATTGGTAAAGATCGCTTTTTAAGACCATCTGTCCAATAATTGATATACACAAACTATTTTTAGTGTTATTTTTATTATTAGTACTTATGGTGTTATTTATGCCATTGTATTCATGCAGAGTTATTTTGAAATACAAATAGTCTCCATAAATCGTATATTCATGTTTTTTTGGGGGTCTCTGTCTAATTGTTAAAATACACATTTCTCACCTGAGTTTGAATGGCATACAATGTGTTAGAGCTTTAATTACTGTAAATAACTATCAATAAGTTATGACTTCTAACTGTTTAGAAATAAACCATAAGATTTGCATTGTGCCCATTCCAAGTAAAAAAAACTTTGATTTTTAAGATTTAAGAGAGATGTGAAATAGTTTTGCACCTTATGGCTCGTTTCCACCGAGCGGTGCAGTACGGTTCAGTACAGTATGATTCGGGACCGTAAACCCTGATCCGGCTTGCGTTTCCACCGCCAACAGTACCCTTACGATAGGCGTGGTGTAGTGATCAACGTCATTCTAAACAACAATGGACGACATACAGCAGATCTTGTTCTTGGCATGTGGCATGTGGCTGTTGTCACAAGAAGACACGCTTTGTTTGAGCCAAGGCTGCAAGGAAAAACACAGCCGAATAAGCATGCACAAGTGACGATTCTCTGTCAACCAATCAACGTTCTGCAGTGAGTCTAGCTCCACCCTTTAGTACCGGCCTACTGTGTACCCCAACGGAAGGGTGCTAAAAAAAGTGGTATGGTACGGTTTGGAATTAGGGTACCATTCACATCTTCTGACAATGGAAGCGGCAAAAATTGCGTACCGTACTGGAATGTACTGCTCAGTGGAAACGAGCCATTATGGCACTTTGCACGAGAATGATGTCGATCACTACAGCACGCCTGTCGTAAGCATACTGTTGGCAGTAGGGCTGGGTATCGGTCAAATTTTCGATACCGATACCTTGACTTCGATACCGGTTCCTGAACGATACTTTTTTCGATACCATGCTCCTTAGCCAGTGCACAAAGGAACAAAAAAAGCACAAAGGAATAAAATGTAACCAACATCATACATCAGTGCAAATAGATTTAATAAAGTTTCAGTGCAAAATGAACAGTTTTGTGAGGCTCACTGCTGCTTACGTAAGATCTTTTAAATCACTCAGCACAGTTCTTCTTCAAAAAAAATTAGCATGTCTGCTTTTTCAAGAGACAGACTAGCTCAGACAGACTCCTGACTGATAACGTGCCCAGCAGTAGAAAATGTACGCTCTGAGAGTGTGGATGATGCTTGCACACAGAGATACCTTGTTGCCAAATCAGAAAGCATTGGCAGAGTGTCCTTCATGTCCCACCACTGGACCACGGTTACTGGACTCACTGAGGATAGCGTAGATGGAAGTGATCTGTAGTTATTTAACTCTGCCTGAATCTTCTCTGTAGTGCTGCTGACAGTGGTCTCTTTTCTTATTTTAATTGCCATATCCTCCACAGCAAACAGCTCCTCAAGGGCAGAGAGCTTTGGCCTCTTCTGTGAACAAATAAGTAAAGAGATAAAGAATAATATAAAACACTATCAAGGTAAATGTAAACTAGTTAATTTTCTTCTGAAAATTAAATGGGGAAAAATAGGACGTCTTTATATTTTCTTACCAATGTTGCTACTGAAGATGCGAAGATGATCTTCATCAGATGAGCTGTCAGCTTGGTCACCTGCTCTCTCTTTGAGCCCCTGTTCCATCTGCTGGTACTGAGTCTGTATTCAATAGAATATGAGGGTCATATATATTGATCTACAATTGAAGAGAAGTAGAAGATTACCAATAAAAAAAATAACACCTGTCCTGGGGTCCTTCCCATCAGCTCCTCCTCCAGTCTGGTCCACACTTCATCTGCCACTTTTGACTTGAACCTGGGATTCAAGGCTGTGCCCTCCTCCAAGAACTGTCTGATGCTGTCAACCTGCAAGGCAAAAACATAGTATGAGTCCCTGAATAATCCAAATGAAAACAAGTGAGAAATCAATAGGATTACACTACACACCTGGTATCTTTTTGAGAGGTCATTCCAGATAGTGTTCTTGATGGTCTTTGTAAAGGAGTCCTCATCATTAACTGTGAAGTGGTGCTGGAGTGTATCCAAGATTGGCAGAATCTGACCCAGCGTTAGGCTCCTTTCAGCAGAGACGCAGAGGGATGAAGTGCAAAGTATCTTTGTAACTTTGACAAACTGTTCTGCTTTTCTGAAATCCTCATCAGAAACTCTCTGCAGTCTGAAAAATATAATCAGTTTCATTAGCTGGACTATAGTTTTATGAGCACAATGATTCACACTGAAAATGGCTGAAATTAAATTAAGCTAATGACAATGTCTTTACCTGTCCTTCTCCATTGATTTCTTAAGCCGGGGGTCCATCGAGGCGGCCTGGATTGCAGGGAACTGCTCCAGGAATCGCTCCACCATCAGGAACAGGCTATTCCACCTTGTCCTCACATCCAGGATGACAGCATGTTCTGCAAGGACGAGAGAGAAATTTAGAAATAGAAAGAGAGAGGAAATTGGTGTGTGTATGTGTGGTTGTTCATTTGCAGAGATTTTTTTTTTTTACTAAATGATTTAGCAAAAGATTTTTTTTCTAAACTATTTGGCCAAAGAGTTAGGTTAATCTATTTTGATTTCTACTTACCAAGAAGACGCTGCTTCTCTTTAAGGACAGGTTTAGCCAGGCTGGACCTTTTCAGCCACACCACCATTGCTCTGATCCTTCCTGCCCACTCTGAGACTGAGGGTATAGTGTAAAGCTTTTGTACAGCAATATTGAGAGTATGAGCAAAGCAGCAAATCTTTTTCATTCTCATCTTTTTTTATTGCTACATCCATGTTTGCTGCATTATCTACTATGACTGCAACTACTCTGTCCTTTATATTGAATTCATCAAGAATATCTCCTATCTCTTCTGCAACAATTTCCCCTGTCTGGGATGTGTATACTGCCCTTGTATGTAGGACTTTCTCATTCATGGAGCCCTCTCTCACATAGTGGACTGACACTGTCAGGTAGTGGTCTTGTGCAGTGCTGGTCCAGCCATCAGCAGTCACAGCCACATCCCTCACATCTTGTAACTCTCTTTCTTGATGTTTTCTTTTTCTACTGCATACCATGCAGGTATGAGGGTATTTGAGAACATGTCTCGGCTGGGGGACTGATATCTGGGGTTTAAGGCCCTTATCATCTCCCTATAATTGACATCATCAGAACACAAAACATAAAAATAGCATTGTTTTACCAGTGTTGCTTACTATAAAAGGTAAACATTATCTAGGTTAAGAGATGACCTAAACACCTGCCCAACAACCTACAACAATACCACTTACAGCTTTCTTACCTCCACCATGGAGCCTCCACTGTAGAAAAAGGCAGCAAACCTTTAACAATGAATTTTGTGACTGCCCTGTGGCACTCATCTTGCCTTTCCTTCATCGTTTTTCCTTTTTCTGCCAGTGTGAATGGAGTGACACTTGATGATGGTCTCCTCATGACAGGGTCAGCAGGGGCAGAGGCTAAAACATTGTGAAGAGGGGAAAAAAACAAGAAAGCTAACCTGTTAATGCAGCCAACCTTAAGGATAAGAACACTTTAATAGTATCAGTATAGTTTTATTTAATGCCATGTCAGCATCTGTGACTATCTTCATGGCAAAAAATTAATTACAAAAATACAATTACATATATACAATAAAAATAAAAACCAAGCAAACTGAAAAAAATACAGAAGATTTTTAACATTGCATGCTTTAACAAGATAACTAGTTTAATGTGAGTTTAACTTGATCAGTTACTGTCAACCTTAAAGCATTTTTAGCATCGATTTAGCTAGCTATCTATAGCCATACATCCAAACAATATCTAACGTTACATAGGTCCCAGTTATTAGGACTTATGTTGCCTTCACGTCCTATGAGAAATATCGTACTTCCCACTTCTGAAGTCGTGATTACGAGCTCATTACATTCAAATTTTGACTTGAAAGGGCGTTCATGTCCAATTTTTTTTAACTAGGAAACTAGTATTTACGATAATTCCGAGAGCATGTGAAGGCAGCGTAAGTCACCATGCACAGAAACATTAACTTAAATAGTACATAAGCATGTGCCACTACAAGTAAGTTAGCCGATTTTGTTTGTTAAATGCTAATCTTACCTGTCGGAGTCCCACTCATAGCGCTGCCTTCATCAGTAGTTTTGGAGGAGGACTCATGTGGTGGGCATGTTGAAGTCTCTGTAGCAGGAGGACGGGATGACTGCACAGGGTCGGTATTCTTGCAGTCGAAGACGGAGCAACTTTCTGCTCTTACATTTATTCCGTGCACTGTCAAGTGCTTCATCATATTTGTCGTGTTGCCGGTCTTGGCAGCAATTATCTTACCGCAAATACTGCATCGCGTGGTGTCAAGGCATCAAGCCTGGAGAAATGTAGCCACACTTTTGGTCTTTGACTTTTCCACATCTATGGGGGTTGGGACGCTTACACACTTCACGTGCATCTATGGGGGTTGGGACGCTTACACGCTTAACGTGAGCCACGTCTCTGGGTGTAACTGGCGTAAACTGTTTTTAGTGCTTATTGGCTCACTGATGTTGATGAGTTAACCCCTTAGGTATCGAAATTTGGTACCAAACAAGTCATTTTTTCGATATTCAATAGTATCGAGGCAATTCAGTCGGTACCTAAAAAGTATCGAACTCGGTACCCAGCCTTAGTTGGCGGTGGAATTGCAAGCTGGATCAGGGTTTACGGACCCGAATCGTACTGTAGTATACTGCACCGTACTGCACCGATCGGTGGAAACGAGCCATTAAAGTGTTCAGAAAGCTTGGTTTTGGAGGGGGGTTGCTATTGACATTGATTCTACAGGTCATAAGACTGATATGGGAAGTTGTTTAATTTTAAAATGTGTGTAATTGCGTTTAAATGATTGCCTCATTTTTATGACAACAGTCTATTTGCTGTTATTACTAATGACAGGTTTAATCAACTTTTTATATTACATTTTTAGATGATGTGATGGTCAACAAGTAGATGTATTTTGGGTAAATTTCTCCACTCTGTTATTTGTTTTCCCCAAAACATGAACTTTTTTGTGAAGGTTGATTAGTCAGTTGTGAGCAGTATCTTTATATCTCTGTAAACAGTAAAGGTGTCAGGCCCTATTAAACCTTAAAATCTATCAAATGATTTCACTAAAAATAGTAAAGACAGAAAGATTTTTTTAAAATTAAAAACCGTACAATGAAAAACACCTGCAATAGTTTCACTTTGTAATGTTAATAATTGAATAATTAAAGAATATGTATAATAGATCAGACCACAACTTTTAATTTAAATTAAAAAAGTTAGCTATTTCAGTGATGCTTTAGATGAACAATACAGTGCATCCGGAAAGTATTCACAGCACTTCACTTTTTCCACATTTTGTTATGTTACAGCCTTATTCCAAAATGGATTAAATACTTTTTTTTCCCCCCTCAATTCTACAAACAATACCCCATAATTGCAACGTGAAAGAAGTTTGTTTGAAATCTTTGCAAATTTATTAAAAATTAAAAAAAAACGAAAAAAAATCACATGTACGTAAGTATTCACAGCCTTTTCTCAATCCTTTGTTGAAGCACCTTTGACACCAATTACAGCCTCAAGTCTTTTTGAGTATGATGGTACAAGCTTGGCACACCTATTTTTGGGCAGTTTCTCCCATTCTTCTTTGCAGGACCTCTCAAGCTCCATCAGGTTGGATGGGGAGCCTCGGTGCACAGCCATTTTCAGATCTCTCCAGAGATGTTCAATCGGGTTCAAGTCTGGGCTTTGGCTGGGCCACTCAAGGGCATTCACAGAGCTGTCCCATAGCCACTCCTTTATCTTGACTGTGCTCATTGGGACCTTCAATGCTGCAGAAATTTTTCTGTACCCTTCCCCAGATCTGTGCCTCGATACAATCCTGTCTCGGAGGTCTACAGACAATTCCTTGGACTTCATGGCTTGGTTTGTGCTCTGACATGCACTGTTAACTGTGGGACCTTATATAGACAGGTGTGTGCCTTTCCAAATCATGTCCAATCAACTCAATTTACCACAGGTGGACTCCAATCAAGTTGTAGAAACATCTCTGGAAACAGGATGCACCTGAGCTCAGTTTTGAGTGTCATGGCAAAGACTCTGAATACTTATATACATGTGAATTATTATTATTATTATTATATATATATATATATATATTTTTTTTTTTTTTTTTTTTAAATAAATTTGAAAGATTTCAAACAAACTTTTCACGTTGTCATTATGGGGTATTGTTTGTAGATTTGAGGGAAAAAAATAATGAATTTAATCCATTTTGGAATAAGGCTGTAACATAACAAAATGTGGAAAAAGTGAAGCGCTGTGAATACTTTCCGGATGCACTGTATATTCAGTGGCTGCAGTAAGCTCTTTTGACAGTCTTCTTGTGATGCTGTCCGCTGAAGAGGTGCTTTTCTATGGCAAGGAACTTATATGTCGGGCTTGTTCAGATGGTGACAAGTCAACAGTCTAAAGAAGAATGATTCAGTGGAAAACGTTCAGTGCCGCTTTGTAAAGGCAGAGCGACAATCACTATTCACGCACTTGAACGCCGTAGCTACGGCTGTTTTCTGTTATTTTATTTTTTTTTTTTAGCTGATGGGGAGGCGTGACCCACACTTTGAGAACCACTGCATTACACATGTGCTTTTGTTTTAACAGTGAATTCTTTGAGAGGACCATTCTGTGTAACAGCCTGGTGTGGAGCTGTGCTGTGACGGGGAAGCCTGGCCTGACCTACCAGGAGGCTCTGGACAGCGAGAGGAAAGCCAGACTCAATCTTCAGAACTTTCCCAATGCCCTGGTCATCCCCCTCCTGCACCTGACAGCACTTACGCAGCGCTCACGCCTGCATGAGATATGTGATGATGTGTACGCCTATGTCAAAGACCGCTTCTTTCCCGGAGAGATAGTAGATGTTGTCAGTCGCTCTGGTACCAGGTGAGATATTATCATCACTCATAACTGTGGAGTTTCTGTTTTTTGTTGATGTGAATGGAATCAGTAATCAGACTTTTGAAGAATAAAGCAATACGTTTTTTTTTAACTTAAATTCACACCAAAGACGATAACGATAAAGATATAGTTCTAAAAAATCGTTCTCAATATTAAAGAATAGCAGAGTTCACATCACAGCTATAATGATAACGGCTCAGAGAAACAATATCGTTGGAATCGCTTTCAGAACATTTTTTTTCCAGCTGATGAACGATAAAAACATTGACAGCCAATCAGAATCCAGCTTGCTATAACGAGCTTGAGCATTTAAAGCAGCAGATAAGCATGCGCTTAGAATAAACAGAACAACATCGTCCGCTGGTGTGGACGCTAATATAGTTATCTTTATAGTTATCGTTCTTGTTGTGAACGGGCCTTAAGAACTGTCCATTTTAAGAGGGGGAGAAAAAATGTATTCTCCGATGCATCGTGATTCTCTCTTCAACGATCTGAATCGATTTGGAGTTTCGTTTTTACCCGCAGATGCTTGATGGCACTGTGTGCGCTCTAGAAACAGCCGTATCCTGTTTGCTTCCAATTCCACTCACACATGGACACATACACACAAAAACCCTCAATAAAAACCCTTCCAAAAAATAATCTTCTATAAAGTTCGAAAAGGTTGATGTGATTTACAAAGGCAATCACAGACTTCATTGCACAAGAAATGGGCTGTAAAAAATTCATGCTTTGCTTGAAGCTACGCTTACAATTAGGGCTGCAACTAACAATTATTTTTAGAGGTCGACCGATATATCGGGCCGATATTTGTCATTTTTTTTTTTTTAATATATCGGCATCGGCCGATATCCGTGTTTAGTAGCGCCGATTTAAAGTCAGGCACGTCCGCGGGCAGCCCCGTGTTATTGGTGCGGTTGAACCGTCGGGAACTGGCATAATGCTACAGTTGGTTGGCTTACTTGCAGTTAACTTTAAGGACTGTAGTCAGAAACTATCAGCAGCTTGCTTGCTAACATATTAGCCCCAATGTTATAAGTTCTGTTTTATTTTTCCTGTATCGGAGTCAGAGAATTTCATTCTGTGCGTGGGGTGGAGAAGGTGGCAGCTCTCACAAACACTGCAGTGTGATTGAGGGCTACGTTACTCCGCCCCGCTCACAGACAGCACCGTGCTCGGAGATACAGAGCTGTCCTGGAGCAGCCCAGAACAGTGTATGACATTTGTTCAGAAGCATGGTTTGATGGTTGTTCTACGGGGGTGCTAGAGGGTGCTAAGCACCCTCAAACGCAAGCAAAAGCACCCTCAGTTGATACTGTAATAATATACTGACGAAACAGATTGGGCAGATTTGCACATTTGTGTTCGCGCTCTGGAGAGCGCCAAATGCATCCTATTTACAATGTGTTTTTGCAGCGGTGAGTAATGTAGCCAATCACAGAAATAGTTGTTGATCTCCTGAACGCGATCAGAATCTCACCGCTCAAAACGGCAGAGTTTTTATTCAGTGCTGAGTTAATGCAGGCTCGTGAAACTCGAGGCTGTACAGTCTATAAAATCTATTGAATAAAACTATTGATTTTCATGCTGCTAAGAGGACCGATGGCCAACTGCATGCTGCAAAGTTTCGGAAGTGACATCTAAATATAAATGCTGGATTCACTCTGCACGAGACAGAAATATCCTCCTGAGACCCAGAATAGAGGTTTTGCCTCTGTAGAGGACATTATATTTTAGTGAATTTCTCTGACAACATACACAGTTTTAAGTCTGGATATTCTTATGAAACATGAGATTCTTATGAAAATATTCCTTTCTATTACTCCCATTATTACACGTCTTTTTACATTTACATATTGTCCCAAAAACACATTACTATGCAAATTAGATATAGTGTATAGATGCATTGCATAGAATGGGAATGGCATTTATGGCCATGTTTATCATTAATACTTGGTCAGTTTATTGATTGGTTTGGTTAACTTTGGATAAATATTTTATTTTAATATCGTGCAGTGCACAAAATTAAGATTCGAGAGATGATTCAAGTCAGTGTTGAATAAATAATGAAGTTAAGTTTAGAAATGTTGTGCATCCACTTATTATTAGTGTGACATTTTAGCATGCAAATGAAAGGGAAACCGTCAAGATATCAGCCCTAAAAATCGGCAGCACATATCGGCCGACCCTGACCTCTAAACATCGGCATCAGTTATTGAAAAGCCCATATCGTTCTCTATCTCTCTCTCTCTCTCTCTCTCTCTCTATATATATATATATATATATATATATATTTGATTTAATCGGATGAAAAATCCAAAAGATTATTATACAACCTTAAATCACATCAAAAAAAAATTTTTTTTAACTAACTTAATTTTAATCCATTATTTTAAACAATGTTATTCCACAATCGCCCAATGCTGTACATATCAAAACAATGTGTAATATGAAGCCTATGAAAACAAATACAGTGAATGTATCTATTTAGGCTATGCTGTACATTATATGCAAAAAAGGGTTAAAATACAAACATTACATTCTAAACCTAAAAAAAAACTGATTGCTTACTATTATGAAGCATAAATTAAATTGACAATTTAAAATGATAATCAAAAACGAGAACAAAATGGTAACTTGTACGAGACACTCACTCGTCTGAACATAGTAATTATATTACATTAATGGGCTATACCAACAATAGTGCCTTTACTGTTACTGCTTTCATAAATATGATTACTTGTGTTACATGTATATATTTAAACCTACACTTCTAGCAAAAAATATTTTGGCAAAGTTTATATTTTAGTCAAAATTATTGCGCTCCTATTCTACTGCGCTCTGTCTATTTGACATGCATGCGCCCCCCCGGTGCTCGTTCGCTGAACTCTGTGAAGTTTAACAAGACGTTTGTTGTCAGAATATGCAAATTGGAAATACTTGTGGGACTTTCTAACATTTATAGATAAGGAAATGACCATAAAATGTATGTTATGCGCTCAGGAAAACAAGTGTCGAAGGCATTAAACGGCACACGCATCTGTCAGAACATGAGAAGGCAAGATGTGATAAATGCTTATGCTTTGTTTGAAGCGCTTATGATAAATATAAAGCATTCTCATGTTTCGGACAACTTGGATCATGTACCTTTCCCAGAGCAGCACACTGTGTGTCCTCTGCAATTTTTCATATACGTTTTGTCCATAGAAATGGGTTATTCACTACTGTAAAGCGACATGACAGCCTGATGGTTTCTCGGGCACAGTGCACAGATGTGACTAATCGATAATCCAGTTGTTTTAATGTAGTTTTTAATTTATGGTGTGTAATTTATTTTAAGATTAAGAAAATTTAAGATTTAAAGTCTTTTAACTAATTAATAAATTAATAAAATTGAATCGTGACTCCCAGGATCGCATCGGATCTGATTGTGGGTGCTTAAAGATTCCCACCCACACAGAAAAAAAGAAATCTTGTGTAGGGAAAAAGATTAATCAATGAATCGTTTTATCACATCGGAGCCTTCTGATTCGTAATCGAATCAAATCCTGAGGTGCATACAGATTCCCACCCCTAGTCCATTTAATCATTTTTGGTCATGGTTAAATCTGTCTTTTGAATTGCAAAATAATTTTTGGACAACAGTTGATGTTAATGTTTTGTTTTTTTTACTGGAGGAAAACAACCATTATGTAGATGAGCCACAATTGTGTAGAAGAGAATGTATGCGAATGGTGATGAACAATAGCCTTGTATAAGTTGCTGTTTAGAACAGACCATGG
This sequence comes from Coreius guichenoti, assembly GCA_039654105.1. Taxonomy (NCBI): domain Eukaryota; kingdom Metazoa; phylum Chordata; class Actinopteri; order Cypriniformes; family Gobionidae; genus Coreius; species Coreius guichenoti. The sequence goes on along the minus strand of CM077177.1, from coordinate 11,931,994 downwards.
CTTAACAGAAGAGAAACACCCAGATGTTCATCAATATGTCTCCACCCTCGCCTGCCTCCTCTAGACAAAAGCATATTTGGAGCTCTGAAAGTCCTTGGCAGCTCTGCATGCAGTACATTATCATGTCTTGGAAAAGAAATATGCCAACCCTGCACAATTATGAGTCCAGAAATAATAACATAGACGGCTGTAAGCCTGATCCTGAATGGAAAATTGCCTGTTAAAGGAAAGTGTATCGGAGCTCTGTTTTTTAGGAAAGGATCGGAGTCAGCCATCACGAGCTGACCTTGCTATGTGGAGATAACATAAAGTGAATGGGTGGAGCTAAGAGAATCTTTCCGATTGGCTGAACTGGTGCAAGGAGTTGCCCTAGACAACATCAGAGCTTTCAGAGACAACCAGACATGAGGCAGAATGGAGCCCCACTGGTAGACAGGGGGTGGAGGGGGATTTTTTTTCTTTTTTGGAAGATAAGTAGGAAGACTGCTGTCTGTCTGGCTGAGTCTTGCTGTCTCATCCAGTCAGTTAAATAGATCACACCCAATCCTGTATTGGTGGTTGGTGGAGTTTATCTATTCTTTATTGAAAGTGGCTGATCTTGAAGAAATTTGCAAGTAGTGATGTGTTTTTTACATTTAGGATAACTATAATATTTACATTGTCAGAAAGAAGGAAATGTCTAAATGGCTATTTTGGGAGAGATGGAGTCTCACATTTTTCACAATTTCTTTATGAACTACTCTTTAAAGGTGATTAACTTTTTATCTGTACCTACTTGTTCTAGTAGCATTTTGAGGTAGAATTCTGGTTCTCAGGCTAAGGCAAACATTTAGTCCCAATTTCCGTTCTAGTACTACTTCTTTTTCAGATCACTTGGTTAATAGTTCACACTTTTCCATTTGGAGTTAACATTTGCATGCAACATTTGTTTAATTTATTAATTATAATGTTTCCATGTTCAGCAGGCAACCCTGCAAAATATTAGAGGTTACATCTCCCCATTCCAATGGCACAGTCAACGGCCATAGCAAACATCGCATAGAGGGTGATTCAATTGTGATCAGCGACAGTGATGAAGAGCCCACAGTCACTTCTCCCAAAACACCATCTAATGGGTCAGTGTTCAGAACTGCCTTTCTATTTAATGGCTTCGTATGTGTAACCTTGAACTCATTTTCAAATAAATGTTGTTTTATGCTTTGTTGTCTTAAGCAAGAAGAAGAAAGCCACCAGTCCATCTTCATTTAAATACAGAGTTCAACCTGTCAGCACAGAGGGTTGTGAACCATTAGTTGTAAAAGCTGCTCAGATAAAGTGAGTTGCACATTTTTTTTATTTTATACTAGAGATAGATTCATGAATAAACTCTTTCTGTTTGTTTCTCTTGCTTGTTACTCATATTGTAAAGTCATTGGGAAAAAAAGCACTTGCTAATTTATTTCCTTGCTGTTTCATCCTATAGTCGTAAGAAGAACATTTTTAGTCGAGACAGATTGAAGCTTCTTCTTAAACAGCACTGTGAACCAATGAACGGGACCATCAGACTGAAGGTAAAATAATGTATTCGTTTTTTTGGACTGCAGTTGTACAGTTTGCCCGATTTAATTATTTCAATTTTAATGTGTTTTTTTTCCCTCTCTGCTTGCTGTTATTCTTTCCAGCCATCTACAGTTGTAAAATATAAGTTAGCTGAACACGATTTCTCCCACTTCTTCCCGGACGAGCCCCCAGTGTTTGTCTTCAGTCCACCAGGGAAGGGGAAAGGTCGCCGTCCAAATGATGCCTCTCCAACAGAGGTCTGTGTTGTTGTATGCTTGCATGTCTGTTTAGAATTAGATTTTTGAAACTCATTCAGGCTATTACAAGCATGACACATCGGTAAGAAAAAACTGTCTGGTGTAAAGTTCAGGACATATGCCATTTTAAAAAATAATAATACTGTTTCTCTAAAGAGGATTTTTTTTTTTTGTCCAATTTTAGATGAATTATGTTGAGGAGAAGTTAAAATTGATGCAGCAGAAAGAACAAATGATGGCCATGGGTAAGTTTAAAATGCAAAATACTTTACACACTAAAAAAATGTAATCTAGTAGTCATGGGGTAAATTATGCATTGCATCTACTTGACCTCAAAATATATTTGGGAGCATTTATGAGAGTGCAAATAATTGAGGTGCGACCTGTTTTCATTTCTCTACAAAACGTTCACTAATTACTGCACAGTATGTACCTGCTGTGAGCTGATATGGTCACATAACCAATTAAACTTCATCTTTACGTTCTTAACTTTAAAGCAGATTTTAGGTTGGATAATATTAGCTGTAAATCACTCCCTTTCACAGCGCTCCGTTGTCACGTGACCGGGAGCTAACTAGTGTGCAGAATGTAAAGAGCTGAAGAGAGTAGATGAAAAGAACACAGCGATTTCTTTTGTAAGCCGCCTAAAGTGACAGGTAATGTTACTCCTGAGGTTGGTGATGGCGATCGTGTGGTGAATGTGGATCCACCAGTGGAAAAGAAAGCTTACAGTTTTCGCAGAGAGTGGCTGAAATACTTAGAGTGGCTCTGCTATGAAAATGGCCCAATGCACTGCGTTCACTATAAAGCCTGTGGGGCGGAGGTTGCAGGTTACACTGAATCCACACTAGAGATGCGTGGATCAGCTCTAATGTCACCTCCAAATCATCCACCCGAACGCTATGATTTTCTCAGATTTAGATAGCCACACCCGACAGTCACATCACAATTATTCTCAGTGTTACGTGTGATGATATGGTAACATATTACACTGAAGTAGGCTTCTTTTTAAATCAACATTTAAAGTAAAAGTTCTTTGACGAAATTACATTTCCTTAATAGCCTAAACATAGGCTTTACTCCCTTCCAACCTAACTTAAATTGTCACTGTTTCCATCACTGCAACTTCCCGAAAACACACACAAGATATTAAATCCGTTCAGCCCAGTGATGCCAGTATGTTCTCTTTTCCACCTCACTTTTAAATTGCTTATAAATGCCTGTGCATTACTTTCGAATTAGCGGCAATTGCTTGAGTGGTGGGTTCATTATTATTCTTAATGAAAAACACAACAAAACAGTACAATGACAAGCTTAAAACACAGAATTTTTATTAACAAAACAAATAAGACTGGTGCGGTGGGCAAGTGATAGTGCTACAAAGTAAAAAATGTAATTTCAAGCCCTGAAATTTGCTGTTTCTTTACATGGCTTAATCAAGAAAAATTCAAGAAAGAAAGAGAAGATCTAATAGAGGCCAAAAAGAAAGAAAAAGAGGACAAGGAGAAAAAGAGAGAGGAGATGAAGAGGATAGTAGAAGAAGAGAAACAGAGGAGGAAAGAGGTGAAGGAACGAATGAAGGTTGAGAAAGAGAGGGTGAGTTGGAAGATTGGTTTTTTGGTTTTTTTTTTTTTTTTTTTTTTTTTTTTTTTTTTCTCCCCCCCCCCTTTCCCTTCTTCTCTGTGCATATCTCATGCCATCTCCAGTCTTTCACACATACCTGCTTTTTGGTCCTACATACTGTATGTCTAAGTATATTATTCTTATAAATGTTTATCTTTTGTTATATGCCATTATTGCATCTGTTATACTTTTATAAGTTGTTTACTGTAAATCTAATTCCATAATCATCTCTATGTGATGTGCTTCAGGAACGAGAGAAGCTAAAGGAGGAAAAGAAAAAATATGCTGAACGACTGAAGTTATGGAGCAAACCTCGAGAGGACATGGAGTGTGATGACCTAAAGGTAAGCATTCTCCCTGAGACCTCTTTGTGTAGGCACATACATAAGCAGCAGACAAAACACTGTTTTTAAACTTTTCTGTCTTCAGGAGCTGCCAAAACCACTTCCAGTGAAGACGCGTCTTCCCCCAGAGTTTTTTGGAGATGCTCTGATGGTCCTAGAGTTTCTGCATGCATTTGGAGAGCTGTTTGATTTAAATGATGAGTTCCCTGATGGTGTAACACTTGGTAAGATATACTTACTGGCTGCTCATAAATGCATTACACCATGGGATATTGTTTGCATATTATTAGCTTGAGTGCCCTAATAATATTCTAGCTTACAAATTGGGTTTTCTTTTCTTTATTTTTCTTTTTTTTCCAAGTCAGAGCAAAATATTTTTTGAATGTTCCTCATGAGGGTTGTTGCTGTTTACAGAGGTTCTGGAGGAGGCTGTAGTGGGCTCTGATCCTGAGGGTCCGCTCTGTGAATTGCTCTTCTTCTTTCTTTCGGCCATATTCCAGGCTCTGGCAGAGGAACAGGAGGAAGTGGCTAAAGACCAAGTGGCGGAAACAGACACCAAAGGTCAGAGCGGCAGAGGTTACAACTTATTTATAATAGAGACTACACAAGCTGTCTTGTTCAGAATTGTGAAAAATTAATTTTATCATATGAAATCTAACAGACAGATATACTTTCAGGGTGGAAATTAAATCCCACTGTATAGTCAATATTTGGGGAAAAATGTGCGCTCAAATTAAGTTATAAAATTGGGTTAGTCCAGTATCAGTACTCTAAGTGCCAAATTGCAGCTAATTAGTTCCACTGATATTGGTTTACAACTAATAGAAAGTTCAGGTGTTATGTTAGTTACCTTCAGTATCCTAGTGAGCCAGGGGTTTTTGACTGTTTTGTCATTCTCAGATCTGAGTGAAGCTCTGGAGGATGATGCTGACCCCACACAGTCTGCCATCAGTGCTGTGGCATCTCTTGCTGCTGCCTGGCCACAACTGCACCAAGGTCAGACAATGTGCCCTGAAATACATTTGTACTGACAGTTATAATTTATGCTTGCTGTAAATTCAAACATCCAGTGGAACTTCATGTTTCTTCCGTTTCTCTGCACAGGCTGTAGTCTGAAGCAGTTGGATCTGGACAGCTGTACGCTCACTGAGATTCTGAGGCTGCACATCCTGTCCTCGGGGGCAGACTGCAGCTCAACCAGTGCAAAGTTCCGCTACCAGAAACAGGGTGGGTTTGGCTCCACAGATGACCCCTGTGTGGAGTTGCGTCTGTCAAACCAGTGCCTGCTCAAAAAGCTCTCCTGCACTGCTGTCTATGACCTGCTGCCTGGTGAGTGTTTGTTTTGTTTTTTTTGTTTGTTTTTTTTCTTTATCCTTTGTGTTTGACTCTGTGTCTTGTTTTTTTAATAGATATAGTTCAGTGAACAATAATATTTCCAAACAGTAGATGTTTGATTAAAATTAGATGGTTCTGTTTTTCATGCATTGAGATCTAACAATCTACAAACCCGATTCCAAAAAAGTTGGGACGCTGTACAAATTGTGAATAAAAACAGAATCCAATGATGTGGAAGTTTCAAATTTCAATATTTTATTCAGAATACAACATAGATGACATATCAAATGTTTAAACTGAGAAAATGTATCATTTTAAGGGAAAAATAAGTTGATTTTAAATTTCATGGCATCAACACATCTCAAAGTTGGGACAAGGCCATGTTTACCACTGTGTGGCATCCCCTCTTCTTTTTAGTCTGCAAACGTCTGGGGACTGAGGAGACAAGTTGCTCAAGTTTAGGAATAGGAATGTTGTCCCATTCTTGTCTAATACAGGCTTCTAGTTGCTCAACTGTCTTAGGTCTTCTTTGTCGCATCTTCCTCTTTATGATGCGCCAAATGTTTTCTATGGGTGAAAGATCTGGACTGCAGGCTGGCCATTTCAGTACCCGGATCCTTCTTCTACGCAGCCATGATGTTGTAATTGATGTAGTATGTGGTCTGGCGTTGTCATGTTGGAAAATGCAAGGTCTTCCCTGAAAGAGATGTCTGGATGGGAGCATATGTTGTTCTAGAACTTGGATATACCTTTCAGCATTGATGGTGCCTTTCCAGATGTGTAAGCTGCCTATGCCACACGCACTCATGCAACCCCATACCATCAGAGATGCAGGCTTCTGAACTGAGCGCTGATAACAACTTGGGTTGTCCTTGTCCTCTTTAGTCCGGATGACATGGCGTCCCAGTTTTCCAAAAAGAACTTCAAATTTTGATTTGTCTGACCACAGAACAGTTTTCCACTTTGCCACAGTCCATTTGAAATGAGCCTTGGCCCAGAGAAAACGCCTGCGCTTCTGGATGTTTAGATATGGCTTCTTTTTTGACCTATAGACTTTTAGCCGGCAACGGCGAATGGCACGGTGGATTGTGTTCACCGACAATGTTTTCTGGAAGTATTCCTGAGCCCATGTTGTGATTTCCATTACAGTAGCATTCCTGAATGTGATGCAGTGCCGTCTAAGGGCCCGAAGATCACGGGCATCCAGTATGGTTTTCCGGCCTTAACCCTTACGCACAGAGATTGTTCCAGATTCTCTGAATCTTTGGTTGATATTATGCACTGTAGATGATGATAACTTCAAACTCTTTGCAATTTTTCTCTGAGAAACTCCTTTCTGATATTGCTCCACTATTTTTTCGCCGCAGCATTGGGGGAATTGGTGATCCTCTGCCCATCTTGACTTCTAAGAGACACTGCCACTCTGAGAGGCTCTTTTTATACCCAATCATGTTGCCAATTGACCTAATAAGTTGCAAATTGGTCCTCCAGCTGTTCCTTATATGTACTTTTAACTTTTCCGGCCTCTTATTGCTAACTGTCCCAACTTTTTTGGAATGTGTAGCTCTCATGAAATCCAAAATGAGCCAATATTTGGCATGACATTTCAAAATGTCTCACTTTCAACATTTGATATGTTATCTATATTCTATTGTGAATAAAATATAAGTTTATGAGATGTGTAAATTATTGCATTCCTTTTTTATTCACAATTTGTACAGTGTCCCAACTTTTTTGGAATTGGGTTTGTAGGATTTAAAATCTAAATGTACTTGAACAAAAAATAAATGAATAAATAAAACAAATAAACCAGTATGATCTAAATTAATAAAATAGGTCACCATATTCTATTTTTGCACAGTGTATAACTTTGTTATAAATGTGTGTTCAGGAGAGAAACTGAAGATCCTCCATACACTGTGTGGGAAGCTGTTGACTTTGGTTTCCACAAGAGACTTTATAGAAGACAATGCTGACGAGCAGAGATCTGCCAAACAGGAACTGCGAGAACTTAAAGCTGAACAGCATCGCAGAGAGCGAGAGGAAGCTGCAGAGAGGTACAGCGTTACATAGACCTGAACCTACCTATCACCACTAAAGAAACTTAGAAATTACTAGTTGTTTGTAGTTGTTAATAGTCTCCATATTCCAGGGTTCGAAAAAGAAAGGAGGAGAAGCTGAGGGAACAGGAGCAGAAATTGAAAGAAAAGCATGAAAAACTCAAAGAGGAGGCAAAAAATGGAGGCCATGTGGCAGGGTAAGCTGAAACAATAATCCATTCTTAATCCCTGGGTTTTGGGACAAAGCTTACATTCCAGTCCACATGCTTGATTATGATTTCTGTTTGTTGGTTGTAGAGAAGAGATGGACACCAGCACAGAGAGTCAGGAAGGTCACGCTGAACAACACACAGAGGATGAGGAGGAGCAACCAGCAAAATCAAAAAAATGTACCAGCTCTTAAAATTATCAGCAGTGTATCACATAAGACACGTTTACTTTCATAAGACATATTCTTGGTCTTATTGTCATCAATATGTCAGTTAATTGAAAGAGGAAAAAAAATGTTTTTAGATAGTCAATTAAAAAATTCAAGTGGTGTGTGAAATGTAAAACTAAAGAATAATGGTTGTTCAAATTCTCTAGTGTATATTAATAGTATTCCTATATTCTTTTTAATTTTCCAGTAAAGAAATCAAATGGCAGCCCAAATCAGAAACAAGTTGGTGAGGTTGAAACGAAAGACAGTCTGAGCCCAGAGGAGTTACAGCAACAGCAGCTCAAAGAGAAAGAACTCCTGGAGCGCATTCAGAAGGCTATGGCCTGCACCTACATCCTACCTCTAGGCCGAGACCGCCTTTATCGCCGCTACTGGATTTTCCCTTCTGCTGGGGCACTGTTTGTTGAGGATGACTTCTTTGGCCTAACAGAGGACATGTTAGAGCCCCGCCCTACTCCCGAAAATAAAATGGAAGAGCTTTCATCAGCTGAGAGTGCAGTTAAGACAGATGCCACCACTGAGGAGCTAGTGCTGGTCCAGAACACCTCACCCCCAGTTAACCGCCCCAATCAGTGGTACTTCTACAGCATGCCTGAGGAGGTGGACCAGCTCATAGAGGCTCTGAACTCTCGTGGACACAGAGAGAGCAGCCTCAAAGAGACTCTGCTGCAGGAGAAGGAGCGCATCACTCAACTGATAGATAGCAATTCTGCTCAGCGTTACCATCACTCAGGTACTGTGGGATTTTGGAGCCAGGTTGCTAAAAAAATTTTATATATATATATATATATATATATATATATATATATATATATATATATATATATATATATATATATATATATATATATATATATATATATATATATATATATATATATAATATTTTTTTTTTTTTTTTTTTTTTTTTTTTTTTTAGGGCTGCATGATATATCGGAATTATTGAAATATCGCAAATGTATGTATCACGATATGCATATTGCAACAGCTTGTGATATCTGAAAAATTTTAATAGGCTACTTCAAAAAGTTGCGAAAAGTATTAGGTCGACGCATATAGCAGAGAATATACTGGGACTGTTACTTACGTTTGACTTGCTCGATGTTAAAAATATTTATTAAGCGCAATAAGCTGTGGAAAACGACTAACGCGCTGTCTGACACACACCCGTAGCACGCGCACAGAAAGCAGCCTCTTGGACATCGTGCAATCCCAAATTCAGTTCTCTTTTGCAGCTTATTGCACTCGACGGTCAAATACACACAGTTATGTCAAAATGCCTGTCTTGGCAAATATTCATGTTAATACAGTCGGTTATGCCTTAAGTGAATGTAAACAGTTGGGAAAGAAATCAGATGTCTGTCAATAGGATCTGTGCATTAGGCCTTGAAGTGACAGCAGCCTAATAATGGCTGATAAATCTAAATCCAGAGCTTGATTTCAGAAACAAAAGACTCTTCATTAAAAGTCTTGTCCCAAGCACTTCAACATAAATCAAACATATATAGTACAGTAGCCTAGTTTGAACCTATGTAATTTATAAAATTTGTTTTACATGGCCAACTTTTTCCAAAAAAAATCTATTGCCTTACAAATAAATAAAAGTAATGCAAACAAGTCACTGGACATTACTTGCGTATAAAGAATCAAAATGCATGTGCCATGGATAAATTAAATGGAATAGCCTCCGCATGGACAATAATGAAATGATTTTAATTAAACCATATTGTTGATGAAAATGAAGAAAAATAAAAGTGCTAGTTAGTAGTTGTTATTAATACTGCATCAATGCTTTTGAAAAAGAAACATCTAAAATTAATATTACTGTTTCAAATAACAGCATTGCTGCATTAAACTCTGTTCTGCATGTGCTTATCCCGTAACAATGCACTAAAACATGGGCGTATACAAAAGAATTCACAACGTTCTTTTACAGTAGTGGTTTCATTATGATTTTATGAAGCCTATATGACAGACTTGTGCTGCACATGTTGCACAACTGTATTTTCCTTTTCAAAGGGATTTCAATCATATTTCAAGCAATTCAAAACCGTCATGGCAAACAGTGCGCATCTGAAGTGTCTCAGCTGGAGGAAAATAATCCATTATTTATTGGCTTAAAGGTATCGGCCAAGTTTTCTTATCAGGTCGATAACAATACCATTAAAAATGAACATATATATTGCCTCTTTGTTCTTATTTTTAATAACAAAGATAAATTTAAAATGACAAAAGTAAATCATTTTTCATGTTAAATGACATAAAACAATTATCGCAATATAATTTTCCTCGATAAAACAATAACAAGAGTTCGATAAATGTTCAATATAATGTTTATGCACTGTGAGATCCAGTGAGAAGCGCTTGAATTCAGCGAAAGAATACAAATGTCTTTGATATAAACTAGTTTAAAGCCAGATGAAACATCGCTGACAAACAGGAGAAACACTGCGCAACGATACAGTCAGAAGGCTTTTAAATCTACAAATCGCCATCTTTTTACCGTAGATTTACTGTAGTAACACTAACTGCACCATTGTATTGTGGCAGAAATGTGAGATTCATATTGAATTTTATTACATTATTAATGTAGAGATGGATTAAATGTATCAAAGGAGTAAAGGAATATAATTACAGTATTTGTTGTGATTTTAAGCTATAGTGTTTGTGTATTTATACTAAATGTACTACTGTTTTTCATACAAATACCATAGAAACCATATAGTTATATTTTACCAAGGTGCTGTATGCGTGGTTTTAACGGTTTATCATGATCTAAATGTATGCTGCTATGGAAGACCAATGGTTAATTTTAATAAAACTCAAACAGTCAGAATATTAAAATTTTTACGAGGGTTACAATTTTAACAAATGTTACTGTTTTTGTTAATGAAGATAAATTAATATCTGCATCCTAACTCAAGCTACTATTACTGTCAACTCAAGCTAGCTGTCAAATGTGCATTTCTGAGAGACAAAGCATGTAAAATGTATTAATATTTCTGCCTGCACTGCAAACTGTGCTAAAGATACACATCGTCAAAGTCAGGCAACACAAACCTGTTTCATGATTTGAAACAATATCACCTGTTAGAACATGCAGAAATTAAAGATGTTTATATTGTTACTATGTGATTTTATATATGTTGTTTATGTAATTTATTGTGCAGATGAATCCCTGCCAGAGACCAAAGGCAGTACTGTAAAGCCAAAAGTTGGCCCATCTTACCCACAAAGCACTGTACCTGCTGAGCGCTTCATGGAGAACCGTCTCAGAGATCTACTACTGGATATTGAGGACCGCATCTATCAGGGAACTCTGGGGGCAATTAAAGTATGTTGATTCCACAATATATTGCCTGCTGTGGTTTGATCTGGATCCTTGTTAATGCACCATGTCTTTTTTCCTCCTTTTTCATCCCTAAAAAGGTGATGGACAGAAACTCATGGAGAGCCACACTGGAAAATGGGAACTATGAACTGCTAAACCCTGAGTCTAAAGAGAACGGGCTAGTCGATGGAGAAGAGGAGCCGATGGAGATGGATGAGAATCACGTCAGAGTTAAAGACAGGTTATTTTACTGTAATATCTGTTTGTGGTGTATTTTTACTTCTATGTTCAAATGCTGCTGCAGTGTCTGTTTGCGAATGGGGAAACTGATGGTGTCTTATGTTTAGGCTGCATGAATTGAAGGCAGAGGGTCAGAGTGTCACGTCCACTAGTGTGAGCACACCACAGCCTGTCAGTAACATTGTCCACTACTTGGCACAGGCCCTGGCACAGATAGAGCAGGGCATAGAGCGCAAGTTCCTGAAAGCTCCACTAGGTAAGATCTGTTTAGATTTGGCATCCATTGAAACTTTGAGGGTTTGGTATATTTATTTGTATAAGTGTTTCTGAAGATGATTGCTTCCTGAAGGGTGTGTTCCTGTATGTATGAATGATAGCTTTGTTTTTAGGATCATGTTTTTGTTATTTTTGAATTCATTATTCCACTGGCTCTTATTTCTGTGTGTGTGTGTGTGTATGTATATATGTATATATGTATATATGTATATATGTATATATGTGTATATATGTATGTATATATATATATATATATATATATAATTATTATTATTATTATTATTATTATATATTTTTTTTTTTTTTTTTTTTTTTTTTAAATCAGGTGATGACGATGCCAAGAAAGACCAAAAGGTGAAGAAAAAGGACAAAAAGAAAGATGATGACCAGTCCAGTGAGAAAGATGGTAAGGTTTCTTGCAGAGGTCAAGAAAGTGGATTTTACCGATAACGATAACTAGGTTGGCCCACGCTGGCTGATAACAGATTAATCAACTGACGCACCCAAGTGCGCACCTGAGTCCATGTTGCTTTCACAGGGACATTCTAAAATGTTTAATGTGGCTTAATATACCAAGACAGTGGCATTAACAGACCAAACTCAGTAAACCCCAAACTAATAAAACATACTATGTACAGAAAAGCAGATGAGCCCAGAATATGAACGCAACGCATTTAATTACACGTTTTCCTCCCATAGAAAACCAAAAGCCACGTTAAGCGTTTATCACATTACGCGTTTTAGAATGTCCCCTTTCACATTCACGTGAATCGCAGCACAGTTCAGTGAACTTGAACTAAGTTACGTGCTAGTTACAGTGTCTGTTGTGGATGTGCTTTTCCAGTAACAACACGCTGAAACATGGCAACTAAACCCAAATAATTCACAACGTTTTATTATAATAGTGTTCTCTTTATAATGTTATGTATATGACAGTCCCAATCGAACTTAGTCATGAAGCTGTAACTCCGCTGTGGATGCACTGATCCCATAACAACGCACTAAAACACAGGCGTACAAAGAATTCACAGCATTCTTTTACAGTATTATTTTCCATTCTTATTTTATGTAGCCTATATGACAGACTTGCACTGCATATGTTGCACTTATCTGTATTTTCATTTTCGAAGTGATTCCAATCATATTTCAAGCAATTCAAAACCATCATGGCGAACGGTGCGCATCTGAAGTGTCTCAGCTTAAGGAAATAATCCATTATTTATTGACCATCCGGTCGATAACGATAACATTTAAAAACGATCATATATCATGCATCCCTAGTATCTGAAGTGTCCAAACTCCACGAGGCTTTAGTGATTTTGCGTCTAGAGGCTTCTTAGCCACTCCAGCAATGGTATCGGATTGGATTTTTGCTGGAACAATCGGTTAACGGTGCAAATTAACCAGTAAAACCGATCAGTCAGTCGACCTCTAATTTCTTGTTTATCAATTTGGGAGACTCACCAGCTGTTTGCTTAAAAAAAAAAGTGTTTGCTTAAAAAAAACTTATCAAACTAAAAGTGTTTTCTCTTTTAGCACATATTGGTTTAAATGATCAGTATTAAACCCATTTTCATTTCTGTGCTCTCAACAGATGGCAGTGAAAGTGGGCGGCAGGTGAAGACTGTGCAAGAACGCTGGCGTGAGTCTCTGTTGGCCTGCTCCAGCCTGTCACAGGTTTTCCTGCATCTCTCCACACTTGAGCGCAGCGTAGTCTGGGCCAAATCCATCCTCAATGCCCGCTGTAAGGTGTGTCGTAGGAAAGGAGACGCTGAGAACATGCTTCTATGTGACGCCTGTGATAGAGGCTATCACATCTTCTGTGTTCGGCCAAAACTAAAGGTGAGAACTAAAGTTTTTGGAAGGTTTGATTTGGACACCGTTAACTGTTCTTTGTCATAAACCCTAACTTGCCATATAGTCATAAGGTGTGTGTGTGTATACTTTAACATATGTATCTGTATTTCGTCCTTGGCTGCATAACAGAAATTTATAAATATTTTTATATTTTGTGCCAGTAGAACATCTTCCCCTGGTTTCACAGAAAAGGCTTAAGCCTAGTCCCAGACTAAAATGCATGTTTGAGCTGTTTTAACTGAAGGCAACTTGCACTGACATATCTAAGTTTTCTAAATTAAATTAATATCTAAATTAAGTCAGTGCCATTGTTTTGTCTCAAGATGCACATCAGTAATGTTTTTTTCTGTGGCATGTTTATAAATGTTCCTTAAATGTCCTAATTGAACTAAGGCCTAATCCTGGCTTAGACTTAAACTTCCGAGTTCTGAATAAAGTTTTGATATTCCTTTGTTCTACAGGCTGTTCCTTCTGAAGACTGGTTCTGCCCTGAGTGCCGCCCCAAACAGCGCTTCCATAGAATCAATTCCCGTCAGCGCTCCTCCCTTGACTCAGAAGAAGAAATGGAGGATGACGAGGAGTCTGAACAAGAGGAAGAAGAATCAGAAGAGGAAGAGTCAGAGGAGGAAGAGTCAGAGGAAGAAGAGTTAGTGGACTTTATTTTTTTTTCTTTTTATTTTTTTATTTTTTTTATTTAGTACATTTATGCAGAAAGAGATCAGAAGTGTCATGAAAGTTGTTTTCTTTTTTCATTTATTAACAGTGTGTCCAAAAAGAATGCCATCAAACTTCCTCTCCAGAGCAATAAAGGTCGTTTGAACACCAGATCAAAACAAGCTGAATCAGGTCATTCCACGCCTCGCTCACAGCAGAGCACACCCAAACAGAGCCAGTCTGCTAATAAAGGAGGCTCCAAAAACTCAGGGAAGAAATCCATCTCGGTGTCCAATGGCAAACCCCCACCCCGGGCAGGAAGCCGCTCCAGTGCTCGTCTTAGTCTAGAGATACTCGCCACTAATGGCGCAACGGCCAAATCCAGCAACCAGTCCAGTCCTGCTGCAGAGAATACAGACTCCAGGAAGAGACCCATTACTGGTAAGGAGTGTGAGGAGATTAACAAAGGGAATTTTATTTAATGCATCACATCAAATTAGGATACAGTATGAAAGAAAGGGATGAAATGGAACAAAATGCGATCTAAATACCAGTGTTTTACATTTTTATATTAAGCTGGGTTTAGAGAAAATAGCATTGAAAAAATTACTTACTTGACCTTTAAATTAATGCAGACAGAGTCAGTAATGCTCTGTTTAGATTCTGTCTCTTATGAAGCCCCTTCTTCCGAAGAGTGCAATGTGCTCTGATTGGTCGGCTGGACCAGTGTGTTTTTATTGGTCAACTGCTTTGAGCGTTTTGGAAATGTCACGCCCCTACCATAACGTGAATTTTTTTTTTTTTTTTTTTTTCCCCTTTTCTTTTCTCTCAACACTACTAAAGCAACTCAACCACTTTTTTTGCATGTGCATTGGCCATTAATTATTTAAATGAGGAATATCGTGACATGTAAGTTCCCGGAAAAGAAAACTAAATTGAGGCGTTTCAGTGCTTACTGATATAGAGAATAACTCACTTTGGAGTGATTGTGCTTTGGAACTTTGCAGACCTTTTTCATGTTCAAACAGCAACATTAAACACTAAAGAAGTGATTCCCAAACTTTTCTGTTTGAAATTTCAAAATTGCCTTAAACAATTACTAAATAAACTGTAAAATGTTTTTTTTTTTTTTTTTAATACATTTATTTCATGCCCGGCCTGCTTCTGACAGCGCTGCACGAGCTCGCGTGGCCGCCTGCTGGACACCCTTAGCATGTTAGCCAGGGTTCAAAGTGCCACCTCTTCTTGATTACCATAGTTTTTTTTTAGGAAATTTAGATGAGAACGAGCTGTTTTGTAAATTATTGCAACCAGGTAATATGCATTTACGCAACGTAACTTGCGATTTGAGCGGGTGAACCACTGATGCTAATGCACTCTAGTTATTACATCACTCTGCAACATTGCTCAAAAAAGTTGCCCGTGTGTATTATCACCTTTAGGGGAGGGGCCATATGCTCAGTGGCTCCAGTGCGTCATTGAGCCATGATTTCAGGCCCGTCCAAAAAATCCTGAACACAAAAATGGTGGAAAACTGTTTAACGGTCCAACTCCACAATTCAGTACTACATGGTTCACAGTCTTTGTAAAGTGTGTTTTCAGCAATACATTGCTAACATTTGTAATGTTTAGAAACAAAGCTCTGAATTGCCTTTACACAGACTTTAAAAGATTGCAATCTCGATTCAAACACCCACGTGATCTTATTCCTAAATGACAGTGATTCGCCTGTGTCTATTAAACCGGAACATTTAAATCTGTGTTTGCGCTTCCGCTGAGCCAGAGAGAGCAGTTATCATGTATAGGTATGAAACCTCTTCACAAACAGTCTTTTCAATATTACAATATGGTTATTTCGGTTACAAATATTCAAATGATCACAGAAGTACTGGGATAAGTTTACAGTTCAGATATAAACACTGATGTCTACAGTAGCGATCAAAATAGAGCAAATCACTTTTTGAAAGAAACTTGGCACTTCAAATAACGATTGTATCATTACATCATTACACCAGTGAGTGGCGACAAATGACTGTTAAATGTATTTGTCAATGAATTATTCATTCGTGAGTCGTCATTCGTGAAAATGCTGATTCATCATGATGAAAGTCGATGAATCAAACATTCAAACCGATTAAAAAAAAAAAAAAAATTTACATTTAATTAAACATTTTTAAATAGACTGCGGTAATTAACATTAAGTAATGTTAAGTAAAGAACCTAAAGTAAATTATTTATTTTGTCTAGTTGTCTGTTCAGAATCATGGGAAAATATCATCTATTTTAAACAACAACATTTTGATTCTCAGTTTATCTAGAATCGTGCAGCTCTAATAAGTGGTGTCTTAAATTGTTCTGCTTCATACAGTCCGAAGCTAATATTTTGAGGCACGCAACACACTGAGGTCTCTCATTACCCATGGTCTCATTGTTATCATGGTCACTTCAAAATACCGTGAATAATTATTTATTACGAATTATTCCGATTTTTAGAATGAATTTTAAGAATACTTTACCCATCTACCATTTAAAATGAACAACACCGCTGTATGCTGCATCAAAGAGGCACGCACACTGATGTAAACAAGCCCAACGCGCATGAGCAGCGCATGGCGGGACGAGTGAAGGAGACGCGCTGAATGAAAATGCACATTCACTCTCTGACAGCTGATGGAACAGCACCGAAAACCTCGTAAACAAAGCACACTCACGCTACTAAACAGTATTTAAATGTTTCAAACAGCCATTCAGATTTCTGTATTCGCTACGGTGCTCATCACATCACCAAATACTTAATACTTAAAGACTTAAGGCGATTTATTTTCAAACTTAAACATTTTATATTTTAATCTGGACTAGCCTACATGCCCTAGATATTGTTTGAATGTTCTGATTCTTTATTGTTCAGTCACACACTTTACAATAAGGCTCCATTATTTAACATTAATTCATTAGTTAACAAACTGACAATGAAAAATACTTCTAAAGCATTTATTAATCTTAGTTAAATGTACATTTCAACATTTAATAACACATTATTAAAATCAAAAGTTGCAACTGTATTTAATGGACCTGAGCTAACATTTTTTTTTTTTTTTAACTGAAGTTATCAAAGAATAATAACTTTGTAACAAATGTAGCTATTTGCTCTTTAATGCATTAACTAACTACTAGTGAGACCTTATTGTAAAGTGATACCTATTGTTCTTTTATAATTCTTTTGCACTTCAATTTTATTGTATTAAAATGTTCAGTTCTTTTTGTCATAAGAAAAAGTTATTAAACCTGATATAGTATGACACCACTTTTTTTGCAACTTATTTCAATATCGTGATAATACCGTGATAAAAGCTTCAGCAATTAATCGCAACATGAAAATTTGATACCGTCACATGCCCAGTGATAGGGCTATGTCAGTAAACTTGACAACCACTGAGTAGCACCAGCGGTGATCCACCAAACTTTTTTTTTTTTTTTGGTATGTGAATGCTGTTTTACGTGAATATTAAAGCACAAAGCTTTGTTTACAAAAGAAATAATAGGTTAGCAATTCAATTTACATCGCAGCCATGGAAACAATGGATTCATGCTAAATGAGAGCGGTAGGCTGTTTGAGCACAATTTAAGCTTTTGTCAGCTTTTTTAATTCTGTTTTGCGATCTGGTCACCCGATTTTCCACGAATTTTAACAATAGGCCTACTCCATTTTATTACACTGGACATGGACATCTCATTTCTTTTCCCAAATCTTCACTTACGTCTCACCCATTTTCGCAGGGAATTATAAACGTTTCTTCCTTTCATTTGCTTATAATTAGGTCTATTATACCTATTCGCATCCTTTACTGTGGTAAAGTAGAAAAAACACTGTAGGGCAGATACCTTTTTACTTCAAATTATATTTAACACAGTTTGTGCTTGTTATTGGACTTGGTAAGGTAACGCAAGTTTATTTGTATAGCGCATTTCACACACACCAGTGATTTTTAGTTTCGCTTTCTCTGGCAGCACAAAATCAAACATAGCCTAAATGTTTTGACCCTGTGGAAGATAAAATTCGCTCTTCAGTCCTTTTACAACAAGTGTCAGTTGCTTTGCAACATCAGGAGAAAACATGGTCAAGAAGATATTAGAAAAGAGAAGGTATCTTTCCTGCTCGTGTCCCACATCCCTCTCAAAGCATCTTTGTGGGGAAATATGAAACAAATATTTTTAACTAATATTTAATTTTCTTATATTCTTTAGGTTACCATTAGTTATTTACTGATAATTGTTTAAATGTTTTACAGGCTGTAGTGTGTTGTTTCACTGACGGAATTGCTAAAATAAACATGCATGCTTGTTATGAAATAGATGTTTGAGCCTCGTTTATTATTTCAAAATGTAGGATATATATGTATGTTTATTTATTTTTTTTTTTTATATATATATATATATATATATATATATATATATATACACACACACACACACACACACACACACACACACACACACACACACACACACACACACACACACACACACACACAACATTACCACTCGCAGTGGTAAAGAACTGCCACCATCACAGCCCTAACTGGTGAATCCAAATGCGAAATATGCTGCCTCATTTTTGTCTTAAAGCTGTCTACACTGGATTCGCATAGCGAACGTTGCAAATCTGTTCGTCCTTTGTGTCAAAAGTTGTGCGAGCGCTTGGAGTCAGAAATGGTTCACTGTCAGTTAACCAATTATTATGGGTTCTATATGCTTTTGTTGTCGCGTTACGCCATTCGCATCTGGTGTAGACGCGTTTTGGTAGTGGTGAAGTTTGAAGTAGATTCATTGTCTGCTTTGTTGACCTGGCACTGGCAGCCCTTTCACAAACGGACTGCTCAAGTGGGTACTGCCAGTCACCTTGAGGTAATAAAATGGGGTCTTGTATCACCCTAAAGAGGTTTATTTTGCATAATCTGCTGACTATACACTATGCCTTATCCTCACCGTGCCCCCCTTTTTATTACTCCGAGCCCCCCAGTTTGGGAACTAAAGAAATTTAAACATGTAAAAAAAGCATAATAGGACCCCTTTTAAGAGTGGTTTAATGTCTTTAAGACTTGTTCACCTCTCATGTATTGTGGTTTGATGGTGTTTCTCCAGCAGAGGTCTCCCCAAAAGCCAAGATCGTTTTGGCTCCCACCACCACTTCTTCCAACCGGCGAAGCTCAGGGAGAAACCTAGGTGTCCATGAGCTGTCAGCCTGTGAGCTGCTCACTGTGGACCTGGTCAGACATGAGGACAGCTGGCCCTTCAAGAAACTGGTGTCCAGAACTCAGGTAGTGAGCTGATCACACTTATATCCCTCTGTAACAGGGTCATAAAACTCCCATTTGTGGTTGGTTTATGACCAGCGGGACTCTTAAATCTATGCAATTATGTATGACATCTCACTATCCCAGCTTTACACCGAGACATTATTTTCATGGATTTAATGACTACTTTTATTGCACATACTTTTTTTTTTTTTTTAGGTGCCCGACTATTATGACATAATCAAAAAACCCATCGCCTTGAGCACAATCAGGGAAAAGGTCAACAACTGTGAATACCAAACTGTTGGTAAGTTAACATTTTTTTTTTTTTTTTTTTTTGTGGAAGTAATGTTTAAACCTAAAATTTGGTGGAGTTGGGCTAGTTGTCAAAAGGGCGTTTTATTTTTATTTAGTCAAATTCAAAATCCACTTAAAGCTACAATATGTATTTTTTTCGCCGCTAGGGGTCGCTAACCTCTTCAAAACAATAACAAAGGTGTAGATTGATGACGCAGTGAATGAGCGTGGAATCATTGAACTTGCCGTCATACCGATGGATCTAATAATGTTTATGGGGAAATAATGTTTATGGATGAGTGAATGGATTCATGTTTTTTAACATGGCTGTGGTATGAAGCAGGGCGCGATTACTAATAAGAGACAGATATCAGCGCCACACGCGCGAGTCCCAGGGGACATAAAGAAATTATGACATTTCATTCTACTGAACTACCTGCAAGTGCTGAATTACTACTCATACAGGTCAGTTTATTGACGAATTAAAGTTGTGAGGAAACGCAATGCTGTTTCACTTGGTCTCCACTATTTAAACTGCATTTGAGTGTGTTAAGTTATAATGTTATTGTGTTAGTTTGTTGGCTGTACGAGACTAGCAGTAAGCTACATCAACATTAGAACATCATACTGATGATATTCTAACATTTCATCGTGTTGAGCTACATAACATTGATTAGTTTTATGTACATTTGCTCACCTGTCTAATAAAGCACATGCAAGAACGGCATCTCTGTCAAGTCGAAGTTTGTTGCGAAGCTCTCGCCATCTCGAAAACTCCACGTCGATACTGGTGTTCTTTTGATTTATCATTTTGTTCCAAAGTCTGCTTGCCATGGTCCATAATGGTTGAACGAAACTACAACAGCGTGCCGCGAGACATTACGCAGTTGTCCATGTCTGTTGCCATAGTTTCTAGGCAGTAAAAGCGGAAACCAAGGGTAATGCAGACGGCATTGACAGGCGACTCCCGGTTCCTTGGTTAAAACCGCAATTTTCTCACGATTTACAAATAGTTGGAAACATTTGGGATATTGTAAGTACTCAACTGAACAAAATGTATAACACTGGCCTATATTTTACTGCAAAAATCCTACATATTGCACCTTTTAAATTAGAATAATTTTTTTTCTGTGAATTCTGAATTGTATGAATTCTGTCTATAATACTCTAACCTCTAATTCTGTCTATAAGAAGTCAAACCCAAATAAAAGCTGTAATAGCCTGTTTCATGGTAGGTTCCAGGTTCTGGTATTGGGGCATGTACACATATTGACAACAGACCACTTGAGTAAATAGTAGGGGCAATCGCACCGGAGGAACCTTTTCATAGTTCCTAAAACTAATGGCAGAAGTACCCGCTTTTTGGTGTTCGCACTGCAGGAACTGGGAACATTTTAGTTCTTGGAACGCCTTTTGAGGGAACTAAATTAGCTCCTACTTCACAGTAGGGTCTAACCCAGCACAATAGGAACTACCAGTCCATGTGAAACCTGCCATTTTTTTTAAAAGCCATCTACACACACAAATTATAGCCTATATATTTACTCCACAAACTAACTCTACAAACATGGGCCCTGTCCCAAATGACACACTTCATATGTACTTTAGGTCTTGTGGACTTACAATGGCTGCCGCGTGTCCGATAAGTCCATGAGACTGTAGGGTGTCCCGTTTAGTCATTTTACATTTCAGAAGGTGGCTCATGAGCGCCCTGGTGCGAGCTCCACAGCAGACTTCTTCCTGACAGTCAAAGCAGCGTAACATCACAAAAGTGCGGACTCAGAGGAAGACCACAAGTGTTTAGGGTGCCATTTTAGAGGGACCTCTCAACCTTTACGCTAAGGAGGAATTCCAACGCGACTTTGAGAGGGGACCAAGCGAAACGTGATTATGTATTTCTGCTCAGCTAGCGACATTGGGCATCAACCACACAGCAAACGCTAATACTTTTTCATATACTGTCTATTTCTTTGTATAACAGTTCTATTTAATAATGTATTAGACAGGACTGTTAAACAGATCGTAAACTAATGAAGACGGAGAATGGGAGCGCTGTGTGCTCGGGTTCTGGCGTTCTCAACGCTTTCAAAATAAAAGTCATCCGTGATGTCAAAAGTCATAAGTGCGGCTTATATCACTTCAGAGTTCCTACTGGCAGGAAATCAGGAAAACAGCCCTAGGGGAACAT
Organism: Coreius guichenoti; assembly: GCA_039654105.1. Lineage (NCBI taxonomy): Eukaryota > Metazoa > Chordata > Actinopteri > Cypriniformes > Gobionidae > Coreius > Coreius guichenoti. The sequence goes on along the minus strand of CM077177.1, from coordinate 11,910,260 downwards.
TTAGTTCTCGGGGTACCTATAACTAAGTTCTTAGAACGCCTAGGGTGGGTTGCACCAGTAAGGTACCAATAAAAATGAAAAATAATGTGCATTGAGCCGGCAGAGTGTGAGGGTCGTGGCGGCCTGTAAGCTTACACCTGCTATCGAGTCTGGGATGTGGATCAGTCACTCATCTTGGTGTTGTAAAAAAAGAAGAGGAATTTATATTAGCAGCAGTGATGAGGTGAGCGGCAGTGAACGTTTTCAGAGTTACGTTTCTCATGCGCGCTCCACACGTGGCTGCTGGGCGGCGATCAAACGGGCAGGGCGGCGCTGTCAAGAGCGGAGATAGTCACTCCGCCAATCATGCCAATTGTTTTTTTTTCTTATCTTGGTGGTTTTGTCATATGTTATGCTGCCATATTACTACATTAATTGATACTAACTATATTTCCAGGCTTATGAAATCCGCACGCGCTTCTGCAATGTCATTGCCTGCTTGATCAGTAACGGTCTCTCTACGTAGAAGTTTATAAAGACAGCTAACATTTTTACAAATTTATTTCCTTTATCGGCAAGAGCTACTATTGTCAGAGAGAGAGTTTCTGGTGGTCACTAAAGAATGAAAGGGAATATTAACATTACAATGGCGGAGAAAATTAATCGTAAATGGAGGTTTTAATCGCAGGTTAGGATTCTAATCCCCGATTAATCTGTGTTTAAAATTAAGTGGTGCAACACAACTCGATTTAAAATAAAGGCCAGATCAACAAATCATAGATTATCTTTAAGATGTGCTTAATTTAATCCTTATTGGTGCAGCCCACCCCTAGTGGGGGATGTCTACCAAATTGGCATCAGACGATGTCTACAGTGAAACGATGACATCGGGGGGTTGCGTTTGAGCGTTGAGCTCTGTTAATGTGGCGAGCGTCTGGAGAAAGAGTGCGCACAGAGCTGAAAGGGCTTGAATGAAGCGCGTTTGGCTTTCGATAAAACTACTAGAGGATATATCGCTGAAATCTCATTACCACAAACGATCCTGAGTGCTTGTGGTGTGATCCGCACCGCTGTTTTGACGCTCTGCTCATTTCAACTAGAAACAGGAAAATGGTGCTACCGTTCTGTCTCGCGGTCCAGATGGAATCCGGACCCCGGTCCGCCATTTGAATATCATTGGTTTAGTTCGTGTAAAACATCTAGTAGCCTATAATTCATTTGGTGTTTTTTTGCACAATAAAATCTTTAGTGTTTAAATTTTGTTCATTGAACTGTTTTGAATGTAATTTGTATTGTGATCGGGAACAACTTCATTATTGGGGGGAGGCGGGGAAATCACGATGCCGGCTCAACATCGTGATGTCTGTCAGCCATTGGCGATGGACGATGGCACCGTCTATCGGCCCAACCCTAGTCAAACATAAGCCCCAGACTCCGCTATATCAAAATGAACCATATCCAACCCACCTTAACTGTTTGAAAGAGTCGCACAACATAAGTCGCTGCTGATTGTAATTTCTTATTGTGTCTTTAATCTTACAGCGGAATATATAGAGGATGTGGAGCTCATGTTTTCCAACTGTCTGGAGTACAACCCACGAAGCACCAATGAAGCAAAAGCCGGCCAACGGCTCCAGGCCTTCTTCCATTCTGAGCTTCAAAGACTCGGCCTGGCTGACCGCATGACCCCTCCACAGAAACGGCCACGGATGTAAACAAAACCCCGTCTTCCACACAAACACACCAACTGGCCACGACTGAAAGCCAGTTCATAATCCGCTGTCTAATTATGTAGTTCCATGGCATTTGTGGAATGTTCATGAACATTCCAGTATGGTTTGACTCAATAAAAAAAAATCTACCTTGCCCTTGTACACAAGAAAATGTATTTGCAAAGTGCAGTGTGCAAACAAAACGGCACGCTGAAGGATATCAAGCGGCATTTATCTTCACAGCTAGTGACGAGTATAAATCGGCCTTTAATCCTACGGAGCAAAGTGGAGAAAGGAAAAACAACTGCTGTGAAGAAAAAAAATATTTGCACTGTTTTCTGAGAAGTTTTTTTGCGTTCACATTAACTCAGGACAAAATGCATTGTGTGATTTTGTCTAATTTCAAAATGGTGCATTTTTGGTTTTTGTACATCAATTGCATTTGTAGACTACTATTTTGTATAGATTTTTACAGACCTGAGTCTCCGTTCTGACTATAAATTAAGTCAAAGGAAAAAATAGAATTTCAGTTTTGTAGTTGAATAGTTGTAAAGATAAACTCAGTTCTTTCGGTCAGGTCCCTATAGCTTGCATAAACACTACGTAGGAACCAGACTATCCCGCTTTGTTGTTTTCCCTTTCAGTTTTTGGTTATTTATTTAGATTTGGGTATAATTTGCTTGCTTTATTTATAAGATTGTCGTTATAGGTTGTTTTTGTCTATTTTTTTTTTTTTTTTTTCTTCTTTTCCTCCTCACTCAGTTTGTTGAATCAGTTTTCCTCTCATTGGTCTTAAGAGTAATTTTACCTGCTGTGTAATTCTTTTTTTTTTTTTTTTTTTTTCTGTATAAAATAAATTGTTAATATTTGGCTTGACCACTTGTTTTCATCACTGATTTTTTTTGTTTCTGTGTTTAGCAGAAGCTGCAGTTAACTGCACTTTAAAGATTGTCCAGTATAACTTTAATTTGCACATTAGGTTATTTTAAAGTTTACAACAGACCATCAGTTAATGTGCCTTCAACTAGTTTTCAGTCACTGAAAACCTGACAATAATAATGGAGGTAATTTAGTCATGTGAATATTCATTTTTCTAATTATTCTGGCTATAATTAATCATCTGCTAGATATTGCTCTTATGTAGAGTAAAACTTCTGAGTATTATATAATGTTCATGATTTAAAAGTTGAAACCATTTGCATTATATTTTCATTAGGTTATATTTAAGTGATTGCGGTAATTCAAATTTATATCTCTTGCCAACTGTCCCAAAGACAGTGAATGACAGTGCATATGCTCGAAAAGCCCTTCACTGCGGCTGTGCAGTGATGTCTCTCTCTCTCTCTCTCTCTCTTTCTCACACACACACACTCACACACTGTCTCGGCTGTTCATATTCCCAGATAGAAGTAGCAAGAAAATAATCGTTCATTGATTCATCGCATCGGACAGCATGGTAAGGACAGGCTTTTTTCCTCACACGTAGCTAATTCTTAATTCATAGCAGATGTTATAATGTTATTTTGAAACTCTTTCTGTCAAACTTTTGATCAGCAACTGTCACGTTTTCAGCTCTGGCAGGATCTGTATTGCGGCGCTGTGGCGCTCTAGCGGATCCGTGATTGAATGCGCTCAGGCTGAAGAATATAGTGCTATATTTGACTCTAAGTTTATTTTGTGGTTTCTGAAATCAGTTTTAATTTACTATAAATCTATAATTCAGGCCTATAGCCAGAGGCGGCCATTTTAAGCTAATTTTAGCCGGTGCTTTAATCACTCTCAGCGCATGCCTCACCAACTTTTACTCACGGACGCTGGAGAAATAAATGAGCGGGACTATATTGATGGACACAAACGCGTATAATCAGATCAGAATGAGCTGTTTCATGCCGTGACATGACTATTGTGTGTTCTGGGGGGTGAATTAGGCTACTTGCTTATGATTCAATAGGATTTAGTGGCCATAGTGTGTGTGTGTGTGTGTGTGTGTGTGTGTGTGTGTGTGTGTGTGAAAGAGAGTCGGACCTCTACACCAGCTGCTCAGAGCGCGTCTGTGCGCATGCGCCACTAGTACTTTAGATACTTGTAACTATTACAATAGTAGATAGTACTTATTAAATAGATACAAAAAATAGTTACTAGGAATAGGAACTATTTTTTGTATCTATTTTGTATCTATTTAATAAGTACTATCTATCTTGATATCTGACAGAATTCCATAGCACTTAACTGCTTAAATTGACTTAACTAGTAACAATTGAATAAAAACAAAAATGTATGTTTGTCTTGTTTTACAGCACAAATATCTAAACATTCTTCAATCAAGATACATTTATTTGAGAAGAAAAAATACATTAAAAACAAGACTTAATATTTTAAGCATCATAATAGTTTTTTCTTAAAAATGAGGTAAGAAAAACAATCTTGTTTTCCCTTTGAATTACATTTATTTTTCTTACCTAATTATAATTTTACTCAGACAACAAGACATCTTAAGTAATTTTGCATCTCATATCTTGATTTAAGAATGTTTAGATATTTGTACTGACAAACAAGACAAATACTAAGAAAAAACGTTTTTTTTTTTTTTTTTTTTCCATTGCCATTGGAATAGTTAATGGTAACCAAAGAATAAGTAGTACTAGTATCTATCTAAGTTCGGATAATTATTTTAATCCATAGTAATCACTATTGCTTACTAATATCTGATTTTTTCAAAAGATATTATAGTCCTCTAATATCTACTATAATCAATAATTACCAGTGAAACTAGATACTAGTCAGTATAAGAATATCTGCTAGCAGATAAAAATGCATGGTAATAAGTTAGTTACCAGTAAGTTTTAAGGAATAAATCTTAAAATGGCATGTGTAGAGACGTTCATTAACGTCAAACACTGGTTTGTTTCAATGTATTAATGCACGGAGGTTCAACCCACCGAGGGCCTCGTTTGTTTTGAGGGTGGAGTATCATTGATCATGAATCCAAATGTCTTTAAAAAGCCCCAGGAGGAGCTCTCATAGTTGTATCGTGGCCCAGGCGCCCCACTATGACTTGGCCTTCCAGTCCATTTTCGAAATGGGAGTGAGAGATTTGAACTGTGGTGACAGACCAGCTGGCTATGCGCAGCACGTACGTGAGTCAGGGTTTGTGAGCAGCACTGGATCAGTCAATGCCAGTGAGGTGATCCAAATCTGACGCCTTGTTACTTACTTATAATATTTCCCGGTAGTTATTTTTTACTATGGATATGTATTATGATGCTGGTTATTCTGCTACTGACATCCAAGTATGGATCTACAGACTTGCTGAATTGCTGTTTAGTCTCAATCAACTGTATTCACCCCAGTCTCATCCTCATCCCAGGCCTCTGGTGTCACAGTCAATGATGAAGTCCTCAAAGTCTTCAATGACATGAAAGTACGAAAGTCCTCGACCTCAGACGAGGTGAAAAAGCGCAAAAAGGCAGTGCTGTTCTGCCTCAGCGACGACAAGAAGAAGATCGTCGTAGAGGAGGGCAAGCAGATCTTAGTCGGAGACATTGGAGAAACTGTCGACGACCCCTACGCCTGCTTCGTGAAGCTCCTACCTCTTAACGACTGCAGATACGGCTTATATGATGCCACTTACGAAACTAAAGAGTCTAAGAAAGAAGACTTGGTTTTTATATTTTGGTACGTAGTCTGTCTGGAAAGGTTATTATAGTTTAAAAAAAAATATTCAGATTTCAGATTTAATCAGTGAATTTATTTATTTTGTATATATTTATGCATTTATTTATTTATTCACGCATTTATTTATGCATTTTTAAATGTAGTTAATTTAGAATTTTTTGAATTTGTAGAATTTTTTTGAATTTTTAATTTTTTTAGAATTTTATTAAATTTTTTTTTTTTTTTTAAGTTTTTAAATTTAAGTATTTGTTTCCGTTTTTTTATCCCTTATACCGTATTTGAACAACAAACAAATTGCGATATGTGACTTTTATTTTTATTTTTTGACAATACACTGAAGTAAAACAGACCATCCAACACCAGCAGAAATTTTATATTTTCAATTAATTAATTAATTATATTTATTCAATTAATTAATTTTTAGCTAGTTAGTAATTTACTTCTGTTAATAATAATAATAATAACAACCTTGCTGTTTGTTGTTAATGAACTCTGCTATACTTTGTTAAAAGTAAAGTAAATGACACAAAATAAATGGATTTTTCTTTTTTGTTAGCATGCATATACTGAACATTGCTATTTTGATTTTAGGGCCCCTGAAGGTGCGCCGTTAAAAAGCAAGATGATATATGCTAGCTCAAAAGATGCCATTAAGAAGAAGTTTACAGGTAAGTACTTTCATATTCACTAAGAATACCAATAATGCATCTTTACAGAACAGATGCTGATTGAATAGCTGACAGAATATAGTAACAGCCATATATATATATATATACACACATAGATGCCTCATTAATGTCTGTTTCTATGGGCTGCTATACATAAGCTGTCCACTATATTGGACCGGTTTTAAATCCGGTCTGTGACCACTCGAGAACAAGTTAACTGTGCATCTGCAACCTAGTTGTTCAGATGTTTGAATATCTATATCTGCAATAGACATTAGCAGATTATTTGGTTACACTTTAAGGTGTCAAGTGTTACAGTGTAATTATACATGTAAGTACTGAGTAATAATAATTAACTACATGTACTTACTATAGGGTTAGGGTTAGGATTATGATTAGGATGTGGTAGATTTAGTTGCATGTAATTATGCACAATTTATAGTAATTACTATAGTGACTACATGTAACAAGGACACTGTAAAATGGCTACATCTGAAATCACATACTTCCCTACTATATAGTAGGCAAAAAACAGTATGTGACAAAAGTAGTATGTCCGAATTTACAGTATAAAACAGTAGGCAAAAAGTAACCGGATGACCTACTACTTCTGGCAAGATTCTGAAGTGTGAATGAAGTGTGAGGCCACGGGAGAGGATTTGTGAATGCCAGTGAAGCGACGTAACTGACGCTGGTAGGTCACATGATAATGACAGCATGACGAATGTAGTACGTCCAGATTACATTCATACTATATAGAACATACTTTTTTTACGGACGTGAAGTAATTACTTACTCAAAATGAGTAGTATGTGATTTCGAACGCAGCCATTGTCTATTTGGTGTGTATATCACTCCAAAATTATTACTACAATTTAAAAATTCTATTATATATATATATATATATATATATATATATATATATGTATACACTATATTGTCAAAAGTATTGGGACACCCCTCCAAATCATTAAATTCAGGTGTTGCAATCACTTCCATGGCCACAGGTGTATAAAATCAAGCACCTAGGCATGCAGACTGCTCTACAAACATTTGTGAAAGAATGGGTTGCTCTCAAGAGCTCAGTGAATTCAAGCGTGGTACCGTGATAGGTTGCCACCTGTGCAATAAGTCCATTCATGAAATTTCCTCACTACTAAATATTCCACGGTCAACTGTTAGTGATATTATAACAAAGTGAAAGCAATTGGGAACAACAGCAACTCAGCCACGAAGTGGTAGGACACGTAAAATCACAGAGCGGGGTCAGCGCATGCTGAGGCGCACAGTGCGCAGAAGTCGCCAACTTTCTGCAGAGTCAATAGCTACAGACCTCCAAACTTTGTGTGGCCTTCAGATTAGCTCAAGAACAGTGCGTAGAGAGCTTCATGAAATGGGTTTCCATGGCCGAGCAGCTGCATCCAAGCCTTACATCACCAAGTGCTATGCAAAGCGTCGGATGCAGTGGTGTAAAGCATGCCGCCACTGGACTCTAGAGCAGTGGAGACGTGTTCTCTGGAGTGACGAATCACGCTTCTCTGTCTGGCAATCTGATGGACGAGTCTGGGTTTGGCGATTGCCAGGAGAACGGTACTTGCCTGACTGCACTGTGCCAAGTGTAAAGTTTGGTGGAGGGGGGATTATGGTGTGGGGGTGTTTTTCAGGGGTTGGGCTTGGCCTCTTAGTTCCAGTGAAAGGAACTCTTAATGCTTCAGCATACCAAGACATTTTGGACAATTTCATGCTCCCAACTTTGTGGGAACAGTTTGGGGATGGCCCCTTCCTGTTCCAACATGACTGCGCACCAGTGCACAAAGCAAGGTCCATAAAGACATGGATGAGCGAGTTTGGTGTGGAGGAACTTGACTGGCCTGCACAGAGTCCTGACCTCAACCTGATAGAACACCTTTGGGATGAATTAGAGCGGAGACTGCGAGCCAGGCCTTCTCGTCCAATATCAGTGCCTGACCTCACAAATGCGCGTCTAGAAGAATGGTCAAAAATTCCCATACACACACTCCTAAACCTTGGGGAAAGCCTTCCCAGAAGAGTTGAAGCTGTTATAGCTGCAAAAGGTGGGCCAACTCCATATTAAACCCTACGGATTAAGAATGGGATGTCATTAAAGTTCATGTGCATGTAAAGGCAGGCGTCCCAAAACTTTTGGCAATATAGTCTATATATATATGTATATATATATATATATATATATGCTCTGTGGCACTTTCAAAACATTGCACTGTTTGCTGGAGAATCCCGACCAGCCGGACACAACAACATTGGCTCAAACAAGTTATGCAAGTTATTGCATTTTGATGAAAGATTATGAAGAGAAACTTTTTTTTTTTTTTGCACTGAAGAATCGTTCACAGGACCAGAACGCAGAAGCTAATATTCAAATAAAATGAATACTCTGTTATTCCCACTACAGTGGGAATAACAGAGTCATTTCTACAATGAAAATAGTGCAATAAAATGTTTTTTTAATACATGCTTATTTTGAAATCTTATGCAATCGTGCCTGTTTTTCTTCAGGTATCAAACACGAATGGCAGGTTAATGGTTTAGACGACATTCAGGACCGCTCAACCCTGGCAGAAAAGTTGGGAGGAAGCGTGGTCGTATCGCTGGAGGGGAGACCATTGTAAACTGAACAGCCATGTGCCATCTGGATTCCACACGCTTTCTTTCATCTTAGCAGCTGTCTCTATCATCTGATCCTGAAGGAATAGTCCTAGTTTGTCTTTATTCCCTTTTCTTTTTTTTAAGTTTGTTTTTTTCCACATTAAGGAGATCTCATTAACATATGCAAAAAAAATCTACCAGCTGAATGCCAGCTTACTTTTGTTTTGCCAAATGACAGTAGAAAGCTCGGATGATCACATATATTAACCAGCACAAAGTCAAATGTATTTTCAGAGATATTCTATGATGCTGTTAGAGAACTATATGAGAATGCTGTATGTTAATGCCTCACAGCAATGCATTAACCAGTGACAAGCACTTTACAAGTCTGAAACTATTTATTTGAACTCTTCTACCTAATCTGGCATATTTTACATGGTTAAGTTTATGCAGATAAACAAAGCACTTTTCATCTTTACACTCCCAGTTGAAGGAGGACTTTCTGTCTGGAATTTCTGTGTCTGTTTGAACCCGGAATAGAAGTTACCACAGTTTTCATTCCTGCTACGCATACGGACATAAACAGATGGGTTTCGAACTGTTCCATTGCAGCCTTTGATTCAAATGCACCACAGAACGTGAAGGCCGAGCTGCTTGGAATGTTTTTTTTAACACTAGATGAAAATACAATAATTATCTGTAATGATGGCAATATTTGCAGTCTGAAGTGAAACATTGTTTTTGAGATCGAGGAAGGTGCCACTTTGAAATAAAATCTTGTGGCGGAATTCGTGGATGGATTTCTTGGCTCGATTTAATGGTGCGATTTCATTAGGGTGTCACTTCACGTGTGATGTTTGACCTGTGTGTGTTAGTCATCAGAAGGGCCTAATTCAACGAGTTGTTTAATGAACAAAATATTTCTGTTCTGCATTATTTTAATAATTCATATTTATTAACATCATTTTTTTTTATGTTCAAAGTCAAGGATAACTGTTAATCAAAGACTATTGTTCTGTCTATCATTCTGTCTATCCATCAATCCATCCTCTATCGATCGTTCTGTCCATCCATCCATCCATCCATCCATCCATTGTTCGTTTTATCTCCATCTGTCTATTCTGTCATTCTGTCTATCCATCTATCCATCCTCTATCAGTTCTGTCCATCCATCTATCCATCCATTGTTCGTTTTATCTCCATCTATCTATTTATTTATCTATCCATCCATCCATTCTCTATCGGTCGTTCTGTCCATCCATCCATCCATCCATCCATCCATCCATCCATCTATTGTTCGTTTTATCTATATCTATCTATCCATCCATCCATCCTCTATCGGTTGTTCTGTCTATCCATCCATCCATCTATCTATCTATCCATCTATCTATCTCCATTGTTCATATCATCCATTGTTCGTTCTTTCTGTCTCCATCTATGTATTCTATCATTCTAACTATTGGTGTATCGTTCCATCCATCCATCCGTCCATCCATCCATCAATGCTGTATAGATATAGAAGTATTGAAAGTACATACTATACAATACAAAGTACAAGGTCAATACAAGCTTAAAGACTTTTTAAATATGCTTTAAGCAATATTTGAAGTTTTCTTGACAATCTTTCCTTTTCTAGTTATTGAATGTTTTTTTTTTTTAGTATTTGGGGGTTGTTTTGGGGCATTCTGATTCTTGTATACTAATCTAGTAAAGCACTGAACTCACTGGGAGTAAATCAGATACTTATATCCAGGTCAGCTCCTGCATGTCTGCATATCTTGAAGCATTTAATAAAGTTTAAATGAACAGCTACTTCTTACAGGCCAAGCGGTTTCTATGAGCGTGGTCTTGCAGTAGATCTGGGCTTGAGGCCAGTTGCTGCTTCTCCCTTTGGAGAATTTGATCCGCAGGCAGGGAGCAATCCTCTGCTGCTCGGCGCTATTTATGGCCAGCGTGCTTTTGTGTCTTGTCATCGTTGTCCACAAATGGCAAAACTGAACATGCTTCCAAAGAGCTACAAAAGGGACACTGCTGGACAGGCCGGGTAGCGGTGTTTCTCACTCTTGAAAGAAGTAGCATAAATGAAAGGAAGGTTTGTTTCAGTGAAAAACTGCTCTCAAATATCACACACACACAAAAAAACTATGTCAGAGTGTAAAAGCTGTCAGAGAAGGAAAGTACTGGCCTTCGTCTGTGCTGTTGATTATAGTTCAGTTATGAACACATGTCCACACTGTTGTCTCCTCTGGGAACTTTCTAGTAATGGTTATGAAACTAGTTCTCGGTGCATGTAAGCACATATTGTGGGGGTGCAGACCTGGACATGACTGATCTGTTCGGATAGAGTTCAACTGATACAGGTTATTCAATGGCCAATGACAATATATAGAGAGAAGAAAGACTGACAGTTGATATAATGGCAATATATTCCTAATTCAGTTCAGTGATAGCAAATAAAATGTACACAAAATAAATACCTATTTTACAAAACATTTATTAGATTAATTATATATTATAGTGTTTATGTATGTTTATTATTATTTTGGAACTGACACACAGGTTATCAATGCAACAGTCTCAAAATGGCCAAATATCAGGCAGTTAATTGGTCTGGCTGAATATATTGATCGGTATCAGAAATCAGAAAACAGTTTTCGATTAATAAACTCTCTTAAGCTACACTATCGTTGAAAATTGTGTATGGTAAAATTTAAAAAATGTTTTTGAAAGAAGTCTCTTATACTCACCAAGGCTGCATCTATTTGATCAAAAATACAGTAAAAACGTAATATTAACTAAATAATATAAATAACTTTTATATGTAATTTATTCCTGTGATGTCAAAGCTGAATTTTCAGCATCATTACTTCAGTCTTCAGTGTCACATGATCCTTCAGAAATCATTCTAATATGCTAATTTGCTGCTCAACAAACATTTCTTAATATTATCAATGTTGAAAACCACTTAATATATTTGTAGAAACAAGGATATGTTTTATTCCAGTTCAGTTTAATGAATAAAAATCTTTTGTAACATTATGAATGTATTTACTACCACTTTTGATCAATTTATTGCATCTTTGTGGAACAAGCAGCGACAGGGCCACGATGAGGCAGTCGTGGCCTAATGGTTAGAAAGTCAGAACCCGAAGGTTGCGGGTTTGATTCTCAATACCGGCAGGAAATGACTGAGGTTATTGAGCCCCTAAGCAAGGCATCTGACCCCCAAGTGCCACAGCAAAAAAATGGCTGCCCACTGCTCCAGGTGTGTGTGTGTTCACTACTCACTGCTCATAATGTGTGTGTCCACGGTTTGCTGTGTGTGTGTGTGTCCACTACTCACTGCTCCTAAAGTGTGTGCACTAACTTGGATGGGTTAAATGCAGAGGACAGATTTCGAGTAATGGGTTACCATACTTGGCCTTCACATGTCACTTTCAAAGTATTAATTAAAAACAAACACAAATAAATATCTTACTGACCCCAAACTTTTGAATGGTGGTGTTGTCACAGTTGGTTGCAGCATAAGAATAGTTGAGGCAGGATCTAGACGCAGCAGTCACTTTAACAACAGACCAAAACAAAAGACACCCAGGAGCACAGCCAATGGTGTAAAGACCTGAAAACCATACTTGAGTAAAAGTACAGACATCTTAAAACTTCATTACAAGTTACCAATTCCAATATGACTTGAGTTAAAGTCTAGAGTGTTTTTGTATGACTATGTATTCCCCTATTGTTATTTCAATAAATTAAAAAAAGTAATAAAAAATTAAGTATTTTACTCATACTGAATGTATAGACTCAAAGATATACTAGTCCTCAACACCTAAGAGACATGCCAGTGAAAAGCAAGAAACTTTATTTTCTAAAATCAAAATAAAACTGAACAATTCAATATTGCAATAAATCATGGTCGACAGCTTCTTAAACACTCAAGTCTCAGTTCAGCTCAAAAAGGGCATAAGTAAACCAATATCCTTCAAAAAGGTCTATTCAATGTAACGGATAAATATAATAACGTTAAGTAAAATGAAAAATAGTCCAAGCCTGCTTGCACTGGAGACTGGTTTCGGCCGCAGTCATGACCTCATCTTATATATGAAACACCTGCGATTCAGCAACTACCTGCAAATGCACTCACGTTCATGTAAAGTAGCCTTATTGATAAGTTTGGGTGAGTAAGGGCAAAACGCACAAGATATAGTACCTTCAATGCCCTGTAGATGGTGATATCATTTTTGTAGTAGAATTAAACTGCTGCAGAAAAAGTTAGGTGCAATGCAAAATGTAACAAGTAATTGCATTACTCATCACAAATGTATTGGAGTAAAGAGTACATATTTAAATATGTAATCAAGCAGAGAGTAAAAGTTGCTAACATCTTTGACACTCATTAAAACTAGCCGAAAAGATACTTACATACAGTAACTAATTACATTTACTCATTAAAATATTTTACACCACTAAGCAGAGGAGAATCACAACCAACTAAAAGTAGGCTAAATGTGAACAGACAAAACATAACTCAAACTGAGGGCTATAAATACACAGAGTAACTAAAGAGCTAAACAAGGAACAGGAGGATCAAATCAATGAAACAATGAGTAACCATAGCAACAAATGAAAACAAGCCTAGAAACAATGGAAGGAAAAAATGATCTACAAACTAAAAGTCCAGGAACACAAAACCAAAACTGAATGTTACAGGTGTATTTAGATATATCACAAGGTTGACCAAGGTGTCTGATGGGCAATATAATGCTGATATATATACACAGCTTAATTATAACAAATGAGATAGACATATAATTGCTGAAGTAAAGGAACTCTTATTATAAATAGTAATTTTGCCAAGTAAGACATGTTCCTGGATCAACATAATTTGTTGTTCCTGGAACAACATTCCTGTCCAAAAATGTAGTCCTAACCCTATCCCTACCCCTAAACCTAACCTCATAAGTTATCCCTAAAAATCAAAGGGAAATGATAGATGAATAACGCTGATGTAGAAGCACCTATCCCTGGTTTTAAACCTAAACTTGACATAAATTGTAAATTTAACCTTCAAATCTGATTGGTTGATTGGAATATTCTTCCAGGATCAACAAAGATGTTGATCCAGGAACATTGCACTTGGTGAAATCAGGTTCATCACCAGTATAAATGTACTCAAAAATCACTAAAATTATAATTAAAACAGGATAGGATGCATATGCAGATCTCTACCCTCAACCAACTAAGACACCATGCAGACAGCAAGAAAACCAGGAGTTTATTTAACTGCCATCTTAAGAGTTGTATCTATTTTGGGCTCACATATCCAACTTATTTGTCAGCGCTTTTATGTCCACCGCTGTCGAAACAAAGTGCCTTTCACGTAAGCCCTGAATCTCTGTGTCTGGACAAATGAGCTGAAAATAAACAAATGACCTCTCCTTGCTCTCCAGTAGATTCTGTGCTCTGAAAGGGTGTGTGAGTATTGATAGCTGGCTGCTGCAAAGCATGTGAGAATGTGTGACATGCTGTTGAAAACATTTCACAAATACTGTCAACTGGATTGGCTGTTTCTTCTGGTTTAAACAGAATGTCTGTGAGGTTAAAGGATGGAGGAATTTGAGTAGAGAGGAGGTGCAATCTTGAGTTTCTTAGAATGTTGTTTCTCAGAATAAAGAGGGAAAAAAAGACATTGACCTTCTTCAGGTTTGCAGTGTTTCCGAGGCTTTCAGATTGGTATGCATAGAAAATATTTACTCTAACAGTAGCTGAAATTCATTGATAAACATTTATGGGATTTTTTAATTACTGAACAGTTTGATCAGTTGTTTTGCAATACATTTGTTGTGTCTATTGCAGTGCAACATGACCTGTTGCAGGGTCACACGATTTCACTTCAGGACAAAGTTACTCAATATGTTATTATGAATGCTCACGTCTGTGATGTTGATGCATGCATATCGTTTTTCAATATGTTTTGATTTCGTCCTGAGCTTGTGTTTTGTTGTTTCAATGTCCCATTAACAAAAAAGTGAAATACACTTCATACTAGCATATACACTATATTGCCAAAAGTATTGGGACACCCCTCCAAATCATTGAATTCAGGTGTTGCAATCACTTCCATGGCCACAGGTGTATAAAATCAAGCACCTAGGCATGCAGACTGCTCTACAAACATTTGTGAAAGAATGGGTCGCTCTCAGGAGCTCAGTGAATTCAAGCGTGGTACTGTGATAGGTTGCCACATGTGCAATAAGTCCATTTGTGAAATTTCCTCACTACTAAATATTCCACGGTCAACTGTTAGTGATATTATAACAAAGTGGAAGCAATTGGGAACAACAGCAACTCAGCCACGAAGTGGTAGGCCATGTAAAATCAGGCACACAGTGCGCAGAAGTCACCAACTTTCTGCAGAGTCAATAGCTACAGACCTCCAAACTTCGTGTGGCCTTCAGATTAGCTCAAGAACAGTGCGTAGAGAGCTTCGTGGAATGGGTTTCCATGGCCGAGCAGCTGCATCCAAGCCTTACATCACCAAGTGCTATGCAAAGCGTCGGATGCAGTGGTGTAAAGCACGCCGCCACTGGACTCTAGAGCACTGGAGACGTGTTCTCTGGAGTGACGAATCACACTTCTCTGTCTGGCAATCTGATGGACGAGTCTGGGTTTGGCGGTTGCCAGGAGAACGGTACTTGCCTGACTGCATTGTGCCAAGTGTAAAGTTTTGTGAAGGGGGGATTATGGTGTAGGGGTGTTTTTCAGGAGTTGGGCTTGGCCTCTTAGTTCCAGTGAAAGGAACTCTTAATGCTTCAGCATACCAAGACATTTTGGACAATTTCATGCTCCCAACTTTGTGGGAACAGTTTGGGGATGGCCCCTTCCTGTTCCAACATGACTGCACACCAGTGCACAAAGCAAGGTCCATAAAGACATGGATGAGCGAGTTTGGTGTGGAGGAACTTGATTGGCCTGCACAGAGTCCTGACCTCAACACGACAGAACACCTTTGGGATGAATTAGAGCGGAGACTGCGAGCCAGGCCTTCTCGTCCAACATCAGTGCCTGACCTCACAAATGCGCTTCTAGAAGAATGGTCAAAAAATTCCCATAAACACACTCCTAAACCTTGGGGAAAGCCTTCCCAGAAGAGTTGAAGCTGTTATAGCTGCAAAGGGTGGGCCAACTCCATATTAAACCCTACAGATTAACTCTTTTATTTGTAAGAAAAAGCTTCCCCGCCAAACACGGAATTTTCCGTGTTTCCGTGTTTTCACTGTTATACGCTAGGGGGCGCTATTACACATCGTCTGAATGAGTACAGAATCTCCTGATCAAAACACATGCAAAGAAGACGCAAAAAAAACCAAGCGATCGTATGTAAGCAGATGCATATGTAAAATAACGTGATCATCAAGCATATAAATCAAAACTATCTAATGTTACTGAATGAAATGTTGACCCAGGACGAGCTATAGGACTGTGAAGCTTTGGGGGTGTTGATGGACTCGATCTAGTCCATCTGTGTTTGATCATCGTTCTGAATCCGATCTGAATGTAGTGTTTGACAAAAACTTGATTTTCTCAGCTTTTTGTTCAAAATGTTGCTTTTTTTATTGATAAAAAGGAATGCATGAAGCGAGAATAAAACGTTTTTTTTTTTTTGGTTTAAAAGCAGAGGGTCTGCTCTTTCTTTTGATATATTGCATGCTCAGATATTCATACAACAAAATATTATATGGGCCATTACATTTTTGTGAAAATGATCAAAAACGCTTGCGCTGGCTGGCAACTTTAAAAAAAAAAAAAAAAAAAACGCTGGCGGGGAAAGAGTTAAGAACGGGATGTCATTAAAGTTCATGTGCATGTAAGGGCAGGCGTCCCAAAACTTTTGGCAATATAGTCTATATTGTTAACTTAACACTTGTACATGCTGTTTTAACATTAATATTATGCAGCACCAGTGTACAGTATTGGCATATGCAGCAGCAAAACAGGTAAAGAATAAAAACTATTTTGTACATGGTCAGATACAATTAAATACATAAGCATAAATTACAAATCAGTTCCCATGCAATTAATTAAATGACTTGAATGCACCAAAGTTGAGCAATTAATATGAGGTTATCTGATTTTATACATGTGGGATATGCTCTTTAACCTTATAATGATAAAGTATTTGGTGTACAGAAATATTTTTTTACTGTTTTATGATGGTTAGTTTTCTGGAGGTCCAAGATTGACACTTGACCATTGGTTGATCATTACCTGAAGTCTATCAGTAACCACAAACTATAACACAGGACAAAGCGGTGAGCAAAAGTCAGATAATTATTCTATTATCTGTAATTTTGTGATAAATTATCATTCTCTGATTTCAAACTCATCTGACTGGCAATGATCTATTAGTGCTGTATTTCAGTAATGATAATCACAGCATCACACTCCACCAGCAGGTGAAGATAAGCAGTTGTCCTTTCCATGGTTAAAGTCCGTTTGTCGCCCTCTATTGGTGAGTAATCACATCAACACACAATCATGTAAATAAATCAGTGAGAATTGTAACAGTGACCCTCATTCTGTGCAGATTCTGTAAGTGAATATTTCACTGTATGACTGTAATGAAGTTTGTTATATAATCTATTTATAACTTTCTTCTTATGCACTTTAATAATAATAATTATAATATATCTGAATAATAAGATAAAAAACATTAAAAGAGCAAAGCCAATATAATATAATATAATAATTATTATAATAATTGCAATCTATATGAATATTATTATTAATAATATTATTATTATTAAAGTTATTTATTCATATAATAAAAACAGTGTTTACAAAGTGATTTACAAGGAATATATTTAGCCTACATGTATATGTTGATACAAATAAACATAACATATTTAATAAGATAACAAGAAAATTAAAAGTAAAGCCAAACCTGTAATATAATATAATTAGTGCTGGGCAATCGATTAATCGCATCCAAAATAAAAGTTTGTGTTTACATAATATATGTGTGTGTACTGTGTATAATTATCATGTATATATAAATACACACTCCTTCATGTATATATTTAAGAAATATTTGCATGTATATACTGTATATATATTTATATAATATATCTTATTTATAAATATAAATGTTTTACTTAAATATATAAATGCACGTGTGTGTATTTATATATACATAACAATTATACACAGTACACACACATATATTATGTAAACACAAACTTTTATTTTGGATGCAATTAATCAATTGCCC
Organism: Coreius guichenoti; assembly: GCA_039654105.1. NCBI lineage: Eukaryota > Metazoa > Chordata > Actinopteri > Cypriniformes > Gobionidae > Coreius > Coreius guichenoti. The sequence goes on along the minus strand of CM077177.1, from coordinate 11,892,330 downwards.
AGCACTAAATAACATATAATATAATATAATATAATTAATATAATATAATATAATATAATATAATATAATATAATATAATATAATAATTGCAATCAATACGAATATTATTATTAATAATATTATTATTTAAGTTATTTATTCATATAATAAAAACAGTGTTTACAAAGTGATTTACAAGGAATATATTTAGCCTACATATATATGTAGATACAAATAAACCTAATACATTTAATAAGATAACAATAAATTAAAAGTAAAGCCAAACCTGTAATATAATATAATATAATATACATTTCAATAATATTAATAATAAATGCTATTAATTTATTCATACAGTAAAAACAGTGTTTACAAAGTTCATTACGAGGGATATATTTAGCATACATGTATGTAGATACAAATAAACATAACATATCTAATAAGATAACAATAAAATTAGGAGTAAAGCCAAACCTATAATAAATATAATATAATATAATATACATAATAATAAACACTTAATTTATTCATATAGTAAAAACAATTTACAAAGTTCTTTACAAGGAATATATTCATGTAAATGTAGATACTAATAAACATATCTAATAAGATAACAAAAAAATAGAGAATAGCCAAGAAAAAGACTAAAGCCAAACCTATAACATATCTACTTAATATATTGTATTATTATTATTATTATTATTATTACAAGAAATAAAGAAATAATAATAATAATAATATTGTAATATGAAAACAGAAAGTAGAGTATACATAAGAAAGAAAGAAAGAAAGAAAGAAAGAAAGAAAGAAAGAAAGAAAGAAAGAAAGAAAGAAAGAAAGAAAGAAAAGCTTGATGTCAAAAGCCTGATCTGTTTGTACTTGAACACTTGAAGGCTCCACCTCTCAGAGCTCCTGCCTCACTGACGTCACACACACTCCGCCACATTCATACTCCACCCGCAGCAGCCATGATGGTGGGTGCTTTTCTCTCTTACTCCCTCCACCTTCATCATTTACACCTACAATCCTCCGATGCATCGAGTAATAACGAGCATCTGTCGTCTTTATATTCCGATCGTTCGTTCTGATATTTCTGTGTCTCTCCACAGCAAGAAGGGCTGGACGATGGTCCCGATTTCCTCTCGGAAGAGGACAGAGGAGTAAGTTTTTTTTTTCTTTTCCCATTTCTATTCTCTCTCTGTTCTCCTGCTGTTTGTTGTGTGTGTTTGTAGTCGTGTAAAGGGCGTGTGTATTACTGCTGGTGTCACTGTGGCCCAGTATGTGTGTGTGTGTGTGTGTCCTATTTGAGTCCGTCCGTTCACTTCCTCCTGACAAACCTCACACACACAAACCCGTGTATGCACAATGACTCTCTAGTCTGATGGTAATACCAGAAACTAGGGCAATAAGACACAAACCACATCATGTCATTAACCACAAACTGATCTAGCTGCTTAAATAAGCCTGCTAAAGTTAAATAATAAGCAGTTAGTCTCTGTCATCATCGAACTGCTGTTTGCTTTTGTGCAAATTCTCTGGTGAATATTACTTTGTAAAAACTGTTACCTTAGTCAAATAATGTGACATTCTTATTTGTATAAAATGAAAACATTATTACTTTATAATGTAACATTAAGTTAAACAATGTTGCTCTATAATGTAGAGCAAGTGTTATTCTGCAATATAACTCTTAATTGTAATGGTTTGGATGATTTTTTTTATTAATATATGCCTTGCAAAAATACTGTAATGTAGCAGTACCATGGTACTTTGATATATACCATGCTACTGTGCATAGTAGTAAAGGTATTTCTATAAATACCCTGATACTATCATGTCATGAAAACCATGGTATATTGTTTTGTGGAGAATATGGTTTTGTAGAAAACCTGTGGGTTGCTTTATAGAATTAAAATAATGTGTGAATTCACAAACATTTATTTACGTTATTTATTCATATAATAAAAACAGTGTTTACAAAGTGATTTACAAGGAATATATTTAGCCTACATGTATATGTAGATACAAATAAACATAATATATTTAATAATATAACAATAAAATTAAAAGTAAAGCCAAGCCTGTAATATAATATAATATAATATAGTATGAAAAACATTTACCATAGTAACCATAGTTTCTGCCAAAATACTATATTTATCACAGATATTGTTACTGCAAAAGAGATCTAATTAAATATAATATACTGTATAATATTATGGCCTTATGTCAAAGTAATAATAACTTCCTAACATTTCAGTGCAATGCTGTTTTGTTTGAGGTTTAACATTTGTAGAATGTAAATAATAGTTGACGAATATGGACATTAAATGTATTTATTTGTATAAGTGAAAGTACATACAGGGCTCCAGACTAACATTTGAGAGTAGTGGCACCAGAGCAGTGAGGAAAATTTATCATAAAGTTAATTTAATCATAAAATTACTATTGTTTTGCATTGTTTTGTTAATAAGTGCCGTTACTAATAATAGTACATGTTTGTTTATTGGAAATTTAACAGTGAAGCACTGAGCTTGAATTGATATGCAACAGTAACAACAGTAATGTGCATAAACCAAATTTTTATAAGGAAAATTTTTATATTAAATGTACTTTTGTTCTTCTATAGTATCATACTGAACTAAAAGGAGCACTCTTTACTTGTTTTCTGTGTAATCCAGTCACAATTTGAAGAAAAGTTTTTGTTTTTTATGAGACTTTGTGACTTCCTACTTTTTTTTCCATATATTAAGGAGTGGAAATGTCTAATAAGTCAAATAAGTGCTCCTATGCCACCACCTACTGGTTATAGTGGTAATTTCATGTCTTTTTTTTTTTTTTTTTAAATAAGTGCTTTTTTTTGCCATAAAGTGGCCTACACCTTTAAGCTTTTAGTTTTACAGATCATCACACTAAAAATAATATTAAAATTGGATAATGTTTAGAGCTTTGAAGTTCTGGGAAAAGTGTGAAACACTTGAAAAGTGCTTGAATTTCACTCTCAAAAGGTTGTACGAACCCTGAGATTAATAATGTAAATAAAAAAAAAAACATTCGACTATTTCTTCCACAGTACCATGGGGTGTTACTACATTAAGTCCATGGTGAATGTTTATGATTTGTGGACTGAAACCCCTGAATGTTTCAATGTTTCTCCTGGTTTCAACGTCAGCGCTGTTTGATCTGATATCTGTGGTTTATAACAGAGAGTTCTGCACCAAACGCTTTCACTAGGTCTCGCAGTAGCGATGATGTTATTAATACTGTGGTGAATTCAAGCGCTTTCTCACTGGATCTCCCAGCGCTGTTTAGTAATGGTTTCACGTGATCGAGATTGGCCCGTATATGAGCTCGCGCTGCGCTGTCTATTATTGCTCCGTGCTGATAAACGGTCCGCGCAGCTCAAACGAGTAGCGCGGTTCCGTTCGGTTTCGTTTCGTTTGCCGTTTGATATTTCTCATATGTAACAGAAATGGCAGCTCTTATCAGTTGGGCACCGCGGTGGTCGCACCAGTGCGACCTCTAACCAAATTCAGTCGCACCAGCAGGAAAAAAGGTGGCAAAATGCGACCATTTAGACGCAGTCTGGAGCCCTGACATATTTTAGGTGCTGTAACAATTTATTTGAAGTTTTTCATCATCAAATTAATTTTTTAAAAAGTACAAATATTCTAGGTTTCTTGGGGGGAAATGTTGTTTTAAATTGTTTTAGATTGAGCATTGCGCTGCTGTCACTGCTTGACATGTCATTCTTCTACCTACATACAAAAATATGTATTGTACATGTTTTGTAATGAGATTAAACTAAGTAATATTCAAAAACAGATAAAGTATGATTGTAATAGATTCAATCTCCTGTGATCCTCAATGATTAATATGAAATATTGATACTCATAGAATTGCACTGTATTTATTGCTGACTTATTTTAATAGCCCAGGGCAGTGAATGTGGATCTTCAAACTGACGCCACACTACAGGTGGACATCTCAGACGCTCTGAGTGAGCGAGACAAGGTCAAGTTCACCGTCCACACAAAGGTATCCAACATCAATGAATAAAAACTACCAGGATTGTGTGTTTGTTATTTCAGCCCTGCCTCCAAAATCGACTTGACCTTATGCGCTTGCCGTTTGCTGCATTCATTCATTAAATTATGAATTATGTTTTTTGTTTTTTTTCCAGAGCACTCTACCTAATTTTAAGCAGAATGAATTTTCTGTGGTCAGACAGCATGAAGAGTTTATCTGGCTCCACGACTCGTTCGTGGAAAACGAAGAATACGCAGGTTATATTGTAAGTACCGTTTAGTGTTTTGCATGGTATGAAATATTCTTGATTATTGATGTAACAGATAAATGTTAGTCGCAATCACAGGCCTGTAATTCTTTTATTTGCTTTTCACTGGACGCTTGTTTGAACTGTCTGGCTCGTACTCTCTTTTAAACACTACTTCATTATGTGTGTTTGAGAGCAAACGTTCCAGCCGCTCTTGCCAAGCCTGAAATCATTGCTCGTCCTTTTATAGTCTTGGTGTACATAAAAAGATCTGTTGTCGCATGACGAATGTCATTTTGTTGTAGTTCAGGTGCAAGAAAAAAGGGAAATGATCTTTGTTACAGTTTCCTATTTGGATATATTGGTTGAAATTATTTTTAAAGTAAAAAAGTAAGATATTCATGGGGATGTTTGATGTGCTTTATGATTTTTCCAGGTCATATTATGTGTACTGTTCAAAAGTTTGTGGTCATTAATTGATCATTTTATTCAGCTAACTGAGCTAAGACATTAAATTGATCAATTATAATGTTATAAAATATTTTTTTATTTCAAAACTGTTCTTTTAAACTTTTCATCAGTTTTAAAAAAAGAAATGGTTTCACGGTTAGCACAACTGTTTATAACATTGATAATAATAAATGTTTCTTGAGCATTAAAATTATCATATCAGAATGATTTCTGAAGGATCATGTGACACTGAAGACTGGAGTAATGATGCTGAAAATTCAGCTTTGCCATCACAGGAATAAATTATATTTTAAAATATATTCAAATAGAAAACAGTTCTTTTAAATAACTGAAATATTGTAATATTACAATGAAAAATGTAAATGCTGCCTTGGTGAACACATAAGAGATTATGTTTTTAAAAAAAATCTTATTACACAACTCTTTGGAATACTTGATTCTGATTGGTCAATCGCGCCATCCAGCGGTATGTCATTCCGCGATAACAACTGGTAAAAACTGCTAACACAGGCTCATCCGGGTTACTGAAGTCGGCACTTTACGCTTGCTAGGAACATTTTTTTCCTTGTTGGAAGTTTTACGTTTGGTGAGCATTGAGCAAATAAAATATTAAAACTCAAATCAATTTTATGTACAGTTATTGAATTATGTCAACTGGTATTGCGGACTCGCTCTCTTGTTTCATACAAATGCAGCTGCTGTTATTTTGCAACAGTTGTTTTGTACACTGTAATGGGTTATAAAATAACAAACAGGTACGATTTTAAGTTTAATCTCAGATCAATATCTCTTATCCCCATAATTATTTATGTGGTGAAATGCCGTGTAATAAGTGGTATGACTGTACCGTATCCCTTAAAGGGTTAGTTCACCCAAAAATGAAATTTCTGTCATTAATTACTCACCCTGATGTCGTTCCAAACCCGTAAGACCTTTGTTCTTCGGAACACAAATGAAGATATTTTTTATGAAATCTGTGAGCTTTCTGTCCCTCCATAGACAGCAAGGTCATTGCAACTTTCAAGGTCCAGAAAGGTAGTAAAGACATTGTTAAAATCGTCCATGTGACTCCAGTGGTTCAACCTTAATTTTATGAAGCGACGAGAATACTTTTTGTGCGCAAAAAACAAACAAAAACAACGACTTTATTCAACAATTTTTTCTCTTCAACGTCATTCTCTTACGTTGTTGATGTAGTAAATACACTGCAGCGTTTCCGAGTTCTACGGCAGAACGGCGGCTCACATCACAAGCATGCCTCGTGGTGCTCACGTGAACAGTGTCGGCCAATGGTAAGCCGGCGTTCTGACGTAGAACCCAGAAGCGCTGCACTGTTTACACTACGTCAACGGCGTAGAAGAGAAGAGAGGTTGAACCACTGCAGTCACATGGACTATTTTAACAATGTCTTTACTACCTTTCTGGACCTTGAAAGTGTTAATTACATTGCTGTCTATGGAGGGGTCAGAGAGCTCTCGGATTTCATCAAAAATATCTTAATTTGTGCTTCAAAGAACAAAGGTCTTACGGGTTTGAAACGACATGAGGGTGAGTGAGTAATAACAATTTAAATTTTTGGGTGAACTAACCCTTTAAATGTCCATCTAGTTTGAACTTGACTCTTACAACTGTTTTCTTTGCGGAAGCTTGGCGTTTAAAGAGCTAATAAAATATCTTAACTCAGATCAATATTTCATGTCTAACTATTTACTTATGTGGTAAGTAGCCGTGTAATAAGCAGGATAATGTACATCCAGCCGGTTGTTATTATAGAATAAATGATCACCCTGTCGGGGTTTATTATGGATGTACATTATCCCTTACTTACCGACCTCAGACTTTTGAATGGTATTGTATGTTATCCAGTGACAAATCCAGTGATCATTAGAAATGGACAGGGCCTGCCGTCCTATTCTGTATTTTCATTGGCTTATTTTCTGCATTATTTTAAGTACAAATAGGTCTGTCATTTTCTATCTGATTTAATGTAGTTTCATCTGGGATGCTCCTATTAATACTCAGCAAAGAAACAGTCATAGCACTGACTGCCATTTACAATATCATCAAAGCTGGCCTGAATTATTTATAGCACTTTGAGTTTGCATTAGGAACAGCAGCATGAGCGACTGCGTTTTTCATTCAGTGACTGATGATATTACGAATCCCAGAGTTTAATTACCAACGCTGAAACAGTTTTGGGAATCATAATGCCCCTTGAATAGCTAACGGAAAGACTTTCCCTGTAGATTCCGCCGGCTCCTCCGAGACCAGATTTCGATGCATCACGGGAGAAACTTCAGAAGCTGGGTGAAGGTGAGGGATCTATGACCAAGGAGGAGTTCACTAAGATGAAACAGGAACTGGAGGCGTGAGTCGATTTGTCTTCATATCCGTTGGTTACTATGTTGTTAGTTGCACACCTTCATTAAAGGTTTAGTTCACCCAGAAATGAAAATTATCCCATAATCGATTGACCCTCAAGCCATCCTAGGTGTATAGGACTTTCTTCTTTCAGCCAAATACAATCGGAGTTATATTAAATAATAATATCCTGGCTCTTCCAAGCTTTATAATAGGAGTGAATAGAGCCTGAGATTTTGAAGCCCAAAAAAGTGAATCCATCCATAATAAAAGTAATCCATACGGCTCCAGGGGGTTAATAAAGGCCTTCTGAAGTGATGCAATGTGTTATTGTAAGAAAAAATTCTATATTTATAATTTTATAAACTATAATCACTGGCTTCTGGTAATGGCCGTACGCGAGTCTAGTTCCAGTGGAAAAGTGACCTCTGACCCGACACATGACGTATTGACAAATGCGGAAGTGCAGAGGATAGAGCAAAACAAAACGCCGGTTTTAAAATGAGAATTTTTAAAGAAAAATGCCGTAGCTTATGCTACGCCTACATCCTATGTCATGCGTTGGGTCACAGGTCACTCTTCCGCCGGAACTAGACTCATGTACGGCCGTTACCGGAAGCCCATGATTATAGTTTATAAAGTTATAAATATGGATATTTTTCTTACAAAAACCCATCACTTCGCTTCAGAAGGCCTTTATTAACCCCCTGGAGTCGTATGGATTACTTTTATGATGGATGGATGCACTTTTTTGGGCTTCAAAATCTCAGATACTCAGAGCCAGGTTATTATTTATTATATCTCGGATTGTGTTTGGCTGAAAGAAGAAAGTCATATACACCTAGGGTTAGGATGGCTTGAGGATGAGTAAATTATGGCATAATTTTAATTTTGGGGTGAACCCTTTAATAATAATAATAATAATAATAATATGAAAATGTTTTTTTTAGTGAATATCTGGCCATCTTCAAGAAGACCGTGGCAATGCACGAGGTCTTTCTGTGCCGTGTTGCTGCTCATCCCGTCTTGCGCAAAGACTTGAACTTTCATGTTTTCTTAGAGTACAACCAAGACGTAAGTGTGACATATTTTAACTCTGACATTATTGTTCTAAAATGTTTGGAAAATTGTTTGAAAAAGTTTTATTGCAATTAATATTGTTTTTAACTGTTATTATTACTATTATTGACTACTGTTGTGCAACTCTTTTTTTCTTTCTTTTTTTAAAGTTTAACAAAAAAAACGTGTGTATATATTAACTATTTGATTATGATTTGTTTTTTGTTAATCCAATGAATTAAAAAGATTAAATGTTCCTTGAAATCTCATTTATTTTTCTCTTTTCATTTGAAACTTGATGTACACAACCCAAAATATCAGATAATTCATAACAAAGTGCAAAACAGCTGCAGTTGAGGTTGTGCAAAGCAGTTTTGTAGGCAAAACTTTCAATTTGCCACTTGAACTTACAGCTGAGTGTACGAGGGAAAAACAAGAAGGAAAGGCTGGAGGATTTCTTCAAGAACGTGGTGAAGTCTGCAGATGGGGTTCTTGTGGCAGGAGTGAAGGTCAGTTCAGTCTGAGGCCTTCTTCTCATGTCATGTGACTGTTTTATGTGACTCTGCTTTAGAAATTAGGGGGAGGAGAGGGAGGCCACGACGACAGCCACCTTTCTGAGAAATTATTTACTTGGGCTTGAGCTTCTATGTGTTCAACTGTGTGGGTTAAATGATGGTTTATGACTCTGGTGAATGCTTCACTAGTAGTGGAATGCACGATTACCAAAACCTTGAAAAATATAGTCAAAAATAGGGTTGTCACACTACCAAAATTCCAGTCGATACCAATACCAGTAAAGTTTCACGGTTCTCAGTACCAAGTTCAGTACCATAGCAAAAACTGTTGTAACTATTTTATTTTATTTAACTATTTGAAAATAAAAATATTAAAACATTTAATGTTTATTATTTATGAGTAAATAATACATGTAAACAGCATGTAGCCTTTTTTAAGTAAACATTGTTTTAAAAAGATCCTGTTTTCTATGTTAGGATATTTTAAAAAGTAATTTATTCTTGTGATGCAAAGTTGTATTTTCAGCATCATTACTCCAGTCTTCAGTGTCACATGATCCTTCAGAAATCATTCTAATATGCGATTTTCTGCTCAAGAAACATTTCTTATGAACTTTTAAAAACAATTGGTACAACGGTGATACATTTTTTTTTTCAGGATTCTTTGATGTACAGAAAGTTCAAAATAACAGCATTTATTTGAAATAGAATTTTTTTGTATCATTATAAATGTCTTTACTGTCAACTTTGATCAATTTAATGCATCCTTGCTGAATAAAAGTATTGATCTCTTTTAAAAATAATCTTACTTGCATTTGAATGTTAATGTACATTTAAAGGGGACCTATTGTACAAAGCTCACTTTTACATGGTGTTTAAACATAAATGTGTGTCGGCGGTGTGTGTACACAACCATCCTATGATGGTAAAAATCCACCCACTCCTCTTTTTTTAATCCCCATAAATCATAAGCAGTGTCTCAGAATAAGCCGTTTTCAGTTTCTATGCAATGTGACGTCACATGATTAGGCCCCGCCCACGACTGCTTACGGACTCTGCCCTATTAGCATAGACCCCGCCCTGAATGACCTGTCCGTCATGTTTATCTCCTCGTTTAACAGCAGAGTTCAAGTAAGAAATGTATTCTTATTAAAGCTACTAAGTTATTCACTCAAGAGCAGTGAGTGATTTTCTATATTTCTTTTGTTGTTTGATTCATATTAACATCATATTTAGCAGTAGGTACTGTGTATTACTGTATTATACTGTGTAGGTATTGCGCTGCTTTCACTTTAATACACAGATCTAATATACACATGCGATTTCTTTCCCTGCTGTTTACTTTCACAGACATAACCTACTATGTTTGTGAACTTTGTGTGTTTTTTTTGCATAACCTTGACAGTTTAAGATCAATAAGACGTGAAAGAGAACTTAGTTTAATACTCTTGGGACGTGCCGTCTGACATCCAGCTTTCTGTGCACGTTCTTCGGATGTGTGCACTCAGAAAACCATATATCAGAAGTTCAGACTGATATGGCTTTAAAATGCATGCAGATAATAAGCTGTCATGATAATGAAGAACTGCAATGTCTCATGAGCATGACCACGATAGAAATGATAATCAAAACCAAACAGATGTTTTAGTTTTTGGCAGAGTATACTGAAGCAAGAGCTGTAAAGGCTCCGCCCTCTCATGGAAAGCGGGTGGGGAGCAGCAGCTCATTTGTATTTAAAGATACATGCACAAAAACCGTATGTTTTTGCTTCCACTCAAAAATGGGCATTTACAACATGGTATAATAAATGAATCTGTTGGGTATTTTGGGCTGAAACTTCACAGACTTATATAACATCTTGTAAAAAGGGGTATGATAGGTCCTCTTTAAGTAAGACTGCCAGAAGTAGAATCTCACGAAACTTGTCAAGACCGTGTCCATGTCATGTTTCATCCCAAAATCATTTAATTAATCAAAAAATATAATTTCTTTGTGAGATTCACCTCTTAGAATTGCCTATTGATGTGTTGTTGTTTTTTTGCATTTTATAAATTGTATATTTATTTCTATTTTATCACAGGACGTTGATGATTTCTTTGAACACGAGAAGACATTCCTATTAGAGTACCACAACCGTGTCAAAGACGCATCTGCCAAATCTGATCGAATGATCAGGTCTCACAAAAGTAAGTTTCTCTTTTCATCACACATTTATGGATGCTTGCGGCTCATGTGACCGTGTAGTGTCAAGGGTAAGGCAAGGTCAAAGTTCTCCAGTCACTGGAAGTGTGTGTTACAGAGATAAATGACAAACAATACCTTTGCCAATAGCATTTCAGATGCATGCTCAAGAAAAAAAAATCTGTTTTAGTGCTTTGCATCTCCTAAGGTTCATTTGATAAAACTTTTTAAAACCAGAAACTGACATTCAATGTCAAATCTATGAACTATAAATACGCCCATATCATCATAAGGGCGTTTCCTTGTTTTATGGTGTTTAGTTCTGTTTGTGTCCAACATTAATTTGCCTGCAGCTATGGACACTGGAAAGGTTGGTTTTGTCTGTTATGGGGCATTAACAGGAAACCGAAGGCGGTACTTAGTGCTGCTTAGTGGGAAAATGTGTAGTTTGTCAGGAAGCCAGCAAATGTCAGGTGACTCTGTTGGCCTTTAAAACTAACAAGTAATTCTCCCTGAGGAAAAGTTTTGTCAGATAAGCTGAATAATGTTTAAACGAAGTTTTTGTTTTAGAGATTTGAATGCGACACTTTCTATTAATACAGATTTATTTAGAAATGTGTTTTTGTCATTCACATAATTTTCTCGCATCATGTGCGGAGCCAAATGTTTTGCTTTTCCTTGTGTGCCGTGAGTCTTATTGGCACAACACTGAAACATGATATGGAAAAGCAGAATGCTGTGGAACAGTGTTAAGTGCTGCAGCACTGAGTCAATGAATGTGTGAAACACTGACAGCATTTCCTCCTCTAGAGATCTAACAGGACGTGTGTTTCAGGTGCGGCGGATGATATCAACAGAATCGCCTCCACGCTGTACACCTTAGGAACCCAAGACTCCACAGATCTGTGCAAGTACGACACCGATTTCTCCATGTGCAGTAGCTCTACAGTTAAATGTCATAGCCTCTTTATTGACTTTTGGCTTGTTATTTTCGTCACTTCTAAACAGATTTTTCCTGAAAGTATCAGAGCTTTTTGAGAAAACACGGGTAAGCATTTCCAGTTTTATAACATAATTTTAATATAGATGTAGAGCTGTGCGATTAATCTTTAAAAGATCGCAACCTCGATTCATACATCCACGCGATCTCATTCCTAAATGACAATAATTTGCCTATTAAACATGTCTGTTAAACCTTTGACAAAATCACAGAGGAACATTTCAAATCTGCATTGGCAGTGCTGCTGACCCAGAGAGATTATTTTCACCCACACAGAATCATTATTTCTGTGTTACAAATATTCATATTATCACAGAAATACTGGGATAAAAGTTTTTAGTTCGGATATAAACACTGATGTCTACAGTAGCGATCAAAATAGAGCAAATCACTTGCTAAAATAAAGATTGTATCATTGCATCGTTACACCAGTAGGTGGCGAAAAGTGACTGTTAAAAGATGTATTTGTCATTGAATCATTCATTCGTGATTTGTTAAAAAAAGCTGACTCATTCAGTAATGAAACAAGTGAACTCTTTATGAGTGAGTCATTGAATTATTCATTCAAACCATTTTAAATTTTAATAATTCAGATTAATTAAACATTTTATATAGACTGCAGCAATTCACATTTTGTCAGAACCTATAGTAAATTAAGTAAAATGTTATTTTGTTCAGTTGTCTGTTCAGAATCGTGGGTGAATCGTGATCTCTGTTTGAAACAAAAAAATCATGATCCTCAATTTATCCAGAATCGTGCAGCTCTATATAGATGCATTTTTAATATACAGTGGCGTCCAAAGTTTGCACCCTCATTTAAACCTGGAAATATATATATTTTTTTATCATAAAACATTTAAAACAAAGAAACATTGACATAAAATGAATAAGAAATATTGGTAACATCTTACAAATAATATATTGTTAAACTATCATTTAAAAATTGTTAAACTATATTTTTTACATCGCTCATATCTTTAGTTATTTAAAAGGTTAGTTATTTAAAATATAAGTATTTGTTTGTTCATGTCAGTTCAGTGCATTGCAACTAATGTACTTTAATTGTTCACAATAAAATTGATAATGAAATGTCTTTTTTTTACTTTTTAAATATATTTTGTGTGTCTTACTCTCTGAGGTAAAGAAACATTCAGTTTGTCATTTGGTGTGTTTCTAACCTCAGCAGTTTTTATTCAAAAAGAAGACAGAATTTGATGATTCAGAGAGTTAGGGACTGTAAAGTCACACACTTCTTCCTCTCACTTGTTTTCAAATTCTGTTTTCCTGTGCAGAAAATTGAAGCGCGCGTAGCAGCCGATGAGGATTTGAAACTTGCCGACTTGTTGAAGTACTACCTCAGGGAGTCGCAAGCCGCTAAGGTAGAGACGTGTGGTCAGCATGTTGAACTGACGGCTGCTCATTAGAGGTCGTTCCTACATTAGGGAGTGATTTGTTGATCCAGCCAAGCCCTGGGATACAATGTAATTGAGCCACAACAGTGATTAGTGATTCTGACTATTCATTTTACACCAGGGCAAAACAGTGGAACAGTGACCTCTTGGACCATAAGATTCAGTTTTATACAGTATTGATTGTTGCCCAGGATTGATCGTCTACTATTCCTAGTTATTGCTTGCTGAAACCATTTTGAAATTCCTTTATATGAGTTTCTTTAGTTGTAAACAACATTATCTCCTCAACAGGACCTCCTGTACAGACGAGGAAGGGCATTAGTTGATTATGAGAATGCTAATAAAGCTCTGGACAAAGCCCGTGCTAAAAACAAGGACGTCCTCCAAGCAGAAACCACACAGCAAGTGTGCTGTCAGAAGTTTGAGAAAATCTCTGAATCTGCAAAACAAGGTACTTTATAATATAATTCAAACAGTGACTTGATGGTTTTACATCGTTTTAACCAGCTGCAGCATAATAAAAGCATCTCTTCCCTGTAAATCTTCCTTGTAAACCCACACAGGAAATTGGCGTTTGTCGATTGCTTGGTATAGGCGTCACACTAGTTGGCTTCTCCCACTGTTAGTTAAATCTCATTGGTCCAAAACCCAGCTCACACATTTTAAAGACTTGTTCTGATTGTGTCAATTCACACTAAGGCTTCACGAATTAATAGAAATAAATCCAAAATTGCAATTTTGAAATTGCAGTTCTATTATCAAATTGCAAAGGTTACAATCTAATTGAAGTCCCCCTGTGGTGAAAATCAAGTTTTTAATGTTGTTTATGTCTATGTGGTGTTTTTAATATGCTTTAAGACAAACCATGTGCAAATTCATCAGTCAACACCATTGATGAGTATTTTCTCCTTAAAACTGCAGTGAACCAAAGACAGTCTCAAAAACGCGTTTGAAATCGCTGGTGTTTCTTACATCACAAACTACCTTGTAACCAATCACGTCAACGTGTGGGCGGGCTTTAGCATAGTTATCATTAACTATGACCGCTCTGAAGCAGGGGAGTCTCAAGAGAAGCCAGGTTATCCTGGTATATTTTTCTGTTGTTATGAAAAATCGATGTTATGATGAACTATATACCTTTTTCCGCTCACGTTCTATGATGTTCAAAGCGTTTCAAGGATACTGATTTTTAGAAGGCAGCTGTCTGACTCTGAGAACGGGAATATGGTTTGTGTAACATTAGCAACATATTATTAGCTGTTTGATAACATCGTCAAGCAAAAGGCTATATTAATTACCGTTATGTTTCCGACATTGTAGAGAGCGATACATAAAACGCATTGTCATTCTGATACATTAACTTTTATACAAGTTGACCGAGTGGATCTCTGAGCTGGTGTGAATGAGTGGAGGCGGGGCTAATCTGCATATACTAAATGAAGCAAGGCTGTAGAGTTACATTTAAGCTATTTTTAGGTATGAATAAAAAAAATGTTTACAGGAAAAAATATTAAAATGTCATTTTGGTGATCAAAGATGAGTTTTTAAGGATAAAATTATTGACTACAGGGGGACTTTAAATATACAGTGGTTAAACAATGAAACTGAAACTACAGTAGACTACAATAATGTATTGTTATGGTGTAGGGCCTCCTTTTGCAGCAAATACAGCATCAGTTCGTCTTGGGAATGACAGTTACAAGTCCTTCACAGTGGCAAAATGGTGAAATTTTGAGCCATTCCTCCTCCAGAACAGTGGTCAGGTCATGTGATGCTGGTGGAGGAAAAACGTTTTAGGGCTCGCTCCTCCAAAATACCCCAAAATGGCTACAAAATATTTAGATCTGGTGACTGCAGGCCATGGGAGATGTTCAACTTTACTTTCATGTTCATCAAACCATTCTGTCACAAGTCTTGCTGTGTGTATTGGTGCATTATCCGCCACCCCCTTCAGGGTACAATGTTTGAACCATTAGGTGCACATGGTCTTCCAGAATGGTTCGGTAGTCCCTTGCAGTGACGTGCCCATCAAGCACAGTAGGTAATGCCATGATATCGCAGCCCAATCCATCACTGATCCACCCCTGTGCTTCACTGTTTGGCCTCTTTGGGGCTTCTCCACACCGTAACTCCCACGGATGTGAAGGTAGACTCATCAGAGAACCATACATGTTTCACATTGTCCACAGCCCAAGATTTTCAGTGTTCAATGCACCATTGAAACCAACATTTGGCATTTGTACGAGTGACCAAAGGTTTGGCTAAAGCAGCCTGACCGGGAATATTGACTCTGGAGCTCCCGACAAACAGTTTTGGCAGAGAGTCGAGGTCTTAATTTAATTCTGCAGTGATTTGGGCTGATGTGGTTTTGTGTTTTTTTGGATACAATCTGAGTTAGTACCTGCACATCCCTTTCAGACAGCTTCCTCTTGCATCGAAACCTCCAACACTATATTGGCCAGTGTTTCAGTTTCATTGTCCAACCCCTGTGTGTGCAAAGCATATTTCAGAGTGAAGCGTGGAGCTGTTCATTTACACGCGTGCAGCTCATGATCTGGTGTTTTCACAGTCTCAGAAACGCTTATAAAGTGGCTGTTTTCAACAAAAGAGAAGCTTTAAAGTTGCGAAAAACTTGAAGTAACAACAGATCTTTTCTTTTGTATTGTGGGATTCATCTGAGTGAAACTGATTATCAAAAAGAAAAAATGTAGGGCGGGGACTTGGTTGTATGCATTGGTTGTTGATTTTGAAATGTGGACGTTGCGCTCAAAAGTGGAGAACGTGAGCTTGCAGGGTTGGGGTTTAAACTGACTAAATGATTGGAGAAGTTTTGATTAAACATTATGAATGCATGGATGAATTGTTCACAGTAAGACCTATAATATGCATTTAGTAATAATAATAACAATGATAAATAATTATTTAAAATAATGTTTAATAATAATTATTATTATTACTACTAAAAATATGAAACAAAATATTACTATTGTAATTTACTAAAAAAAACAAAACAATTTTTAATAATTTAAAAAAAAAACATTCATATTTTGTAGTCATGTTGATATATGACAGAATTTGGACCAAATTGTGCATTTTATGCAGATATTTTCCCCAAATCATGCAGTCCTACTTCACACAGAAGTTGTGTATTTATTTTTCACAGAGAAAATTGTTTTGTTGTGGTGTGTGTGTGTTTGAAAATAACATCAGTATTAAATTGTTCTCATGTGGATAACTGCTATTAACCCAAGATTGCTCCAAGGAGATTGTCTCTCTATTAAGATTACTGAAAGTTACTTTGGATAAAAGCATCTGCTAAACGGCTGTTTGCTTACTAAATATTAATGCTCGTTGCCCAATGCTTGTTTTCCACTTAGAACTGATAGATTTCAAGACACGGCGAGTAGCAGCATTCAGAAAGAACTTGGTGGAACTGGCCGAGCTGGAACTCAAACATGCCAAGGTTTCCATTTACTTTATACTGTGACTCTTCAATGATTTCAGATCCATGGATTATTTATTGATGATATGCCCTGATTTCTGTCCAGGGGAATCTACAGTTGCTGCAGAGCTGTTTGGGGGTCCTGAAAGGGGACACTTAGGTCCTTGAACCAGGTTCTCCATATAGGGCTTTCCCTGCTTTGGTCTCGTCTTCATTCGGAAGATGGAGGAGAGAACATACCTGGGGTCAGTTTGTCTAAAGAGACGTCTGTACTTACCACTACCAGAGACACCATACTCCCTCCACAACCCCCCCTAAAAGTGAGGCAGTCCACTGTGGAAGACCAACCGGTCCACACAGCACAAGATATACGACTTCATTTAATCACGCATTTTTAACTTTTGATTGTTAATTGTTTTTGGCTACATCACTCTCGTTTCTGTCATTTCTGTCCAGTTTGTTCATCTGTTTCGTTTCGCTTGTTTTTGTTTTTTCCTGTTGTAATCTTTAAAGTTAGTTTTGGTGATCTGTGTGTGGATGCTGCTCAGATATCTTGTTCAAGTTGAGCTGATTGTTATTACAATTAAAGTGTATGGTCACTCAAAGCCTTGTACATGTGTAAGTTTTCATCGTATAGCTATAATGAATCATCGTAATCAGACTAATTTTCTGCAGAGCAGTTTATTCCTCTTTTTTTCCATTCCTAACAAATAATGCTTCGGTATGTTTGCCTTAAAACGTAGATTAATATGATATTGTTAATAAAAAAAAAAATCATACATGGATGCATTTTTTTTCTCCAGAATTTTTTTTAAGTGCAATGTATATGAATGTTGTTTATTCACAATATGTGACCAAAGCTTCCATTTATTCAGATGGAGGAATGCTGACTTAAACTCTGGTGAACAATGATAAAATGACCATGATAAAAACAAAAAATAAATGATGCTGTTTACTTTAAGTGAGGTTTTTTTTATGTGAACAGAGAAAAAATAAAGGCAGTGTTCGCTTACGAGCCAGATGTTATTTCTTTACTACAATCCAGCCTACAATTCCTTAGTGTGGGAGAACTTTAAATAGCCTATAATTGCTTATTAAATATGAGAATTACTAGATGAAAATAGATTTACAGCAACGTATGGCCCTAATAATGGGAAGCTGATATATTTAAGTAATTAACAGGAATATTTCTATATTTTTAATGGCTTTTATTTTGACAGCTTTATTTTGAAAGTAAAACGCTTGACCCGGAAATAGTCTAGAACTTTCCTGCGTAGAAGTGTTAGTAAAGCTATATGAGTAAAGCAAAAACACGTTGTATTTTCGTTGTGGTTTACTCGAAATAGGAAGAAATGAATCGAAAAGATGATTATGATTCATATGAGATTGAAGAGCCAAGTGACGAGGAAGGAGCCGCAAGCAGGTACATAACAGAAAACATTCATTTAAATGTCTGCGATGAACTCATGTGCACACATGTAAACAAACATATGTGAACATCTTCAACTTGATTATATAAGTGCATTGGTATTAGTATATGTGGTTATTTAATCGTGTGGATATTTCCTTTGAGTCATATATTTTGTAAACATGAACACCTCTGTATTAAGTGCTCTTAATCGAGATCAGGTTGAGAGACAGATCAGTAATTCAGTGTTTTCCACTGTTTTTTCTCAGTTCTGAGGATGAGCTGGATATTCTCCTCAACGGGACCCCGGAACAGAAGAAGAAGCTGATCAGAGAGTATCTGACGGGGGAGAGCGAGTCCTCCAGTGGAGATGAGTTTGAGAAGGAGATGGAGGCAGAGCTCAGCAGCACCATGAAGAGCCTGGAGTGCAGCTGGACAGCGTCTTCAACGCAAGGTGTTACATACACACATGCATTTTGTTCTTTAAATATAACAATCACAAAAGTAAATGAACTCAAATCATTTTAATTTAATATTTAAGTTGCAGGTCAAACATCTGGGACCAGTGACAGCACTTCCACAGCAAACAAACAACAGTATGACAGCATTTACTTCGACTCAGACTCGGA
Organism: Coreius guichenoti; assembly: GCA_039654105.1. Taxonomy (NCBI): domain Eukaryota; kingdom Metazoa; phylum Chordata; class Actinopteri; order Cypriniformes; family Gobionidae; genus Coreius; species Coreius guichenoti. The sequence continues at coordinate 11,873,597 of CM077177.1, read as the reverse complement.
TGATGATGACACAGCTGGTAATTTTTTTTATTAATATTATTTTTTGCCTATTATATACAACAAGAATAACCATTGTTAATATGGTTATGTTTTCATATCACTAATTACAAAAGAATATTTTCCTCTTCCTCTCAGAGATTTTCAAAAATGGACGCTATCAAAGTTACTAAATTTTTAGAACAATGAATATTTATGTATGTGTAATTGTAATTTTTTGATTACACAAATATAGATTTATTAAAGTTGCTCCAAGTTTTGGGAAATTTTTATTTCAATCCTTAAAGGTTTTCAATCCTTAAAAACTCTCTAAATCACTTGCAGTTCATATTGCTGAATCCCCTTAGGTTTAATTTCTTATAAAATGCTTAATTTATTGCTATTTATTAAGTAATTTTTGTTGGGTATATATATATTCAACAGTGGGAGAACTCTTATCTATCTATCTATCGTTCTCTCTATTGTTCTCTCTCTCTCTCTCTCTCTCTCTCTCTCTATATATATATATATATATATATATATATACATGTGTATATATATATGTATATGTATATATGTGTGTGTATATGTATATGTAGTTGCAAATTATTTAACCCCCTTGAACTGCAAGCCATGTTGCTGCTGAGAACAAAATTTTATGAAAACAATTCAATTCAAGGCATCAGTAAATTATTATAGAAAGTTTATTAATACACATTTGAGTGATTCTGATAATATAAAGTTGATGAAAATTGAAGAAAAAGAAAATCAAATTGGCTCTAAACATTCATGTACAAAATTATTCAACCCCCAAAAGTAAAAAAAAATGTTTTGGTGTTCTGCTCATAAGATTTGCTTTTTTTGCACCAGACATACCGCTGATCCATGGGTCCAAAAAGTTCTGTTCTGGTCACATCACTCCTTAATACATTCTTCCAGAACTCCGCAGTTCTATCCAAATGAGTTGTAGTCAGACTTTCATGTTCTTGTTGATCAAGAGTGACATTCGGCATGAGTCCCAACATGAAGGCCATGCTTGTCTAGTGTTCTTATACTCTGCATTGCAATCTTTTTTTTCCTCCTTTCATCAGGTCATCTTGCAAGTCTTTGGCAGTAAATTGAGGGTTTTACTCAGTTTCTCTGATCAAACATTTTAATTATATTGTGATTTTTCTTCAACACCCTCAAAGGTTTTCTCGTACAACAAAATTTAAACTTCTGAATAAGGCTGCCAGCTGTCTCTCTAAGAACTTTTAGTGTTTTGAAAATCTTCTTGTAGCCATAGACTTAATTCTAATTCTTTCTAATGTAATAAAACTGTGTTCTCTATAGCTATATGACTTGGCCATATTTGCTACTCAACTTTAGCACATGGATGAGCTAAATGTATGTATGTGTAACAGCACAAGCTAATTTAGTTTTGTTTTAGAGTTTCCAAAGGCTTAATTGTTTTAACACAATTTTGTACCATACCATACAAATACATGACTCAAAATAAAAGGGGTTGAATAATTATGACATGGCTGTATTACAAACAAATCCTATAACTCAAAAGCATTACATTATATATTGACATTATCACTTTTAATTTAATAGATGCAATTTAAAAAAAAAAACTCTGTCTTTAGAAAAGCTTGCGTTTGTAAATTATTACAGTCTCCGTGGGGTTGAATAATTTTCTCATTCAGTTTATGCTGCTTGGATTTATTGTGTTTGTATTCAACTATGATAATGCCTGTTTGTTATTCAAAGAGATATAATAAAGGTAAAAAAAACAGTTGTTAATATGGAAACTGGTCTCCTGTGTCAGGCAGCTCTCAGGGTCTGAGGAGGAAGCAGCGCTCTGTACTCACAAATGATGAGCTGTTATACGACCCAGATGAGGATGATCGGGACCAGGCTTGGGTGGATGCAAAACGAAAAGCGTGAGTTTTACTTGCTAAAAAATGTGACAAATTGTTGTGATGTTTAAAGCTTATTTGCATTGTTGATACAGATATCAGAGACGGTTACCCCCGTCAGCAAACAGAAAAAACAAAACCCAGGCTCTTCCAAGCAGTGACGCCATCCTCAACTGTCCCGCCTGTATGACCACCCTGTGCCTGGACTGTCAGAGGTACGGCCAATTTGATTTCATATTGCACTGTGAGCATCTGTGAAGATTTTCATATTATTATCTATCACAGAAGAATCAATAAAAGACTTTTCAACCCGCAGGCATGAGAAATATCGGACACAGTACAGAGCGATGTTTGTGATGAACTGCACTGTCAACAAAGAGGAAGTGCTGCGCTATCAAACCACCAATAAGAGAAAGCAGAAGCGGCACAGGAAGAAAGCTCGTCAGGAGTCCACGTCCACACCAGCAGAGGCTGAAATGGAGTCAGATGCTGGTCTGACTGATGCACGTTTGGCAGGAATGGATGAAGAAGAGACATATCACCCGGTCAAGTGCACAGAATGCTCCACTGAAGTGGCTGTGTATGATAAAGATGAGGTCTACCATTTCTTTAACATCCTAGCAAGTTACTGCTAAGGACATTTACTGGACTGGATATCCCAAACCACAAATTTTGTTTGGTTTGATGTAGTGCATCTCCAGGCAACTTCACTGTAAAGTGATTATTAAGAAAGGTATAAAAGGTTTTTGCGGGTAAAAAATGGTTAGACGTGATTTTTATTTATAGGGTTTTTATTTGATTAATATGTTGTAAAATGTAAACACTTCATGTAAATTGCATTTCATATTTCCATAAGTTGTTATATTCCTCCCTTTTATTAATTTGTATTTTTATACACAGAGGGCATGGAATTGATTCAAATTAAACAGACGTGAAACATATGACTTGAACATGTTTTTAATCTGTTTACACTGCTGAAGAAGCATTTAGGCAAGCATTCAAATATTTTCCTCATGATTATATTGAAATTTAAATTCAGTTACACTTTATTTTAAGGTGACAGTTACATTGTACTTAAATAAGTACTGAGTAATATGAATTACTACATGTACTTACTATAGCGTTACGGTTAGGGTTTGGTTTAAGGTTAGGCCAACACTTTATTTTACAGTGTCCTTGTTACATATACTTACCATAGTAATAACAATAAATTATGCATAATTACATGCAACTAACCCTCAACCAAACCCCAATCCTACCATAACCCTATACTAAGTATGTGTTGTTAATCAATATTACTCAGTACTTAAATATATAATTACACTGTAACAATGACACCTTAAAATAAAGTGTAACCAAGGTTAGTTACTTATCTCAGACAGCAAATGCAGTGAGTTAGCTTCATTCTTCTCAGAGAAAATCAATAATATCCGGAAGGCGATCAGCACATCCTTGAGTTGCACTGGGGTCAGACAGATCAGACCACAACCTCAGAAAGTTACTATGTCTGATTTCGAAGCAATTGATGGTAAAATTTTAGAAGAAACGGTCCGGCACCTTAAAACATCAACCTGCGCCCTTGACACACTCCCCACTTCTTTTTTCAAAAGTGTGTTTAACTGTTTAGAAGCAGATCTCCTAGAAGTGGTAAACTCCTCACTTCTTTCTGGGATTTTTCCAAAGTCCCTTAAAACCGCAGCAGTTAAGCCTCTCCTGAAAAAGAGCAATCTGGATAACACCATATTGAGCAACTACAGACCAATCTCAAATCTTCCTTTCATAGGCAAAATCATTGAAAAAGTTGTTTTCAATCAGCTGAACAAATTCTTAAGCTCAAACGGATACTCTGACTATTTTCAATCTGGTTTCCGACCGCATCACAGCACAGAGACAGCGCTCATAAAGATAATAAATGATATTCATTTAAATGCTGATGCAGGCAAAACATAAATTCTGGTACTACTTGACCTCAGTGCTGCATTCGACACTGTTGGCCACAACATACTTCTTGACAGGCTGGAAAACTGGGTTGAGCTTTCTGGGATGGTCCTTAAATGGTTCAGGTCATACTTAGAAGGTAAAGGTTACTATGTGAGTACAGGTGACCAAAAGTCTGAATGGACATCCATGACATGCGGAGTCCCACAAGGGTCAATTCTTGCACCACTCCTATTCAACCTGTATATGCCACTGAGCCAAATAATGAGAGAGAACCAAATTGCTTACCACAGCTATGCAGACGACACCTGTAATGACTACAGCCCCATTGACTCCCTGTGCAAATGCATTGATGAAGTTAACAACTGGATGTGCCAAAACTTTCTTCAGTTAAACAAAGACAAAACTGAACTCATTGCAACTTTGAGGCTAGAGGTCTGAAAACAAAAAAATCAAGTCAGGAATCTTGGTGTGATTTTGGAGTCAGACCTGAGTTTCAGTAGTCGTGTAAAGGCAATAACTAAATCAGCATATTATCATCTCAAAAACATTGCAAAAATTAGATGCTTTGTCTCCAGACAAGACTTAGAGAAACTCGTTCATGCTTTCATCACAAGTAGGGTGGACTATTGTAATGGACTCCTCACCGGCCTTCCCAAAAAGACCATTACACAGCTGCAGCTCATACAGAACGCTGCTGCCAGAATTCTGAGCAGAACCAGAAAATATGACCACATCACACCAGTTCTCAGGTCTTTACACTGGCTTCCGGTTACATTTAGAATTGATTTTAAAGTACTGTTACTTGTTTACAAATCACTCAATGGACTAGGACCTCAATACATTGCAGATATGCTCACTGAATATAAACATAACAGATCACTCAGATCATCAGGATCAAGTGAGTTCACTCAAAGCAAGGAGAGTCTGCTTTTAGCTATTATGCCAGCTGCAGCTGGAACCAGCTTCCAGAACAGATCAGATGTGCTCCAACAGTAGTCGCATTCAAATCCAGACTCAAAACACATCTGTTTAGCTGTGCATTTACTGAGTGAGCACTGTGCCACTGTACGTCCGACTGATTTGCTCTTATCTATGTATCATCTTTTATTCTTTTACTTCTTTTTATAACTATCTTAATTTAACCTTGTTTTTATTTTTGGTTAGTGCTGTCTGGTTGGGAGAGTTGAGAGAATTGGGAAGTGAGACGGTGAGTTTACGTACATACTCAGACATGAGTGTGGAACACTAGGTCCTTGGATGCAGGCTGGTGTAGTGCCGAAAGCCTTCAGAGGCAGACGGTGGGTGATAACTTCACTCCATTAAGGGGTTGGAGGACTCCACTCCATTGAGGGGTCAGAGGGACACTGGAAGCCATCAGAGGCAGAAGGTGTCGGAAAAACTCCTCCCTATTGAAGGGCAGGAGGTCACTAGGAAGCCAGGCTGCTACTAGTGTGTCTCACTGAAAATCTCTGACTATTCTGTTCAGACAGGGGAGCCCCGAATTTAGTCAGGAATAGTATTTTAGCCTTTAGTTAAATATGATTGTTATTTTTATTTCCTATACATGGTATTTTTATTTCTTATGCATATGTTGTGATTATTCTATCACTATTTTAATACCCTTTCTTTGTAAAGCACTTTGAATTACCATTGTGTATGAAATGTGCTATATAAATAAACTTGCCTTGCCTTATGCATAATTTACTGTTATTACTATAGTAAGTACATATAGTGGCATGCAACTACGTCAACTTAAAATAAAATGTTACCTTAAAATTCCAAAAAAAATAAATAAATGACGGCATCTTTGAAGTATGCCGATATTAAAAAGTATTTTCACGGGTGATCTCGCTCTTTTATGTACGTGTGGGGACTTGTTACTCTGTACACCGTCAGCATTTTTAAAGCACATGACTTTTATTTTGTGACGATCTGGACCGGAAGGGAGCGGTGGGACCAACACGAGCCGAGTGAAAACATGGCGTTAGGAGATGCCTGGAAACAATTATCGTGGTTTTATTACCAATATTTGCTCGTAACAGCTCTGTATATGTTGGAGCCTTGGGAGAGAACTGTCTTCAGTATCCTTTTTTCATAAAATACATTGTTTTGTATGTGTAAGGGACAATATTTAGAAAGAGTTCTTACCTCCACGCAAGGTATATCAGGTTGTTTCCTTACTATTCAAGTGTCGTGTACTTACCTGTGTCGTACGATTAACTAATGCATTGAGGTAAAGACATAATTTTAATATATTCTAAAAAATGTTTTATGTATTTTTATTACCGATCAACATTAACTACAATTAAATCAATACAATTGAATGTACTTTTTGTACATTTACTTGTACAAAAATAACTTTCAAGAGAAAGTAATACTAATCATCTGTTACATAGCAGACTAAATAAATGTACGATCAGCAGACTGACCTAGAAGAAGTTATGATCTAAATCAGTCATGTAACTTACTACTTGTGGGTGTGACGTTTAACATTTAAATAACCGACATAACATGACCAGATTTTCAGGTCTCTCATAGGAAGATGACTATGGGAATATGTGAGCTTAAATTTTACTGTAACCAGTTTCACATGCTACACCCTTTCAGCAATGAGAAACATGTTTTTAATCTGGTCACGTGAGGAATGTCAGCTGACACTTTTGGGGGGTGTTGTAGAGTTTTCATTGTTATGCACATTGCCAATGTTTATTACAATTACATATATAGTACTAGTCAAAAGTTTGGAAAGATTACTGTTTTTAATGTTTTTGAAAGAAGTCTCTTATGCTCAAGCCTGCATTTATTTGATCAAAAATACAGAAAAAAAACAGTAATATATTGAAATATTATTACAATTTATAATCATGTTTTTTCTATTTTATTTATACTTTAAAATATAATTTATTTCTGTGATGCAAAGCTGAATTTTCACCATCATTACTCCACTCTTTAGTGTCACATGATCCTTCAGAAATCATTCTAATATGCTCATTTATTATCATTTATTATTAATATTTTTGTGGAACCTGTGATTTTTTTTTTTGTGGATTTGTGGTATTTTTTCAGGATCCATTGATGAAGAAAAAGTTAAATAGAATAGAAATCTTTTCTAACAATATAAATCTTTACTATCACTTTTTTTATCAATTTAACACACTTGCTGAATAAAATAATTAATTTCTTTCAAAAAAAGAAAGAAAAAATACTGACCCCAGTGTATATTGTTACATAAGATTTCTATTTTAAATAAAGGCTGTTGTTTTTTAACTTCTAATTTATCAATGAATCCTGAAAAAGTATCACAGGTTTTTTAAAAAAAATATTAAGCAGCACAAATGTTTCCAACATTGATAAAACTGAGTATCAAATCATCATATTAGAATGATTTCTGATGGATCATGTGACACTGAAGACTGGAGTAATGATGCTGAAAATTAAGCTTTTTATCAAAAATATATTCTTTTTTAAAGTATATTAAAATAGAAAACCATTATATTAAATTGTAATATTTCACAATATTACTGTTTTTCTCTGTATTTTTGATCAAATAAATGCAGGCTTGATGAGCATAAGAGACTTCTTTCAAAAACATTAAAAAGAGTAATGTTTCCAAACTTTTGACCGGTATATATTGTAATAAATATCAGCAATGTTATACACAATTCTTATAAAAATATTGTTACAAAATGTTAACATTTTTACTTTATTTTCATTTAGAGCCAGTAAATAATCCATGTTTAACACATACAGTATTTATAACAATAATTATGTTTAACATACAGTACTTGTCAAACGTTTGGACATACTTAAAGGTGCAGTGTGTAGTATTTATGAGGATCTATTAATAGAAATGCAATATAATATACATAACTATGTTTTCAGTGGTGTATAAAGACCTTACATAATGAACCGTTATGTTTTTATTACCTTAGAATGAGTCATTTCTATCTACATACACCGCGGGTCCCCTTACAGCGAAATCGTCATTTTGCGCCGCCATGTTTCTACAGTAGCCCTAAACAGACAAACTGCTCTACAGAGCGCTAGCTACTCTCTGCTCTCTCCGACGACGACATCTTTGTCCTGTGTTGGCCACCGTAGCTTCTCTATGTGCTTCAAAAGGGAGGGAAGAGCGGTGGACAGTTGCAATTCACAACCTCACCGCTAGATGCCGCTAAAATTTACACACTGCAACTTAAATGCTTTAGGTTTGGCAGACTAATATAAATTGTGCCTGTGTATTTAGAAAGCTCAATTGGTTATACGAAAAACCAGATAACATTTTGTATGCATTCAAAGCTACTCTTTATTGTCAGAACATGACAGAACTTCACGTTTTTGAATTCCTTACCCTTTTCCAGTCATTTTCCTAGAAAAAATAATGTCTTAGTTTCTGCATGTTCTAATAGGTGATACTGTTTCTAGTCATGAAACAGGTTTGTGTTGCCTGACTTTGGCATATATCTTCGGCACAGTTTGCAGTGCAGGTTGCAGTATTAATAATATTACGTTTTGTCTTAGAAATGCACATTTGACATTGAGTTGACAGTAGTAGTATTATGTAAAAACCTAATTTTTATATGGTAAAATTTAAATATTCTGAGTTCATATATCAGGTCTTCCATAGTATCATACATTTAGATCATGATAATAACCACAGTTAAAACCATGCATATAGCTCACTACCATAGTACAATGTATCTATATGGTTTCTATGGTATTTAACAGGTCAAACAGGTAAGGTAAAACAGTAGCCTAAAAACATTTAGTATAAATGCACATTCTATAGCTAAATAAAAATACTGTAATACTATTACTCCTTTAATACATCTACATTAATAATATAATACAATTCTATATGAATATCCATCCCACATTTCTGCCACAGATGGTGCAGTTAGTGTTACTACAGTAAATCCATGGTAAATTATGGAGATTTGTAGATCAAAAATCCTTCTGACTGTATCATTGCGCAGTGTTTAGTGTTTGTCAGCGCTGTTTTGTCTGGCTTTAAAGTAGTTTAAATCACAGAGACATTTGTGTTTTTCGCTGAATTCACGCGCTTCTCACTGGATCTCACAGCGCTGTTTAGTGTCGCGTGACCGAGACCGATCAGAGTAAACGGATCTCTGCTCCAGTGAGGTCGCGCTGCCGTTTGGACTTTGACCTGAGCGGATAAATAGTCCGTGTGGCGCGGTTCAAATGAGTAACTGAATTTGTGCTACCTTTTATCGAAAATTTCGTCATATTTTGATCAAGGTTAGTTTCACTTTCAATTTAACGTTCGTCACTGCTTCCACTAATTTCTTCCTTCTCGTATCGAGTTTTCTTTGCCAGTAGAGCGTGTACTTTGACGTGCAAGCTAAAAGCTGGACTGGCTGTTGTCGCGTTTATTTCTGCTGTGTGATTGGTTGTTACATTAATCCATATCGAGTAAAAATGTCCAGAGCTTATCATCGTTATCGACATGAATTTTATCGCGATTCTATATGATATCGTTTATCGGCCCAGCCCTACTAGTATGTGTACTGTAAGTTGCTTTAGGGGAAATAGTGCTGCCAAACATCTATTAACAAATGTAACGTCAGTCATGTTTTCCTTCTGCAAAATAGTTTCCTTAATAAGAATATCAGATTCTCTTCTGATCACAGTGGCAGCGATGGCCGTGTACACTGGTTATGTGTTCATGCCCCAGCACATTATGGCCATATTACACTATTTTGAAGTGGTCCAGTGACGTCATCTCCCGTAATCATCAGGATGCTCGCGACCTCTCCTGGTGGAACTGTTCACCACGATGTGATGATGTCTGTGATTACTTCAAACTAGGACACTGGAGACCAACACTGAGTAGTGTGATGAAGGCATGTCCAATTGTGTCATTTTGTGTGTGTGTAACCTCATATCAGAGCACAGTCTGCAACTGCAAAAGCGCACACTGCCCTGTCTATAAATGTACCCCTTTTTATATATATATATATATATGTGTCGTTTTTTTTTGTTTTTTTTAAATAATGCATTTGTTTTGTTTCATGACAGTGGTTTGTTTAGATGAGAACTATTTTTTCATATAAATGTGTATATTTAATTGTATACATATTTGTAAAGTTTTATAGAGATTTATTTTGGCTGACCTTAAACGTTTTGTTTTGGCATAGTGGACTGATGAATTATTGATACTGTCACCACCGGAAATCTATTTTTATCAGACCCTTGCGATAAATCATTACCTGCACTGATACATGATGTCATTGTTGACACTTCGCAGCTGATTGCTTAAGTTAGGTTATAAACCGGAGGGGAGGGGAGGGGGGATGCTTAAATAAACCCTTTCTTTACTTGACTTGGGACACTTATTCAGCATGTTTCAGACTGAGAAGTGTTTCACTTTGTGAGGAATTTTAACAATTTTTTTTTAGTTTTTTTTAATTTGGATGTTATTTTCTTTCTGTAATCCAAAGTTTTGATGCCTTTGACTGTAAATTTGTATGTATTTGATCTGTAGGTATATATATGCTATATATATATGCTAATAACAGATGCTAATGCTACCATATTATCGTACCCGTGAGGTCATTAGTTATGAAACGCAACACATAGAAATTGTATTAAAAGATTGAATCTTTAAGATGCTTATAAATTAACATTATTTATTTTAACAGTTCCTGACTTATCAGCTGATCAACATAGTTTTGTAATAAAGATTTAACCAATATCCAATGATAATGTTTGTTCCAGTCAACTAAAATATTTAGTGAATGTATATATATATTTTTTTATATTTTATAAGTGTTAAAGCAATCAAAGTTATTTTAGAAACCGTGTTTAAGTTTTTCAAGCCCAACTGTAACTAAATTAAAAACTCTAGAAAAAAAGTCAAATTTTTTATGCCAAAAAAGTGGCTGTTTAAAAAATATCCCCATTCTCTTTTATGTAAATATTTTAAATACACTACCCGGCCAAAAAAACAAAAACCCAAAAAAAGAGTCAATGATTGGATCATTATTGCAGTGATTATTATGGTTCTAGCATGTAATATATTTGGCAACAGTTCTTCTAACCCTACTTGATGGACTGTGTAGCTTTTCATTTCTTAAACAACCATGTAGGAAGACACATCATGGTCATATTCCAGAATGACAATATCAAGATTCATCAGGCTCAAATTGGGAAAGAATGAAGAATCATTTCAAGTCCAGACCTTACATTCATTGAAAGTCTTTGGGATATGCTGGAGGAGACTTTACAGAGTGCTGGACTCTTGCATTGTCAATACAAGATCTGGACCAAAAATTGATGCACCTCTTGATGGAAATAAATGTTGTGATGTTATTTCCATCAAGAGGTGCATAATTTTTTTGTTAAAGATCTTGTTTTGAAAAAAAAGTAAAATTTTGTGAGAGTAAAAACTGTTTCAAAATTCTAAGAATGATGTAATTTTCATAAAGGTTCCTAAGTGTTAAGACTAGGTCTCAGCTCTAGTTAAGAGTAACAAGATGGCAGCAGATAGGAGGAGACACACTTTCCAACAAAATTATAATGTATTGGAGTTAAATGATGACAGGGAGTTTATAAAATGCTAAAAGCTTGATCGTCAAGATATTCTTTTTGTAACTGACCTAGTAAGAAATTTAATAACTTCTCTCACTCTACAAATCAATGCTCTAACTGCAGAAATTAAAGTAATAATTACATATTTTGGCGACAGGAAAATTGCAGCAGTGCACCGGTGATGCTTTGGACCCAGCAGTGGGTAAGCATACAGTATACAGGGTCTTAAGTAGCACCATTGTGGCACTGACCACACTAAACATACAGTAGAGGCCAAAAGTGATGTGTGAATGTGAAAAAAGAACCTACAAGTTTGCTTAAACCATCAAAATATGAGGACAATATTTTTATACTTATATATTTTAAATATTTTAAAATATGAAGGAAGAACAAAACACTAAACTTAGTGAAGGTATTTATCTGACAAAATAATTTGCCAAAAAAGGCAAACTACAGCTACATGTTTTAGAAAAACAAAAAAGCTCACAGGAAAAAAAAAAGCATACATTGACTGCAACATAATCAGTTATTAATATTTCATTGGTCCTCTCTTGTTTTTGCATGTGTTCATAATTTCTTTGTATGACAGCCTGGAAAAGTATGTCCGTACAATTTGGCATGTTTCATTGTGGTATCACAAATAAAACAATTTATTCCAATCACAACTACGCAACATTCTTACAAAATCTTTAACACAATTTTAATAATATTTGAATAAAGGGTGAAGATCACTTTTGGCCACTACTGTATGGCAGTTCATTGACTTCCCAACTAACATTCAAACCATACAGCAAAAGCAAGACACTTTTATGGGGATTTCGGGCTTCCCTGGAGTTGTTGGAACCGTTGATGGAACCGTTGGTGTTCACATCCCATAGCATCAATACTATTTCATGATAATTTTGCACAATGCAAAGTAAATATTAAAGTTTCGGTGTCTTAATTAAATGATTGTATTATAATTACATAAAATGATTGGTGTCATGCTGCTATGACTTCACCCTTGCAGGCTCACTATTGGCTGATTCAGTGGTTGAGGGCGGCCATTTTGCGTTGACATCATCGTAGTCCTAAGTTTGCAACACTTAAGTGACACCTCGGTCAGCACTGAAGAATCACTCTTAGACTTTACTGAAAGTTGCTTTTAGCTTCTTTAAAAGTCTCCTACACTTAGACAAGTCCTGCTTGTTACTAAGAGTTTTTTGACACTTTAGTCAAAGCTTAAGACTATTCTTAAGAGCATTTCTGATAAGTTTTATACATACGGGCCCTGGACTCCTGCCAATTTAAATCCAAACAGCGTCTTTTTTTTTTGGCCAGCAGTGTATATTTGTTATTGATATTTGAGCTGGAACAGTATGATCCAATGTGTGCATATCCTGTGACAACGTGTCTCAGCACGTCAAACCACATTTCAATAGGGGTATAAAATGTATCAGTTGTTTAGAGTAGATATGGATATCTGGGTTAACAAAACTTTAGTTAACCTACAATACACATTACAGTATGTTTCTCTCAAATACTGTTTTGTTGTTCTCTCTCTATAGTTGATCTATAAATATTGATCTTTGCCACACATGTAGGTGGAACTGAAGATATGGATGAATCCATTTAGTTTACAGTCAGCTTTCACACAGCAACCAATGATATCATGTCCAGCTCTCAGATTCATATTGCATGCATGAGCTCAAAATGAAAATAGCAGCTGGTTACATTTTAAACTACAGGATGAGGGTGTTCTCACGTACGCTGCCGTGGGTCGTCTGGAGTTTGCACTCTAGATATACAGCAATGTCCTGCCAGAGTTGCAATTCTAAAAAGCTTGATTGGGCAAGGCAGCGTTTCAGCTGTTCAGCAAATGTTGGCACATAATCATCCTGGGACCGTATGTATAAAACTTCTCAGAAATGCTCTTAAGAATAGTCTTAAGCTTTGACTTAAAGGGATAGTTCACCCAAAAATGAAAATTTGATGTTTATTTGCTGACCCCCAGGGCATCCAAGATATAGGTGACTTTGTTTCTTCAGTAGAACACAAATGAAGATTTTTAACTCCAACCGTTGCAGTCTGTCAGTCGTATAATGCATGTGAATGGTAGCAAAATCTATGAGAGTAAAAAAAAACATGCACAGACAAATCCATATTAAACCCTGCGGCTCGTGACAACACACTGATGTCTTAAGACACGAAACGATCAGTTTGTGTGAGAAACCGAACAGTATTTATATAATTTTTTTACCTCTAATACACCACTATGTCCAACAGCCTTCAGCGAGCGATCACTTCCGGTAAGTAAGGTCAATGTACAATGTACACGATATGGCGTAGTTTACGCAAGCGCCGGAAGTGATCTCTTGCGTGTATCTCTACGCCATATCGTGTACATTGACCTCACTTACCGGAAGTGATCGCGGACACCGTATTGAGGGGAGGATGGATGGGGCCATGTATCGTGAGATCTTGGCCAACAACCTCCTTCCCTCAATAAGAGCATTGAAGATGGGTCGTGGCTGGGTCTTCCAGCATGACAACAACCCGAAACACACAGCCAGGGCAACTAAGGAGTGGCTCCGTAAGAAGCATCTCAAGGTCCTGGAGTGGCCTAGCCAGTCTCCAGACCTGAACCCAATAGAAAATCTTTGGAGGGAGCTGAAAGTCCGTATTGCCCAGCGACAGCCCCGAAACCTGAAGGATTTGGAGAAGGTCTGTATGGAGGAGTGGGCCAAAATCCCTGCTGCAGTGTGTGCAAACCTGGTCAAGAACTACAGGAAACGTATGACTTCTACATGCTTTGTAAGTGGGCAAACCTGCAAAATCAGCAGTGTATCAAATACTTGTTCTCCCCACTGTATATAATAGACAAAAGCAGGGTTATTATAGTTAACTAAACTGAAACTAAAACCATATAAAAATACATTGAAATAAAATTACTTTTTAACTTTTTTTTTTAACTTATTTTATTTCAGCTAGTTGCCAAGGCACAATTTCTCATTTTAATTTAGTTTAACTTGATGTACTAAAATACTAAGTTGTAATAATAGGCCTAATAATAATTTAAAATATTATTATTAAATCAATTATTATTATTATAACAGTATTTGGTAACACTGTTTTACAGTGTCTTTGTTACACGTTACATGTAGTTACTGTAGTAATAACTATAAATTATGCATAATTACATGCAACTAACCCTAAATCAAACCCTATTCCTAACCCTATAGTAAGTAGGCTACATGTAGTTAATTATTATTACTCAGTAATTAAATGTATAATTACACTGTAACACAGGCATCTTAAAATAAAGTGTAACCCAGTGTTTTAATGGCCAAATGACACCAATGAATTTACAGGAATGATTGACTAACAGTTAATTGTGTGACAGTTAAATGACAGTTAATTATGACATTCACATTTAGGGCCTAAGCTATGCGTTTTCCCCCTCCAGGACATTTAAGATGTAATTGTCTTCATCATCTCTACCCAGGCTTGTGTGAGTTCTATATTAGGCTTTGAAACGTGTGATGGTGTTCACGTAGTTTGGAATCTCCCCTCTCATCTGACATCAAGAGCGCACGCTGCACTAGACTCCATGGCAGAAAAGCGTGGAAATCAGGCGACTGAACAGATCCCTGAAGACCAAACGATCCGAAAAGATCGTCAACGTCAAGGGAAGCAGCTGCAAAGTTGTCCAGATGAACCTCGTGGACGCGTGGAGCTTCCCAGAGAGCTCAGGAACCCCCGCAGTAACCGGGCAAAATCGAATGATCGCAAACGCATAAACACACACAAACTAGTCTTGCAATACATAGTCCCGTGCATGAACTCCTACGGGTTGTGTATAGTTGATAATTTTCTAGGGGTCAGAATCGGAGAGCGCGTTCTACAGGAGGTGAGGCGCATTCATCAGAGTGGCAACATGCAGGATGGACAGTTAGTGAGCCAAAAACTGGACAAAAGCAATGAGATTCGAGGGGACAAGATTGCATGGGTCGATGGCACCGAAAACAGCTGTCTAAACATTGGCTATCTCCTGACCCGAATGGACAAACTCATCACGTGCGCGGACGGCCGACTGGACAAGTTCAAAATCAGAGGGAGACACAAGGTGAGTGAGTTACTTGTGCATTACCCTATTGAATTGCACCTCAAGTTGCTTAAGCATCCAAACCTGACTTTGGAAGTAGCCTACATTATGCATTAAGTCGCATTTGCAACATATAGAAAGGCAATCATAATGTAATGCAATGCAAAATTTGGAAGTTGATCGGAAGCGATGCAGGTGTAACCTGTTTTTATGCATTCTTTTTTTATCTGGTGAAGTTTATAAAACGTGCGTATAGAGCTCACTGAAGAGCTGTGTTGTCATGCACTTGTTGAAAAACGCCCCCTTCACATTGAGAGTAGCAGATTTGTGCGCGTACATGCGCCAGTTCGGCTCCTCAATGGCGGTCAGGCATGAATGATGACCATAAAATGAGCTCATAAACGTCTTACGATGTGTACTGGCACCTGCTTTTATATTATTTTAATATTTTTTCTTCATGAATTGTTTGCCATGTCTCGAGACTCTTCTGTGGTCTGACCCTGCAGGGCATTACAGACACTGGTAAATCAGCACAGTAGGGTTGAACTCACAGAAATACAACACGACGGTAGAATGGCAGGCACTAAGCAAAGTTCTGAACTGGGCGGGGCTTACGTGCCTGGACGCTGTCACTACGATATAGGCTAGAGGGCCAAACATGCAAAAATATTAAATAAACACGTAAATAAAAGAATAATCAAATACGTCATATGTAATTTAAATTAATTAATTCACATTCAGTTTAAATTTTGTCTTATTTTTTTATACTAATTTATTCATTTAGGGTATTTTCTAAAATGTATTTATTCTGATATTTGTTTCTATATTGTTTATATTTTATTTTTAATTAGCATTTATTTACATTAAAAAAGCGACTTACAATTAGATGAACAAGCTATTTGTCACAGAGCCAAACAATAGGCTTATATTAATAGTAGGCCTACAGTAGGGATATCTGAAAGCCAATAACTGATATATTGGCAGATAAATTTATATCCAAATTTGTATATAATTTTTGAGAGACTGATATGAAAATTTTGGTCCGATAATTCTTTATATTTGAAAGCCGATAACCGATATATTGGCCGATAAATTTATATCCAAATTTTTATATTATTTTTGAGAGTCTGATTACAAAAACAAAAGTCTCACCATTAAAAGCCATGACCCAAGAACACAATTATAATGTTCTCATTACCATTTTATGCATACTATATATGACAGACTTGTGTGCATGTTGCACTTAACTTTATTTTCCTTTTTTGAAGTGATTTAAATCATATTTTAAACCATTCAAAACCATCAGAATGCCAGATTTATCAGAAAGCTAGATTATGAAACAAACTACCCCAAAGGTAAAGTGCAAAGAAGAGGAAGAAATGGTGTGTGTATGTATGAGGTTTAAGGTTGTTTAATTTACTAATTTATTGATTTCTGTAATCATTTTGTAGCTTTAGCCTGTTTATTCTAACATTTATTATCTCTAATATAATAATGGGGGTTGTTATACTTTATCCTTATTGGTTGATCATCACAAAATGAGTAGTGGACCGAACCATCACGTATTAAATTAATGAAGTTTCTCAGTGTCATTGTTCATATGTAAATTATTATTCAGTGTGTGTGTGGGCTACTTCTGAAGTAGCACGTAGGCGATGTTGTCACGTGGTATCAGTTCCTTTTCTCAGTGTTGTTCAGGATGGCTCAATCAAACTCATTTTATAGCGATTTCAGTGAAAGATTTCCATTTGTATGTGCTGTTTCAATCTCTAAATTTTACAATTTTCAAAATATTATACTTTAAAGTATACAAATGTCTCCAATAAGACAAATATCCTGAGATTTGTACGCGGCTGAATGGCGGATTCGGGGATGTGAGCCGCCTAGCGCCCCCTGAAGGAAGATGACTTTAGAGTAGTTGGAAACCTGTATTGTCCAGCCCTATTTGTTGAACAGAAGCGCACTGAATGGGGTTTTCATGTGAATATCCGCCCTCTCAAGCGCGACACACATTCTGCACGTTCCACATGCGCTTCAGGTGCGCTCGCGCTGCGCTCTGATCCTCTCGCGCGAGCATAGGAACAGAGCCCACCGACAGCCCGTCTACTGCATGTGCCATTATTTACCCGTCTTTTGAAGAACGAGGCTGTGCCATTAGATATCACTTTAAGAAACTTTCGTTGATTTGAATGCACCAAGCTCAGGATAAAATGCCATTTCTTCAGCTTGCATTGGACTCGCAGTTGGAGACTTTGGCAGTCGAGCAAGTGGTGCCAGCTCTGTTGGACCGAGGCTTTTTTTACGTGGATAATTTTCTGGGGGACATCGCGGGACACATGGTTCTGGGTCAGGTCAAACGCATGCATTACTGTGGGCTTCTCAACGACGGGCAGCTGGCCGGGCGAAGCAGTGGAGTGTGCAGGAGAAACATCCGAGGGGATAAAATAACATGGGTTAACGGGACCGAGAGGGGCACGGAGGCTGTCAATTTCTTATTAACACTTATAGACAAACTCATTTCTCTGTGTGTGGGTCAGCTGGGCAAAAGTATTCGTGCAAGGTCAAAGGTAAGCCTTGTTGCACTTTAAAGTGCTTTTAAACTAAGAATGTGCCATGCAGCTGAAAAAAGTTTCATATGTATTTGATTTATATATAATCAACTGTAGTAACTTTCATTAACAACACTAACCATTATTACTTTGTATAATTCTTCTCAGATAATAAATGTATTTTCAATTAGAAATGTTATGAAACTTGGATTCATATTAGCCTACATTAATTCTTAACACACATACATGTACATTTACATCAGTGTACTTTCAAAAGTTTACAACTTGTCAGCAAAACTATATGACTTATATAGTATTGTTTATTTATAGTCAGATAGTTGGACATGTAATTGAATCTTGATTTAAATTTGTTTAGGAATGTACATGAAGTACCAAGCATTAAAATGTTTTATATATGACTTTAAGATTACATTCATTTGTCAAATAATGCTATTAGACTTATTTAAAATAAATGTAATACAACTACTTGGTGTGTGTGTGTGTGTGTGTGTGTGTGTATATATATATATATATATATTAGGGCTGTCAATCGATTACATTTTTTAATCGCTCACTTATCGTAAAATTAAGCATACGCCATTTATCTCATTAAACACATTCATTTTGTCATCATTTGCTATATCCAGCAAAGTAAACAATCAGAAAACTGTATTTTCTGCAAGCTTCAAGGATCATTGGAGACTCCAAAAGGACACCAAATATAAGAAGTCCATATAATTATATTATTTAATATATTTATACACACCTAAGCACCCATGAAAAAAAAAACATTACAGAAAAAAACGTTACAGAATTCAAAGTGTATAGTATGTGTGCAGAGCAACAACAACGAGATTGTTTTCATTTTAGACGAGTCAAGCTGCGATACCGAGCAGGACACACGGAGACGCCAAAAAAACTCCTAAATCAACCGCTTTGACTGCATAAACCTACGATTACTAAACACAACAACGTACACATGACAAATCACACATTATCCTTCCCGAGTGTGTGTGGAAACAACGCGAATGTACTGTGTGTCTGTACATGATCAGTGATCGAGAGCGCGCACATACATGGTTTGTTCTTAGTGCATCAATATAACAGACTCTCACGCGCTTACTGTACGACACCAAAATTGCGCTCTTCAGAAACAATCGCAGAATACGACAGAGCTCGTGTTTTAAAGCAAAGCACACACTGAAATGAATAATTCACTAAAACGCAATGTGAGTCTTTATTCTCTCTGATATGTCTGAGCTAATCAGCCTGGCCTTCTTTACATTAGCGCTGCTTTGGACTGTTTGACTGACTTCGATTACTGGATCACTGAAAACTTTCCCAGAGTTTAACGGCTTAAAATGGCCTGATCACAAACAGAAGCAGAATCGGGTTAAAGAGTTAGAATGGAAATTTCCTCCTACCAGGGTTACAGGTGCTTGTAGATGCTCAGTGTGATTGTGATAAACTCCCGACTTCTAAGATCATCTAACTGCGTGACAAAAAAATTACGTTAATAACGCAGCTTCACGTACTTCTGTAATTTATTTGCGTTATTGCGTTAAATTATTTTAACGCGTTAAAGTAATTTAAATTAATCGCATGCGTTAACGCGTTAACGGTGACAGCCCTAATATATATAATTACCATCAAAAAGTTTGGGGTCAGTAAGTTCTTTTAAAAAAATATTATTACAATTTAAAATAACTATTTAATATGTTGACATATTGTAAAGTGTGATGTCAAATTTTCAGCATCATTACTTCAGAAATCATTCTAATATGCTGATTTGCTGCTCAAGAAACATTATATATATTATGTTGAAAACCGTTGTGCTGATTAATATTTTTGCAGAAACCAAGATACTTTATAAGGGTTCTTTGATGAATAGAAAGTAAAAAAATAAATAAAAAAAAAACAGCATTTATTTGAATTAGATTTTGTTGTAACAATATAAAAGTCTTTACTGTCACCTTGATCAATAAATATAAAATGAATAAAAACTGACCCCAAACTTAACGGTAGTGTGCACACAAGCATAAATTGTGATTATTACAACTTGTTAATTAATTGTTTTTTAATTATTTTTAACGTAGTTTGTTCGTTCATCTGGGTGAATACAGGTTCTGACTCATTAGTTTCTGTCTTTGTTTAGAACAGTTACAGTAGAGTGCTTTTGGCACACACTGTCTTTACTGTGCCTGGTGATGAATGGCAAAGATAGGCTTTCAGTTTGTGCTGTTGTGGACAGTACGTGACTCCTCTCACTAGTGTCCGTTGAGCTATTGTTTGAGAGCCACTTTTCAGCCATGGACACGTTTTACTTTTAAAAGAAATAGAGTATTTTCTGTTTTTATTTTCTTGCTGAGTAAGTCTGCTGAATGAAAATATTAAGCAGAAATATTCAGTGCTGTCCTAAACACTGTTTGTGTGTGTATATGTGTCAGCTGTTTTTACAATCCAAAACCTTACAGACACAATGTAATACTTAAAATAGACTTGAGAGTAGTAATAATAATGAAAATTTTAGTTTTGTTCAGTTTAGAATATAATGTGGTAACACTTTACAATAAAGTCCTATTAGTTTACATTGATTAATGCATTAACTAACATTAACTATCCATGAGCAATACATTTGTTACACTATTTATTAATCTTCAATGTTAGCTCCGGTCTAATGAATAATAATATCAGATGCAACTTTTGATTTTTATTATGTATTTGTAAATGTTGAAATTAAAGGGTTAGTTCCCCCAAAAATGGTTCGTTCATGTCGTTCCAAACCTGTAAGACTTTAGTTCATCTTCTGAACACAAAGAAAGATATTTTTGATTAAATCTGAGAGCTTTCTGTCCTTCCATTGACCGCTACGCAACTACCACTTTGACGCTTCAAGAAGTTCATAAAGAGATCGTAAAACTGATCCAAGAGACACTATCGCTTTATACGATACAGCATTTGTGGTAAACGGAAACTCAAGAAAGAATAAGAACCAATGAGGTTCATTCTTGCGTGTCAAGCAGTTTGGTTGAGCTTCTGTTTATGTTTGCTGATCAAAGTTTACATGTGAATAAAAGCCTAATTTCAATCTGTTCAACGTATAAAGCGATCGTGTCTCTTCAGAAAATTTGGACTAAACCGCTCAATTCATATGGATTCGTTTTACGATCTCTTTATGAACTTTTTGAAGTGTCAAAGTGGTAGTTGCATAGCTGTCAATGGAGAGATAGAAAACACTCATATTTTATCAAAAAGATCTTAATTTGTTCCGAAGATGAACGAAAGTCTTACGGGTTTGGAATGACATGAGGGTGAGTAATTAATGACAGAATTTTACATTACATTAACTAAGATTAATAAATGCTTTAACAGTATTTTTTGTTGTTAGTTCATGACACCTTATTATAATGTGTGACCTAAATGCTTTAAACAGGGTTAGTGCAATTACAGGGTTCCCACTCGTCCTGGAAAACCTGGAAAATTGATTACAAATTTTCCAGTCCTGGAAAACACATGGAAAATGAGAGAAAATGTAAAATGTCCTGGAAAATCTTGTTAAATCTTTAGCCGAGTACAAAGAGTTTATCATTGGCCCAAACAATTACTGCTAGTTGCAGAAAGTTCAGGAATGCTGAGTTTTGACACGTGAGAGTAGTATTTTGAATGATGATGATGTTTAGTCTTGTGTTGCCACTTGCAGCAGTTAGCTAATCTTATTAACTGCTCAAATGTATGCAGTGAATGTCAAGTGGTAAGCAGCTACCTAATCACAATTTTTATATAAACTTGCAATTGCGAGTTATAGTCAGAATTGCGTTTTATAAAGTCAGAATTGCAAGATATAAACTCAATTGCGTAATATAAAGTCAGAATTGCGTGATAGAAACTTTCAATTGTATTATAAAGATAGAAACTCTCAGTTGTGTATAAAGTCAGAATTGCGAGATAGAAACTCAATTGTGTTATAAAGTCAGAATTGCAAGATATAAACTCTCAATTGCGTGTTATAAAGTTATAATTGCGAGATATAAACTTAATTGCGTGATATAAAGTCAGAATTGCGTGATAGAAACTTTCAATTGTGTTATAAAGATAGAAACTCTCAGCTTCCATAGTCATAATGTATGATTAAGAGCTCATATTAAAAACTGTCTTCATAGTTAAGTCAAATATAGTATTAATATTTCTCAAGTGAGTGTTTTAAAATGGTTTCATATTGACTGAGCCTGTGGGTGTGAATGGTTGAGTGTGCTGAATCAGAGCTCTGGATTGTGTACGGTGGTTGTTCGTCGCAGCTGAAGTCTGTGTAGTGCTGTAGGCTCACGCTCAACACGTAGCACTGTCATTAAACCCTCAGCTTGTTGGCTGCTAGCCAAGCTTGCTCTCTTTACGCTCTCCGTACACACACACACTGGTGCACGCACACACTTCCTCCTGCTCTCTGTGCTGCTACATGTTTATATTGTGCTATGGCGGCAAACTTGCATGTGCACTCTTATTGTGGGAACATGATCATGATAAAGACTTGTCTGCAGAAATGTAAACATGGGCACCGGTGACTGTTGCCCCCATTGTGTGTGTATTTGTGAGGGCTAACCAGGATCTGCTGAGAGGATAGATGAAGTGCTTTGTTTTTGAACACTGTAATAGTATATTTATTAAATATAAGATTTTGCGTTCGGATGGAGCTGATGGTTTACTATGGATGCATTTTATAAATATACTTTTGATCATTTATCATGTAAAGGCTGGCCCACACTAAAAGATTTTTAAAATCTTATCACATTTTCAAAATGTGAGAGACCACAAACATGACGATTTTTAAATTAATAAGTTAAAGTACAATACAAAAAGTACAAGGCAAATGTAAGGCATTGAGGGGCAGTTCAGAGTATGTGAAACAGAGAATAACAGCAACAACTAAAACATAGAATGAACATATATGTAAAAAAAAAAAAGATTATATAAAAATAATAAAAAAGTGCTATATATTATTAGGGCAGTTACATGAATTTGAAAATCTTTAAAAAACATTTTTTTTGTTTTCATAAGCTTTTGTTTTGTGATGTCATGTTTGAAAGGGCTGTAATACTATTGTGAGATCAGTATTACAAAAGGTAATATATTTTTTTGTCTTATGAATATAAAACTTTGCCAAAACAATTAAAAGATTAATAATGTAAGTTTGATTTTCAGACAAAATATGGCTTTTGAAAACAAAGTAAAATGTCATAAGGTTCTAAATTAAGAGTTTTGTTTAATTTATTTGTCATGTCTATTTTAAAGTAAATCCAAAAAGGAATAGAAAAAGGTTAATACATTTTCAATATCTTCAAATGATGTGCTACAAAAAGTACATTTATCACAAACTATGAATATATCTACTAATGGCTGCATTTACAAGATAACATCTATGAATAATTTTGTAAATTATTTATTTTACTTCATTAGAAATAATATATTTATATGGTAATGTCCAAATGTTGTGCCAATATATACAATGAGGTTTAAGGTTTGGATCTGACATTAAAGCAATTTAATATAAAATTGTTATTAAAACATTTATCAAAAAAGGAGAGACCATTTACAAAAAAATTGGGGATTTTGTAAGGTTGTATTGTTAATATCTACATCTGAGAATTTGGGTATAGCCCTAATTACTTTAATTCAATTCAATTCAATTCAATGACTTCTTATTATGAGTGATATTACCATTGTTCCATATAAAACACCTGCTAGGAGAAAAACTGTGTTTGTACAAAAGTGACCAGAACAGTAATGCTTGTTTGTGATAATTGGCCAAAGCAAAAGGAAGTTTACTAGTTACATAAGGATAGTGTTTGGACTGCTTTTTACAGAAAATTGGCGTAATAAAAGAAAACGGTTTGGATGAAGTCCTGTTATGCTTCCATCTTCTGTCAGCTCGCTTTCTGATTGGGTTTCGTTCTGATTGTATATACAGTATTCAACATGTTTTACGGTTTGAGATCGTTGTGGCTCTGACGTTCTTCCGTGCAGATTCAGTCTCTCCTAACACACCTCACACCACAGGAAAATCTGATAAAATAATCTGTAGAACCATCAAGATAATCGGGACTTTATCTAGGATTGTCAGAAGGGGAGAATTGGGCACATTATCTTTTAGTGTGGGTGCCTTTAGTTCATCTCTCAAAAATATTGTATAGTTTGGTAGAACATTCTTTGTAAAATTTGTTAACTTTACAATACAAACTTAATTTTGGTCTCTGGTTGTTAAAGAGGAGAAATGCCTCCTTTCTCTTAGAGTATAAAATCATTAAATATGATAACCTAATTAACTGTTAGCATGTTTACCTAGAAATAGGCTTGTCTGGGATAAGTTATAATGTACAACTATCTATCAAGCTTAGTTTGATCTGTCTTCTTTTTCAGGCAATGGTGGCTTGTTATCCAGGAAATGGAGCAGGATATGTGAAACATGTAGATAACCCTAATGCAGACGGCCGCTGTGTCACCTGTATTTACTATCTGAATAAAAACTGGAATGCCAAGGTATACATTTAGTTATCATGTTTTTAAAAATACGTCATTTTCAAAATATTTGTTGTACGATGATGATAATTAATCAAATGTCACTGTGTGTTCTTAGGAGCATGGGGGATTGCTAAGGATCTTTCCTGAAGGGAAATCTTACGTAGCCGACATCGAGCCTTTGTTTGATCGACTTCTGCTTTTCTGGTCAGATCGTAGGAATCCTCATGAAGTTCAACCGTCATATGCTACAAGGTTAGTGTGTTAAGCTTTCATGTTATTGAGCTATGTCGAGAATCGAGATGGTTTCGTCATCATGCTGAAGTGTCTGTTTTGTGTCACAGGTATGCAATCACTGTGTGGTACTTTGATTCAGAGGAAAGAGCTGAAGCAAAAAGAAAATTTCGAGATCTGACAGGTTGGTTCAGCTAAAATCATCAGTATCAGTGTATTATTTTTTAAAATATAATCTAAATATCTAATTGTTTAAACTTTTATATTTCAGCTACCTCACAGGAAGGTTCATCATCTTGATGTGTAAATACACTGGCCTGTCTCCTCTGAGAGGATTTCTTTTGTCTATTGTCTTATTTCTTTGCTCTTTTTTTATATTTTTGAATTGCTTGTTGCACTAATGGTACCTCTCCCTCCACATATTATGTGATTTACTTGGTTTGAATCTGGTCCTTACAATCAGTGAAGAGTCGTTTGAATAACACGCTGCTAATGTAAAGACAATTTGTGATAATCTTAATACTGATTAATGTACTATTAGATGTTTACTGTAATTAAATTGTTCTTTATAAAAAACTTTTCAGAGCTATATGATCTATTTAAAGAAAATAAACAAAAATTAATAGATGAAATAAGAAATGTAACACTAGTTACTAATGTCAACAAGCATTATAAATATTTTTCTTTTCATGCTTGTCCCTTTTTGATATATGCTGTTATTTGTTGTTTTATGTTTTTGGCACATATGCCAGCAGCCATATCACCCTGTAGCCTAAGACTGCTTTCCCACTGAAGCTAAGCAGGGCTGAGCCTGGTCAGCACCTGGATGGGAGACCTCCTGGGAAAACCAGGTTGCTGCTGAAAGAGGTGTTAGTAAGGCCAGCAGGGGGTGCTCACCCTGTGGTCTGTGTGGGTCCTAACACCCCAGTATAGTGATGGGGAAAGAGCACTGTCAAAGAGCACTGTCCTTCAAATGAGACGTTAAACCGAGGTCCTGACTCTCTGTGGTCATAAAAAAATCCCAGGATGTCCTTCGGAAAAAGAGTAGGGGTGTAACCCTGGCATCCTGGCCAAATTGGCCTCTGTCCATCATGGCCTCCTAATAATCCCCATATACTGATTGGCTTCATGATCACTATGTCTCCTCTCCACCAATAAGCTGGTGTGTGGTGGGCATTCTGGCGCAATATGGCTGCCGTCGCATCATCCAGGTGGATGCTGCACATTGGTGGTGGTTGAGGAGATTCCCCCCTTCTATATGTAATGCGCTTTAAATACCCAGAAAAGCACTATATAAATGTAACTAATTATTATGGTATCATTCTTTGCTTAATTAATGAACACTTCAATAGAAAGGAAATTTGAAACTTGTCAGTTGTCTTGAAGACTTTTTAAATAGAGATGTTTATAAAAGTCATTCTGTGTTCACAATTGTTTTTTTCTTTTTCAAAAAGCACTTAGTGAAATGATATGACTTTATTTGTTCAGTCCTAGTGTGGCATAGTGTTTAATGAGAGAATTTAATCAGCTTGCATGCAGGTCAGCAATGCTGCTCAACCACACCCTTGGATCAATATTTGACAGTTGTTTCATAAAACTTACAGCTTTATAAAATGTTCCTTTTTACAAAAGTTGTTCTGGAAAATAAACTCGAAATGTGTGAACAGTTTGTACATGTACTGTATATGAAGTGAGACTTTAAACTATTTGAAATGGCCAAATTAAACAATGTGAAAGTGTTTTCAATAATTGTATAATTGTGTGTATTATATTGTTTTGTTCCAGTAATAAAGTTTTTTCTTTGGCCATAATTTAACACTAGGTGTCGCTGTGTCTTTGCTGATGCTATTGGACTTTTCCTGGAGATGTATACCAGCCTTTTGATTCAAATTATGAGTTAAATGAGTTGGCTAATTTTAGCATATTGTAGCTCCGCCTATTTCCATATTGGCGCCAATGACAGTTAATTAGCAACAGTTAGCAAAGAATCACTCACAAAAATTATTTGGTGAGTACGCTTCGATTGAAACACCATTATTGAACTTTGTGGAAACATGAAGGACCATCTCACTATAAGAGAAGGTAAGGAGCAATAATCATTCATTGCATATTAACCATGGTTACTTTTTTAGAAAACTACATGCAAAACTACAGTGAAATTCTCATAAAATGTGTCTAAATATAGTATAATAAAGCAATATCAAATATGATATATATTTGATAAAGTGAACATTTTCTGGCTAATCATGTTAACAATTCACTGAATTCACGATTAAAAGACTCAAAATGAGCCAAGAACGGGAGATCATCGAGTGCGTACACGACTGATGGCGTGAAAATAAGTTAATGCCGAATTTTAGGATTTATTATTTAATGAAAATCATATCTAGGTCACGACTGTCCGTTGTTTGTGAACTAAATCTGCTGTAAAGGGGCGAGCTGTTTAAGCCTTTATGTAATGCTTGGACATGTCCACGTGTTTATTACCGTCTGAACGGGTAGGTTTTAGGTAAAAACTAAACATAACGTTAAAAATAACGCAAACTAATGCCCATGTATTTTACAAATAATGTAAAACTATGTTTGCCTAGTGTTCTTAACACGTTTTGCCCTATGAGAACTTTTTTTAATGCATGTTTTATAACTAATTGTCAACATACACTTGCACACATTTTGTTCTTTATATATATATATATATATATATATATATATATATATATATATAAATAAAATATTACCAGGCCCTAACATACACACACAGGTGTCTATGGGCCATCTTTTACTCACCCTGCTGTTGTTCCAATGCCCTATGTCCTATTTTTTTGGACCTCAAAAGCAGAAATTTTAAAAAACATCCTGCATGCGCTCCTCCATATAATGGCAGTGAATGGCGACCAGGCTAAAACTTTACGAAAAGGATACAAAAGTATCACGCAATGATACAGTGAGATGCGTGCCATATATGGAAAGTGTTCAAGAGTCATATTATAAGGTTTTGCGAGAAAGAAACCTTATTATTCAGTCAAAATACTGAGCTCGGCCGTTACTCTGTGCGCGTTCCTGTTACTGCGTGCGAGCCGTCAGCAGCCTCTCATGCTTACTATAACTCACACTGTTGTCATGGTACCCAGGATAAGCTCACACACACCATTTTGAGAAATCAGGCTCAACAGAAACAAACGCAACTCTCGTCTTCTCTATAAGGTATATGATAAGAAATAATACAATAATACTAAAAATAAGGTAAACCTCCTTAAGTGAATGTTGTTTACCAATGACAACATTGCGTGAGCGGCTGCTGACGGCTCGCTCGCACGCACTCACAGGAATGCGCACAGCGTAACGGCCAAGCTCAGTATTTTGAGTGAATAATAAGGTTTCTTTCTTGCAAAACCTTATAGTATGCCTCCTGAACACTTTCCATAGAAGATAGTAGGACATAGGGCATTGGAACAACAGCAGGGTGAGTAAAAGATGGCTTTATTTTCATTTCAGGGTGAACTATCCTTTTAATGAATAATGTAACAAGGACGAAGCATGTAAACTGCGTTGTTTGTTTATTCAGAATGGAATAGATCGCAAATGGATCCAAATGAAGAAACGCAACTTTGTACACATTTGTTACTTAGGCCTACTTTGCTAAAAAAATATATATAATATTTCTGATTATGGCATAGCTTTCTCCCCACCCAATTAGGTTAATAAAGTAATGATTAAAAAAACACAAATGCTTGATCAAGGGCCCGGCCCGGCCCGAGGATAGTGGCGGGAAATATCGGCCAGACCCGGCCCGCGGTCAAGTTCGGGCTCGGGCAGAGAATCTAAACTCTAGTGCTGAGCGCGCATTCTACAAGATGGAGATGAAAAATGGAGATGATTGCCAGCTGGGTCAAACAATCATTGTTCATAGTTGAATGAAGGTATGTTTTAATATGTTTCAGTTTGCTGAAAGATCTTTCAGCAGAGGCAACTGTTAGTGGCATTGTTAGAAACACTCTTAAAGGTGCACTGTTTAAATTTTAGCGGCATCTAGCGGTGAGGTTGTGAATTGCAACTGTCCACCGCTCTTCCCTCCCTTTTGAAGCACATAGAGAAGCTACGATGGCCGACACAGGACAAAGATGTCGTCGTCTGAGACAGCAGAGAGTAGCTAGCGCTCTGTAGAGCAGTTTGTTCGTTTAGGGCTACTGTAGAAACATGGCGGCGCAAAATGGTGACTTCACTGTAAGGGGACCCGCGGTGTATGTAGATAGAAATGGCTCATTCTAAGGTAATAAAAACATAACGGTTCATTATGTAAAGTCTTTATACACCACTGAAAACATAGTTATGTATATTATATTGCATTTCTATCAATAGATCCTCATAAGTACTGCACACTACGGGATGTGCGCAGTGACTAATTTTATAACCGTTTAAACAAAATTTTAACCGACTAGTCTGCCCACCCCCCCTATTTTTATCCACTATTAGAAGTGTGCATTAAAGTCTTATCCATAAACTCTCTCTCCCTTGCATTGCCAGTCTCGCTGAATTCTCTCCCCATTTGATAGTAAGCAATAGCAATAGACTTTAGAAAAGCGCCTGTTACTCTTCTTGGATCTAGGATATGGCCCATCAGGACATTTCAAAGGCCCTATCTTGGTAATATTTTTGCCTTAAAGTGTCGATAATTTGATGTGGTGCAGGCCAGACAGATGGGTCCTCTGAGTAAGGTCTTTTCTCTGCTACCTCTGTTGCATCTCTGTTCTCCTCCTCTGATTCTCCTGTCATATCTATCTCCTCTTCTCTGAAGAAGTGGCTCTCCATATTTCCATGCAGAAGATTTTTGCAAGACAAACCCATAACTAAGTTTGCAATACCATAATCTCTAATGTACTGTAATTCATAATATCCTGTGTCCAGTCCTACCTGTTCTCTTGACCTGCTCTAGATACATTTACTTTCTCTCTGTGCCCTTCATCTTCACCACTGAGAAAACAAAATAGATGTTTCACAAAAGTTATACCTTAATCTGCAATGTTTCTTGATATTGTCATTGAAAAGTTATAAAATCCTCTATGTCCCTTCCTACCTGTTCTCTTTACCTGCTCTGAACTCATTTTCTATTATTTCTTCGTTGTCCTCCCGATTTTCATGGCTGAGTAATGGACCAGATATTTCACAAAAATCCCTAAGCAATTCCTAATTGGTAATGTTTCTTGATATTGTTTAAAGTGATCATGACATGAGGAATCCAATTTTACTTGATTTTTTGATAAATAACATTTACTATAAAAACATCCTGTAAAATTCAAAGCTCTTCATTCCTCAATGTGTGGGGCCTGTGATGTCAAAAGAGGCTAAATACATTTGCACATGTCTCTTCAGAAAAGCCCCATTTTCACCAAAATTACACAGAACAATTTATCCCAGGAACTTTTTTCCCCACAGAACTGCTGCTGTCTGTGTTTCCATCGCGGTCTAAAGTACAGTGAAGTGTAATTCAGTGAAGTGTAATTCGGTGACGTAGGACTGCGCGCGACTATCCAGTTCCCGCTGGATTTCGTCCTCCGCATATAAGCTTAATAAAGCCTGAACCTCGTCGACAGTCCATCTGTCGTATTTTTTAAACTCCATTGCTGATTCAAATAGCAAACAACTTTTACTGCATGCACCGCAACAGACTTGGTGTTTGAAATAAAATGGTGGTTGAAATAAAATGCTGCGTAAACTCAACCAATCAGCATGATCAGCGCCCAGGTCCCACCCCTGAAAGTTCTTGAATTTTGAAAAAGTACTACCTCGCGAGCAGGGACTTTCTGAGGGGGAATTTTTTACCCGGAACTTCATTTGGACCCTTACACCGAATACCTGTGGTGGAAACGCGGCTAAAGACAGATACCTGCTTTTCACGCTTGGCCCCACATACTGGCTTTCTCGATCATCTGATGAGGAGAGAAGGGCAGATATTGGAGATGAAAGGCAAAAAAGCTAATAAAAAAAGTGTGGGGGAAAAAAAAAAAACCCTGAGTGTTTTAGTTAGACCTCACAGAACATATAAAAATATAAAGAAAAAAAACGTATGTCATGACCCCTTTAAGTCATAATATCCTGTGTGGCAGTTCCTACCTGTTCTCTTCACCTGCTCTTGACTTGATTTGATTTGTTTTCTCTCTGTGCTCTTCATCTTTATGGCCATGGACCAGATATTTCAAAAATACCTTAAGTCTGCAATATTTCTTTATATTTTTAGTCGTAATCCTGTGTGGCCCATTCCTACCTATTCTCTTGACCTGCTTTGTCTTCCTCTTTCACCTGCTCTTACTTGTCCTCTCCATCTTCATGGCTGAGTAAATACCATTATGTTACTGTAATAAATACTACAATGTTAACTTTCAGTATGAAACTACTGGCAACAACGTTAAATGTTGATTTTTGGCACAATGGCGCCCCCCGCCGTGGAGAGCCCCTGCACTGCATATACTGCATACCCCATTTTTGCGCCACTGTGTATAAGTTTTGGTAATAAAATAAAACATTTTCTTACTTGCAGATCAGTTCATGTGTCTGCATAATCTTCCTTGCCCAGTGCTGGCAACTTAAATTCACAATCATTCATAAAGATGTCAGACTGAGCTGTAACCTATTTAAGCTCTATCTGTGCCTAGTACATTATACACCCCCCACATGTATTTTGAGTAATAGGATGGAGTCTATAAAATTGCAAAATAAATAAACCTTCATCAATCAGCACTTTTTACTTTTAATATATATACATTAGTATATTAAAGTAAAACTCAAGTAAAACTGAAAAGGAATACTTAATACTTTTACAGAGTAATATTTTAATTTGGGTATCTTACTCAAGTACTTGATTTGTTTACTTTGTTCACCAATGCCATTTTCACAGTTCACATTACAATGCAAAAACACCGTTTTTAAATGTATTAATGTGGGAGAATACATTTCTCAGTTTTCTCAGGACAAAATCTTGTCTCCGTGTGGAAGGAAGTCCAAAATGTAGAGAAAAAGATGCGTTGTGACCCGTGCTGGCAAAATGAGTCACAATGAGCAAATTTTCAAAAATGAGTTATTTAATTTCATTCTCTATTAAAAAAACTTTCAAAATGATGTATTGGAATCAGACATAAAATGACTGAGCTACACCTGTTTTAAGTCGATAAAGTCAGCAAAGTCAATTGAGAAAAATCGAGCTACCATATCTATCTGCTACCACAGAGAATTTGGTTTAGCGCTAGCTAAACAGCAGTCTCAGCGTAACTCAGAGCTAGAGGAACAGAACAAAGAGCTCTGTGCTAGAGTATCATCTATGACTAAGAAATTGAACCGCAACAAAGCTGCAGAAAAAACTGATGTGAATGAAGTTAGTCAGCCTGATAACACTTATCCTGACTTAAAAGCTTTCTTTGAAACAGATGTAGCCATCCAATCAGTAACTGATGTGCCTGTAGATTCAGTGAAGGTATGTGGTGCTAGGAGAAGATCTCAGGGAATTGAGGGAATTGAAAGTGTTCCTTCTAACTCTTCTGTTGTCCAAGTACAAACTGTTGCCAAAGCGATAGGACCTAAAGATATAGAGAGACTATCTCAGAGCTTACCCTCAGCACGCACAAATTTTTCTGAATTTAGAAGAGCATTGATAAGCAAAATGCATCTCTACGACATGTCGTTAACAGAAGTCACACAGGTGATGTCACAAATTCTAACTGAATCTGAATTCAACAGTTTTGAGTCTGCTGTTACTTCTGAACTAAAAACATGTCAGTAAAGGCTACTAAAGAATATCATGGGACCCAAAATAGACTGGTCCAGAATCACTAACTATGTGCAAAGGAAAGAAGAAACTGTGAGTGAATACACTGAAAGGTTTTGTCAGTCAGCTGTAACTTACAGTGGAATAGTTGATGATTCTGAATGTGTGCTAGATGACAAGGGACCCTTGTTCCGCATCTGGTCAGATGGCCTTTTAGCCGAGTACAGAAAAGCATTGCCATTCCTAGATCTAACTTGGTCTAACCCTCAGAAGTAACCTAGAAAGGTTAGCTACATGGGAAAGAGATGCTGATGTTAAGGCAAAAGTGAGAGTAGCAGCAGCTACGTTTAGCACAAGGAATCAAGACAACAGATGGCCTAAGAGAGAAGGCAAATGCAACTACTGTGAAAAATCAGGTAACTGGGAGAAAGAGTGTAGGACGAAGTTGCAAGATTGACAGTTTCTAACTTCTGCTGGATCCCCCATTAAGCATGCTGGATTAGTAAAAGATCTAATGTTTGCCATGAATCTTCCAAAGAAATTAGCGGTGATCAAGGTGAAAGCACATCTCACAACTAATACTATGGAAGCTAAAGGTAATGCTCTTGCTGATGTACCTGCTAAACAAGCTTGTTCCTATGTAACTGTACAAGTGTGTTCAGGTAGTACAGCACAGAAGACAATTCTGCCTCCTGAATCAATCATTGATCTGTACAAAGACATTCCTCTATATGAAGCATGGACATGGTTAGACAAAGGAGCCACAGTGGATTCATCCGGCTGCTGGACCAAAGGGGGAAAGTATGTCGCTCCAGAATCACTGCTGCCATATTTGGCTCAACAAATACACAATTTGGGTCACAGTGGTCCAGCAACAATGAATCACAGGTTCTCAAATCAATGGTGGAATCCAAAATTCAGAAATGTAGCCACCGAAACAGTCAAGAGATGCGTTACATGTCAGAAAAATAATGATGTGCCAGCAGCAACTACAGCAGCAACACATACCCCAGCTCCACCAGGTCCATTTCGTCACCTGCAAGTTGATTACATATCGTTGCCTCCTTGTAAGGGAAAAACTGACGTTTTGGTAGTAATAGACAAGTTCTCGAGATGGATAGAAGCTTATCCAACAGGGCGTGCTACAGCTGCACATACTGCTAAATGTCTTGTCACTGATCTCATTCCCAGATGGGGATTACCAGATTCTATTGACTCAGATCAAGGTACACACTTCACAGGACAGGTAGTCAAGGAAGTGTCTAAAATGTTGAAAATTAAGTGGAATCTTCACTGCCCCTACAGGCCACAAGCATCAGGACAGGTTGAACGAGCAAACAGAACAATCAAAACCAGGCTAAGCAAAATGCATCAGGAAGGAGTATCATGGGTTGAGGCGCTGCCAGCGGTACTGTGTAGTATGAGAGCGTCACCTAACAGATCAGTAGGACTGAGCCCTCATGAGATTATTACAGGACGCCAAATGCAGATGCCAGGTGTGATTGATCTTAGAAATGCTGATGTACACATTGCCTCAGATGCCCTGATCACTTACTGTGAAAGTGACTGACCTCACAAAGGCAATACAGAGTGCCAGAGAGAGAATTGAGTTGTGTTGGCAGACGCCACCAGAAGGTGGACACAAGATCATCCCAGGTCAGTGGGTGATGATAAAGTCATTCAGAAACAAGCCGTTAGAGCCTAAGTGGCATGGACCACATCAAGTGATGTTGATTACAGCAGCTGCAGTGTTGTGTCAGGGAAGGAAAACCTGGACTCGTGTCACACTGTAAAGTTGTTCCCCAACCTACAGGGAGAGGATAGGACACATGGACAAGTGAGGAGCCCGGGAAAGAACCGAATGCAACCGGCTTCGGGGGCCAATCCTGCGGTGAAGGTTCCCTCATAGGCCTTCCCCCACCCACTAGTCCATCCTTACCTCACTGTTCTTTAGGTGTCGCAGCAATTAAGAAATAGGGAAAGAAGGAACAACAATAGCAGACTCAGATTGAACAGAGGATACAACCCTAATGTTTGCAGTCTTTTACAACAAATACTGCTCTGTTGTCTTTTGTTTTTTCTTACTCTGTGCAGATACCACTTGATGGCTGTCCCCAGACCCATACGCACCGACCTCCTCACCTGCGTATGAACCCACAACCTCTAAAAGACAACTAGCCCCACTACCGAGCCAACTGTCACGAAAAAACCCCCCCGCAAAGAATCACATACGGGAACTTCAGTCATTCATCAACATGATCAAGATTGCCGTACTAGTAATCATCATAGACGTCGCACAAAGTGTAGACTCCAGAAACGACATATTCTTAGAGCTGATGAATATGTCAAGAAACACCTTGTTTGCTGGAAAGAACATTTGCATGCCACACCCGCCTTAAGTTGGAGCAGGAAGATGGCTGCATTCCAGGACTCACTTGTGCACAAACATGGTGGTCAAGAACTCTTGGAGCATTAATCCCGTTTTATGGTGTCATGCAGGCCCTTGATCAAGTCAGAAGCTTATCGAATTCTGTACAGAAACTGGCCAATGATACGGCTTTGGCCCTGGGTAACATCACGGACACTCTCGCTTCGCACAAGATAATGATTTTACAGAAGAGTGGCCTTGGATTACATTCTTGCAACGCAAGGAGGAGCATGCACCATTATCGGACCTGAGTGCTGTACCGGGTTAATGGATCCAACAGAGAACTTGAACAAAATCCAACAAGACATTCTTGATCTTTCAGCAAAATTACACCAGATGACTGAAGATAATTCTTCATGGTTCGGAAACCTGTTAGGTAAACCCTGGCTGTGGATCCAGGAAATAGCAATTCTGCTGTTGTTTTTCCTACTGGTGTACTATCTATGCGTCCACAGTATCAAGTGTTTCATTCAACAAATGACCCATGAGGAAAGGACCAACCAGAAAAGACTATTACCCGTATGAACTACACGGACCCTAGCTGCATGTTTGTTTCTGTGTCAGCATGCCATTCGTCACTACAGACAATCAACACAGAGCAAGTGCTATGTGCCTGTAACGATCACAGGTTACAAGAATGAAACTTAAGTGTCTAAATTTGTATTTTGTGAGTTATTATAACTCTCAAAGGGGGAACTGTGAGATTACGAATTTCTAAATTGTTATATCTAGGTTCCAATGTAATAGTATATAAACTGAAAACGTAATGTACATTGTGTTTTAAATTAGGTAAAAATTTATGACATTCTAAGGAGATCAAGTCAGACAGCTTAGGTGTTTGAGACATTAGTCTTTTGTCTTTATGCACTTCCTGACCATTTGGCATGACAAGCTCAAGGCACAGTTGTGCTTTTGTCTCTATGATAATGTGAAGGTATGGGTAATACTGTCAGAGCGATTGGATTAGCACCTATGCATTTGAATGACACTGTTATGCTGATTGGATTAGGACTGGTGACACTCTGGGGCGGGTCACTTTACCTGGATACTTCATTTGCATGCTTTGTTTAGATTGTCTCCACCTCTACTGTGTGTATCCCTCCCCCTAAAATGTATATAAACTACAAAGTCTTACTGCTTAAATTAGACTTGATGGACTGCAGCTACCGACAGCATGTGTTCTCAATAAAGAATCCTGCTGAAGATACATCCAAGTCTCCTGGTCTTCGCTTCTGAGTTTCCAACAGCACGCTCCCACAAAGTTTGTGCGAATGTGTTTTACAGGTCCACGCACTGCAAGAAAACGTCTAAGAGCATTGATGAAGCTGGACTCTATAACTTCAATATGAATGGCTCTTATGCTCATACATGTAAAAATGACAGCCCACCTCTTACTGTGTGAAAAACCTCCTCTTGTCCGTCTTGAGGCGACACTCCAAGGGCCAAATACATCCAGTCCAACACTGGTAAAGGGAGGGTCTGTTGAGAGATGATCTGCCGAAAGGCTGGCCATTTTCTGGATGCTGAGTGGAGCTCTGAGCCGTCTGCAAGTTACACACTGATGAATGATGCTGCTCACACATCGTTTCCCACCAACTATCCAGAAGCCGGCTGAACGAACAGCTCCTTCCGTAAAGTGACGGCCTTGATGGTGGATATGCTCATGGTGGTGTTTAATGAGCAAAGTTGCAATGTGATGCTTGCCAGGAATTATCAAAGGAGACTTCTCACTCTGATTAAGTCTTGAATGGTGAAGATGGCCTCCGACTCTCAGAAGGCCTTGTGCATCAATGAATGGATCCAGAGTGTGAAGAGGACTACTTTTTGGAATTCTCTCTTGCTTTTGAATACATTTGATCTCTTGACTGTAAACCTCTTCTTGTACTGCTTTGATGATGGCTGAAGCTTTATTGGACTCCTCCACTGTGAATTCTGCCTTGCAGTAATGCCAGCCCTTGCAAGAACTGTTTCCCTTCGCAGCTTTGTTGAAAAGACTGGCTACATGAATAAGGCGAGTAATAGCACCTGTTAGTGACTTCCAAAAAGAGAACTTGGCAAATCGTTGGGAACCAAGCTGCCTGG
Organism: Coreius guichenoti; assembly: GCA_039654105.1. NCBI lineage: Eukaryota > Metazoa > Chordata > Actinopteri > Cypriniformes > Gobionidae > Coreius > Coreius guichenoti. The sequence goes on along the minus strand of CM077177.1, from coordinate 11,836,585 downwards.
AGGACGTTGTAGTGCTTAAAGTGGACACTAGAGGCCGCACATCTGGGTCTGAACTTAAATCCACAAGGTTGTAGGTACTCTCAGAGGTACCTGGTTCTGGCATGAGCAGAAATTTGGGTCCACTTAGCCAATTGGTGTTTTGTAAGTGGGCTGCAGGAACATATCGTGTCGCATGATCTGCTGGATTTTGGTCTGTTGGCACATAGCACCATTGGTCAGGACTGGAGGACCTTTGGATACGTTGTACCCGGTTTGCTAACATAAACATAAGCGCCTGGTCTCATTACAAACATAGCCCAGAACCACCTTATTCTCTGAGAAGCATGTTCTAGCATCAAGCTGAAGGTCCAGTTCTGCTGAGATTAAGTCTGCTAACTCAACAGCGAGCACTGCTGCGCAAAGTTCAAGTCTTGGCACTGTATGCTCAGGACGGGGGGCAGGTTTGGCTTTCCCCATCACAAACCCAATGTGATTATTCCCTGCAGGATCTGTGACTTTTAAATATGCCACTGCAGCGATAGCTTTGGTTGACGCATCAGAAAAGACACAAAGTTCCCTTCTGGCAGCTTTTGATGATGAAGTCTCAGTATAAGGCCTGGAGATGGAAAGACTGGATAGCTCTGTCAAAGAAGCTCTCCATGACGTCCAAGCTTCCTCCATTTCTTGTGGTAATGGAGCATCCCAGTCACCGCTCTCAGTAGTGAGTTCTCTCAGAATAGCCTTGCCTTGGATTGTGACCGGCGCTACAAACCCAAGAGGATCATAGAGGCTGTTGATAGTTGATAAAACACCTTGTCGGGTGTAAGGTTTTATCTCATCACAGACACTAAAGAGGAAACAGTCAGTATGGAGGTTCCAATTGAGTCCAAGACTACGTTGCATTGGCAGTGCGTCCGCCTCAAGGTCTAGATTTTTCAGGTCACTAGCATGATCTCTGGATGGGAAGGCTTCCATGACCTCTTTGTTGTTTGCTGCAATCTTATGTAGCCTCAGATTTGATTTTGGAGAGAATTTCCTGTGTCTTTTTCAGCAAATTGATAGCAGCTTCAACTGTAGGCAGGGACTTCAGGCCGTCGTCTACGTAGAAGTCACGCATCACAAAATTCTTGACATCAGGGTCGACATGGAACTCGCTGATCTGAACAGACTGGTGCAAGCAATGAATAGCCACTGCAGGTGAGGGGCTATTACCGAAGACGTGGACCCTCATGCGATAGTCCACAATGTCTTTGGATAGGTCATTGTCTTGGAACCAAAGAAAACGTAGAAAGTTCCTGTCTTCTTCCCTTACCAAAAAAACAATAGAACATCGGTTCTATGTGCGCTGTGAAGGCAATGGCTTCTTTCCTGAAGTGGATCAATACTCACTCCCAGCAGAGTGTTGTTAAGGTCAGGCCCAGTTAAAAGCACATCATTGAGTGATACACCATTGTGTTTGGCACTGGAGTCGAACACTACTCTGATCTGCTTAGGTTTCTTCGGATGGTACACTCCGAATGTTGGCAGGTACCATTGTTCTTCTTTCTCACTCAAAGGAGGGGCTAACTCAGCATGGCTGTTTTTAAACATCTTGTCCATGAAGCTGAAAAAGTGGTCTCTCATTTCAGGCTTCCTTTCAAAGTTGCGTTTGAGAGACATAAGATGTTTCAGTGCTTGAGGCCTGTTGTTGGGGAGGCGTGAACGTGGACTCTTAAAGGGTAATGGCGCTACCCAACTGTTGTTCAAATATTTTTGTAGAGTTTCTTCCATGATTTTCATGAAAGAGGCATCCTGAATCGAAGGAGCCACTTGGTTGTCATCCTTGGTGCGCTTAAACACAGTGCATCCCAGGTGATCAGCATCACAGATATCCTCATCCATGGAATTTGTTGGGGAGTAGTTAGTTAGTTGGATGTCACTGTATTTTTCTTTAACACGGAAGACATTAGGACATGGATGAAAGTCGGGCGTTTCGGCTCTGTGATGTTTGTGTGGAAGTTCCTGATTGTCAGCGTTTTGTCGACATTTCCCAGACATACATTGCCGACAATGACCCATCCCAGATCCGACTTCTGTGCATAGGGTAGGTTGTGTGAGCCATTCACCTGTTTACGGACCTTATGAACTCTTATGATGTCCCGACCTAAAAGAAGCATAATTGGGGCTTGTGGGTCCTGTTCTGGAATGAGGAGTGCCACGGACATTTAGGTGTGCGTGACGGCGAGCCACATCAGGGGTTGGAATCTCGTCTCTGCTATTGGGAATGTCGTTACATTCTATAAGGCTTGGTAATGGGATGCGGACACTTCACTCTAGAGATTCTACTTCATAGCCACTGGCCCTTCTTCCAGCTGACTGCTTTACTCCTGCACATGTTCTCAATGTGTAAGGAGCACTTAGACTTTGGTCACTGAACACTTCAAAGAACTGTGAGCGAACCAGAGACCTGTAGCTCTGTCCAGAATGGCATAGACTTTCACTGCCTTGTCTCTGTGGCCAGCTGGATGTACTTTTATAAGGCATATTTTAGAGCAAGATCGGTCTGTCTGATCTTCCCCACAGACTTCTGTGCATTTGCTGGTAACTCGAGATTGTGGTGAGATTTCCTCCCCCTCCCCGCCGTACTCAGGAGCAGCATCTACCTCCTCTGTCCAGGGCTCAGGTCCAGGTTGGAGTGCTGTGTGGTGCCTTTCACTTTTACATTCAGAACATTGGACTTTAATCTTACAGTTCTTTGCGATATGCGATGCCGAAGAGCAGCAATTAAAGCACACATTATTCTCTTTTAAAATTGCCTTGCGAACTTAAATGGGCCTTTCCCTGAATGCATGGCATTTACGCAGAGGATGGGGTTTTCTATGAATGGGACACAGTTTATCGCAGTCGTCAGATTTTTGAGGGGAGTTTAGGTGTGCTTCCAGAGTTCAATGGGAACTCTGGAAGATACCACTGTCTTGTGTACAGAGATTTCTCGTTGTTTACTGGGCTTCCAAGCTGTCTTCTCAATCTTAGGAGCCATGTCTATGTGAGAGATAAAGTTGAAGCTTGGATTATTCCCAATTCTAGCTTCCTGACTAACAAAGTCTACAAAGTAGGCAAAGGGAGGATGGGGAACATGGTTTTGTTGCTTGTAGGCTGCACCAACTGACGCCCACTTTTCTTGCAGATGAAACGGTAGCTCCTGTACTATTGGATTGACGCGTCTTGCCATGTCTAAGAAAGCAAGGCCAGGCAGGTCTCCTTCGGCCTTAGCAAACTGAAGCTCCATTAGTAGATCACTTAACTTTGTCAGTTTAGGATCATCTCGATTCGCTATTTTTGGAAAGGCGTCAATTCATTTGAACAAAGCATCTTCTATCGTTTCTGTTGAGCCATAAGTTTGTTCAAGTCTGTCCCATGCCATAGCCAGTCCTGCTTGTGGATTGTTGATATGTATTGCCCTTATCTGTTCCACATGCCCTGCTGACTCCGTGCCAAGCCACTTTAGCAGAAGATCCATCTCTTCACTTGGTGTCAGGTTTAAATCAGTAGTTGCAGTCTGAAAAGAACGTTTCCAGGCTCTGTAGTTCTGAGGTTTGTCATTAAACTGAAGTAAGCCTGTTGCCACAAGCTCACGACGAGCGAGATATCTTACAAAGTCATTCATGTGTGAGCTGCCATGATTTGAATTTGGAGATATGGGGTAGGGTAGAGGAGTAGGATGACCACTGTTATTTTGCGGTCTGAAATGTTGCACAGGAGTAGCATGGTTGCTCTCAAATCTAACTTCACATGACGAACAAGCATATTCATTTTCATAGATGCATGGCTGTTTTGCAGTAATGTGAGGTGGTTGTGAAGCAGCACTGGTGTGAAAGGAAAGGTTTGGCTTCAGGTTTTGAGATGTGAAGCTGAAATGCTGTAGCTTGTACTTGGTTCTGCTTTTGGCGGAACGTCATCACCAGACAGCTGGAGTTCTGTCTTTCGTACTTTGGTTTGGTCAATAATATATTGTTCAGTGCGTTGTGTGGGTTCTAAGGGGGCAGAATTTAAACTTAGCCTGCAACTGTGTTTCTCAATATTTTCATCAATAGCAGCTTCAAGCACCTCTGCTTCTGCGATGGCTGCCGCTGTCTCTTTCTTATGCTTAAGCATTTCCATTGATGCCTCCAGCTTGGCTTTTTGTAGCTTTAGATTAACTTCCTCTTCGGCGTAGGCAAGACGTGCTTTTGCTGCTTCTGCTCTTGCCTTAGCTGCTGCTGACCCAGTTGACGATGAACTTGAAGCACGAGAGTGTGTCTTTAACGAAGATGTTTCTGTTGCCATGGCACAGTCTGGTGGTGTATCTTTCCACACAGCGAAGTCTGAAATTGTCCACTGGTTGCATGTGACAATGTTTTTATTGTTATCTGTCAGCCTGCATTGCGTTATCTTGCCTGTTCAAAAGCCGTGGTTTCACTATGCTGTCCTCAGTATATGTTCTGTATATAACTTGACAGCCAGGTAAACTCTTCAAGACTCTGAAGACAGTTGGCTCCTTGTCCGCAGGTTTATTGACGTTGCAAGGAAAGGTGAAACTGAAACATACATAGGCATAATCAGCATAATAATTAGCTTGCCCTTTAACATGTACAGATATACCAACTCAAATTATATGAATTAAATCTCTGTGTTTTTACTGTTACAAATTATGTATTTAGTAGGCATCTCTGAATGTTATATATGGAATAATTTTAACCTGCAGTCAATCACTTATTTATATGTAATATGAACTTTTAAGGTCTGGTCTAGGAATAGCAGAACCATTAGTATATAATATTACATTAGCGCAACAGTAATTAAGATAGTAAATAACAGAATTCTAACTGTAAACTTTATAAAATGTAACTGTCCCCAAATAATGATCTGCAATCGTAGATATTGTTCAAAACAATCAATACATACCCACGATGCTACAAAAGGCTTAAGATGCTGTTGCCCTTGACTACGGGAAGAGAGGAGAACAGACACGAAATGCAGTGAAGTGTCGCCCCGGGCGTTTTTATTCTTCCAAAACAGTGTCAATGTTTGCAATCAAACTCAGTCTCTGTGGTTTAGTGCCAGTGAAGTGCTTTGTGGTGTGGGGTGCAGTTCCTCCTTGCCCCTTGAAGAGAGGGAAGCTTTAGCCAGCTCAGCTGGGTGATCCACACTCCCTTGGAACAAAGTCAGTCGCTCTCTAGGCAAAAAGGAAGAGACACAGAGGTTAGACGCGCACCGTGTGAGAGTCAAAGCAGCTCCCCCTTTGTTCCTCCTGGCTGGAGCTTTTATCTGCCTCTGGGTGATTGCCTCATGACCTTATCACCTGGGAGGGAGGGTTGGGAAAGATCTTTCCCAGACCCGACCAGCCTGAGAACATCCTGGATAGTGCATCCGCGTTGCCATTGACCGAACCAGCTCGGTGTTTGACCACGAAATGGAAGTCTTGAAGAGACAGGAACCATCTGGTGACTCCGGCATTGCTGTCTTTCGCCCTTGCCATCCACTGCAAAGGGGCATGATCAGTCACTAGGGTGAAGGAACGACCTAGAAGATAGTACCTGAGCTCATCGACCGCCCATTTTATCTCAACGGCCGCATACTAGGCCCATGTCGGAGGCATCCGTTTGGAGGGTGAACGGCAAGGAGAAATCCGGAACATGGAGCACTGGTGCCGAGGTCAATGCTGCTTGCAGCCTCTGGAAGGCTCTTTCGGTTACAGCATCCCACTGCACTTTATCCAGTTGGCCCTTCTTAGTCAGGTCTGTAAGGGGGCAAGCCAGAGAAGAGAAACCAGGGATAAAACAATGATAGTATCCGGCTAAGCCCATGAAGGCCCTTACCTGCTTCTTTGTTGTGGGCCGGGGATACTCCCTGATAGCCTTCACTTTTTCTTCCTGTGGTTCGATCAGTCCCCTTCCGATGCGATAACCCAGGTAGCGCAGGTGACACTTTTGAGGATTAGCTGTTAGTCCCGCCCGACGGAGCGTGCTTAGTACTTCCCTCAGTCAGAACAAATGTTCCTCCCAGGTCTCGACCACGTCATTCAGGTAGGCGGCTGCATAAGCCTGGTATGGTCGGAGCACCCGGTTCATCAGTCGTTGGAAGGTCGCTGGTGCCCCATGCAGGCCGAAAGGTAGGACCCGGTAATGCCAGTGCCCGGATGGAGTACTAAAAGCGGTTTTCTCTTTTGCAGACGGAGAGAGGGGGACCTGCCAGTAACCTTTTGTTAGGTCCAGCGTGGAGATATACCTGTCCCTACCGAGGCGTTCGATGAGCTCATCGACCCGAGGCATGGGGTAGCTGTCAAACTCTGACACTTCATTTAGCTTCCGGAAGTTGTTACAGAATCGGAAGGTGCCATCCGACTTAGGGACTAGCACAATCGGGCTGGACCATGGGCTGGAGGAGGGCTCAACGACGCCTAGCTGGAGCATCTTTTCCACTTCCTCCTCAATGGCTTGCCGACGAGACTCTGGAACCCGGTAGGGCCGCTGTCGGACTGTGACGCCCGGAGGGGTTCGAATGTCATGCGACAGGACGGAGGTGCATCCCGGATAACTGGAAAACACATCCCGGATGCTTCTGACTAGGGCATCCAGGTCTTTCTTTTGGTGTGGACCGAGCTGGGGGTTCATGTCCACCACGGGCTCCACCTTGTCTGCTGACAGAGCTACGGCTGGCCGTTCCGGGACCCACCGCTTTAATAGATTAATGTGGTATACCTGCTCACTCCTTCTTCCAGGCTGGCGTAGCTTATAATTTACCGGGCCGACTTGCTCAACGACTGTGTAGGGGCCCTTCCAGGATGCCAGAAATTTGCAGGCCACATTCGGTACTAGAACCAGGACCTGATCTCCAGGAAGGAACTCCTGAGGCTGCGCTGGCCGATCATAGAGTCGCTGCTGGGTACATTGGGCTTCAAGCAGGTGTTCCTTGACCAGGGGCATTATTCGATCAATTCTCTCTCTCATCTCTTGAACGTGTTCCACTAGCGAGCGGTGGGGGGAGGGTTGTTGTTCCCAGGCCTCTTTGGTGACGTCCAAAGAAAGGTAGCGGGATCGATGCCCGCATTCTCCACCAATGTCGCCCTTGACTACGGGAAGAGAGGAGAACAGAAACGAAATGCAGTGAAGTGTCGCCCCGGGCGTTTTTATTCTTCCAAAACAGTGTCAATGTCAGTGCAATCAAACTCAGTCTCTGTGGTTTAGTGCCAGTGAAGTGCTTTGTGGTGTGGGGTGCAGTTCCTCCTTGCCCCTTGAAGAGAGGAAAGCTTTAGCCGGCTCAGCTGGGTGATCCACACTCCCTTAGAACAAAGTCAGTCGCTCTCTAGGCAAAAAGGAAGAGACACAGAGGTTAGACGTGCACCGTGTGAGAGTCAAAGCAGCTCCCCCTTTGTTCCTCCTGGCTGGAGCTTTTATCTGCCTCTGGGTGATTGCCTCATGGCCGTCAGCTGGGACCTGCCAGGTGTTGCCCTAATTAGCATTGCCATGGGTGACGAGTAGGGAGCAGGCACTAGTTTGTCACAATGTATACAGATGTCACAGGATTAACTCAGATACAATAAACATACTGCTCTTTGTGCCATGCTTTATTACTTCCTGATTAATAGTCACATGGCATTACTCCTTGCTTAAACCTAAGATTTTTTAAAGGGACCATTATGTGATAACAGAACAAGCACAGATAAATACAATGGAGCAAAGATACAAATAAAATAAACAGTGCTTTTCAGGTTTTTCATGTAGTGAAAACATTAGTTTTCAGGTACAGAAATTGAATAAAGTAATCAAATGTAAAATAACAGTGCACGTTTGACTGTATAAATTAAAGATTAATCCTTAATAAAGTTACAAAAGCTATTCAGTCAAGAGCAGTGAGTGATTTTCTTTCTTTTGTTTGATTAACATTAAAAATACAGACAGCAGGAATATTAGGCTGCTGTCACTTTAAGTCATAATGCACAAATCCAGTACACTGATACTGTACACATGCGAGACTGATGCGTCTTAATCGACTGTTTATGTTCACTAACCGACTATGTCTGCTTGGATACTCACCAAGACGGGCATGTTGACATAATGTTTGTGTGAATTTGTCCGTTCAAGCGCAAGACTTCAAAGAGAACTCAATATTTGCACGTTGTCTGGGTTTGCATGCTTTGGATAAGTGCTCACACAAATCTTCTCACGGCGCGCGCAATTTCTTATTCCCGTATTCTGGCTCTTGAGTGTTTAAATTGGCAAGGCTTAAATGAGTTTTGCAATCTGTGCTGTTCAGGTCAACACTAGGGATGTGATGGTGAGGAAATTTTCCCACCGGTTAATTGACGTGTGACAACACCGGTAATACCGGTATCACCGGCGGGGGCTTTTAAATAACTAATTCTAAACCGAAAGTAAAAATGCGCACAGCCGTCTGGGCATTCATAACGGTGCGGAGCAAAGCGAGTGTTTTCAGGCATGAACTGAAAACGCGCCAGTGGACACGCACCATGAATGATAGTGCGGCCGTAAATGTGTGCACCCGTGAGGTCGTGAATGAATGACTGTGCGGCCGTGCTCATTTTAGTTTCAGTTTAGAATTAGCGCCAATTCGGGGGTGTTTTTCATTAATATTCTTAATGAAAAACACAACAACAAAACATTATAATGACAAACTCACCTAAATAGGTGCTTTTACATTTAGCTTTGAAGCCAAATCTTCTGCGATCATCTTGTCAATCATCTCCTCACTCTCGTGATGAATGAAATCTGACTCCTGCTGCGTTTGTGCTGCGACTCTCGTTCAGCTCACACTGTATTGAGCAGACACGTTTTTATTTGTATTGTCTGTTCTCTAACTGAACTAAATGATTTTATTACTATAAAAATCAAAACGAAGGTGGGGGTGGTGCCGCGGTGGGCAAGTGATGTAACCGGTGTTTCGCCTGAACACCGGTAACACCGGCAACACCGACTATCGAAGCAAGCCTAGTCAACACCTGGGTGATGACAGCGTAAATGACTGCTCATATTCGAACATACGGCACTGGCATTGAACAGTTTACAAAGAGTGACTGTTTTGTCCACGTTTTTTTTTTATCATCGCTGTTGTTGTAATGTATTGGGAAGCCCGAATTTTATATGCGTTGTCAGATTTAAGTTGAACCGCGGTACAAGTGCGTGCCAAACCGTGGGTGTAGAATTGTGCGGTTTGATTAATTTTTTTATTTTTTTTGTGACCAAAAACCATTACACCACTAGTGAGTATACTATAGAAATGAATAAAAAAATCTATTTAAATCTTAAGTTAGTAGTTTATTTTAATTATTGTAATTTCATACAGAGTTATTGTTACAGAGCGATGATTACAGCACTTTTCTGATTCTTGATTTCTGTGCATTTGCTGCAGAGCTTTTGTGGTGGAGCAGGGCCTGCAAGGCAAGGTGATGATGGCATGTGTGGAAAAAAAAAAGGGAAAACCTGATACAAAAATATAAAGATCATTTTGTTACTTCTAATACAGAAATCAAATGACATTGTGCTATTAAAATGACTGCTTTTGTATTATGTTTGTGCATTTTTGTAGGATCTGAAATGTCAGGAGACTGGTCTGAGCACTGAGGATGGGGAGCCCACATCAGCATCCTGGAAAGGCTATAGTGCTATGGATGAGGCAATTAGGGACCGACCCTCTATCACTCCACCTGCCCTTATTGCCTCATCTGGCCCGGATGTTGCTGTGGCCTCTTCATCCTCAGTGAGCCCAGAGCCAACGAGAGCATCTGGAAAAAGACAAAAAGAGATTGAGGATGTGATCAGAGAGACGGAGGAGAGAGAAGTGGAGAGAGAGCGGGAAGCAACTGAGATGGAGGAGAGACAATGGAGAGAAATGGAGAAGGAAGAACGAAGAGAACGAGAGAGACGAGAAATAGAAGACAGATGGCACCAGGAAGCAAGCAAGAGAGAGGAAAGGAGAAGGAGGGAGACAAAGAAAAGGGAGGAAAGATTCCTTCGCCTCTTTGAAATAATTGTGACAAAATAAGCATTTTTTTTATATATATATATTAGGGCTGTCAAGCGATAAAATTTTTTTAAATCTAATTAATTACACAATGTGGCGATGAATTACTCTAATTAATCGCACATCAAATTTGGCTGAGAAATTACTCCCAAAAGATAATTTAAAGTCATTATTGTGTAAAAACTTCAGAAAGAAATATTTTTGGGTGAACTATACCTTTAATGTTTGTTTTTGTTAATATGGAAATATGAAATTATACTCTAAATAAGAAACTGTCAGTAGGTGGCGGTAAATGTCTAATTGAGTCATTCATTCATTCGATTCGTTCTTTCAGGAGTGAAGTAAATGGTTCTCTTTATGAAAATGGTAAATGTAAATGGTTCTCTTTATGGTCCATTGAATCATTTGTTCACCCGATTCGTTCAAAACGCGGATTCAGAAATGAAACGCCACTGTGTATTGCTCGGAGTCGGAGACAAACAGTTCTGCTTTGTCTTTATATTTTCGATGGCAAAACTGAGCAAAACAGACTAAAAACAACAAAATGTTGTCTAAAACAACACAATATTAACTTATTTATTTTACTAATTTTTTACTTATGTATTTTAACTGTTGTATAAGATCAGTATCGCATTTGCACTCGTGCTATTCTGGACAGAAAAACAGAACTCGTGTGATACTGCTTATACAGTGGGGAGAACAAGTATTTGATACACTGCCGATTTTGCAGGTTTTCCTACTGTAATTTTTATCATAGGTACTCTTCAACTGTGAGTGACGGAATCTAAAACAAAACTCCAGAAAATCACATTGTATGATTTTTAAGTAATTAATTAGCATTTTATTGCATGACATAAGTATTTGATACATCAGAAAAGCAGAACTTAATATTTGGTACAGAAACCTTTGTTTGCAATTACAGAGATCATACGTTTCCTGTAGTTCTTGACCAGGTTTGCACACACTGCAGCAGGGATTTTGGCCCACTCTTCCATACAGACCTTCTCCAGATCCTTTAGGTTTCGGGGCTGTCGCTGGGCAATACGGACTTTCAGCTCCCTCCAAAGATTTTCTATTGGGTTCAGGTCTGGAGACTGGCTAGGCCACTCCAGGACCTTGAGATGCTTCTTACGGAGCCACTCCTTAGTTGCCCTGGCTGTGTGTTTCGGGTCGTTGTCATGCTGGAAGACCCAGCCACGACCCATCTTCAATGCTCTTACTGAGGAAAGGAGGTTGTTGGCCAAGATCTCGCGATACATGGCCCCATCCATCCTCCCCTCAATACGGTGCAGTCGTCCTGTCCCCTTTGCGGAAAAGCATCCCCAAAGAATGATGTTTCCACCTCCATGCTTCACGGTTGGGATGGTTGTTCTTGGGGTTCTTGGGGCCTTCTTCTTCCTTCAAACACGGCGAGTGGAGTTTAGACCAAAAAGCTCTATTTTTGTCTCATCAGACCACATGACCTTCTCCCATTCTTCCTCTGGATCATCCAGATGGTCATTGGCAAACTTCAGACGGGCCTGGACATGCGCTGGCTTAAGCAGGGGGACCTTGCGTGGGCTGCAGGATTTTAATCCATGATGGCGTAGTGTATTACTAATGGTTTTGTTTGAGACTGTGGTCCCAGCTCTCTTCAGGTCATTGACCAGGTCCTGCCGTGTAGTTCTGGGCTGATCCCTCACCTTCCTCATGATCATTGATGCCCCACGAGGTGAGATCTTGCATGGTGCCCCAGACCGAGGGAGATTGACCGTCATCTTGAACTTCTTCCATTTTCTAATAATTGCGCCAACAGTTGTTGCCTTCTCACCAAGCTGCTTGCCTATTGTCCTGTAGCCCATCCCAGCCTTGTGCAGGTCTACAATGTTATCCCTGATGTCCTTACACAGCTCTCTGGTCTTGGCCATTGTGGAGAGGTTGGAGTCTGTTTGATTGAGTGTGTGGACAGGTGTCTTTTATACAGGTAACGAGTTCAAACAGGTGCAGTTAATACAGGTAATGAGTGAAGAACAGGAGGGCTTCTTAAAGAAAAACTAACAGGTCTGTGAGAGCTGGAATTCTTACTGGTTGGTAGGTGATCAAATACTTATGTCATGCAATAAAATGCAAATGAATTATTTAAAAATCATACAATGTGATTTTCTGGATTTTTGTTTTAGATTCCGTCTCTCACAGTTGAAAAATTACAGACCTCTACATGCTTTGTAAATAGGAAAACCTGCAAAATCAGCAGTGTATCAAATACTTGTTCTCCCCACTGTATATCATGATGTAAATGTGAGGGTGTCTTCACACTGGCAGTTCGAAACGGGGCATGGTTCACATGAAACATTGGTAATGTGAAGTCATGCGGACCCGGGCCGGATTAGCTGAGCTCAGGGGTACCGAACCCGAGACTGCCTGAAGGAGGTGGTTTGAGTTCAGTTGCACAACCTGCGCTCGAACTGTGCCGCGATTCACGTGAATGTGAAAGCAACACGGACTCGGGTGTGCAAGAAAAGTAACCTGCGCATGCGTTTTATCAGATGCCGATGTATTTAGTTAAATAAAACACATGTAAGGAATGATAGTGTTGATGATTTACCTTGGATACGAGCGCGTGTATTCGCGCATAGCACCGGCGGGAATAATCGCGCTCTGATGCGGACCACAACAAACGTGCCCAGTGTAAAAACGCCCTGAGACTAAAACTCAAACAGGAGCATTTTTGCCCCATATCTTGAATTTTAGGGACATTCTAACTGCATTCTATAGGCTTCATCACACAGTCAGTTGTTGCCCTGCATTATGTTCTTCGTCAATCAACTGTATGAAATGTAAGATGATAAGTAGGTCTGGGGCGGGGCAAGTGCGTTAAATGCATTAATAATTTTAACGTGTTATTTTTTACCGTAACTAAATCATACATATACATATACATATATATATATATATAAATATATATATATATATACACACACATTATTTTTTTATTTGTGTATGTAAATATACACTCACCTAAAGGATTATTAGGAACACCTGTTCAATTTCTCATTAATGCAATTATCTAATCAACCAATCACATGGCAGTTGCTTCAATGCATTTAGGGGTGTGGTCCTGGTCAAGACAATCTCCTGAACTCCAAACTGAATGTCAGAATGGGAAAGAAAGGTGATTTAAGCAATTTTGAGCGTGGCATGGTTGTTGGTGCCAGACGGGCCAGTCTGAGTATTTCACAATCTGCTCAGTTACTGGGATTTTCACGCACAACCATTTCTAGAGTTTACAAAGAATGGTGTGAAAAGGGAAAAACATCCAGTATGCGGCAGTCCTGTGGGCGAAAATGCCTTGTTGATGCTAGAGGTCAGAGGAGAATGGGCCGACTGATTCAAGCTGATAGAAGAGCAACTTTGACTGAAATAACCACTCGTTACAACCGAGGTATGCAGCAAAGCATTTGTGAAGCCACAACACGCACAACCTTGAGGTGGATGGGCTACAACAGCAGAAGACCCCACCGGGTACCACTCATCTCCACTACAAATAGGAAAAAGAGGCTGCAATTTGCACGAGCTCACCAAAATTGGACAGTTGAAGACTGGAAAAATGTTGCCTGGTCTGATGAGTCTCGATTTCTGTTGAGACATTCAGATGGTAGAGTCAGAATTTGGCGTAAACAGAATGAGAACATGGATCCATCATGCCTTGTTACCACTGTGCAGGCTGGTGGTGGTGGTGTAATGGTGTGGGGGATGTTTTCTTGGCACACTTTAGGCCCCTTAGTGCCAATTGGGCATCGTTTAAATGCCACAGCCTACCTGAGCATTGTTTCTGACCATGTCCATCCCTTTATGACCACCGTGTACCCATCCTCTGATGGCTACTTCCAGCAGGATAATGCACCATGTCACAAAGCTCGAATCATTTCAAATTGGTTTCTTGAACATGACAATGAGTTCACTGTACTAAAATGGCCCCCACAGTCACCAGATCTCAACCCAATAGAGCATCTTTGGGATGTGGTGGAACGGGAGCTTCGTGCCCTGGATGTGCATCCCACAAATCTCCATCAACTGCAAGATGCTATCCTATCAATATGGGCCAACATTTCTAAAGAATGCTTTCAGCACCTTGTTGAATCAATGCCACGTAGAATTAAGGCAGTTCTGAAGGCGAAAGGGGGTCAAACAGTATTAGTATGGTGTTCCTAATAATCCTTTAGGTGAGTGTACATTACATAACATTGTTTATCCTCTAGCTTAGTCTTCTTTGTTTGGAGCCTTAAACTGCCTTAAATTAAAATAAATTCTACATTAATAACAAAAAGTAAAAGAAGTCTCTTTTAAAATAATGCATAGAATATATCCAGCAAAAGGTGCTGGGACATTTTAAACTACATATTGATCTACATATTTCCTTATTTTAAAGGAAATTATTTTCCTTTATTACCTTATAAAGACTCATTTTGATTTTTTTTTTTTTTGCTGTGGCGGATGTTGAAAATTATTTACTTCCACAGAGGGACCACAAAGTAATCATTTTACACAGAAATAACAAAATATCAATGTTTAGTTATAGTAATACACTGACGTACTTTCATATATAAATCACAGGTTTTAATGAAACAGCGTTTTAACAGTTTTGTAGCTAGAAACTGTGAGAACCAATTCTGTGATTTACCAGGATGAAATGCCTGAGTTACAGAACGGATACAGCAACAATACAATATATTAAACAACAAATTACAACAAATCACTAACAAATTACAGATGTCCATGAATTTGCCAACATTTGAATTTTAACCAAACTATATTAGGCCTACCATTCTGAATTTGGGCAAGGAGATTCAAGCATCATGACGACATCATAATATGTCACTTTTATACAATTTTTCTGTCACCCATTCTAATTTTGGGCAATTATCAAGCACCACTGAAACTTTATTTCTATTCAGTCATTGTCCTTCATGTTTGTAAATGACAGTACGCTTCTCAGCTCGAGCCAATTATGAACATTGAGCTCTGTGTTTGACATCAAAAGTTGTAATCGTGACATTAAGCTTCAAAAAATGGTTTTAAAATAAGTTAAGGATATACATTGTCTGCCAAAACAATAGCGGTTAACGTTTGCATGTATCTGCGCTGTATAGTCTCATGACAAAAACACTGTCACTTAAAAGAAAAACTCTTGAGTGTTTTTTGCACAAATATGCAAACCTGCATGAACTATTAGAAGACAGACTGAAATTATTTGAAAAAGAATTGCTCAAGCTAAAACCAAGAGTTAACTGATTAGCTAAAATGATCCTGTATAATGAAAGACAATGGACAAAATCAAGACTTCTGATAAAGGTTTACTGTATCTTATAGCTGAAAGGAGCTAGAGCGAACTTGTAGACAATTTTTGTCTGCTGTTATGCACTTCAACATAAAATAAATCCAGTTTTTTTTTTTTTTTTTAAAAAGGGTAGAGTGTACAGCTGTGTCTCTTCTCTCACCGCTGTGCAGGATGTTAATGAAGACATTCTCAAAGCTGAACAGAACAGAGACAACACTTCAATGTACAGCTGGCACAACTGTGTGTCTTCCCTCACCGCTGTGCAGGATGTTGATAAAGACATTCCCAATGAAAAGCAAGGGGGCATCAGCACTCACCACTTCTCTGACTGTGCCCATGATCTATGACTGAGGAGAACAACAGCACTACTTTGTCATCAGACAACATTTTTGGAAGACAGGAAAAAGGTGTTACGGAATGTATACTCGGAACACAAGAGGAATGGTTAACAGAGTTTATTCGATACAGCACGAAGCAACAGGCAATATCAACAGGTGAGTAGACACACAATGGACACTTGATGTTCTGTGGACGTGAGAATGATAGAATGTCTTTTCCTTACAGGTGCAGGGACTCATGGGATTCGGTGAAGAGGAAACCAGGTAGGATGTGCACACCTCAACCTCAGACAGATGAACATGGAGAATGACTGTAATCACTGGAGAAACAGGTAGGTAGTCCATGTTGCATAAACAAGACCAGACAAAGAACTGAGGTGAGGTGTGTGCTTAAATAGGAGTGCTGATGAAGGTGCAGACGAGGTGCAGGTGTGTGTGATAATGAAGTGCATGCAGGTGAGAGTCAAGGAGGATGCTGGGAAGTGAAGTGGAGAAGTGACAGGTGACCATGTGACTGTAACCAAAGGGAAATACAGGTCAGTTTACTACCACAATCTCCAACATGACGCTTTTTAACATTTTCTTCTGGACATCTTTTTTATCTTATTGAAAATGTGGACTGAGGATCAAGGATGGATTTTGGTTGTGTGAGTCCCCATACCACCACAATAATGTGTCCATTCTAAGGCAATCTTTAATCATTTTTTTGTGGTTTACACTGTAAATGTACCTCATTTTTTTTTATTAACAGGGCACATCTTCCAGCACTATGAAAATGATGAAGTTGTTGGGTAAAGGATCATACGGAAAGGAACCCATTTGTCCGATTCACAAAAGGTTTGTTTCATTGCTTGCTAACAAAAGTTTTTTGTACTCTCTTGGACTTTAAACTCATGAAAAGTTACATAAAGGTTCATGTCTGGAATCATGTGACAGATGTGCACAGATAATTAATTAATTGTAACCCATTCTCACACAAACAAAATATTTGTTTCCCTTTCCTTGATAAACAGGTGGCAATCAAATATGCGGTGAAGACAAAGACATGGAAAATGTCGGTATATTAAGTAGACTGCTTCTATCTTTGTTTCCTTACTCTCAGAATATGGTCATATTAGCAATTAGGCTATTTTAACAAAATTTTGCCAGCAAAAAAAGGCCCATTGTCAATAGCGTATGAACTTTCAAGCCAAGTACCTTTCTGTCTGTCAGCACGGCGAATTCACGTGACCAACATGAATTCCAACATGAATTACCGATCAACAGTAAATGTGACCACAACGTCAATTACTATTTACTGTTGAATTAGTTTAAATTACAAGTCCTCAAACCTATTTACCCCAATGCAGGACATAATTCTGTTCTGTAGTAATTCAGATAAGTTAAACCATGTCCCCTAATCATCTTACTTTTCATATAACTATTATCTCTCCTGTAGGGTGTATTTGGCAACGCCCTTCCTAAAGATGTCACTATAATGATTCTTCTGAACAAAGGTCCCAGCACTCCTCAATGAGTTGCTGGACTGGTATGAGAGACTAGATCAATACATACTGGTCTTAGCAGAGGTGTCAAGTAACGAAGTACAAATACTTTGTTACCTTACTTAAGTAGAAATGTTGGGTATCTATACTTTACTGGAGTAATTATTTTTCAGCCGACTTTTTACGTCTACTCCTTACATTTTCACTTAATTATCTGTACTTTCTACTCCTTACATTTTAAAAATAGCCTCGTTACTCCTATTTTATTTCGGTTAGTTTTCATTCCGGCTTGTCATCATTCAAAAAAAAAAAAAAAACCTATCCAGATACATCGCGCCATCCGGATAGAGTGAATTTGATTGTGGTTGGATGAGAAGTATAAACATATACCATTCTGAACAGTGTTGCCAGATTGGGCGGGAATTTTTTGAATTTGATTGTGCGGGTAAAAATGGGCTTGGGCGGGTGGACAAAATTTGGGCTGGTTTGGGGTCAGTTCGGCAGTTTCAAACATCTGCATTTTATAGTCTAATTGGTTAATAAACAAAACTCAAGTGTGCATGTACTGCATAAAATCAGTCATCATGACACACAGAGGCCCACGAAGAGTCAGCTTGCTGGTGTTGACGACGAGCACGCACTTTCAGCCAATCAGCGATCAGCAAGGCAGACGTGCTCATTCACTACATGACATGACTGACAGGTTTTTAGCACGATAACTTGTAGCTGTATATTCAAGTAATCGCTATGCCAAAGTGGCATAAATATACAGTAAGTTGTATCTACAATAAAGAGTGGGAGAGTGATCCAACTCTCAAAACGTGGATTACACCAGCGACTCAAAGACTCTTTATAAATATAACCAACTCTGAGAGCTCAGTTGAATGAATTGAATTGAAATCGAATATGGGACTATATGACTCCTGTCCATCATCATGTGAACACTGATCAGGACATCTGCAACTTTTAAACCGTCTAGACTGCGCTCTACTCGTCCCTGATAGCTGCTGAAAGAGGTTTGAATCAACGATTAATCCGTTTTGACGGTGCTAAGTGCGTTATGTTCTATATGTAACTTAATTCACGAAAGACGTACTGTAATTCTCAAAGCGCAACACAAAGGTAAGCACATCGTTGTTTTTACGTTGGCGGATTATTGTACAGTATCAATGAATGGCGCATTTTGGCAGTGGTGTGTGCATTAACGTGTGTGAAATGCCTGCTAATTACGTTGCTTTTTCCGATTTCTTATATTGTAAAAAGTGTCCACTTAAATTTGTTTATTCTTACTGTTGACATTAAAAATTATGCACGTGTTTTTCTGAGGGTTAAGTCGCCAGTTAATTTCTTGATTGCCGTTTTGACAGTTTCCAATTGGACATTTTAGTCATATTTGCTAATTCCATTTAATGTATTCCCTGTTTTGATCCGTTTTCCTGGGAAATTGATTTTTTTATATTTCATCATATTTTAAGGAGATAAAATGGTACTTATCAACCTTGATTGGTATGGCAATAAAATTATATCACAATATTTTGGCAGTTAAAGTTTTGGGTGTTTTTTTTTCTTGGAGTGGGCAGGTTTTGGTGAGCTTTTGGGCTGGAAATCATCGACCCAATCTGGCAACACTGATTCTGAGTGGGTACACCAATTGTCTTGTCCGTTGCCCTCACAGATTCCTGCAGCTAAGCTTGGATGTACATTTACATTCCAATAAAGGTTATTGATAACATGCCTCTGAAGTTTGACTTTTTGCACCATTACAATACTTCTAGGCAACTAGTCATCATATCTTCCGCTCCATGAAACACGTTAATGCTCAGTAGTACACATATATGGTTCTTTAATGTATTTGCGTTGTACTAAAATGCGTTCATTTTCAATGGGCATATATGCGGCTGAAACAGGTAGCCTAGTGCATCCCAAATTTTTCAACAATAACATTTTAATATAACATTATAGTCATTATTAGAAATTTTTTTTTTGGAGGAGGTGGGGTAATGCACTATAGGCCTGTGGTGCGGCCTAAGCTTTTGTCCTTAATGGCATTTTTTTCCTTACATTACTTTTACTTTTATACTTTAAATAAATAGTTTTGAAACCAGTACTTTTACACTTTTACTTGAGTAAAAAGCTTGAGCTGATACTTCAACTTCTGCAGAAGTCTTTTTAAACCCTAGTATCTATACTTCTACCTGAGTAATGAATGTGAATAATTTTGACACAAGAGCTCCCCATGAGAGTGCCCGTCTAAGGTACCACGGCGAGCCTGCAACAGTGTATTCTTTAGGCGTACTGTTGTTCAGGATGGTGTGTGGGCAGTTCTCTGTCAAGCACCTCCCTGAGATCTTTGTCAGGAACTGGAACATAGAAGAACTTTCCAAAAGTGAGAGCATGTAGACGGATCATACATGAACTTTTATTACTGCTTAAAATAATGCGATCAGTTACACCAAGTATAAGTCTTAATAATCAGATGTTTCTCCCCTCTTTCTTCACAGAATGCATGGATCTGATCTGTTTATGCCTGGAAAGTGATCCAGCCAAGCGGATTGATTGTGTATAAATACACAAATGCAATTACAGGCGCAAGCACAGCTTACATGCACTTACAAGAAGAAAAAAAATGTACTTATTTATATGTAACTAATATGTTATAATTTACTGTTATATAGTTCCAAGCAGCAATTACAGATCCAAGCACAGCTGACATGCCCTTCTTCACTTTTCAGAATTCTTTCTTTTTCTTCTGTATGGTGAAAATATGGTGTAATTGTTTCAGGTGTTATGAGATGGCATATTGATGCCTTTGTATTTTACAACTTATAACCATATATTTTGTCAAGTGATTGATTAAATCATTACTGATAGGCAAAATGATGTATATAAAATACAATCATTTTCTGATGTGTGACACAGGGACTTTTGGGAATGTCTTTTTCATTGTAAATCATACAGCATACTGTTTTTACTTCCATAATGCAATGCAAAGCCTTTTACAGTTTTACTCTGTTTATCAGGGTTATTCAGTTGAAGTTCCAAGAGATCCAGCCTCCATGTTTCTTTTCCAGCAGAGGTCCAGACAATACTTGCGATTTTTTGCAATCGTTATAAATGTACATGTGAACAGCAGTAGTACTTTGTAAAAGAAAACAGTAAAAATATCAATAAGGATATTGGGGCTAAAGCAGAGGTTTGTGAGAATTTTCTACAAAAAAAAAAACAAAAACAAACAAAAAATACAATATTATTGTTGTTAGTATATTTCTTAGTTCTTTTTTTAAAAAGGGCTATACAATCCTTGTTATTATTAATTACATATTACCCTTTTAAAAAAAGAATAGCCTATATACTACACAATTTACATAATTTAATAATCAATACAATCTTATTATGAGCACAAAGTTTGACCAACTAGTAATTTCAAAGTTTTAGCTGTCCATCATGCCAGAAATTTTTGACATCTCTTTAATTTTTCCAGTTACAACATTGTATAGTTGCAAGCAGCAATTAAGGGGCAAGCACAAAAAAGGCACAAGAGTTATCAGCCTGCAACACTAGCTGCGTTTACATGGACCCTAACAATATGATTGTAATCGGACTACTAGCACAGTCGGAATAAAAAGTCACATGTAACCAAATCCGATTAAAATTTAATTTGGATTATAAGGGGTGGTTTAAACCTTTTTTTTAATCCAATCGAGAGGTATGGAATTCCAAAGCTGACTAAATTATAAATAAATACATAAATATACGAAGAAATGTAAAAAAAATAAATAAATACATTTTTACAGTCTATGCTCCGAACACGTTTCCGATCATGCCAATGAAAGACGACCGAGCCAATCAGAGTAAGTATGGGGCGGAGCGACACGTGTAGCCCCGCCCCGTTCTGCAGGCCAGCAGGTCCTTCTCGGAACTTAAGTGCAGCTAGACTTTTAATCACGGCACTGAAAACTATCAATTGTCGATGCTGTTCTCTTCCTGAGAAGGATTTATTTGGGCAAATAGCTGTGCAACATTTTCCGCGAACTGTGTTTTTAAGTTTGAGTTTCAAGAGGAATGTATGTTACTGTTACACCTATTCACCCAGCAAAGTTTCATAATTGGTAAGTAGCCCACGTGCTTTTTCTGTTTTGCTCGTGTGTGCTGACTGCTGCTGGTGGGGCCGCTGTGCCTTGATGAAACTGTGTTTGTTTACATATAGTTGTTTACTGACTGTTGCATGCAATCCTGAAATATGGCGTATTGCAAAAAGTTATTTGCTGAGAGAAACCAATTTCGTGTCGGTTTCTGTCTTAAAATGGTCGGGTCGTGTCAAACGATCTCGAGTATGGGCTTCAGTTTAAAGCATTGAATCACGTTTCTTGCACGAACAAGTTTCTGGCTGCAGTTTACCTAACGGCCACCGGTGTCGCTAATAACAATGGTTTCTGAATTCTATATAATTCTATAAAGAATAGCCTCTATACTACTACTAACAATCAATTTACATAATCTAATAATCAAAACAATCTTATCATGAGCACAACGTTTGACCAACTAGTAATTTAAAAGTTTTAGTTGTCCATCCATGCCAGAAATTTTTGACATCTCTTTAATTTTTCCAGTTACAATGTTTATTATGAAATACACTGAACATGCAGAAAAATAGTGCTAAATGTATATTAAAAATAAAAAAAAAATAAATAAAAAAAACTTTAGTTGAATGGTTGGAGACCGTAGTGGTTAAAAGTGATGTCCAGCTTAGGAAAATTGACATTGTCACCCTTTATTTAACTGTTATTATACATTTTGATTTTGTAATTATATTAAGTAGTTGTGCTTTATTTTTGTGATAACTTAATGAAATATGCCAATTTGTGCGGACATTTTTGGCCAGGCTGTCATACAAAGAAATGAGCACATGCAAAAACGAGAGAACCAACGAAATATTAATCACTGATTATGTTGTATGCTTTTTCCTAGCTGTCAACTTTTTTTGTTTTGTTTTTGTTTTTGCGTAGAGAAGCAATGCCAAGTCTTTGGTAACACACAAGTAGTGGAAGTGCGTTTGGAGCTAGAAAAAAATATCAGATGATAGAAAGAACATTAACATAAACAACCCTGAGCACATGTGGTGTGTACATCTCCGTTTTGGCCCGCTGCTCACTTAAACTGTAGTAACAATAAAATGGTGCAACCTCTACCATTGTCATTATAGCTGTGTCCTAATTCAGAGGCTACATCCTTCGAAGGCTTTCCAAGACCGAACGGCTGTCCCATTTCAAAGGCTCCATCAAACGCACCCTCAAAATTCATCCTTATTTTCCTGGGCTACTAAGGATGATGGATCCTTTGTGGCCCAGACAATCCCAAGATTCATTGCACACCGGTGAGACAGCAGGATTTCTTTTTAGATAAAATGCCGGATTACACTTTTAAATTAAATGGGTTTACTCTAATATCAAATGATACATCTGTAAAAAACAAAAACAAACATATCTTTCTAAGATGCAATTTTGTAAATTGTACTTGTTTTTTTTTTTTTTTATGCATATAAATGGACCATGATGAACATTTAGACAGGTTGTAAACCCTGCTTTGTTTTTAAACAGTTGAATATAACTTTTTTTTTTTTAAATTCCAGTATCCCTTCGACACAGCTGTCACAGATGCTGGGTGACGAGAGTAATCGTCCGTAGGATAGAGCGTACAATTTAACAACGCTTAGTCCCAGCAAACACATTGTGCAGACGTCGTCAAAACTCCGCTCAGTGTCGCTGACAGCACTAAAATGCCTCCGTCTTGGGGTGTCGCTGTAGCGAGTGTGTTTAATCTACGTTTATTTCAACACACAGCTCCTTTTTACACAAGCTTTGGATACAACATCAACAACAAAATGAATCTCACTCAGCCTAAATGTCAGAAATAACCTGTTGTGGAGTGCAGCCTTACATGTTTGAACCGGAGTCTGACACAGATGAGAGACTGCAACTTTTGCAACTTTTAGACTGCACCTGGACATTTCTAAATGGTTAGTGGATGTTACATTGATTCAACTCACCAACTAGCATGTACTGTATTGTTAATCTATAAATTGTTGTACAGGTGCTTGTGTGGGAACGTAACACGTCTGTCACCTGACTATACAATGCATATTAAATGTGCGTTGCTAAAAGGCCAGATCTATGCTAAAAGGGCAGATCATCAACAGTCATGGGCGGGGTTTCCCTACTCTTACATAGGAGTAGGGGGAAATCTGGAACAGCCTGTTATGAGAGATTGATAATGATTTATGGGGATTATAAAAAAAGTATTGGGTGGATTTTACAGTTAAAATGAGGCAAGCTTTGTTTCCAAATGTCCTAAGTAAAGATATGCTGTCAATTTTATAAACTTTTTTTTTAAACCCTGCCAATATAATCACAATGAAAGCATCCAAACTGCAATATTAAACGTGTATAATAACTGCAAAGCATCCAATGTGTAAATGATATGGTTTATGCACTAAATCTAACATAAATTCCGGCACAATCTCTTTTAAATGCTCCAGTAGTCACTACCTGAACCTTACAGCGATTGGCTGCTGCCCATGTTTTCTGCTTGATATTTACAAAGTCGCCCAAAATTTTTGACGTGCTCAGCGCTTACTCCGGTCCACTGTCAATCCTACAATGCGCCGTGCGAGCGTGAAGCTCAGCTTCCATAATGAATTGAAAATGCACGCTCTGCTCCTCTTGCTCCGCATCAGTGAGCAAGCACCGTAAAATGCCTCTGCTTTGGGGTGGGCTTCAGTTTCGGACCGGAGAAAGCAGGTGCTTCTCAAACAGTAGGCTGCATCAGGGATGTGTCCTTCCTAGTCCTGTCCTTCGGAGGCTTGTAGCCTATAGTTCTCCTCAGCATTAAATGCTAGCTAGAGACAGTCTAGTAAGTGTGCATGGCTACATCATAAATGTTTTCATTCCGCAGTCATGACATGAAAATACTATTAAAACTCAACTTAATTCTAGAAAAATACTTTGTATTGTGGTGTTTGATTTCAGGTGTTTGATGGATTTGGACTTAGGGTTGTCAAAAGTACCGACCGCGATACCAAGTCGGTATTGAAATTTTAAAAATATGACACTTTGCGCGCTGTTGAGCTGGAATCGTAAACACCTCTGACTGGCCATTGTGCTCATGCGCTCATCGGATGTGTCTGTGATTGGCTACAATGATCAACGCACGGGAGCATTTGAAAGCACACAGAAGTGTTTGAAAGTGTTTTGAAAATGGGAGCGGGAGCGTTTGAAAGCACAAGCAGGCGTCGACCAGTGGACCGGTAGGCTGATAGGCGCCTGCATTCAAACGCTTCCGTGTGTATCTGTGTAAGCGCTCTGTGAAAAGCGTCATTGGTGTATATTTACAACATGTTTTTGAAGCGCTGGTCATTGTAGCCAATCACAGACATATTTGATGAGCGTGTGAGCACAATGGGCAATCAGAGATGTTTACGATTCCGCTCAACAGTGCTCAAAGCGTCACATTTTTAAAATTTCAGTACCGACTTGGTATTGCGGTGGTACTTTTGACAACACTATTTGGACTGACAGTCTGAACAATGCTATAGAGCAGGGGTGCCCAAACTTGGTCCTGGAGGGCCACTGTCCTGCAGAGTTTAGCTCCAACTTGCCTCAACACAACTGCCTGGAAGTTTCTAGTATACCTAGTAGGACCTTAATTAGCTGGTTCAGGTGAGTTTAATTGGGGTTGGAGTTAAACTCTGCAGGACAGGGGCCCTCCAGGAGCAGGATTGGACACCCCTACTATAGAGCCACAGATGCTTTTAAAGGTACAGTAAGTGATTTTTGAAAAATTGAAAAGTGGGTTGGACGGAGCATTAAAACACACTTGTAGCCAATCAGGAGTAAGGGGCTGGATACGCCCCTCATGATGCGGGAGGAGAGAGAGCTCAGTGCACAAGACAGACATTAGCAGAACGACTATAGAAAGAGAGAGATGCCAGAGAAAATACAATGAAGGAAAAGGCCAGGGGACTATAACTTTAAAAAGAAGGGTTACGATCAGGCAAGAGGTACGACCCGCGTTAATATCGGAGAAGCTTTCTAGCACTGGAGAGACCTTAAGGAGCGGGAAGGCCTGAAAACGGATGCCGAGGTTGCTTTATTTTACAGAACTAAGATATGCTGTCTTTTGCTTCAATATACTTGTCATCTTCGCTTGTTTGTTCATTTGCATTTTTATTATAATCCCGGAACGTCTAAACCTCCTCCAGCTCCCGTTTCAAGCATCGGCTCCCAAAGTGTCTGAAAAGTTAGATAACACACTCCTAATATGTGTGTTTTCTTTTGGTTCCCATTTTAGTGATCACTATAATCCATTAATCTTGTCACATTTGTAATATATCAGTTACTTGGACTATCGTTTTATGTAGGGAGCTGTTCATGAAAACGGTGTTTGTTTTTTGGGTCGGAAGGGATGACTTTGCTATCGAAGGAGTAGAGGAGCTAAATAAAAAAACAGACATTCAACCTGAATTATCGTAGTAACACAAATTGCTTTCACTTATTGATGACTTCATACACTTGGAAGGCAGGCACAGCAGATTCAGCCATAGTCGTTGCCTGTGTTGCATAGCGTGTACGTGAATGTGAGGGTAGAGGTATCAAGATAAGCGTGTGATCCTTTTGGGTAGGGATGTGTTTGTTTTGGTGATTTTCAAAAAACAACATTTACCAGAAATCGCCTACTGCACCTTTAACCAGACCTGTGAAATCCACAGTATGGCAAGAGTGACATCTAGTGGTTACAATCAGTAATGACACCTGAAGAGCTTTGTTTTCAACAGGGATCTTCTGTATACTTCTTTGTTGAGGAATGGCAGAAAAATACTTTGCATTTTTACACTTTGTATTATTTGTCCAATGTGTAAACAATATGATTTACGCACTAAATCCAGCACAAACTCCGGCACAATCTGCATATTTTTAAACGCTCAAGACAGAGGTCACTGGCATTTTCCTGCCAAACGTGCATTTAATTGTTAGATAAACAATATGATTGTCTCAGAATATCTGAAAGTATGAGACTTATGAGAGATCCTGCCATTCAAAAGAGGTCTCCATTCCTCAACTCAGAAGTATACAGAAGATCCCTGATGAAAACAAAGCAGCTCCTCAGGTGTTATTACTGATGTAACCACTAGATGTCACTCTTGCCACACTGTGGATTTCACAGCTCAGGTGAAAAGATATAGCTGAATTAAAAATCAAACACTTCCTCAAACACATAAATCTACTATACAAGTACTCGCATATCTAATATGTAAAGTAATCGTATATGAAAATCTATCCATCTATGTTTGTCTGTATTTCTGTCTGCAGTGTATGTAAAACCATGCCCGTCTCTGCGCAAACAAATTTAACACCTGCAATAGACCTCTGTAGATGAAAGACAGTTCATATTTCACATTCATATAGGTGCTGAAGGTTCTATGTACCTGTAGCTGCCCTAATAAGAGCTCTTTGCTATATAAATTCCAATAAGGACTGTGTAGGGGAGATGGGCAGCTCCTAATCATTAGGGAGGATTCAGGTTTGGGCTTTTTCACCTCCTCCACACTTTTTCTCTCTATCGCTCTCCTCTGATCTATCATTCATGGGCTTCATTTAAAATTGCGTAAAATATTTAAAGTTGGTTGGATTTCTTCAGTGGGCTTCAGCGGTGACCTCCCCCTCAGTGCCTGAAGTCAGTGGAGAAAGATATGCAGCAGGGAGAAGGGAGAGAACAGGAGAGGAAAAACAGGGCAAAGAGGAAAGGTGTATAGGAGACACTGAGAAAGACAGTGAAGGAAAAAAAATGAAGAGAAAATTACACAGTTACTTATCATTGAACAAAAGCTGTGTTCACAGTGGAATACTAGCTTACTATGTATCGAATACTGCACAGTATACACTATAAACTGTCTAAAAAAATCTTAAGTGAAACGGTATTATTCCACTGTAAGTGTTTCAAACATTAGTGTTGTTGTCAAATGAGCTTGTGATATTGCATGTGAGTGGCATCCAGTTATTATCTTGGAAATTAAAAAACTGCATCCCAATTTGCAAGCATATGCACGATTCTTTGATTCATTTTTAGTATAAATAGTACGAGTAGTGTGTGTGTTTTCACACTGAAAATTCCAAAAAGAAGTGCACTTTAAATACCCGGATAATGCACTTAATTTATTGAAAAAATGAAGTGTGGAATGTTGGGCACTTCATGAAGTCTGCATGAAACAGAAGTTGCGATAGTCTTTTCTTCCCTGTTGTACATAGCCCCTAAAAGGACATGGGACAATAAGAGCTGGGAAGAAAAATAATTGTGTTCTTTTGAAAATGTTTTGCGTTCCCCTGAGAAACTTTGCATACGCTCGCAAAACCTTTTGAGCTCTTTGCGAGTGAACTCAAAGTTTCTCGGCGGAAAGCAAAAGGTTTTGCGAGGGAACTTAAAGGGTTAGTTCACCCAAAAATGAAAATTAGCGCATGATTTACTCACCCTCAAGCCATCCTAGGTGTATATGACATTCTTCTTTCAGACGAATAAAATCGGAGTTATATTAAAAATGTCCTGGCTCTTCCAAGCTTTATAATGGCAGTGAATTGTTGGGTCATTTTTGAAGTCCATAAAAGTGCATCTATCGATCATATACAGTGGGGAGAACAAGTATTTGATACACTGCCGATTTTGCAGGTTTGCCCACTTACAAAGCATGTAGAAGTCTGTAATTTTTATCATAGGTACTCTTCAACTGTGAGTGACGGAATCTAAAACAAAAATCCAGAAAATCACATTGTATGATTTTTAAGTAATTAATTTGCATTTTATTGCATGACATAAGTATTTGATACATCAGAAAAGCAGAACTTAATATTTGGTACAGAAACCTTTGTTTGCAATTACAGAGATCATACGTTTCCTGTAGTTCTTGACCAGGTTTGCACACACTGCAGCAGGGATTTTGGCCCACTCCTCCATACAGACCTTCTCCAGATCCTTTTTCAGGTTTCGGGGCTGTCGCTGGGCAATACGGACTTTCAGCTCCCTCCAAAGATTTTCTATTGGGTTCAGGTCTGGAGACTGGCTAGGCTACTCCAGGAACTTGAGATGCTTCTTACGGAGCCACTCCTTAGTTGCCCTGGCTGTGTGTTTCGGGTCATTGTCATGCTGGAAGACCCAGCCACGACCCATCTTCAATGCTCTTACTGAGGGAAGGAGGTTGTTGGCCAAGATCTCGCGGTACATGGCCCCATCCATCCTCCCCTCAATACGGTGCAGTCGTCCTGTCCCCTTTGCGGAAAAGCATCCCCAAAGAATAATGTTTCCACCTCCATGCTTCACGGTTGGGATGGTGTTCTTGGGGTTGTACTCATCCTTCTTCTCCCTCCAAACACGGCGAGTGGAGTTTAGACCAAAAAGCTCTATTTTTGTCTCATCAGACCACATGACCTTCTCCCATTCCTCCTCTGGATCATCCAGATGGTCATTGGCAAACTTCAGACGGGCCTGGACATGCGCTGGCTTGAGCAGGGGGACCTTGCGTGCAATGCAGGATTTTAATCCATGACGGCGTTACTAACGGTTTTCTTTGAGACTGTGGTCCCAGCTCTCTTCAGGTCATTGACCAGGTCCTGCCGTGTAGTTCTGGGCTGATCCCTCACCTTCCTCATGATCGTTGATGCCCCACGAGGTGAGATCTTGCATGGTGCCCCAGACCGAGGGAGATTGACCATCATCTTGAACTTCTTCCATTTTCTAATAATTGCGCCAACTGTTTTTGCCTTCTCACCAAGCTGCTTGCCTATTGTCCTGTAGCCCATCCCAGCCTTGTGCAGGTCTACAATTTTATCCCTGATGTCCTTACACAGCTCTCTGGTCTTGGCCATTGTGGAGAGGTTGGAGTCTGTTTGAGTGTGTGGACAGGTGTCTTTTATACAGGTAACGAATTCAAACAGGTGCAGTTAATACAGGTAATGAGTGGAGAACAGGAGGGCTTCTTAAAGAAAAACTAACAGGTCTGTGGGAGCTGGAATTCTTACTGGTTGGTAGGTGATCAAATACTTATGTCATGCAATAAAATGCAAATTAATTATTTAAAAATCATACAGTGTGATTTTCTAGATTTTTGTTTTAGATTCCGTCTCTCACAGTTGAAGTGTACCTATGATAAAAATTACAGACCTCTACATGCTTTGTAAGTAGGAAAACCTGCAAAATCGGCAGTGTATCAAATTCTTGTTCTCCCCACTGTAACTGCTCCACACGGCTCCAGGGGGTTAATAAAGGCCTTCTAAAGCGAAGTGGCGCGTTTGTGTAAGAAAAATATCCATATTTAAAACTTTATAGACTAAAATAACGAGCTTCTGGCGGTCAGCGGTGCGCAAGTCGACTTACGGTGAAAGAGTAACCCCTGACGCATCGCAAGCTTTGACGCCTCTCGTGGATAGGTCTGGGCAACAAACTCAAGCCCCTCTTCTCTTATATCGAAATCCTCCGCCATTTCTCTTTAAAAATTCTCGTTTTACACTTCTAATTCATGGCTAGTGTTTTGTTTTGCTCTATCCTCTGCGCTTCTGCGTTTGTCAATACGCATGCGTCAAGGGTTCAAGGGTCAAGGGTTACTCTTTTATCGTAAGTCGACTTGCTACCGCTGACCGCCGGAAGCTAGATATTTTAGTCTATAAAGTTTCAAATATGGATATTTTTCTTACACAAATGCGCCACTTTGCTTCAGAAGGCCTTTATTCACCCAACAATTCATTGCCATTATAATGCTTGGAAGAGCCAGGACATTTTTAATATAACTCCGATTTTATTCGTCTGAAAGAAGAATGTCATATACACCTAGTATGGCTTGAGGGTGAGTAAATCGTGGGCTAGTTTTCATTTTTGGGTGAACTAACCCTTTAAAGTTTCTTGGGGGAACTCAAAACATTTGCGAGAGGACGCAAAAGCATTGATATATTTTAACTCCATCTCATAATTTTTTCCCTTTAGGGGCTCCGTACTATTGTGATGTGTATATATCCGAGTGAAACGGCTTTACAAACAAGAAAAAATGTAGGGCGGGACTTGATTTTGTCCATGCGGAATTGATTGGATGGTTGTGGTTTGCTATTGGTCGATCTCATGTGAGTGACGGGTTGTCCCGCTCTCGTGCTAGTAGACACATTATCAGAGAAAGGGAAGGGGGAAGTTATTTTGAGCAAAGATTTTTTTAAAATGATGTGCACTAGGGCTGCACGATTAATCGAAATCGAACCGCAATCGCGATTTGGCTTATGTGTGATTTATGAAGGCTGTGATTTTAATGAAATAAATATATGCACAGTGTGTTAGTGAAGAGCAGCTCTGTGATCAGTAGTAAATGCTGCTCAATCTCTGAAAGCACTGCGAGCTGTAGTCGCTTATAACGTGCGTTTGAAAAAGCAACATGCTTCAAAACTAGTAATGCGAAGTGTTCATAAACCTGTTGTCCAACAAAGGACATTTTTTTTTCCCCACAGTGGATGCATAAGAGGCTCATATTTCATATTAAAGACATAGACTTGTTCTTGATTTTGCATACCTCCTGACAAAAATTAAGAAATTGATATCACAGATAATAAGGACAGATTTTTTAAATAATATATTTTATAATAAATCCTTAGACCTTTCTAATGATTTTTAGACCTAGGCTGCCTGCATGTTAACAAGTAACCCTGCAGTTTTTTTGTAAAATAAGTTTTCTGTAAAATATAAATATTATTATTATTATTATTATTATTATTATTATTATTATAATATTGTTATATTTAATCTTAAATACTATTTAAAAATTTTAATAATGAAAATGTTATTGTAATATTTCTTATTTTGTTAAATATTTTTATTTAGCAATAATAATAATAAACATTATTATTCATATTAATATACAAGTGCAAAATGTTATTTGTGCAATTACATATTTTCCCTAAATCGTGCAGCCCTATTGTGCACAGATTAATCGTTTATAACAAATAGAATATATAAAAAAAGATTTGTCGATTTTTGATTTCATGGTGACCTCTATACCAGAGGGGGAGGGACTATCAGACTCCGATGCTGAATGACAGTGGGAGGTCAATTCTAGCACATTGCATTGTGGAACTCGAACATTACTGCAGTATACATGCTATGTGCTGGAGGAATAGTATGAACAATTGTAATGGTAATCTTTCTTGCTCTCTGAGACAACTGTTACATAAAGTCAACATGAAATCAAAATTGATTTATTGACCTTCTTGCATTGTTTCTGGTCTTATTGTGAACAATATATTGGTGCATGCTATTCCAAAGAAATAAATATCTTCATAATCTTTCAAAAAAAACAACTCTCTGCTAGTAGTAGTAGTTCTGCTATTGAAACCACTAGTTTGTTTTTACCCTTCTTCACCAACCCAGACAACTTTGCACTATCCAATCAATTCCCAATGGATTAAATAAAACCCCTCCACTCCAAACTTGTTTTCTTTTTGAATATCCTGTTTCACTTGGAAATGCATTGCATTACGGAAATAAATTGTGTTGCAAATGGTGTTTCAACACCCTCTGATCAATAATGTTGACTCTTTTTGTCACAGACCAGGACCTAACATTGTGGAAAAAAAAACATCTAAAGTAAAACCATTTTTTTTTTAAAAGGAAGCATTTTTCCCCTTTTATTTAGCTTTGCCGTAGGAAGTTACAGTGAGATCAGTATAATAGAAGACACAGATTGAAATATTCCTGCTAATTGAAAACCTGGTGAAGATACCGTGAGGTGGATAAACATATATCAGAAATACCCGTGAGAATCTGTCCAACATAAAGGAGATTTACTCAGCCACTGCAAAAACATGTCGGCCCTGGTACAAGTGCAGTGGATTGCCATTTATTGTGTGTGGAAGCAAAAGTCAGCAGGGCTACGTGGGAATATTTTGATATCCCCTTACCTGAAACCTGTAGGTAACTCAAAAAAGGCTTTGACTACATTAACCAAAACTAAAGACGGGAGAAAAACATAGGAGGGAAAAGAACGAACATAAAGAGGCAGGAAAGTAGGAACGCAAAGAATAATCACTGATGTTCGGCATTCACTTATGATGAACAGAATGTAAAAGAAATGATGCCAGATAGTAACAAATCCAAGAAAAGTTTATTATGAATATGGCACCTGTAAGATGGTAAAAAAACTGTGTTACAGAAAGACAACCATGTATGACATGTCGCTTTAACTGATGAAAACCTACAAAAGTATAAAATAACCCTGTTGTAAAATGAAGTATGTACATTTTTGAATTGCAGCATTATTCATGGTAAATGAACAAAAAATGTGTTTCCAAAGAAATAAGCCAGGCACTCAAAGTTAGCTTCAGTTAGTTGTTTTTTGTCTTTTTTTCCTCTGAAAACAAAAAACAAAATCAAAATGTACCATAGTTTTCTCTTTTTAATATTTTAATTTGTTTGTACTTAGAATTTATAACACTGTTAACACTGATACTAAGAGAATCCCCTTTCTCCCATATTCTTCTACTTGGCACCAAGTTCCTCATAAAAGAATCTGTATAATTGTACAAGAAATAGTTAAAAACACAGACACAGTCTTCACAGGTAATGAAGTGATTTCTCATATTGTAATTTTAAACACTATTTATCTGACAGCAGCTGAGATTAGTTTAAGATTAAATCACCAGCAATCATTTTGACACAACACAGATACATTGAGACAGCTCGCCCGGCTGTTCTGTTAGTAACATATGGGTGTATTTCCTGGTCCACAGTGTCTGCTTTTGGAGCCGCCCCCAAACCCCCGTCCTGCCCACTTCTGCGCTACGTACAAAATGCTAAAATCTAGGATCCTGTTAACCAAGCTCTCCTGCAACCGTTCAGACAGCGAGTCCAGTTATTGTCATTTTTAAAAACATTAATATCATGACCTGGGTTTGAGTAACAACACGTCTTCACAGAAACCACAGACACAAGTTTCCTGATGTCGGGGGGAAGCCTGATTCAGGTAAAAAGACGAAGGCCCCCCTTCCCTTTGCTGGACAGACTAAAAAACACTAAACATCGACAAAGCCGCTGGACCGAACAAAATCAAGTAAACCAAACAATCAACTTAGTAAACATGCATTTCCAAAACACCTATAAAAATAGATTTTATAGTGCGAAATACTTTTTTCATCTCTTTAGAAATCTTTAAAATTGTTTATTGTCCTGAAATACTACCGTCATCTCTTTTTTTTTATTTTTTTTATTATTATTTCCTGTGAGTTGCAGGGTCCTTGAAGTCAACAGGTTTGGTGGAAACCAATGAAATACACCCAATGCACAAGAGAAGCACAAGGGACTCTGGGAATGTTTCACATCTGAGGCTTTTAAGGTTCCAGTCTGCTAAATGCTACTTCAGTTTTTTTATTCCTCATCACGTTTAAACTGGAAACTGCAATCCCAGAATACCTCAGTGGCAAAAAAATGGCTCCTTAAACCTTTGAGCTAGTTTAGAGTCTTTTATCTCTGAGAAGAGAGAGAGGTCTGTAGACTACACAACAGCAAAGCAATAGCAGAAACAGAAAAAAGTAATACATACAAAAAGGAAGCAGCAAAAAAGGTGACACTACATTGGAAGGCCACCACACAAAACCCACTAACCTCCACTGGTTCACTAAGACTGCAAGGGGGCAGGAAGGAGAACAAATGTTTCCCCGTCCGAGCCCGGACTAGCACAGAGAGGACAAAGGACAAAACAGCTACATTAGCTCAGTATATACTGCATATAGTAACACACACTTAAGTTGCTATGGAGACTGACAGCCAATGACACTTACACATTGTACAAGTTTACGGTTATCACGCTGCATAATAGATGACTTAATGGACGGCTGCCAAAGGATGAAGTGACAGTTTTCTTCCGTTTTATTACTTTCGTTTTTTTTTTTTTTAAAACATCAAATCACAGTGTTTTAACACCAAACTGTGAGAGTAAAGTTTTTTTTGGCAACAGTGGATAAAAATTAGGAATGTGGATTCTCAAAACACATTTTTTGATTGAAAATGCATGTCCTTATTACAATCTCTGTTTGATATGTGATTTTTAGAGAGAGTTTAAGGGGTAAGGGATGAAGGGGAACTGATTTCGGAAAGGAAACCAGGCTTGTAAGCTAAAGAGGGAGTGTAAACAATTAAGCCAAACATTTATAAAAAAAAAAAATCCCCAAAACAATTAATAATAGCTCTGACCAAAGCCGGTTGGAGTTTAACATTCATCTTCAAGTTTGTGATGCAAAATTAGCCTCAGTTGCACTGAGAGATAAAAAGGAATTCAACGTGAAAGGAAAAAAAAAAATCAAACTTTTGTGTATCCCTCTCCGGACTCAATCAGATTGAGTTAAAATACTCAATGTACCACGTGCTCACGGGTAAGTGATGAACATAAAAAAATCAATTGAAACAAAAGAAGTCTGTTAGATGTTTGACTTTTCTGTAGAAAAGCTCTGAAGCCGCCATTTGTCTGGAGTTCCGGAACAGTACCTACATCAGCCAGCTGAGTGAGGGTAACTCAATGATAGCACCATGGATCTGCAAAAAGAAGATGGAACTGGAGAAATCTCACACTGACCTGTTCCATGTCCTGGGATTTTATAGTAACATTCTATTCACAGGTCAATACCCGGCTAAAATTGCTTTTTTAAATGCATGATTTGCAAGTTGAGCTATAAAAACCGAAGAAAAAGCATTATTTCTAAAATACTATTCCCCTTTAGAAAGAACCTTAAAACCCTTTGAACTACATCAAATAGGGTAACATCCTTTTATCAGCATCAATCTCGATTACATCAAGATACCGTTAGAAACATGAACAGTTTCTTTTCTTGTCAATTTTCTTTTTCTAATACCTTTAAGACATCCTAATGAGGATGTTAGATACTCTGGACAAATATTTCACCCCAGAGAAAACATACGCTACAGTGTTATGAATTCCCTGTGGCTCAGAAGGAACTCTTTACAATAGAGATGAGTCTGTTTAGTCCGTTTAGAGAAACCGTCATCAAGAACTTGTGTGAGGAGGCGAGAAAGAAGAAAGAGAAAGTCGAAGAGATAGAAAGATAGAAAGACACAGCAAGAGAAACCATTCATTTCAGTTACACAAGCTCAATTGCTCAAAATTCAAAGTGCTAGAACATCTCACTTTTCCCCAACTTTGATACACAGTCTTTTGCCTCAGAAGAGTCTTTTTAACACAGTTGAACACAGTAATATGGTCTCAATGTTTTGCTTCAATCCTCCTTGCGCTCTAGAGTCTGTGTGTTGTGGATGCCGTTGCTGTAGACGGGAAACGGAAGCGTGGAGAATAGTCCCTCTGCTGTGGTGAAGACGTTAGCAGCAGGCATCTGCGTGAGCCCGGCTCCGCTGACTGCAGCCCCAAAGGGGGTGGACATGTTGAGCCGGTGCACGTGATGGTAAAGCATCTCCATGGGTGTCTTGGGGTCTATGCCGAAGCCGGGCCCATCCACAAAGTTCACAGCAGTGTGGGTGTTAGGCAGGAGGTTGCCCTGCATGGCCAGGCTGACATCTGCCGGGGCGTATCGGATCGTTCCAGTGGTGTAGACTCGCGGGGAAGCCGTGCTGGTGGCGGCAAGCGTGCCTGTGACTCTATGCACCAATGGAAGCACCACGTTCCCCGCTTGTAACCTCTGCAGGGCTTCCAGATCACTGGTGTAGAGCAGGGAACCGGAGGAGGTGGGCGTACCCTGCTGCTTGTCCCGCGGCGAGGCAGAGAGAGGTGGGGAGAGCGGGTCAGCGGTGGTGGAACTGGAAGGAGGAACCAAGCTGCCTGGAGTTGCGCTGGACACGGAGGTTGGGGCGCTGTTATTGTTGCCACTGCTACTGTTGCCATTGAAGTTGGGCTTTCTGCTGCCTCCTCCACCCTCGGCACCAGGTGGAGTGAGGACGGAGTCGGGGATGGACACCTGTAGGCCGGCAGGCGGGGGGGAAGGGAAGGTGTCGTGGGGTTTTGTCATGCTGTAGGGGGACTCGTTACGGGAGATCTCTCGATTGGGTGGGTAGTTCCAGATGCTGCTGTCGTTGTCGAAGTTTATAGGTTCCGACATCTCAGTCTTGATCTTCAGCACAGAGGAACTGGTTGGGGAGGGTGGAAGCAGAAGGGGAGGCTGGTCTCCGAGGGTGGGGTCCAGGCTGCCAGGGCTGGGGGTGGCAGCAGCCGAGGGAGACAGACGGAGACGTTGCCGACTACCATCCCATTTCTGCTTTTTCCTCCTCTTCTTTCTCTTCTGGTGTTTACTCATTGCCGGCCCACTCAGCTCTCGTCCACTGTTGCAGTCTTTCACAATATCTTCTGCATCATCGTCCTCTTCTTCTGAGGAGGAGCAAGAGGAGGGCGAGTCCTGCAATTCCTCCACCTCGCAGTCGCCATAGCGTTCTACCTTTATGTGTAAACCACCCAGGCGGCCCTCCTTGTGGTCGGTTTCACAGTCAGAAGGTTCCAGACTATCATCACTGTCCTGACTTTCTGGATTGCTGGAACTGTCTCCTTCCTCCTGTCGTCTCATCTCTTGCTCTGGTGGCCGGCCCGTCTGTTTCTTACTGTCCGACTCTGGATCTTCACTGTTCTCGGAAGACTGATTCCCCTTCCCATCTGACTTGGAGTTTTCGTTGTCTTCTGGGAGAAAGAAAAAGGTTTAGTGGACAAGTTTCCATACACATCATCATAGTTTATCAGACAAAGGTATGGTTCCTCGCACAAGTACCATGATTCACTAAACATGATCAGGAGTTTTACGTTAAGAGTATTCATTTAAAGCTTAGATAGTTGGCAGTGCTCCAGTCGGATGTATATATTATGCTTGTAAACGAAATTACACTGGGGACATAAACTGTTCTTTGTTTTGGTTGCAGCATTGGCCACAGGTGACACATATGATGTGATGTATCATTAGTTTTGTCATGAAAGGCTCGAATTCTGTTAAGAACAAGTGACCTTGATGGGGGGGATTTTGAAATTCTGGCCTTAGAAAAAGCATGTCTGCATTGGAAGAGAAACACAGGGAGAGAGATAGAGAGATAAAGAGACAGAGAAAGACAGAAGGAGAAGGTGGGGTGTAGAGATGGGTAGGGAGTCTGAGAGGAGAAGAGGGCATGGTTTGGTCCAGCTGCAGCTGGCACAGTCTGTAACCTTTGTGATGAAGGCTGGCAAAAGGCTCGGCAGGCAGAGATGCTCAGGGGCCAATATGTTGGCACTTTCCCCAGACTGTCAACCGGCCTTGTTCATTCTCAGCCTCCACCATCTTTGGAATCTCACTTCATCTTCTTCTGGAATGTATAATTAATATCTCCAACTGGCTGTGGAGTTTTAATTGACTATTTACACCAGTTTTAGGGACATGTCGAAAGCACCACATTTCCTTGTCCTACATAATTTCCAGTAATTATTGGAATGAAGATATTTTACACTGTAAGAGCCCTCAGATGAGACATTTGCATTTGGTTAAAAGAAAAGTGTTGTATATAATGTTATTTTACAAGACTACTTGTTTGTAAAGAATTTAAAACAGTTCCATGAACAGGGACAACAACCAATGGCGCAATAACTGGCTTTAAGTCTCCAGCTCAAGGGCATAATAATGGGTTGCTCCATGTGGGGATCAAACCAGCAACCTTCCACTTATTCTGAACTGTTTTGTGGCAAATAGTATCATATTCGCAATGCAATGGGATGAGAATGGTACGCTACCAGAGTTCTCCTTGGAGTCGGATTCAGAATCTGATGTTTCCGAGGACTCTGATGCTTTCTCTGGCAGGTTAGGCAGCTGTGCGATATCCATAGGTGTGTCTTTGTACTCGGGATTACTGCCCATTAAAATAGAAACCACAAAAAAAAAAAACATGTTTAGAAGATAGAAGTCATTCACTTTGCCAGTTGAGAATCATTCACAGCCGTGTGAAACATCCTGATTGATTCACTGCAGCTCAAACCACAGAGCATTCTAATGATCTCTAAGCCCATACACAGACCCAAAAGTAGTTTGAGAAGAGTGGGGTGTTTAGCCTTCGTCATCTTACAGAAGGACAGACTATTACTAACTCTCAAGTGGGAAATACTTTCATCTTGTTACAGTGCCGGATGGAACAAATCAAAATCTAAAGATATGGCATTTTCATCAAAGTAAAAGACTCATATACCTCAGTACATAGTTGACCCAGATGATGTTTTTTTCATTGGCGTTCTTGGCGTTGATTGCAATAGTGGCACTGGACTGGATCCAGATATAACCTCCATTCTTCTGAATCCAGCGGTAATACTTCGTCACACATTGACCTTTATTCATCACTATAGAAAGAGGAGAGGATACAAGAAAGAAAAGGAGGTGGAAGAGGAAAAAAGAGGGAATAAACCTGTGAACAATCTAATATATGAAATTAGACTGCTTAAGTTTTCAAAAGTTTACAGCAATACATATACTCAGGTTTAATTACAACCATTAATAATAATCCTAATATTTGCATTTAGTGTGCCCAGGTAAAGCTCAAACCTATCCATTTATTTCATGCTGTGTGAACATTTTGAACATGTGTGATTAATCTCCAAAGCCCAGCAGAGGGTGCTGTGACTGTTTGCTAAGGGCTCTGTAACTGTGTCCTTGTCTGAGGCTACTCATGTGAAGACACTGTGGCAGTTGCCATAATTTTGGCTAAATTAAGCGCTAAATGGCGATCTCAAATAATATGAATTTGCATTAATCATTGTTCTGCAAAACAGAAACAGTCGGATCCAAGTACGGCAGTAAATTCAGATTCTGGGTTTAATTACAGCTACAAATAGCCCTTTCCATAAAAAGAGTCCATTGAGAAGAATGATTTATATAAGAATAAGTCTAGTAATTAAAATCATTACAGACTAATAGCATTGTTTAAGAAGCCGTCCCAAAGGCTCTGATAATTGACTTTAGCTCACCGACTGCTTTCTGTACCAATAAATGTAAAACTAAGCTGTAACTCCAGGAAATTGAGACAAAAAGCCGAGAGTTGTTTATCTGACTTGTTCGCTGTGGCCAGTGGGCATGCCCTTGACTCACCTTCACTCTCTTCAACAAAGTTTACATGCTACTGAGAGTCTATAGAAGGGTTCAGTATACATGGAATGTATCTAAGAAAAAGTTCTGGGGAAAAAAAATCAGTTCTGTTGTTTCACATGGGGAATATGATGATAAAATGAAGAACTGCTATAGGGAATAGTAGGGAATAGTAAATATTCCCTAAAAACAAGAAGAGGTGAAAATGTTAACTTTTTCTTTTGAAAAAGTTTTAAAATCTTACAGTGGTATATACTGATTTGCCAATAAAGTACATTAAATTGAAACTGAATGTAAGAGCTTCAATATATTAAATCTTGCCATACATATACAGTGAATTATTATTATTATTATTATTATTATTATTATAATATATATATATATATTTTTTTCCCCTCTATCTGTGAACACGCGAGTCTGACCAGTTCCTTTAAACCCTCATTACTGTCTACAAGTTTCCAGGACATTTTTCCCCCTGCCTTTAAACCTGATCTCATCTGCATTGCATTTGATGTGCTGGCCCCCTTGGCTCCGCCCGGCACCACGTCTGTACAGGTGAGGCTTATTTTTCAACCCCCTTTCAGTTACGCTGCCATTAAATCAATCAGGGGCTGCTTGAGTTATTGATTTAGTGGTAATGAAGCCACCCCTTTCTCTCTCCCCCTCCTCGCTCTTCTCTTTCTGTATCCCTCTTTTCTTTTTTTCCGGTGCAGGAGTCGTTGGCTGCTTTTGGAGGCTTTAAAAGGAATACGGCCTCTTTAATCTGCCTGCCTTCTCCTGGAGCCTCGGGCAAGCCTGCAGGACGGTCTCTCTCTCTCTCTCTGTCTCTCTCCCTCTCTACTTCCGTTCTTTCTCATTCTATCTCTCTCGCTCTCTCTGCGGCAGGGCCTCTGTCCTTCAGTTCTGTTAAATCACTTGGATCCCTTCCATAATAGCAGCTACCTTTCAGATACCCTTTACCCAGCGTGGCCTCACTTCCAGCAGGAGGGGTGGAGGGTGTCACTGTCATATAAAAGTAAGTAATTTACACCCGTGAAATTGCTTTATGGAAAAGTCCTTGCAGTCCACTGGGGTATTATTGTAAAGACAAGCCTTTTATGAATGAGAGAGCAGACATGCAGATCTGCGGCACCTAGGCAGGATTTGGCTGGACAAGTGAATTGGAGGGTTTTAACTTGTATTCTTTGGCTCTAATGGCGAAACTTCACCAGCAGAAGAAGTAAACACGTTGGCCATTTAGAGAAATGGCGAGAAGTGGAAATTACGACTAAGATTATGATTTTCAAAGCATCATCACAGTTTCAAGGCATTTATAATAACTACAAGTAAAGATTCAATCATCTGCTGGTTTTAAAGATGTTCTAGTGTTGCATATATAATGAATAAATCCAGTTTCTAGCTGGTCAGCTTGTGGTTTATGGCCATGCGTTGGTTGAGAATGCTGGTCTACCAGCCACTGGAGTAAGACTAGTTGACAACCTTGGCTAAACTGGTGCAAACAGCTAAAAACTAATTAAATTAACATCAAAACAACAACAATACATTCAAATGAATCACTGCTGACGTAAATACAGTATATCCATGGATACAGAAACATCTATTTCATATTTACTCTGAATCCATTATGGAAGAAACCTGAAGAAACATTGTCAACGGTACATGCGATGGGTGTTAGAGCAGGTGTATTTTTCCGCAGCTGTGGAGTCTATCTTCAAGCACAATAAGGAGTGAAGGGAGTTTTTCATTAAAGTCAGTTTGAACTACTCTTCAGAGACCGGCTCTTGTAGTCTGCCTTCAGGCACAGAGCTTCAGTCTCCTGGGGTTTCTCCACACTTCTGTGAGCCATCGTTTCCCACCTCTGTCTCTCTCTCACTCTTTCTCAGCTGGTAAACACACACACACACCCGCGGAGCATTTATGCGGTGAGTATTATACATAGTCGTGTAACACAGTGTCTTTTATTAATTTAAGCCATGTTGTTCCTGTTCTGAAGCTGACACAGGTGAGGTCAGAGCTGTCACAATGCATTTCTGCCCGTATAAAACACCTGCTCTCAAATGCTTCATGAGCACCACAGTCGGCTTTTCCTTCAGTAAACTAGAACTCATTTGTATCCAGTTATAAGCTCAAATTAAGCTGTTAAACAAGTAGATGACGGTTCATGTTTTAGCATGTCCTAAAAGTAGTAAAGACCACGAGCGGCTGTGCAGTACAGCGAGTTTACCTCAACTGTAGTTCTGTCATGACAACTCGTAGTGTTTGGCATGGGTATGACAAAATTCATATGTTTGGTCTTGGCTGCGGCAGAGCAAGTACGGGACTTGCTACTGCCAATACACACACGACACGCTGATGCTGTACAATATAGCGTACATGAATTACCCGTAGCAGATCTATACAGGTGGAGCTGGGGAAGGTGGAGGGTTTCTGAATGTGTGCTGCACTGCTACAGCAAATGCTGACAAAGTATTTGAAGGTTGAGCTCGCTCATTGGCTACTGATAAAGCAGGAACCAATCAGCTGTGCCCTGTATAG
This sequence comes from Coreius guichenoti, assembly GCA_039654105.1. Taxonomy (NCBI): domain Eukaryota; kingdom Metazoa; phylum Chordata; class Actinopteri; order Cypriniformes; family Gobionidae; genus Coreius; species Coreius guichenoti. Next base: position 11,794,821 of record CM077177.1, on the reverse strand, counting down.
TGATTAAGTGATTGCAAGCAGATTGAGTTAAGGACCTATTAGTCTGCGCCATCTAGAGTTTCATGACAGAACTTTGTATTTAAAACCACTGTTATGCACAACCTTGAGTGCATTATTGCTTTTAAAAAATGGCAGTAACAGCAATATGAATTAAATTAATAATAATAATTGAAAAAAAATTCTGCTGATTAATATGGTTCATAAGCCCAACTGTATGTAGGTTGTTTATGGTTGTCAAGCAACTTTGCATTTAAACAGGACTTTTTAACCACTTTGAAGATCAGAATCTTGTCTGAACTTCCCATTTTATAAAGGAGCATAAACAACTCTTTAAGCAACTGTAGGTCAAGGTGCTCAATTTGAACAGATCTGCTTGAAATGCTTTATCAGGCTCTTAAACACTTGAGCAGAGGTTTACGTGAACTCTCCGACATGCATCTGTAATATATCATACATCCCAACGCATTAAGGACACTACCACATGCATGCACTCAAGCCAGGGGAAACGTCTTCTCTGTGCCGCACACGTCACTGCATCTGCAGCACAGATCTGCCGAGAGGTTTGACCAGACTGACATCATCCCTCTTATCCCTGGCTCTAACCAATCTGATGGCCCTGTGTGATCTGATATCAGTGTCTGATTAGCAATCAGCGGGAGATCGGTGTATCTGCTCCTTAGTCACGCGTGTCATGTTCATGCAGACACCTGAAGATCTGGCTTTGATAGAAGCCGAGATGACACACGTCATTATAATGCATTTAGCTGTGCTATCTTTCTTTAACCCGTGTTGGGGAATAAAACTAAAAGTAGTAGTGTGACCGCAGGAATAATTAGCAATAATCAAACACTCTCTTAAACAATGGTCTCTCTCATTTAAAGGAACCTACTGAATCAATTCAACCCATTTATCTACCATTTTCTAGTTGTATTAGTTATTGGTACAGTATTTGGTGTAAATGTATCTGCTCAAATTGAGATTGCGTTTGAATTAGATTCAGTTTTTTATTGTTTTTGTACTAGATAAATATTGCTCTTTTTGCACAAAAAAAATAAATATCTAATGGTCATTTATTTGAACAAAGATGCTGATAACTATCAAAATATGATTTTTTCCTAAAACACAAAAATGTAACAAGTTCACATTAGATGTGAAAGTAGGTTTTTCTGCTGAAAAAGATCTAGGTGTGCCCATCGTTATTTCCATAAACTGTTTGACTTTTACCAGGTTAAAGAAATGTTTAATGCATTTACATGACCTTAAAACATTGTCAGGTTATTCAACATAATCAGTGTATGATTGTTTGTGTACATTGCCTCATGAATAGATTCATTGTCACTGCATGGTAGCTTAATTGTTTTTTTAAAAGCATCACTTGACTGTAGTTGAACTTCTTTAAATTATGAGTAGATTACAGCTTGGGAAGCAACATTTTCAAACCGCTAACTACATTTTATCATATTGAGCATAAACGTACAAAGTAAAAAATGCAGGAACGACATCCCTATTCACTCTCTACTGCAGTGACATGAACGGCTATTCGCAGGGCAGCTAGATTTATGTTGATTGCCGCCACGCTAATGCGTAATAGATGGTTAGAAAGCCAAGGGTAGCTGGGGATGTGCAGTTCTCTCTTAGTATCTATTCCTCTCTCTCCTTTCACACCATCTCTTTCCGCTATCAATGCAATCCAGGGCTTCAGTCCTCTCTCCTCTGCCTCCGCTGGGTTTCAAATCAAGGTCTAATGGACCCAATCTGGTGGCTTTTTAAGGCAAAGGGACAGTGCAATACAGTGGTAATTGCGCTCTAATTCAGTTGAACTCCCAATATCTAATCAGACAGCTCCAAATTCCCTTGCCAGCCCCAAGGACACCCGCCCTCCTCTGCAAACACCTAATAAAACGAGGGATTTATCCCCCTCCTCCTCCTCTTCCTGTGCCTCAACCCTCACTACTTAAATAATGGCAACCTGCCTGCTGTAGAGCAGCACACACATTTACTGTATGAAACGCTACGCCGCTCTCAATGACGCTTTGAATTTCTGCCATGGTGGTGGAGGGGAGAGGAAAAGGTGTGCTGCCAAAACACACTTAACAGATGATTTAGGATATTCAAGAAGCATGAACGTTCCTCCAGACGGTCAGCGGCCCTCCTGCCGAGCGCGATGAAAGCAGCGCGTGCAGAAGGTTGAGGAACCTTCAAAGAGCTCTGCAGCGGTGGATCGGCCCAGATGAATACTACATGACATAAAAATGCACTCGAAATGTGGCGTCTGTACATTGAGAGGAGCAACTGAACCTGAAAGGAGGAGTGAAATGTGTAAGGCTGTCAAACGAACAGATTCTCAGCCACGTTCTGTGCCTCGCGAGCGATACGGGCTTGTTTGGAAGACGTGCGCTCGCCTACCCGTCTGGCAGAGGGAAGCGGTTCTTCATGGACAGTTATGAGAAGAACTGCTAGCATGGATAATCTTGCCTGTCACACTGCTGTCCCATTACGCTGAAGTGCTGCAGTGAACACATTACACCAGCTTTGGCACGTAACACGGTGTGCTCTCAGGATGTCATTGACCAATGATCAATGAGTCCCGCTAAAGCATGTAAGGACACTGAATCTTGCTCTTTAACAACCATCCTGTAGTTTTTGGCACTGTTGGGTGGCTGCACAGATTGATTGGATGGATACTCACGGTCTAAATGGCTTTGCCGAATGCCTTCCACGTCCTCTGCGTGAATGAAGTGATAACATCTCTTCCCTACAATGTCGACAGGTGTGAGGTCCATGTAGTCGCTGATTCTGGAAAGGATTCAACATAAAATCAAAACTGACACCATTTTGTTTTTTTCCACTATTTTTAAGCAGTTCGATCAAGTAGTCACCAAAAAGAAGCCACACTTATTGTGGGTTATCATATTCTCCTAGTCAATGACAGATTAAAATAGGGCAACGACATGGGCTGCGCTTCCCAAAAGCATCATGGGCCAAGTTGATCGTAGAGACCTTTGGTGGCAATGGTTCTACGATCTACTTAGGCTTATGATGCTTTTGGGAAACGCAGCCCTGATTGGTTTTGAGTCAACCTCACTAAGGAGATTCTGATTTCCCAGCCCCTCTGTAAGCTAAATATATAGTGCACCAGATTTTATTCATTAAAAAGATTTCCATCTGTGATGGCAAGCTGTCAGCCTGTTTTCATTATAGACATAATATTTTCTGACCTACTGTAGCTTTACCAACTGCTTGCTGAATCTAAAAGCAATTATTTTAAATTTATAAATTTGATAAAAACAGGTGGTTAAAAACACACCAAAACCTTTCAGTTGGGCAAAACTATTATTTTAAGACATTATTCGACTCTAACCTGCAGTCGTTCTCTACATGGATCGGAGAACATGGCCAGCATAAAAAAAAATGGCCAACCGCTCTCTATCCACCTCCATTTTAAAGCAGGCTTTTGCTGTGATGATAACTCCGCTATAGACTTGGACCGATTCCATTCTCTCATAAATATGTTAAGTGCAGGGGAGTGGTAAAAATTTTAGCAGACGCTGGGATGACTTCAATCCCAGAGATATAAATAAAACTAATATGATATTTCCATTCAAGCCAGGCCAAATTAAGATGTTCTCATTTTATGGGGCAGCAGTGGAACCACAGATGTTTTGTAAGTACAAAAGAGGGGTTTTTTTTCTTGGCCGGCTTTTCAAACGAGCGATAGATGTTGAAACAAGGTCATTCTGGGATTGCGTTTAAGTAGAACTCATCACTATCAGCTCTATAATGAACTGCACATGAACATTACTGTGTGGCTGATTATCCACTCTTGCAAAACACATTTTGACCTGCTGATCCTTCAGTTCTACAATAATGTCATATTTTGAACTCTAAGCCACTGAAATTTAAATTCTTTTTGCACCATTTATCATTCTTTACGGCAAATAAAAAAAACTCTTATATCAAACTGCACACAATACTAGGCAATTCATATAAGCTTTGCAAAATAAGATTGTGCGGAAACATGAAATGACATCACCAAGGCCAGTTAAAACAGGGCTGAGCATATTTATATAAAGAGTATTACCTGTTTTCACAGTAGACGATGTTGAGATCCATGTTGACCCGTGTAACAAACATCTGGCAGTCGATCCGAACCTCATTGATGGTTGGTGGAGGAAGTGCATGTGCCACCACGACCATGCCCATGATTTGATTGGGTACCGAACGACTGTGTGTTAATGCCATTCTTATCCGCAGCCTGCCGGTAATGTGGATGACCTTGAAGAGGACACAAAGCGGAAAATTATGAACAGATCAGATGCAATTGTCCCCTCAATTACATATAAACCCTTTAGTAAGTATCAAACCACACTATAAAGATAAAAGAAAATAAACCAGATGAAGTAAAATAACCTCTTCATGGATCAGAGAACATGGCCAGTATAAAAAAAAATGGCCAACCGATCTCTATCCACCTCCATTTTAAAGTAGACTGAACTCAGAAAACAGACAAAGCTCTTTGATAATCCAATATGTACTCTGTGCACTTGTGTACACTTGACCGAGATCCAAACCAAGATTCTTAGGTTCTTGTACCAGTTATATACATGTTCATGAAGAAAAAATAAATAAATTTTATATATATATATATATAAAAACATAAACATGAGCACAATTTCATTCTGAAATAATCAAGAGATAGCACAGGCAGAGAAACTAATTACTTTTTCTCTAGCTTTAAAGTTTGTAATGCTTTAAAGTCTTTTGTAGCTCGTTTTGCCCAAAGGATGCATTGACTAGATCGGTAACAATGTTCTTCTTTGGATCCATCCATTTTAATCACCAAGGGAAACCTGGAGGGGATTGTTTTTGTAGTGTTTTAAACTTCTGACACTATCCTTTCATTGGTTCACCTCAGAGATTGGTGAGATGCTATTAGCATCATTCATATAGACAGTCTCTGCCCCGAAGTCACCGAGTGCTCAGGCCGGTGGGGCTCTTTGATGATTTGTACGTTTCCGCTGAGGGACAAGCAAATTCAAACCCCAGGAACGACAGACTGCCACAGTCACTAAAAAAAGAGTGATTCTCCTGGTTTAGAGTTGAGAGAGTTTGTTCGAACTTCACAGAATTCAAAAGCCATCTCAAATCAGGGGCCAATTAAAGACGACTGCAAAGTTCAGTGATGTCACATTCAGAGAGGAAATCCTCATTTTCAAGCACCGTTTACTTTGTGATTTATATTTTGGGTTTTTTATTATTATTTTAATAATAATATTTTGTCTGAATAACAAAAAGGATATATTATCTGGAATGCACAATGATTTTTTTTTTCTCTAAAGTTCCCCAGAATTAGTAGTTGAGTAGCTGACAAATAACAGTCATGACCATTTATTTTCTAGATTTTAGGTGGTTTAAAGGGATAGTTCACCCAAAAATGAAAATGTTGTCATTAATTACTGACCCTTATGTCGTTCCAAACCCGTAAGACTTTCATTCATCTTAAGAACACAAATGAAGATATTTTTAATGAAATCTGAGAGCTTTCTGTCCCTCCATTGACAGCCTAAGCAACTACAACTTTAAGCCCCAGAAAGGTAGTAAAGACATCATAAAAGTAACCCATGTGACTCCAGGGGTTTAACCTCAATTTTATGAAGTGACGTGAGTGTTTTATTTGTGCAGCAAACATAATTTTATTTTTGGGTGAACTAACCCTTTAATGGTGGTGGTTGAGGAGAATCCTCCAAATGTGTAAAGTGCTTTGAGTGTCGAGAGAAGTGCTATATAAATGTAATGAATTATTATTATAAAAAAATATAGAAGAGAAAATGTATGTGTTAGATCACCATTTTTACGTTTCCAACCATTTTTCATAATACAAATATTTCAACTAATAACTGGTCATAAAAACAGCATACAACAGCTTTGAAACTGGTTGAATAGGTATTCTTAGAGAAATGAGAACTGACAGCTAACAAAATGTTTGTTTCTGGTCTTCGATGACTGTATTATCACGGTGCGAGCGTGCATCAGACAGATGAACTGGAAGTCGCAAACACGCTTTATGTATCTGTTGATGAGCTTCAATAAGACATCACAGAACCCTGCGATCAGAAAGTGATGTCCAATTACGACCGATATTAAATCCATGCAAGGATTCTCATAAACAGAGCGGCACACCAGAGAACGCCAGCCCACACAAAACACACCCCGCCTCCAGAATACACATCCATCTCCACTTACGTATAACACTGGGTCTTTCAATAAATAAACACTAAGTGGTATTAAAAGCATACAAAATGGAAATGATTCTACTGAAGCCCAAAGCAAGGGGCATCAAAAAGTTAGCTGGAGAATACAACTTTTGAAGTAATTGCCACAAAGAGAGACTCGTCGGTGAATTGCTGCAGGAGTGCTCTTGGCAAGAACATCATAAGCTCTGGCAAAACATTAAATATGCTCAGGCTGCTAAATGCAAACTGACATGGCAAGGGTTCACCGCGGCCGCAGCGAGAGGCAGCCGCATAGCATATCTCAATTTAATACAAGCCAACATAACAAAGGGATCAATTTTTATAATTCATGGTTCAGCACACAATGCTCTCTCTCTTTCTCTCCCCCGCCCGTCACCGCGTCGGTGAATATAGAATAGGTATACATAAGAAATAAGATTCATCTGTTCCTAGGGATTCTCTGGAGTGCTTTTGAAATGCGATACGGCACAAGTAATGATAGAGAGCTTTTACATGAGTGCATTAACTGAGCCGGGGGCCGAGACGCCTTGGCAAAAAAAGAAAAGACTGGTTTAAGCTGGAGAAGAATTCACTTTGATTTGACCTCCAGAGTGAAGAGGAGATATAAACAGCCATGATGCTCGCCGCGCTTCGCTTCCCTCTGCCTCGCACCTATCACCTAATGCCGGCGCGTCATATGCAAAATTCATACTTTTGTATTATGTAACAACACAAATATTGACTTAATTTGGAGTAAATGCAATAAGAAGTGTCCTTGTCTGGCTGGTAATATATGCGAATGTGCATGCGTGAATATTTATGCTATGGGTTAGTGCGCTCCCCGACTTCACGCTTATTTGCATCCAATCTATGTCCAGATGGATGCAGCAGGGGGGTTTGGATCGTAGTCGTTCACTCAGACACATCCAAACAATCATCTAATCCTCGATTTACAATCTGATTTTGTCACGATACTGGAATTTCTAACTTATCTCATAATTCTTTGATAATTTGGGTCATTTTGTTGCAATAGCTTATACACAGCACAGGGAGGCTTTATTTGAAACTTTGAACTAAAGTAAAAAAAGAATACAATAGAATAAAGATACAAATGAAATAAACATGACTAAGTTTTTCAGGTGGGTCTAACAGTGGTATTCAGGTAAGAAATGCTACAGAAATTAAATGAAGTAATCAAATGTAAAAAGAACACTGGATAGTCTTCATTGTAAAAATTAAATACAGGTTAATGCTTACAATTTAAGTTACAAAAGTTATTCATTCAAAAGCAGCAAGTGATTTTCTCTTTGTCTTTTTGTTCTTTGATTAACATGACAGACAGCAGCAGGTTTTTTACTATTAATACTATTACTATTATTACTGCTGTCACTTTAAGCGTTTATGCACAGATCCAATATACTGTTACATAACATGCATTTTCTTTATTTACGTTCCAAAACTGACTGTGTTCACCTGAATACTCACCAAGAAGGGCATTTTGATATAATTTTGTGCTGTGTGTATTTGACCGTTTAAGCGCAATAAGCCACGAAAAAGAGCTTAATTTTGTACTCTCGTGCTGTTTGAGAAACGTCTTTATGAGAGCACCATTTATAAGAGATCAGTGGTGCGCACGTTTTTTGGTGTGAGCGTGAAACCTGCAGGAATGAGTAAAATTGTCCGCAATACCCGTGCCAAAATTTAGGAACTAACACCCAACACTATTCAACTGAGCGAATGAGACAAGTGAGTGAGAGGAAGCGAGTGTGTGTCAATTCACCGTTGGAGAGAAGAGAGAGTGAGCACGCACCTGGTATCGGTGTATCAATACTGCAGAAAAGGAGTATTGTAATTGTTTAAGATATTTCAGTATCGATATGTATCGAAATATCAATACTTTTGACAACACTACACTGAAGTACAGCCTTTGGTGATCTGCTTTATCAGTAGTATTGGCTATGGTTGCAGCATTAAGAAGTGCAAAAGGTGCATCTAATCACTGTTCCTGAATGCCCTTGTGCATTATTACAATAGTACACGAGTATAAATCATGCCAACATACATTACAGTTCAAAAGTTTTGGGTCGGTAATATTTTTTGTTTTTGTTTTACGCCATTACTCCCGTCTTCAGTGTCAAATGATCCTTCAGAAATAATTCTAATATGCTGATTTTGTGTTCATATTTTATTATTATCAATGTTGAAAACATTTTAATTTAATCTAATCTAATATAATATAATATAATTTTAAATCGTTATGCACTTTCTTTTCAGGTTTCTTTGATGAATAGAAAGTTCAAAAGAACAGCATTTATTTGTAAAATAATTATAAATAAAATTTGTAATAATAACATAATAACATTATAAATGTCTTTACTGTCAATTTTGATCAAAATAATGCATTCTTGCTGAATAAAAGTATTGATTTATCTTATTTAAAAAATGTATTGGCCCCAAAATTTTTAACGGTAGAGTATTCATTTCTTTACAAAACATAAATTCCAGTTTAATAACATTTACTAAAATTCACACAAAAAACAGACAATGTGCATAATTGACAAGAGCTTTAGTAGAATTTAGCAATGACACATGGGAAGTTATTGCCCAATGATTATCTCAAAGCGTTGAATATTGGCCGATTTTTTTTGCCTGGCCGTGACACGTATATAATTCCACCACTAACTATGACACACGATATGATACAAGACTGAGTGAGTTTTCATTCTTTTAGAACATGATGACAATCATCCAGGCCCCAGTTTTACCTTGTATCCAGAGGACTTGATGTGGACGCCTCTCTTGGTGAGTGTGGACTTCATACGGACAAAGAAGGAACGTTCTAGAGTGTTATCCGGCGACAGAAGACTAGGGCTGCTCGACTCCACTGTGGAAACAAACAACAAACATCCTATTACAACACTGAAACAATACACAACTCGCAGAGACGTGAGATATCAGACCGCTTTAGTGAGTATGATGTGCAATATCTTCTCATTGAGTTTCTATCATCTTTTGGTAGACAGTTAATGAAACAGCACAACCTGATAAGGGGGAAGGTGCTAATCAAACTTTGACAATGTTTTAATTGTATTTACTAATAGCATGAAGCGGAGCCTTGACAAACATAATTGCTTTAAACACTACATGGCAAATGAATAAGCCTCCCCAAGCTGCTGTTAGATGTATTTGCCTTCATAGGAATGTGTAAATTAGGAAATGGGAAAATTAAGAAGAGAGCAATTTAACAAACTCGGTTTAGTAAGAAATCACCCAGCAACACCCTTGCTGAGCTATGCATGTACAAACACCACCCACATTTGCTTCACAAAACATAAAAATCTAATTACAATATAGAATTTTCATTGACAGCCAATACAATAATATATTTCTTACCAGATGAGAAAGAAAAAAAATTATTTCTAGCCTTGATCTTAACACAAGGACACCTGACGAACAACGGAGGTTCTGCTAATTTGCTGTAACACGCTTGATTAGAGCCAAATTAATTGCACATTTTAACTTGTCTTGACATTCAACATGTTACAATCAGGCATCAAAGGAGGTCCAGCCCGGAAAAAAACTAACTTTTCATACTCACTAGTTATATTTTGGAAGCATTAATGTTTTTGAAAGAATTCTCTCTCACCAAGGCTGATCAAATATTATGACAAATTAAAATAACTGTTTTCTATTTAAATAGATTTTAAAATGTCATTTATTCCTCTGATGTCAAAGCTGAATTTTCAGCATCATTATTTCAGTCTTCAGTGTCACATGGTCCTTCAGAAATCATTCTAATATGCTGATTTGCTGCTCAAGACACATTTATTATTATTATCAATGTTTAAAACAGTCGTGCTGTTCACAACAGCACACATTTTTGTGGAAATGGTGATACTTTTTTTGGATTCTTTGATGAAAAGAAAGTTCAGTGCAGTTCAAACAGCATTTATTTGCATTTATTCAATTTATCTTTTTTATTTTTTATTATTTGATCAAAAGTGACAGTGATAATTTAATGCATCCTTGATGAATAAAAGTGTTAATTTCTCCGTCTCTTTTTTTTTTAAATCTTACCATAAATGTTTAAATCAGGGATATTCAATTAAAATCAGAGGTCTGGTCTCTAAATGTCCTTCCCAGAGGAGATCCGGACAATACTTTTTTTGAAATATTTATACATTTCCATCTGGGCAGCAGTAGTACTTTGTAAAATAGAAAAAAAATCCTAAACAGTCAAAATAGTCATCATAGATGAGTATATTGGGCTCTCAGAGCCAAAGCATCTGAGAATTTTTCAAATAATTAAATTAATAAATAAAAATCATCAGTTAAGCTCAAATGGACATGAATATTAAAATAAATGATTATATGTTTTATCAGACTGTTATGAAAAGATACTGTATGGGGGTTCAGGGTTTTCCTCTTGAAGTCTGGAACATTTTTATATTTTGCTTAAAATAAGTATCTACTAAAAATAAACAATGTACACAATAATCAAAATGCCCTCATCATTAACAAAGTTAACTAGTCATTTTCAAAGTTTTAGTTGTCTTTACTTGCCATCTACAAATAATTTTACCAATTATAACATTGATTATTATGAAATGCTCGGAACCGGACAGCCATCCGCTATTTGAGGACCTCTGATTTAAATGGTCTCATTGTTTCCAGTAAAAATGTAAAGCAGCAAAAACAGTTTTCTACATTGATAATAAATGTTTGTTGAGCAGCAAATCAGCATATTAGAATGATTTCTGAAGGATCATGTGACACTGAAGACTGGAGTAATGATGCTGAAAATTCAGCTTTGCATCACAGGAATAAATTACATTTTTAATCATATTTAATTTTATATGTATTATAATTTTTGTAAAAATGTGTTATTGAAATCACTGTAATCATTTTCAATAAATATGATATCAATCTTTAAATACTAAAACAATAAATACTGAAATTGTGTTTATTAATTTCACATCAATCATAGTAATAAAATTGGCTCATATTTTATAATGAAATTCAGTTTAAGACTGAAAGTCTGGCTACAGAATAAAATCTATATATAAAAGCCATTTGCAAAATAAAAACATTAAGAACATGAACAAAATCTGTTATAATCTGTAACATGAAAGTATAGTTGAAGAGACACACTAAACTGGTTGTGGGTTTGAACTGCTGTATTTCCCCATCTCTCTCTCTCTCTCTCTCTCTCTCTCTCTCTCTGAGAACATGAATTAAATGTCATTTAAAATCTAACTAGTCCTTTATCACTCTGGGGAAAAGGCAGAGCCATGTTATATTTAGTCATTTCATTTCTTCTGATTAAATATGAATTACTATGAAATTTTTCTCATCATCTAACACACAAGAATATGCCAACAGCTTTTTAATACACTATATAAGCACAAACTTCAGCTCTAAGAGTTTAATTCGCCTCTCTAATCCAATCACATCAACCTTATTTCTCTTATCAGAGATTCCCATTTTGAATTAAATGAGCTCATTAGTTTTAATCAAAGGCAGAGAGATCAAAACTTGCACTTAAATGCTTTAGATCAGAGCTGTCAGTCAAGCGTAGAGTTCTATTTGACTAAAACACAAGATCAGAGGCCGTTGCAACTAACCGTTTTCATTAAGAATGAGACAGGCTTTTTTTTTTTTTACACATGCAGTGCTCGGACGGAGAGAGGTTACTTACCACGTGCCCTCTGTGACCTCGCTTTGCTGATAATGACAGGAATATGAATTGTACAGTAAAACCTTCGCGACAGACACTCCACTCCTGCCTGAACAATACGCTAAATTTCAGGATTGCCCTTGTACCACTGAACAATAGCAAAGAATGGGAATTTTTATATATATATATAATTTCATCAACTGATTCATTTGAGAAATTAATTAGCATATCATGTAATTAATTAATCTTAAACAAATTTTAAGTCCTAAAAAAAAGGGAACCCCTTTGCTTTGCCAGCCATGAATGAGCACATTATTTGAAAAGCATGATGTTTTATTGTAAACATTTGATAAACTTTGCAACTTTCAAATACTGATAGATGCTATTTACACTAAGGGCTAGGTTTACTAAATGGCAGATTAGTGTGAAAACGCAAAAAGATGAGTGGAAAGTTCTGCGCGTGATCTACTGACAACGCGCACATTAAAGAACACTGACGCAGCCGGATCATTTCCATAATGACCAACTCAATCTACCAAGAGCAGCGCAAATTAGCGTCTGGTTTAAGACATGCTTTTTTGGGGTGGTAAATAATGGCACAAATACTAGTAAATTGACAAGCGCATCACCTTGCATAATTTATTTAAATACTCTCCTCCCATATATTTTGTGTCTGAAAGGGAAACTCCTACAAATGCATATGCAATAAGGTCAGCCCCCAAAATAACTGGCGTGATAAACTTTTCAAAATAGCTAGATTTTTTTTTTATTTGCACCTCAGTGTATAGTATATTATAAAACAGTGTGCAATAATAACAACATATTCAGTGTATATGATTATATTCATTAAAATCATAAATGGATGCTATATTTACTGGGACATTACTTGTCCCTATCCACTAAAGCCCTCCTAACATTACACTTTAAACACTTTATTCCCTTTATTCCCATTATTACATACCCGTTAGGCATTTTATTTCCACTTTCTACACATTTAAAATAAATGTCTCTCTGAGCTGATATAGGGATAAAAATGAGTTCTGAAAAAGGCTGATTCAAACTCGGGTCAGTCACGTCAAAAGCGAATGCCAGCCGCCTCATTCTACACACTTGTTATCAGCGGGATTTCTTTTGTAATTTTGACTGGCTCAATCAGGCACTGTTGGGTGGAGTTAGTGTAAATAGCCTCTGCTAACAAGGCGGGCTATTTGCACTTGGTGGTGCAAAAAATGTCTACTGAATGTTGTTTTAATATCTTTTTAAAGAAATGCTCCAAAAAATTTTATCTTCCACATAAATGCATACATCATATACACATTTTGGCAATATCGTTCCTGTAAAACATTTTTCTCAGCGCCTAATAATCTATCACGACAATGATAATAATAATAATAATAATAATACATATTGTTTTCTGTCCAATGTGCACGATCAGCAATTAGGTGTCTGATACACTGTCTACCAGTGTAAAGTGTAAATACATTTACTGTATGTCACTGTGCTGGATTAAAAAGTCTGTTTGAACGCAGCATGGGGAAACACCTCAAAAGAACATTTGCTGTATGTCAAAAACCTGTTGTTTTGTTCACATATGAGTTTCTAGTGCTGCCATGTCTGCAGTCCAGCAGATCCCCCTGTGGCTGGAGGAATGTGGGCAGATCTGCTAAATCATCAATATCACCCAATCCATGAGATTAAGGGAATCTGCAGCGTGTGTCGAGAGAGTCTTATGTGTTCGACTTAAACCTACATCCCCAAAATGCACCTGTGTTCCAGCAACAGCACAACACTCCACACACTTCAACTTTTGTTTTTGTGTTGTATATGTGAACTCCCTTACACTTGCAATCCAAGTGAGACAGTAACACAGAAACACAGGGTTTTTGTCTTACCCTGATTCACTATGGTGAATAAAAATGTTTATTTTAGACAGCGCGGGATGCTTTTTGTGCAAAATTGTGTACCTACGTCACTCGTACACGTGTCTCGTCATATCCGTAAATAGAGAAAAGTTACTTTGAACAGAGGAGCTTCTGCTTGCAAAAAGAAAACGCGACAGAGCTCGTAATAAAACGAGAATCAATGTTGGCTCGACTTTTCAGAGATGGCGAGAACTGGGGGATTAAAAATATTGTAAAAGTGATGTAGAGATGGTGTTTATATTACTCTCTGGGTGAGTAAGGTATTTTATTGAAGAGATAAATTGCCACATGTAGCTCTTTTAACAGAGTTGATTGTAAAGCATTATCTATTGTGAAGGGTCATTTCATTATGGTTGTTGTTCCAGCTGTGCTGGAATTTATTTTCAAGGAAGTACCACGTCTATTAATAGGAAAAAGCTACAGTAACATCTTCAGCTAGTCCGCTTGAGAAACTTTCCATCTAAACTGGTTATGTCTCTTAAGTTTTGTAGTGAATGTTTATGTGCAGTATAACCATATTCATCCGCACAGTCACGCAGAACCAAAGCACAACCAAAACAATGTTCTGCCGCAAAATGCATGCAGTTTTGTTTTTTAACCGCTAGAGACCAAAAGTTACATAGTGTACCTAGAATAAAACCTCTTATGCCATTTAAGACGCTTTAAAATAGATTTGAATAAAACTCAATATCTGAGATGACTTTTTTAAAAGGAAAATATTTGTGTGGGACGGGGGTAAATTTATGGTCTGAAAGGCCCTGGGATTAATTTTCTTGATGAAACCTTTGGGAATGAATGTATCTGGGAGTAAATGATGAGATTTTAAAAGTATTACACTCCTCACTGAGAGTGTTGACCATCAATAACCACCTGGCAGGTCTGGAGGTCCTCGTCCACAATCCTCACGGTACACAGACCACACGTACACGACACGCTCAGCGTATGACTTACAGGCCCGTAGCAAAGCTGGAGTACTCTGGCTAATATTCCTCAATTTACATTTATATAAATATTAGTACCAATTCAGGACGTCAGGCGTTTACTGTACGAATAAATCAAGATTAAGCATGTGGGCTGCTGGTCTCTCAGGCTCAAGACTGGTGTGAGGAACAGGGTCGTCCTGGCCTGAGTCTGATAGATGAAGGCTTTGCTCTGTATGTTAATAATGATGTATAATTCACACAGCTCTGTGCTAATTGGACCACTGGATGTCTCCATATTGAGATAGTGGGTAGTGATTTTTCAATGCCGCCCTATGGCGATGAACAGAGATGCAGACAATACAGTCCTTTCAAAAATAAAGTCATTTATGTCACCATTTAACATTTTAAATTAGTGCAATTAATTATGAAACAAACTGAAGCTTGAAGTAAATACTAATATATATCCCATTAACTGTGATTAATTTCATATCATGTAATACATTAATTTTACCACGTTTAAAGTCCTAATATCTTCATCTAGCACATGTAAAAGTTCCAAGTGATTTTTAAAATCGGCTCTTAAGTAAATAATTTCAAGTTTCTGTGATGCATTCCTCTGAGACAGTGCTCACAATGCATTATACACAAGCTGCTGTAACAGACACTTAAAGCTGTGATCAATATTTAATCCCGCAATAATGAAAAAGGATTCCTTGGCAAGAAAAGCTTGGACGCGGGTCTGAGATGTCACTACGCTGAACGGCGAAACAAATGACACGTACACTAAAATAAATGCAGCAAATCTCCGCAGAAAACATTGGAATATGTTTGGGAAAAACAGCCTGAATAATTTCAGATCACACTGGATTTTGAGACCAATCCTAAATGACGAAAGAAAACAATTATACACACACACACACACACGCACACACAGAAACAAGAAACAGAGGACATATGTGCTCTCCAACAGGAAAAGGAAACACATAAGGAAGCATACGGACGCAGAACTGCCCTCGTGATAAATGGGCTGCAGTAAAACTTTACATTGTACTATTTGTCTTTCGAATATTCCATGCCAGAGACGATCCAAGACTTCACTGAATAAGAGCTTGTTTCTTGTCTCTTTCGTCTGCAAATAAACTTCAAATAAACAGTGGGTCTGTACAGTAAGTCAGCTGTGAATAGTTTGTCAGCACTTGCATTGCCTTGTCTGTTTTCTGATTGCTTTATGAGGAATCAGATGCATGTTGGGACGCTACAGCTGTATATCGTGACTGCAATTTCTCTTTAGAGGCAGATTAAAATGCAGAGGCTCCAGACGTGGACCACTGGATCATGAAAAGCACCCATGACAACAATAAAAACAGCCTTTTCTCAAGCTGTGCTAAGCAATTCTGTATGTGAGATTTTACATGGTTTGAAATGGACGATTGCAGATTAAAACTAGATTTGAGTGGAGATTGCTTGCAGGCTCAAGTGGTTTAAAAAGAGCTCCTTCAATGCAAGTCGATGAGGTTTTTGCCCGTTTTATCAACCGCCAAGTGAAAATTGTAAGTTTGATCACTCAATAAGTAGCATGATTTAGTTAGGTATCATTCATGTCCACAGTGCAGTTAAACAAATCACTAAGCCTAAGTATGAGCAGGCACCACTAATAAACCTTTTGCAATTAAAATGTTTATTTGAAACAGTATTATTATTGTACCCTAAAACTACTAATTTAAAAACATGTTTTTAATTAAAAAAAAATTAATTAGCTTTTTACTTATCTAAAAACAGAAGAAAAATTAAAATAAAACAATAAACAACAAAAAATAAACTGAGCCATCTCCACATTGGTTGTTTACCAATCTTAAATTCATAGGTCTTGCTTATATTATATTTAAACTCAATTAATATTCTTCTGGAATATAAATCCTCAATTAATTCCTAAATTATAATCACACAAACTAAAAAACAAAAATGTGCCTATGAAATAACCCAACATTAGCATTAATTTAAAATTAAATTAAGCATTAAAGTCCCCATGAAATCAAAATGTTTTTTTGGCTTTTAGTATGAATATGTTAGCCTTACTGTTATCTATAAGCTGGTGTGCTCCAAAACAATGACAAAATTCGCATTTAGAAGATATAAGCATTCAAAACTTACAGTCTCTCACTTCCACCAGTATGGATCAGTGATTTTGATTACATAATTCAGCACTTCAGCTTCTCATCAGATTTTCTGTCCAATCAAATGAATCTGAAGCGTCCCGCCCCCCACATTATAAATAGACGCTGAAGCTGCGGCTAAAATCTGTCATTAGTTCACACATTTACTATTTTCTACATGGTGAATGGCACATAGTGCACTATATAGGGGATAGGGAACGATTCAGACAGTGTAAATATGCTTTCCATTGGGGCGAACGAGGGCGAATGAAGTCGAATGAAGCGAACCGCCACCGCCACAGCACACACACACACTCTGCTCCGGTCCAGAGACACGATAACACAGAGCGGATCATAGACGCAGACCACAAAACGTATCGAACCCATTTGAATTCTGCACAGAATGCTATATTTTAAAGTGATATGGAGGAGATTAGGCTTTACCGAGCTCAATTGCTCTGGCCGAGCAGTGATTAAACTAAACGCTATTGGCTATTTTAAAAAAGGGGAGGGGCTGCTCGGTATGTCCCGCCCTGTCTTCCTGTTTCAGTGGAAATTACTTTAACACATTGAATAACGCTGCGCGTTTCAAGGCACTTCACTGGGCCTTTAACAAGCACTAATTTAAAAATGGTTTCCATGCATTTCAGCGACCCTCTGAACCCCTGATACAAAAAAGAAGAGAGAAACACGCTGTAGAGGGGAGAATAGGTGAAGATCAGCACGTCTGGACCCCTGGAGGACGGTCATGGAGTGAAAGATCGTCTTAACAATGAACACGGTACATTTAAACAAGCACACATGGAAGGAGTTTGGGAGAAGACTGTCGAGGTCATGGAAACATCACAAGAACTGCATGGGATCTCACCAGATTGCAGATGAACAGACTGATCGTGGGCCAACACATCGCCTAGTAAACTAACAAACAGATTGAGGAGAGGTGGCAGAACTGCCATTAGAATGACAGGGAGAGAAGTGGCGTGTTTAAACAGAAGGAAATGAAGCGCCTGCCAGATGTCCCAGCACCCATTAGCAGCTAGAGGTGCAGATGTCAGTGGCCTATGGCTCTCTGAAGACCATCACCCTGACTGACCCCTGTGCCCTACACACTAAGAAAGCAAGTACACAGGAGTCAGGAGGGAGCAGACAGTCTTGACAGGTACACTTCACCTGGGCAACTTCTTTGGGAGTCAAACCAAACATATCAGGTGGGATTGCAGGAAGTCCAAGGGAGTTTAAGAACTAAAAAAAAGCAGTGGTTGCTATGCAGATTTCTTTCTAGACTGTCACTTAAAAAGTACTTAGGGTTCAAATTCCTACATATATGAGAAATAGAAAACAAAGTTTGTGAGAACATACTGATTAATGTGACAAGTCTACTTTTGAGGCATATGTTTGGACCTTTTAAACCACTGAGTAGGACATAAAATAAGTTGGATATTGCTTTCTGTTACAGTATGTGCTGCACATGTGTATTTATGTCATGTGCTTCAATGCACCAAAACTCAATTGTTCAATTATAAATCTGGAGCTGTGGCTGAAACAAGCTGTTTTCTGTGAGACTGTAGAGAACATTTTAAACCGAAGGTATAAAAGGTTTGTTGTTTGTAGGCACTGAAGGACCGCTGCTTCAAATTTCAAGTTCTATCGATTCGACACAGTTGTGCTCTCCTCCGAAGTCATCCGAGAGTTGTATTCTTCAACCCTCTTTTTTTCCACTGCCATACATCAATAACAGATTTACTCACAAACAGCTTTAAAAATTAATGTATGTAGCTTGAAAGACTGAAAATATACTCTGTTTGTTTAAACACACATTAGAGAAGAGATGCTAATACACACCCACGCAAACAAACATTTCAGCGGCAAACTGTATGGTCTGTAAACATCTTTCAGGAGTTGTATCCTCAGCAGACCTTCAGGATATACCTCTATAGCCACCGTAGCGTAGATATGTGTGTAATGTCCCTGTTTCCATAGCAACCCCATTTTGACATTCACTATAATATGCAGCTGACATCCATTCACACAATGCAACAATATATCTCCGCTAAAGAGGCAAAGCAACAGCAAAACACAAGACCTGAACCTTTCAAATCTACACCACATGAATGTATACGTCCACATAAATATATTAATGCGGGACATGACGTGGGGGTTGATGGTATGACCAAAATATATTTCACATTTTGCTAACAGTATGTATCCTGATAAAGTTATGTTTGGTGGAAATTCATCCCAATAATTTTATTATTTTATATATATATATATATATTATTGTTAAAATATTTTGTTTATATTTAATGTTTTTATATTTTATAGAGAATATTTTCAGATTTTTTGATAACTACCTAATATGAAAATGTTTTTTTTTTTTGCACCTTGTACTACAACTTGGCATCAATGCAAAAACGTTTTCATATTATTTAACAATTTGAGTTAAAGCAACTCAATTTAACATGAGTTAAAGCAGTCCCATTTGAAACCATTAACCAGCCAATATATGATGGTTTGGTAATAAACGGTAGACATTATCCATCCCTCTGATTTTTACCATCACACTGTCAAATCCGACAATATTGCGCCATGAACAAAATAAAGAATCAACTTAAACAAGATGCTAAAATATGCAATACAAGACTAGGCTAATGCAAAATGCAACAGAACAACTTTTCTGCAAAGGCAGTAAATATCTCTTCAGGACAGGCCTGTGTGTCAAGCATGCAGAGGTTTAATTGCAGCCTTGATGAAGTTGTGCATTTATCACTCAATGACGACATGACACCGCAGTGATAACCGCAAACACAGGATATCAATTAGCTGCTGTTAACACTGTTTTAATTATTCCTTCATCTGAAAAAGTCAGGCAATAATGAAATTTGCGCTTGTAAATGAATTTTAAAGTGCTGTAATTGAAGCACTCTTTTCCCCTCAAATGAACGTTCACATGTAGGCGTAGTCGTTCAGTTTAAAGAGCAAATCAAAAATGGATGTAGGGTCGTGTTTACCTGTGGTAATGGATTGCGTAAATTTTCACCACCACAAATGATGAGAGAAAGCAACAACTTTAGGATTATATTATTAACCAATAAGTGCAACGTGATTTTAAAACACTGTTAATGCATGGTCACATAATGCATTGTTTTATTATTTAATTTTTCCTTGGCCTGAGGTCCACTATAAGGTTAGTAAAGTTTTTTTGCACCACAAATACATCATAATTAGTTTTTTCTTAACCACCTCTCTGAATTTTTTTGGTACTGTGGCTTTAAGAAGCATCCCTGAACATGTGAAATAAGCAACAGAGCCACCAACACAGACTACAGGTTTTCTGTTAATTTTATTATAGTTTGTAACGGCACAGCCTCTTTGTGAAGTGGATCACTGTGGCAAGTTCACAATAAATGTGCCAAACAAACAGCTAAGATCAGACTGAAATGATTGAGGACAGTCAAAAATTCTGACATAATTTACTCACCCTCATGACATTCTTTCTTCTGTGAAACACAAAAGAAGATATTTTAAAGAATGTTTCACTTTTTTGTCCATACACTGAAAGTCAATGGGGTCCAAAACAACATTAACTCTTTAAAAAAAATCTTCTTTTGTATTTCACAGAAGAAAGTAAGTCATACAAGTTTGGAACAACATAAAGGTTGAGTATAAAAGATGACAATTAAAATTTTTGGGTGAACTGTCCATTTAAAAATGACATCATTGGCTACTATGCTATGCACTATACCATAAAGGAGCGTTTGTAAAATAATATACAATTATGTTGCTTGCAGTGCTGGGTAGATTACTTACAAATTGCAGTCCGTAACTGATTCCATATTACATGACAAAGTTGTAGTTAGTAACGTAATCCATTACATTACACATTTAAGGTGATATAATCACACTACTTTTAGATTACTTTTGACCTAGTCTCAGCCTCAGACATCACGCCCACGGACCGTGGACTGAACATCTGATGCATATGGCACACTTATCTGGAAACACTTCAGGAGTTTTGAAGTCGTCATCTGATTGGTTGAATTCTACAGGATGTCCGCAAGTCTTGTGTGTTGCGTTCTTTAACGGTCCACCTGGAAACAAATGCTGTGACGCCAAACTCCCTCGTGGAAGAAGAACGCCGCCGTGTTTACAACTGTGACAACGAGCGCTCATCAGGATCAACTTCGCAGCTCCATTATTGCAGTAAACTTGCACAACGTTCTTGATCATTTTTAGATGCATGCCGGTCTGTTATTGCAGGGACATCGACTTTACATTTTCACGCCCCTAAACATGACACGGAACAAAACTAACTGTGATTGGTTGCGTTACATGTCAGTCAAACGTCCTCTTGGGCGGTCCTTGACCAATGAAAGCTGGGAAAGAGTCCAGACCTTCTGCCGTCAGTCTGAAGGTCTGGCTACACGAGACTACTTTTGACCTAACTCGTTTATCACATTGAATTGAATAGGATAATATTGTACCATATTGATATAATACAAAGAGAAAGAAAAAATATTCCGTTCTCTGAATATATTTTTTTCTTTAAAACACATTTTTATTTAAATGTTTATATATATATATATATAAACATTTAACTAAAAATGTGTTTTAAAGAAAAAAAGCCTTCCAAAGACAGCAATACATGGTTAAATGACTTACTGAGTGATAATTCAAATATTAATTAATGTGATTGTCAGGAGTTGAATCGATATGCAGTGTTGCAATGAAAACACTCCTTAAAAGTGAAATGATTTCTGTAAATCCAGTGGTCAAATGCTTTGTGACTTTTCAATTTTCCATGTAATTATAGGCACCTGACTAACGGCTGGTCTGTGTGTGCAGTTTCACAAAACTAGAAGACTTTCAGAATGTATACCAGGCCCGGCTCCATGGGGGGGTCCCAATCAGAGGCTTGGCCCACCCTGGCCCCACGCCAAATAACTGATTTCAATATTTCAGCTCCAGATTTGAGAGAGATCATAGTTTTCGGTTGCTTGCCATCAAAAAATCTGCTTGTTATTTAGAAACTAGAAAGCCTGATCTAAACTTTTTTCAGTTTAAGACGATTTTAAACCGTTTCACGGAAAGACGCGTAAGAATTCGCGCGCTGTTTTCTCTGCGCATACACCCAAAGCGCGCACAAAGAGCCGCGTCTAGACGGTTCTCTTTTTCTTTTCATGTTTAACGCGAGAATGATCGTTTCTGTGACTTTTTCCACTAAACTATGCGATCTGAAGCTATATCTGAATCTATGATATATGATTTATCACACAAGCAACAGTGCTTTCTTTCCGAACATCTGCACTGCACAGTTCAAAAAACAAGTTACTGAGTAACTTCCACAGACACATTCTGTTTTTGCTCTATCAAAGAACACAGAACAAACAGCAGAACCGCTGCGTTTCCGAACAACACTGTTTTATTCCTTAAAGAATCAGCGTATTTGAACGAATCAGATGAGTAAATGATTTATTTAAGCTACCCATTCATAAATACAGTTTGCAATTTGAACGAATCGTTGAATGAAGGATTCAACTCACTCAATACAGTGCTTGCAGCCACCTACTGGCAGTTTTAGTTTCATATTTAAAAAGTAGCCTATTATTTAATTAATTACTAGCTATTAATTAGGCTACCTCTTCAACAGTGTAATTAGATTACTTTACTAATTACTCTCTTTCTAAAAACCATTCCATTACTTATTACTTAGTACTTTCTAAATCCCATATCAACCTCGTCCAGTTGAACAATATAAAGATAGACATGAAACTGCCCTTTTAATTCTTTCAAATAAATAATATAAAATTGCATAAATTATTCTTGAACTGACCAAAGTATGTAAAGGGAGAAGGTTACATTACATGTAAAATTTTGATCTGACGTGAAAGGACACAGATATGACATTTAATACATTTGAAAATACCGTTCATCTCTGGCTTTATTGCTCAGTGCTATTTCAGGGTTTTGATCAACTCTTGACTCTTTGACTAGGCTAGGCATGTTGCATATTACAGTGGTGGTCAGAATTATTGACACCCCTGGTAAATATGATCAAATATGGCTGTAAAAAATAAATCTGCATTGTTTATCCTTTTGATCTTTTATTCAAAAAATTCACAAAAATCTAAACTTTCATTGAAGTAAAAGAATTGAAAGTGTGGGGTGTAAATCACATTATGAAATAAATGCTTTTCTCCAAAACACGTTTCTTCTCTTCAGCATTTTAAAATGTAATTTAATCTAATTACAAGTACAAGTACCTCATTTTATGTAATCCAGATTACATGTAATCGGTTATACCCAGCACTGGTTGCTTGTAAATTTTGATGGTATTCATTTTGTAAACTTGGCATCAATACAAAAACAGCTTAATATTAACAATTTGAGTTGAAGCAACTTAAAACAGTAATACATTATAAACATAACTCTTTGCATCACATCTGAAACCATTAAAAAGCCAATATATGTATATGATGCTTTGGATATATTAATGTTGCTTGTAACTTTTGTAAGCAACATACAGTTTGCAGAATTGTGAAAATGTGAATAATTTTAACAAAATAAAAGAGATCATACAAAATGCATGTTATTTTTTATTTAGTACTGTCCTGAATAATATATTTTACATAAAAAAATGTTTACATTTAGTCCACAAGACAAAAAAATAGCTGAATTTATTAAAATGACCCGTTCAAAAGTTAATGAACCATTGATTCTTAATACTGTGTGTTGTTACCTGGATGATCCACGGCTGTTTTTTTGTTTTGTGATGGTTGTTCTTGAGTCCCTTGTTTGTCCTGAGCAGTTAAACTGCCCAACGTTCTTCAGAAAAATCCTTCAGTTCCTGCACATTCTTCAGTTTTCCAGCATCTTTTGAATATTTGAACCCTCTCCAGCAGTGACTGTATGATTGTGAGATCCATCTTTTCACACTGAGGACAATTGAATGACTCAAACACAACTATTAAACAAGGTAGAAACATTCACTGATGCTCCAGAAGGAAACAATGCATTAAGAGCCGGGGGGTGAAAACTTTTGAACAGGATGAAGATGTCCAAATTTTTCTTATTTTGTTTAAATATCAATCTTTTCCATTTAATACTGCCCTTCAGAAGCAACCGAAGATACTTACATGTTTCCTGGAAGACAAATTAAGTACAATTCACCTTGATCTTCAAATTCAATACGTTTTTACCCCCCGGCTCTTAATGCATCGTGTTTCCTTCTGGAGCATCAGTGAATGTTTCAACCTTGTTTAATAGTTGTGTTTGAGTCCCTCAAATGTCTTCAGTGTGAAAAGATGGATCTCAAAATCATCGTATTCAGGACAGTATTAAATAATACATAACATGCATTTTGTATGATCTCTCTTATTTAGTTAAAATTATTCACATTTTCACAGATTCTGCAAGCGGTTCACATACTTTTTCATGCAACTGTATATACATCTATTATGTGTAGTTACGACATCTACCAGCAGGGGCCATGCCAACCAGACAAACCCTGTGAGTGACACATAAATACTGAAACACAAGCCGCCGAATATTACGGAGGAAGACGTGAAAAAGTGCATACGCAGCAATTTTCACAGGCTCCGGTGACATTAAAGTTAGATTTTATTATGACAGCTGGAGGGAAGATTTCTGTGTCTGCAGACAGTATTATTGACACCAAACAATCATCAGCTTGCCACAAAGTCTTAATGGCACAGGATGAAAATAAGAAACTTATAAGAAATGCAGACATCCCTCATTATTTAAAGCCAAATTAGAGATATTCACATAAAAAGTGGGTGTGTTTAAAATAGCTATTATGTGCATTCATTGGTGGACTTGTATGCGTCATCAATTCAGCACTAGGAAGTTCGGTCCTCTTTTTCAAGGTGCATTGTGGGATGCGATACTACCACCTGAAGATGATTGTATTGTCCATTCTGTGTTTGTCACCACATGTGTTTGGATCTTCTCACTGCAGGACAGAAGAAGTCGTCAGATAACCTCTGCCCTCCGCTACAGCTTCATCCGCTGGGGAATGCTAGGATACCGCACTCATCTATTATTAATATGGTAATGAGGGTGAACCAGTGACAAGCCGGGCAGTTTTTATCAGTCTTGGGGTCGGTTCGGTCCCTGTGTTCTGGAAGAAGTGCGCTCACCCACCCGGGAGTGACCAGAGAAATACAAAACAAACTCACACTATCTGTCTACCGCAGTGAACCGCTGGAAGTGTTTTAATTCTCCATGTGGACACTGCTAAACATACCGTAGTCAAGGATGAATTCGTGCAAGAGAGCGAGAAGTTGAACATGGTAAGTGTCGTCTGGAGTGAAGGGTTCTGTGGTGAACAGGTGTTGCAGTAATAATACTTGTCACAAAGACAATTTCAGTCAAAACTAATGAGTTGTGAACCCAGGGGATTGATCACATCAGAGAAGCACATGGCAGTGCGTTCAACCTATAATGGCCTTTGAAATCAGGTTGAATCTGGATGCTGCTTGTTTTAAAAAAAATTTTAGTCTGTCAGTTTAAAGCCGAATATTACAGTAACATGATTTATCTATATAATAAAATAAATGACAATGACAATTAGGTGTTGCTCCAAAATCTACTGACAACATAGAAAATGGACCCTTTCTGGGAAAATACACTATACTGTTCAAAAGTTTGGAGTAAGATTTAAAAAAAATAAATTAATCAATACTGTTATTCAGCGAGGATGCATAAAATTGATCAAAAGTGTCAGTAAAGACATTTGTAATGTTACAAATAATATTATAATGTTCTAATGTCAAACACTGTTCTTTTGAACTTTCTATTCATCAAAGAATCCTGAAAAAACATCACAAAAATTTAGCAATTATTTCATTTTAAATCGCAATAATATTTCACAATATTACAGTTTTTTACTGTAGCCTTGGTGAGCAGAAGAGTTCTGAACGGTAGTGTAATTTGGAGTAAATAGTTAGTTCATATAATTTCATATATTGTGTTCACATCTCATTAAATGTTATTATGTATATATCTGCAATATATCAGTCATTTTGAGACATCAGCGGTTGATAAATATAAACTTTTCAATATGAGCTATTATCCGCTAATAATAAAACCAATATTTATACTTAATACTTATTCAAATTTAGTTCTAATGAATTCAAATTCTATTCTTTTTTTTATATTATTGTACTATATTTGTGTTTCCAATTGAGATAGATAAACACAGACAAACAAGAAAAGGCCTGCAACCCATCAGTGTCAGGACATACTATTAGACTCATGCACAAAATATTAATGAATGTAAAACGCTTCACTTATTGACCGAAGCTGGCAAAACTACAGGCGCAAAAGGTCACGCAGCTTACATGAGAGGAAAAAATACACAGAAGAGAAACATGAAAATGCACTTTATAAATCAAAAGCCTCTAATGGCATTCTAATTTAGGAGAGAGCCCTCAATGGAAGTTGATAGAATTTGGCATGTCATTTTAGCCCCGGCCGCACTTTTCCTTTAATCAAGTAGCACGAAACGCAGAGATGGGGAGGGGGAAACCAGGAACAGAAAGAGAACGAAAGATTGAGCGATTGAGTATGCGACGCGAGTTTGTGTCCGCATGTATGAGGAAAAGAGAGAGAGAGAGAGGTTGCAGCTGGCTGCTTTACGCCGCGACGTTCAAGCATGACTGACCTATTTCATCAGGTCTGTCAAAACCTTGCACTGATACATGTTGACAACATTTAATCTTAAAAATTGAAAGAAATGAATTAATATGCAAATTCCATCAGCTTTGTAATAAAAATGTCCTTGGAAAAAACAGAGAACACCACCCCAGAGGAACGGTGCGAATTATCCGAGCTCCGTTGTTCCTCAAGTTAGTCGGAGGTACACAAGTCCACCAGGAAATCAGCGCGGATCTGACTTGGAAATAATTATGATGGAGAAACAAAGCCCAGGCAGGTTGAATAAATGGAACGGCATGGGGGAAAAAAAGAGGCAGACTGCTTTGTTATTCACTTTGAATTAATAGGATTACTTTGAGATCCATATACACCTAAAATCAACACCTCCCTATCAATGCGCACAGAACGAGGGGGAGGTGAGGCGGTGGGTTTTCTCGCATTACAAATTCAAGTAACAGTGGGACACTACGGGGAAAAACAGCGCGTTTCCTCATTCTTCACGAGACGGAACAATTCTACGGGGACGGAATCTTACAAGACAAAGATTAGCTGTCCAAAAGGAGCAGGTGGCTAGCATGAGCTCTCCTGTGGAATTAACTGAACTATGGGGCCTAATTATCTGTGGAGAGAGCACGCCGAGGAGAGAAACTTCACTGTTTGAAGGACAAATGATTAATTAAAAAGAACAGCTCACCTCCGCTCTGATCTTTGGACAAAACACTGTGCGTGAAACCTCAAACTAGAGAACGGCTGATAACCAACAGCCAAAATAAGACAATCTGCTGATTACATGCACAATTCAACTTAATGCTCAAAGTCTCGATTCAGAATTTCATTTGATTTACTTGTTTCTACACACAGTATGTTCACTTAATCATACGTTTGCTTGTTCATACATACAGTACATTCATTTGTGAATTTGTTTGTTTGTTCTTTCTTTGTTTACTTTATTGACAGCATGCACACTAAATTAATATTCGATTTAGAAGAGCTGGAATTAATCAAATAAAATTGCAACTGAAAACTAAAAAATGAAATTTGCTTAAATTGATGCATTAAATTGATCAGAAGTGACAGTAAAGACATTTATAAATGTTACAAAAGATTATTAATTTCAAATAAATGCTGTTCTATTGAACTTTCTATTAATCAAAGAATCCTGAAAATAAATGGCTTATATTTTCCACTAAAATATTAAGCAGCACAACTGTTTTCAACATTGATAATAGTAATAAATGTTTCTTGAGCAGAAAATCAGCATATTAGAATGATTTCTGAAGGATCATGTGACACTGAAGACTGGAGTAATGATGCTGAAAATTCAGTTTTAATCACAGGAATAAATTACATTTATTTTAAAGCTGCAGTCCGTAAGTTTTGCCCTTTTTGTCGCCATCTTTGTTTGAAACCTGCAATTGCATTTTTTTGCGGAATTATCATCTTTACGTGGGTTGTGCATCGGCACGGCTCCTCAGCGTGGATGAATCTAATGTTTTAGGAGTATCTGTGTAGGCTGTCACCACACCGGTGTGGATACTGTACTTCGGATTCACACATTCTATGTCTTGGAAGTATGACCAAAATAAGAAGTTTCACCAGAAAATGTCATCTGAACAAGTAACATGTCTGACACTTTTGTTCCGACCAACTGAGATAAAAAAAGCATTACAATAAATTGCGCTACCAAGGGTGATTGACTCTAATGATCGCTTAGCTCAGATCACATCAAACCGTGCAAATTATTGTTATACTTTGTTCTCAAATTGTTAATGTTAATAACATCAGCATTTCGTGACTACGTGTATTTAGTGTGTATTAGCGTTACCTGTAGATTTCAAATTCTGTAGTCTAATCTTTTGCTTTTGACTATGGGTGAATCTCCAGTTGTCACTGATGATTGTCGTTTGGACCTTTTTGGATTACAATCTGCCATCAAAATGATAAGTTTAATTATTCCAGCTGCTGTGAGAAAAGGCTATAAATGATCCGCCACCTGTAACATCCTCACATGTGATACTACTACTAGCCGGACTTGCTCAAATGCTTGAATTTCCCGCGGAAATCCACCTGTACCACTCAAATTATAACACATTATTTACAAGCTTACCGTTGTGAATCGGGCTAAGGTAAGGAGATCGTTTTGAACACTGGCTGGTTATATACTTGCTCAAAAATTAATTTTGGATCATTTTTTAACCAAAAAAGTTATGGACTGCAGCTTTAAATTGTAGTAATATTTCACATATTTACTGTTTTTACAGTATTCTTGATCAAATAAATGCAGCCTTGGTGAACATAAGAGAAAAAAACATTTGAACGGCACTGTACTTTCATACATTTTTCTTAGCTTTTGTTCATTCATTGATTTCTGCATGCATTCATTCTTATTACTCATTCATGCATTATATATATATATATATATATATATATATATATAAATATTAATAATTTCAAATAAATGCTGTTCTATTGAACTTTCTATTAATCAAAGAATCCTGAAAATAAATGGCTTATATTTTCGACTAAAATATTAAGCAGCACAACTGTTTTCAACATTGATAATAATAATAAATGTGTCTTGAGCAGCAAATCATCATATTAGAATGATTTCTGAAGGATCATGTGACACTGAAGACTAATGTAATGATGCTGAAAATTCAGTTTTAATCACAGGAATAAATTACATTTATTTTAAAGCTGCAATCCGTAAGTTTTGCCCTTTTTGTCGCCATCTCTGTTTGAAACTGCAATTGCAGTTTTTTGCGGAATTATCATCTTTACGTGGGTTGTGCATCGGCACGGCTCCTCAGCGCGGAGCACATATATACTGTATATATACATATATATAACATTATATATAGAGTGAATGAACAAGAGTAAGACAGATTCTGAATCATTACAGATAAACATCAATACAAATAATATCAATTAGTTGATCCTTAAAGTTTTGTGAACAATTAAACAATTTAAACAATTTCTTTGGTTTAGATTCTGTGGTAAAATAAATACTACAGAAACAAATGTAATTTCGGTAACACTTTTTTAATGTAATGCATTATAAAAGGTATTAATAATGTACTTTATAATGAATTATATCTTTTCATAAATAATTGCAACCAAAGTTAAAATGCATTATATATATACACTCACCTAAAGGATTATTAGGAACACCTGTTCAATTTCTCATTAATGCAATTATCTAATCAACCAATCACATGGCAGTTGCTTCAATGCATTTAGGGGTGTGGTCCTGGTCAAGACAATCTCCTGAACTCCAAACTGAATGTCAGAATGGGAAAGAAAGGTGATTTAAGCAATTTTGAGCGTGGCATGGTTGTTGGTGTCAGACGGGCCGGTCTGAGTATTTCACAATCTGCTCAGTTACTGGGATTTTCACGCACAACCATTTCTAGAGTTTACAAAGAATGGTGTGAAAAGGGAAAAACATCCAGTATGCGGCAGTCCTGTGGGCGAAAATGCCTTGTTGATGCTAGAGGTCAGAGGAGAATGGGCCGACTGATTCAAGCTGATAGAAGAGCAACTTTGACTGAAATAACCACTCGTTACAACCGAGGTATGCAGCAAAGCATTTGTGAAGCCACAACACGCACAACCTTGAGGCGGATGGGCTACAACAGCAGAAGACCCCACCGGGTACCACTCATCTCCACTACAAATAGGAAAAAGAGGCTACAATTTGCACGAGCTCACCAAAATTGGACAGTTGAAGACTGGAAAAATGTTGCCTGGTCTGATGAGTCTCGATTTCTGTTGAGACATTCAGATGGTAGAGTCAGAATTTGGCGTAAACAGAATGAGAACATGGATCCATCATGCCTTGTTACCACTGTGCAGGCTGGTGGTGGTGGTGTAATGGTGTGGGGGATGTTTTCTTGGCACACTTTAGGCCCCTTAGTGCCAATTGGGCATCGTTTAAATGCCACGGCCTACCTGAGCATTGTTTCTGACCATGTCCATCCCTTTATGACCACCATGTACCCATCCTCTGATGGCTACTTCCAGCAGGATAATGCACCATGTCACAAAGCTCGAATCATTTCAAATTGGTTTCTTGAACATGACAATGAGTTCACTGTACTAAAATGGCCCCCACAGTCACCAGATCTCAACCCAATAGAGCATCTTTGGGATGTGGTGGAACGGGAGCTTCGTGCCCTGGGTGTGCATCCCACAAATCTCCATCAACTGCAAGATGCTATCCTATCAATATGGGCCAACATTTCTAAAGAATGCTTTCAGCACCTTGTTGAATCAATGCCAGAATTGCTAGAATTAAGGCAGTTCTGAAGGCGAAAGGGGGTCAAACACAGTATTAGTATGGTGTTCCTAATAATCCTTTAGGTGAGTGTATATATATATATATATGTATATATATATATATTTATTAATATAATATATATTATAATATTCACATTCTTTGTTACATATGAAATTGGTTGTTTGTTGTGTTTTAATGCATTTAGGTGTATTATAATGTTTTATAACTGCGGTTACAATTATTCAAAAGACCATACAATGCATTATAAGGTGCATTACAAGGCATAATACTTTTATAATGCATTATACATAAAGGCTGTAAGTAAAGTGTTACCGTAATTTCTACCTAAATAATTGAGTTCAGGAAAGAATGAAAAACAAACAAACAAATTAAATTCTATATTAGTACTTAATTTAAGGTTGTAGAAATTGAAGTAAATATCAACGTTATAGAACAAAATGAAGTAAAACCTACTCAACTTTCTGATACTGGTGTTCATGAATAATTAATAGGGTTGCATGTTTCACTGTTTTACAGATGTGTTTACACTGTTTTATAATTTCTTTTTATTGTTAGGTTTAGTAACTTCTTGTTTTGTGACATCTGGAGTTCATTTTCTACTCAAAATGACAAATTCATACTCAAATGATCCAATGAATGTTACCGTTATTGTGTACCAAGTATTGAGATCTCTGTGTTCGGGTGGGTACCGTGATACTTAGATATATTGTCTACACAAGTATTATTTACTTACATGTTCTAAGTAAAGCATACACTTTAAAAGCGTGGCTTAAAGGGATAGTTCATCCAAAAATGAAAATTTGATGTTTATTTGCTGACCCCCGGGGCATCCAAGATATAGGTGACTTTGTTTCTTCAGTAGAACACAAATGAAGATTTTTAACTCCAACCGTTGCAGTCTGTCAGTCCTATAATGCATGTGAATGGTAGCAAAATCTATGAGAGTAAAAAAACATAAAAAAAACATGCACAGACAAATCCATATTAAACCCTGCGGCTCGTGACGACACACTGATGTCTTAAGATCACTCGCGATCACTTCCGGTGCGTGAGGTCTGTACACGATCTGGCGTAGTTTACGCAAGAGCCGGAAGTGATCGCGCGCTCAAGGCTGTTGGACATAGTGGCATATTAGAGGTAAAAAAATGATATAAAAACTGTTCGGTTTCTCGCACAAACTGATCGTTTCGTGTCTTGAGACATCAGTGTGTCGTCACGAGCCGCAGGGTTTAATTTGGATTTGTCTGTGCATGTTTTTTTTACTCTCATAGATTTTGCTACCATTCACATGCATTATACGACTGACAGACTGCAACGGTTGGAGTTAAAAATCTTCATTTGTGTTCTACTGAAGAAACAAAGTCACCTATATCTTGGATGCCCTGGGGGTCAGCAGATAAACATCAAATTTTCATTTTTGGGTGAACTATCCCTTTAATTCAGTGTTATATTGTTTGATTAAAATGTACTGTTGCAAAGTAAACTTCAATTAAGTAGAAATTACTCAAACTTTCTGGCCAAGTTAAAGTTACTTATTTTTGTGTTAACTTTAACTTTGTTTAGTAGATTTTACTTAATTCCATATGTGAAATTTACTTAAAAAATGTGAAAAAAAGTAGTAAATTTTACTTATGAAGAGCCTCAAAGTTTTACAGTACATTATAAAAACTAAATTGAAACCTGATTCTTTCTTTCTGGCATCTCGGTCTTCTCCTCTTTCCTTTTAGCAGGGTTTAGTCAACGCCACATGCAATAGAAACTCTCCATCCTCTTCCCTTCTTTCTCTACTCACCGTTGTTCCTAACTGATCAGAATGGGTTGTAAAATCATGAAAAATGTGCAGTCCTTACGGGGCAGCGCTCGCATACATATATGTCCACCCAGACATTCATCACTCGGCAGGTATTGTCAGTGAAAGTTTAATTGCATAAACACTCCGTTACTGTCCTGTCATATTTCTTGTCAGGCTGGATTCTCTCTCTGGGTTCACTATCGCACAAAACTATAATTGAATTGCTAGCGAATCGCACCGGTGCCAAGGGGAGTGCGGCTTTATGAATAGAATTTGTTTTCTATCAGCAAGTCTGACAAATTGTGTCACGAGGAGGCGCGGGGCCGATAATTTCCCCCTGATTATTGGGCAAAGACCTATAAGCTGCTCGCCCCTTATCTCTGCTGCGTTGTAAGGCCCTGCTAAACAAACGTGTATATATATTTGAAATTTGGCAATGAAAGCATTCCACTTCTGTGAGGGAGTGCCGTCTAAACAGCACAGAAACTGAGAATAAGAGCACTATTTTGTTCATCCACTCATCTGAGACGTGGACTCTGAGGTCAAGTGGACTGGATAATAATCTGTGCTCAGAAAAAAAACACTTCATATATGGAGTGTCAGGATCCCACTAAACAATTATGATTTCCATCAAAATGTAAAACCATTCTTGAAAATTAAAACTTGTAACATATCATGCGTGATTTAAGAATATAGACTGCGTTCTTACAGTGCATGATGGACCAAAATGACACTGAATTTTCAGCATCATTACTGCAGTCTTCAGTGTCACATGATCCTTCAGAAATCACTCTAATATGCTGATTTGCTGCTCAAGAAACATTTCTTTCTTTCTTTCTTTCTTTCTTTCATTCATCCACCCTTCCTTCCATCCATCCATCCATCCATCCTTCCTTCCTTCCATTCATCATCCATCCATCCATCCATCCGTCCATTCATCCGTCCATTCATCCATCCATCCTTACAGCGAGCCTTCCTTCCTTCCTTCAATTCATTCATTCATCCATCCATACTTCCTTCCATCCATCCTTCCATTCATCCATCCATCCATCCATCCATCCTTCCTTCCATTCATTCATTCATTCATCCATCCATCCATCCATCCATCCATCCATGCTTCCAGCGAGCCTTCATTCATTCATTCATTCATTTATTCATCCATCCATCCTTCCAGCCATCCTTCCTTCCTTCCATCCATCCTTCCTTCCATCCATCCATCCATCCATCCCTCCTACTTTACATCCTTCCTTCCTTCCATCCATCCATCCTTCCTTTCTGCGTCCATCAATCCATCCATCCTTCCTTCCTGCCGTCCATCCATTCATCCATCTTTTCTTCCATCCATCCATCCTTCCATTCATTCATCCATCCATCCATCCATCCATCCATCCATCCATCCATCCATCCATCCATCCATCCATCCATCCATCCATCCATCCATCCATCCATCCTTCCTTCCTTTCATCCCTTCTACTTTTCATCGTTCCTTCCATCCATCTATCCATCCATCCATCATCCATCCTTCCTTCCTTCCTTCCTGCCATCCATCAATCTATCCATTCTTCCTTCCATCCATCCATCCTTCCTTCCTGCCGTCCGTCCGTACATCCATCCTTCCATCATATAGAGTAAGTGAACTTTATTTACAAAATATTTTTCTATTTTGTCATATTTAATTTCACTTCTGTGGATAATTCCGTATGAAAATGGGAAAAAACAACAATAAAAAATATAGCAATTTCTAGCAATATTTGCCTATACAGCAAAAGTAAACAAACATATAACCAACGTGTTTATGGAGCTGTTGTGTAGCGTTTAGCACATATTCTCCAGATGATGCAGGCTCGAGTCTCTTCACTATATTACTAATCTAATAAGAGCATAAAAGTCAAAGGTAAACCTATGTGTGCTTTTGCTACTTTAAAAACATTTATAGCAAAAACCCATCGTAGCCTGAGAAACAAATCTGAACGGTCCAAAACAAGAACTTTAGCCCACAAACCAAACACACAAGCCTGATGATGTAGTACAAACACAAAATCCATAAAACGCATAAAACAAAAGATGATCTCGGGGTTCAGTCCTAACTGTCCTCTCATCCTGTAGGAGCCTAGCTCAAATTGGGCTTTTCCTGTGTGAAAGCGCCAAGCAGCTTTATGGAAAGACTTTCCCACCGCGCGACTCGCAGCGCACCCACTGCCTGGGAACGGAGGCGTAATGCTCGCCGCCTACTCCTCTAGCCTGATAAAAAGCCCTTTCTGACAACCTTATCAGCCAAATAAGCTTAAATAAAACTGGCTTCTAATAGTCTGGAGACCGCTTGATCCCGCCTTTGTCTTTCAAAGCTCCGAAGCCTTCCTCCTCCAGTGATCTTGCGCTTTCCTCGTGACAGAATTCTCAATCTTTTAGGCCGGCTAAGCTGTCATTAGTTTCTTTGTTCCTCTCGCAGGATTGTTTTGCATGTTTCTGTATGGTTTGATACTGAAGGGCTCATGATGGCTGAAGCGCTATAGACATTTGAAAAGCTTGATAATGCCCTTTAATAATAGCTGAGATGAGAGGCATCAGCATGTGACTCCTCTGTCCTCAGTGCCGTCACTGAGAATAAAAGACCCTCAGAACGCACACGTATGCCGAAAGCGAAAGATGATGCCGTGAACTCAAGTCATTAAAAATAGGGCTGATGATCAATTAATTGCATGATATGCCAATTGATTCATCGCATTTATTATTCCCTCGAATTAAGATAATTGAAAGACATTACATGATAGTGACAGACGAAGCACTGAATAGAAGTTACAAAAAGAGGCTTTAGAAGTCATTATATTGTCTCTGTGTCTCGTGCAAAAGTGGCATGTTTACAAGATTCCATGTTAAGTTAATTTTGAACGTTTTACATGTTAATGTGTTAAAGGGATAGTTCACCCAAAACTTTTTTTTCTGTCATCATTTACTCACCCTCAATCTGTTCCAAACCTGTATGAGTTTCTTTCTTCTGCTGAACACAAAAGAAGATATTTTAAAGAATGTCAGTAACCAAACAGTTGATGGACCCCATTGACTTCCATAGTATTTTTTTTTCCTACTATGGAGTCAATGTGTGCGGTCAACTGTTTGATTACCGACATTCTTCAAAATATCTTCTTTTGTGTTCAACAGAGGAAAGAAACTTTGGAACAGCTTGAGGGTGAGTAAATGATGACAAAATTGTTCTTGGGTTATTTTTGGGTGAACTATCCCTTTAAATATTTAGCTCTAGTTAAAGTGAAAACATAAAAATGCATAAGATCCAGAGCAAATCAAATAAACTATACATAAGTCCATTAAAAGCATACATAAAACAAAAAGGTAACTAATGAGATGACTCATTTTCACGTTCCTATAAAAATGTTTTGAAAATAAGCATGAAAGGCACTTTGGACTAAAGAAGATTTGAATTATGTTGTTTGATGTCATTTGTCACTTAATATGACATCTAAAAACATTTAAAAACACAATAAAACTAAACAACAATAATAAAATAAAAAGGAAACAGGTAACAGCTTTTTGTTGTAACAAAACATTAAAAAAAAATGTTCACCTTCATGTATCACTTTCTTCTGTAGAACACAAATGAGTTTTGAAGAATGTTCAAACTGAGTATTCAAAGTCTTCTGAAGTTATATGATCGGTCACCATTTACCTTCAGTGCATGGAAAAGAACAGCTTGGACATTCTGCTATGAACAAACTCTTTTTGTGTTCCACCGAAAAAAGAATGTGCATTTTCCCACTTACCTTTAAGTGAGTTTTTTGTAGAGCAAAGGACGAATAAAGATCAACACACTTCCTCTGAGCTTTTCCACCACATAAAGACCGTCCAGGATTGATGGGCATTTCTAAATCAAGTTATGTTCTAGCAAGAGTCTTAATTTAAGGCTAAACTTAGGGCTTGGGATAAATGAACACATCAGATGATTAAAAACATTTGTCTTAGCAAGCAGGTCGGTCCCTTATTTATGGTGGCTAGTTCATCACGACGCCCAGCTCGGAGCTTTTGACAGTGAATCTATCTGATGAAGCGATAGGCACTTTCATAATTACGGAGTAAGTTATGGCGTTTTCCCTCAAGCACGCAAAATTAACAAGCATTAGGTCTTTTACTTACAACTAGCAGGATCGTTACGGCACCAGTGCTGTAAAAGCTACAGAGTGCACTACACTAACATGCTCACGAGAGATGTGTTTACACGCATGTCAACTACATATACAGTATGACACAAAGTTAATGTACATTGTCTAGGCCGAGGCAAAAATGCCACGAAAATAGACAAAAAATGTCAAATGTAGAAATTTCAAAGAAACTCCCTGCACTGCATTTTTGACATTTTATTCTATTCTATTCTAGAAAAGAACATCTAAACCCAAAACTTATACCTATGATGACATTATAGTGACCTGTAGCTGTGTGTCTAATAGGAAGTGGTTTTTAATGAAATAGAACTCAAATCAAATCAGAAAATGTCATTTTCGTCAATGTCAATGTCAATGTCACCTTTATTCAAATATTTTAAAAAAATTGTTAAAGATTTTGTAAGCATATTGTGTAGTTGTGCTTGGAATCAAATGTGTTATTTGATGAAACGAATTGTGCGGACATAATTATTTGGCCAGGCTGTCATACAAAGAAATTATGAACACATGCACACATGCACATACAAGAGAGAACCAATGAAATATTAATAACTGATTATGTTTTAGTCAATGTCTGCTTTTTCCTTTGAGCTTTTTGTTTTTCTATGCATTTTTTTTGCATAGTAAAATAAAACCTGTAGCTGTAGTTTGCCTTTTTTTTTGCCAAGTAATTTTGTCAGATAAATACCTTAACCAAGTTTAGTGTTTTTTTCTTCCTTCATATTTAAATTTTTTTTAAAAATATAAAATATTTTCCTCATATTTTGATGGTTAAATCAAACTTGTATTGTCACTGAAAACAAATAGCCCCTCCGGACATCACTTTTGCCCACTACTGTATAGGCAGACAGTTATTTATTCTAGTAATGAATTTATTGTATTATGATGTCTTGTACATTATTTAAAAAATGTTTTTTATTAATTTATCTTATTTATTATTTAAAAAACATTTTACATTATTTAAAAAATCCACTAAAAATCAAGAGATAAAAAGTTACAAAATACATTTTATAGTAAAAAAGTAAATTGTAATGTAATGTAAAAGTCATGACTGTTTATTAAGTGGATAATGATTTTTTTTTTTTTTTAAATCACTTTATTATTGTTTGCACTCCAGACTTGAATCCGCATCCCTCACATGAGCAATATAACTGTGCCACAGATCTGACCATCTACAAACCAACAGATTTGTTTATAATTACCAAACAAACATAGATTTCTTAATATTATGTCATTATCTTGACAAAAAAAGACAGTTGAAGAGTGTGTGTCTGTGACTCATCCTGTGGGATTCCCATTCGTGGGAGTCATAAAACAACAACAGTAACACACATTGGACGGAGCTCAACACACCATCTCCTCCTGCTCATCTCCACAGCAGCTACAGAAAAAAAAAAAAAAATCCCCATCTGCCATGTGATTGGAGACCGCCACTGGAAAAATCTCTGAATCTGTGTCCCAGTCATGCCTCGCGTAATAGACGCTACTGGAAAACAAATCCTCACAGTAGCCACCTGCACTGCTGTTAGTATTTACAGCTGAGACGAGGAGACAACCTGAGCGTCTGATTTGGCCTGATTTGGTCTATAGATAAGACGACAAAACATCACAGCAGACACTCGTGTTTGTTTTAATTAAATGCACTCCTTCACTGACAGAAACGCAGATGGACAAAAGAATCGGATTTGCATTCTTAATCAAAACGAGGCATGCGACAGAATAAACAGATCTGACGTTTTGCTGGAAAACAAACTCAAGCTGTGGCCGTGCTTTAATTGTCAGAAAACGCATCTATAGTATAGCTGAAACTTATTCTTCCTGTCTGTGTTCATTACACAGCAGGCCAGTTTGTGTGTCTGCAGACGTGTGGTTCTGAAACCTGCTCTGTTTGGACGGAGGCCAGACGGGATGTTCTGGCTGGGCAGTATTAAACGTGTCAGCATAAGATCTCTGAGCTCCTGCAGCTCTAGACAAATCAGTCACGAGCAGCTTCAGTTAAACACTAGCTCTGTTCCAAACCTTAGGAGCTTCACTGCTGTTTAATCTCTACATAGGCAGCCTAACTGATTTGAATGGCTTTTCAAAGGAAGCAACTCCGTTAAAATCATGTGAAGTGCACAAGAGGGTTATCTAAAGCCTCAAACACTATTCAGATATGCAGATGTGAATTCCATTGTACAAACTTAAAGTGCATTATTGTGTTACGCTGTTAGTCCACCTCAAGGGGGCGATAGAGTTTCCTTCATGTCATAGCTAATTCTAGCATAAAACGGGGTTCCACATGTTAATACTAGTTAATGCAATATATAACATGAACTAACAGAGCCTGAAGTTGTTAAAATACTATTAATGTATTAGGAAAAACTTTTATTTAAGAAACCTTTAATTAACAATGAACATTTTTATATTTATAAAATTTGCACTAACCTAAATGTAAGATTGGTAAGATTTTTTTAAACAAGTCTCTTATGCTCACTAAGGCTGCATTAATCTGATCAAAATACGATAAAAACAGTAATATTGTGAAATTTCATTACAATTTAAAATAACGGTTTTCTATTTGAATATATTTTAAAATGTAATTTATTGCTGAATTTTCAGCATCATTACTCCAGTCTTCAGTGTCACATGATCCTTCAGAAATTGTTCTAATATATTGATTCTTCTTATTATATGTTTGCATACTTGCTGTATCAATAAATAAATGTATCAATTTCTAAACGAATGTTTTCATATTGAAACATATTGTAAAGTTTTACTAGTAATTTATACACACAAAAAACAGTACAATAACATTACATTTAAATCCACATTTGTCACATGATACAGGAGACAAGTTATATTAGGCCACGTGTTCTAGTTTAGAACGCACGCACGCACGCACACACACACACACACGTTTTATGGGGACTTTCCATAGACATAATGATTTTTATACTGTACAAACTGTATAATCTATCCCGTTACACTAACCCAACCCCCAAAGCCACCTATCACAGAAAACTTTCAGCATTTTTACATTTTCAAAACACTTCAATTTAGTATGATTTATAAGAGGTTTTCCTCATGGGGACCAAATAAAATGTCCCCACAAGGTCAAAATTTACTAGTATTATTATCCCTGTGTGGACATTTGGTTCCGATAATGTAGGGAATACCAGGTACACACACACACACACACACACACACACACACACAGTGTTTCCATGTTTTATAGGGACTTTCTATAGACGACATGGCGCTTATATTGTAAAAACTGTATAATCTGCCCCCTAACCTCAACAAAACACAACCATCACAGAAAACATTCAGCTTTTTAACATTTTCAAAAAACATAACTTAGTATGATTTATAATCTGTTAAACATAACTTAGTATGATTTATAATCTGTTTTCCTCAAGAGGACCAAAAAAAATGTCCCCACAAGGTCAAAATTTACTGGAATTAATACCCCTGTGTGGACATTTGGTTCCGATACTGTAAGGAATACCAGGTACACACACACACAGTGTTTCCATGTTTTATAGGGACTTTCTATAGACGACATGGCTCTTATACTGTAAAAACTGTATAATCTGCCCCCTAACCTCAACAAAACACAACCATCGCAGAAAACATTCAGCTTTTCAACATTTTCAAAAAAACATAACTTAGTATGATTTATAATCTGTTTTCCTCATGGGGACCAAAAAAAATGTCCCCACAAGGTCAAAATTTGCTGGAATTAATACCCCTGTGTGGACATTTGGTTCCGATACTGTAAGGAATACCAGGTACACACACACACACAGTGTTTCCATGTTTTATAGGGACTTTCTATAGATGACATGGCTCTTATACTGTAAAAACTGTATAATCTGCCCCCTAACCTCAACAAAACACAACCATCACAGAAAACATTCAGCTTTTTAACATTTTCAAAAAACATAACTTAGTATGATTTATAATCTGTTTTCCTTGTTGGTTTCCCAGGACCACACACACACACACACAGACACACACCCCTGTTGCCTCTCCGAAGGGTGCAGCATTGGGGCTCTGTAAGTGAGATGAATTGAAGAAATGTCAGATGGGTTCAAACGTGACCCCATTGGCTGGGTCAGCCAGAATAAAATCAATATGTTTGAGCCGTAGACCTCAGGAACTTCAGATTTCAATTAAAACTCCACCAATAGTTTTGGTCATGTGATCACTCCTGACCCCATTGATATCCCATTTTCCGAGAACCCAGGTGTTTGTGTGAATACGTGGACTACATTTTAACAGGTCTAGCATCATTTGTTTGCAAATGCCACTTGGTATGATATTGCGATGACATTCATATGCTTCTGAGAGAAACGTATGTTTCCAAATACTTATTGCACGAAGAGTCAAAATGCCACAATAGTGTATACTACCCCCCCACCCCAACCCCAACCCCAACGCAAAATCTAAACTACACAAGTATCTAAAACTATGTGTGAAACGGATGAGAAACACAACGCTTCACAGGTGCGTTAGGCTAATGTGTGCCGTCCGTGAGCGCTAATCCCATTATTTGTATTCGGAGGCAGTGCTAACTGCTTGTGTGACCCCAACTCTTCTCAAGGACACGTCTCTATATGTGCCAAACACCTACGATGAAGCGGGATTCACCTGGGAGAACTACGGGTAATGCAGAACACAGAATCCCCTAATGACCCAGACAGTGGACAGCAGCCGTTGAGGTCAGCGACCTTGGCTAGATGCCTCTGGTGTCCTGAAATCCCTGTGACTGAATGAAACTCAACACATTTCACAGCAGAAAAATTGCGTGAAAAATAATCATTATATAGCTACGGTATTATACAGATGGCTAAGAAGAACTAGAACAATTTAAAGGGATAGTTCACCCAAAAATGAAAATTCTGTCAGTTACTCACCCTCATGACGTTCCAAACCCGTAAGACTTTCGTTCATCTTCAGAACACAAATGAAGATCTTTTTGATTAAATCTGAGAGCTTTCTGTCTCTCCATTGGCAGCTACACAACTACCATTTTGGCGCTTCAAAAAAAAAAAAGTTCATAAAGAGATCATAAAACGAATCCATATAAACTGAGCGGTTTAGTCCAAGATTTTCTGAAGGGACACGATCGCTTTATATGATGAACAGATTTAATTTAGGCTTTTATTCACGTAAGTCTTACAGGTTTGGAATGACATGAGGGTAATTAGTGACATAATTATTATTTTTGGGTGAACTATCCCTTTAAAGCTACAGGATATTGCATTATTTTGGAAAAAAATGTGGGTATTTTGAGACCTGTGGAAAAACTGCCTCAAATACAGTATTTGATACAGCAAATATTTTCATTCAAATTAAAGCTGAACGCTTGACTGTGAGTGAGTGTAAGGGTGCAAAATTAACACAAAAAATAAATAAATACAGTTTTATGGCCAGCAAATAATACTTTGGGTAGTAAATTGTCTCAATTAACCGCCATTGGCTGGAGTGGAGCCTCTTCCTTTCAAATGACAGCTCTTTTCAGAGAACAAGCCTCATCTGACAGCGTTTCTGTGTGAATATGTGTTTGTGTACAGTAGAGTAGGGCTGCAACAACTAGTCGATAAAATCGATAATATCTCATTATCGATTAGTCGAGTCTGCCCTCTGTGCACGATAAGCTTCCACCAGTCGTGCCAAATTACAGCACTGAATAACGCATTTTTATGGACAAAATGTGCATCTAGAAATAGTGGAGTGGAAACAGAGTGAGCTGATGCAGGAAAGGTACGTGTTCCAAGTGCCCAAAACATGAGAATTGTTTATTTTAAGCTTCAAGAGAATGCATTAGTGTTTAACATACCCTGTCATGCACTTTGACAGATGTGTGTGCGTCTGCGTCCTCAGCGCAAAACGTTCATTTTACAGGTTATATCTACTGATCTATATAGAGAACAGTGGTTATATCCTCATCTGTAAATGCTACTAATTCACGCAAGTATTTCCATTTTGCATGAAAGCACGTCCTGACAGTCTGTGTTAAACTTCACTGAACTAGCGCCGGCGCGGCGGGAGAGCGCATGCGCGTCAAACAGACAGAACGCAGCCGAGAGGGAGACAGTTAATATTAAGCGCAAAAACATTAATTTAGCTGAAATATCTGCTTTGGGCGCTAAATTTAGTTTTAAAAGTCAACATGTAATTCAAGTATTTTATGAAATTAGTAACTGTAAAGGGATAACAGCGTGTAATTGAATATAAATGTAAGATGTTTCTACAGGATAAAGAAATGACAGTAACAGGTACTGTGTCCAGAGCGAATGTGTGTGTTCCTGCAAGAACATTCCTCTTATGTGGTAACACTGAGTTTGTGTTTTTTGGTTTTTGTTTTTCTTTAATATCATTTTAATGTAGGGATTTAAACTCCTTTTGCTTAGTAAATTTTTTTTGCACATAATGTATAGCACAAACATACCCTTATGAAAATTAACCATGGTTTTATTATAGTAAAACCATGTTTTTGCCGTATTGATTACCATTTGTATAACCACACAAATACCATATAGTTAAACTATGGATTTGAAGCAAAACAATGGTTAATTTGTGGTTACTATTGAATAACTAAAATAACCCTGTTATTTATTTATTATTATTATTTGTTTTGTTCATTGTAAAACCATGGTTCATTTATGTAATGGCAGATATATTCACTATGTATGTTTTCATAGCACTCAGCTGGCATGTTTTTTTGAAGGACAGCATTGGACAGGATGTGAAATAGTGTGTTTTGTCAATAAAATAAAAAATGGGCTTTTTATCCGATTAATCAATTTTTTTTTATAATAATCGGCCAACTAATCAATTATCAAAATAATCGTTAGTTGCAGCCCTACAGTAGAGTGTGTGTGCATCAAAGACAGCTGTGCATGTGAATGTGTGCGTATGTGTGTGTCTGTGCTGGAGGTTTTACTCTGGTCTGACAGGGCTAGATTCAGAGGCCTTGTGGAAAAGAGCTCTATTTGCATTTCAAATGTCACCCGCAGCAGCAGACACCTGTTAAAGGCTAGAGGAGAATCCACACAAATCAAAGGTCTGACCCTGCGGGAGAGTCCGGATCACCCTGCCCATCGGCGACTGCTGCTCTGGACGCCCCGAGACGCCCACTGCAGCCCTGCTCTGGGACGATACGCTCCTCACACAATGTTCCCAGTCCATCATCCTCACATGCAGCTCTGCCAAAGGTTAATTCTGATGTTTTTTCCTTTATTTATAGTATCTTGTTCTTTTTTATCAATGTTTAATGCCACATCTCTTGTTTCATGGATGTGTGTTGGCATACATTATACTAGTCATCATGTGTCCACTATAATGGAGGTGAAATCAAAATATCAAAATAATCTATCTATCCATCCATCCATCCATCCATCCATCATTTCTCTCCATCCGTCCGTCTATCTATCTATCCGTCTTTCTATCTATATGTCTATCTATCTATTTATCAAAT
The DNA here is from genome assembly GCA_039654105.1 of Coreius guichenoti. NCBI lineage: Eukaryota > Metazoa > Chordata > Actinopteri > Cypriniformes > Gobionidae > Coreius > Coreius guichenoti. The sequence goes on along the minus strand of CM077177.1, from coordinate 11,750,506 downwards.
TATATAATCTACTACTACTGCTACTATACTAATAATCAAAATAAAATAAAATAAAAAATACGACCATGAAGACTCTAAAATATGAAGTGAAGAATACACACCTCCAATTTAAAAGGTATTTCCTATGTTAGCCATTAGATGAACGGAAAATATATCACAGAATGATGAATGAATCGCTCCTTTAAAACGAATGAATAGGTTAAAGAAACTGTAACTAAAAGCAGTGCGGCGAGCGATGTGCTCGCTGTGCCAAAGACGATTGGACAGATGTCACAGGCGCACGCGTCTGTTTCCAAATTCATCTCATTGCAAATGAAGCTTGAATCGTTTTCTTTTATTAATGCACAAACGGGGGGCTTCTTTTCATGCTCATCAAAAGCCTCTTGTTGACAAACAGCAGGATTACGATCTTCAAGAAAAATACCGCCGTGTTTACCGCTTTATTGCCGGCGTGTCATGCCCTTGAGAGAGAGAGAGATGGAGCCAGTGATGAAGGAAAACACGCTCTCCCCTCTGCACTGCCAGATATTTAAAATAGGCTGTTGATAACACAATTTACTCTGCAGGTTGAGCAGACGAAAAAAAAGTAACATCATAGGCAGAATTAGGAGGGAAAACACACCGAGGCAGGACACACGAACATATGAGGGAGGGGACAGGAGGTGAAATGCTTGACTCCACCTTAAACACAGCTCAACCTGCCATTCATTCAGACAGAAAGAGAAAGAAAAAGAAAACAAGAGGGGGATTTTGAGTCCAAAGGAGGACTATAATACCTGGAGAAAGAACTATTACCATTCCCATTAATCTCATTGGCAGTGATTTTGCTGGCATATAAAAAAATGGAAATATGGAATTATAAATTGAAATATAAAAGTTGAAGAAAAAAAATCAGAAAGAATTGCCACTGGCAAAACATCTAATAATTTAATGAATTGTTTGCAGTTTGTTTACAAAGAATACATTTAAATGGGCTAAAAAAAAGAAAAGGTTTTTCCTCAAGATGGTGTAGCTGCAATACCTGGCAGCAGGGGTTAGCTAATTGTCCCATGCTAACCAGCCCAATCTTGACCCATTAGGCACATTTGTCACATGTCCCTAAGACATGGTGATGGAAAGAAATTTGAAATGGGAGGAAAAATTATATTTTTTTGCTCTCGCAAAAATGTTGCGTTCCTCTAAGAACCTTTGCATTCTCTTGCAAAACACCGTTTTCTCTCAAAAGTATTGCATTCCTCAAGAATCTTTGTTCGCTAACAAATAGTGTTAATTTCGTAAACGAAAACTATGACGAAAAATGTTCGTCAACGAGCTTTATGCCCATGACTAAAGCCGGGTGCACATTTATAATTTTTTATAATTTATAATTAGTCCTTTACGATTGTTGCCTGTCAGACTGTACGAACATGATCCTCGCTGTAAGCTATGTCATACTGTAAGATCTTCGTTGTCATTAATGTGTTAATGACAAGGCTCGTTAAAAACGGACGCATGCGAGAAAACTCGTCCGGAGTTTTATATCATCAATCAATCGCGTTCTTTGACAGTGAGCTGCATTACATGCGGGATTGAAATGGTGGCTACAAAGAAATCTCTAGCACACTGCTGGAATGTGCGCCAAATCTTCTGACACTGCCAGAATTTCATATGAGGTAAAATTTGATCGCAACGGTCATTAATCGGCTGTCGGTGAAAATGTCAAACTAACGATCAAAGACTTCAGATTTTAGCCTAGGATCAGAGGAATCTTTTAGGATTTGCAAAATTTGTCTCAGACGGCCAAATCGTGGCCAAAATTGCACAGTGTACACCCGGCTTAAGACAAGACAATGCAAGGTCATTAAACGATAGCTGTGAGTATATCAACATAAAATAGTGTTGATGAAAAAGGCGAGACTAAAATGTAATTAAAAAATAAAAACTTTACCAAAATCAAAATTTTTGTCAGAAAAAAAGAGGATATAATTACATACTGCTGTAGAGGCCTCTGAGCGTTCACACATGCAGTTGCCAGATGTCAAACGTTTAAATCCCCCAATTAAATCCCCCAGTGTTTTACTTAATCTTTGCAAACTGGCAACCATGCGCACAAGCTCTTTCTACACTGCGGAAATGCCGCAGAAAATCTGAAAACACAAACACGACAAACAAGCTATCTGGAGTTTAGCGATCTCCTGCTTAAATGAAAGTGTCATTCAGTCAATCTGTGTTCAGTCACAAGCCGCCTGCGCTGTTTACGGCGACTAAATATGCGATCAAAGCTTCTCAGTGATGAACTATAATAAATCCAAACATGGATCTCGCATATGTTGTTTGCAATCGGGGTTGCTGAATTTGCTAGTAATTTGGAATTATTGGAATTACTATTAGGAATTTAACTGTTTTAATTTTTTTAAGTTTCTTGTTTTACCAGTTTTCCTAATGTAGAGAGTGCATTCATTTATATGATAAATAGCCTATAATAAATCAGGAAACGAAGCGAGGTAAAATAAACCCTGACATTCTCTTGATTTGTGCTTGTGTGAAAGTGCAATAATTCTGATGAAATGTAAAAATAAATTTAGCAAATGACAACAATTCTTGCGATTATAATCTTGAGCAAAATAATCGTTATTATCAGTTTAACCATTATGCAGAATGAAAGTTTTATTAACTAAAACTAGACTAAAATGTTGACTAAGTATGGCAAAAACTGAAAAGTACATTTGACACAGAACTAACACTAAATTAAAAAATAGCTGACAAAATTAACAACACTGGCGTTGTCTCTCAAAACTACTGAGTTCCTCTGAAAAATGCAAATTCACTGAAATATAGTTTCTCCTCCAACCTCATATTATTTCCACAACTAAAGTTTTGCAAATGAACGCAAACATTTTTCGGGAAAGCAAAAGCATTGAAATATAATTGTTCCTCTCATCTTCTTATTTTATCATCACCATGTCCTTTTAGGGGCTCCGTACAATGCAACAAAATCAAAGCAAATGAAAATCCAGTTTTAATACAGTTTTATCTAGCTATTGCGTCATGCTGCTTGTCTGGGTGTAAAACGCACTTTTTATCTCTAAAAAAAGCCCCACAAAGTTGTTGTACAGTATGTGTCTCAAGTCCTCATCATTTATAAATGAAGCTCTGGTGTTAGAAGACAGACCACAGTGCCCTTTATCTGATTGTAAAGCACATCTTTAATGATTCTGTGTATACACAAATAAATCTCAGCGTCAGACCAACCGGCTAACCATTAAAGACCCTCTCACTCACTCCCGTCAAGGAATTAACACTCAAACACACACACTTTGAGTCTGCCAGTGTGAAATTTCAGCCTGGCTAGAAAAAAGAAAAAGAAAACGCCACGAAAAGGACAAAACCACAAATGTGGAACTTCAATTAATTTAAAGCTCCAATCAGCAAAGAATAAATCCTTGGCAGATCTAATTACTGAAGCTCTCGGAAGACCCGGGCCGACCAGCCAATCTCCCTCATGTTTGAACAGCTTGATGAACTCGGGGACTGATGGATATCAAGTCATTTTGTTTAATTTATAAATGGATTTTCCCCTAATACTTAAATTATCATCAGTACAACACAATGAAAATGGGAACATTTGGAAGGCAAAGTCTATAAGAGCCCTGAAAGGAATTCCAATGAGGAATGTCACCTCTTTTCATCCCTGCTATACAATTCGTCTAATTAAATTCGGGAGCAGGGTAAGCCTGTGTTACAGTGCTGTCGTCACACGGGCCGCCCCTGGAGAGTTCGGACCGAACGGAAGACACTCATCAGGCATATCATGTCACACATGCCATTAACACACACACACACACACACACACACACACACACACACACACACACACACACACACACACACACACACACACACACACACACACACACACACACACACACACACACACACACACTTGTAGCATCCTAAGGTCCACTCACAGTCTCGGAGCATCATATTGACCCGCTTGGTGCAACATATAGTAGATATACTAAAGACTTGGAGGATGAATCTGGAGCTTCAAGATCATTGGATGAAAACATTTGAAGCATAACTCAAAGCAACTGTGTACTAAATTAATTGATTTTTAAAAATACTTTACTTTTATATTATAGCTGAAAATATGACTCAAATGCTTACTTTAAAAACTCTGATTTACACAATGCAGAAATAACTGAAAAAAATAACAGAATCACAGATTTTGGAATTTGAAAATCTGTTCATTTCACCGTTCATTTGAAAATGGATTTCAAAGTGCAAGTTTTTGAAACAATACTGTTATTGCCTCCGTGTAAACTACAAGACGTGGATTTGTGGAAACGATGATGTCATATGCATGTATATTACAGTCTGTAGGTGCATAGTGTTTCTTTACAAAGTGACATCACCAACTACTGGCCTGGCATGAATAATACAGCGTTTTTAATAGTTTCCGCAAATCCGTATTGATAACGTTGTCATCTGTACGCGAAAAACGCAAAGGAAAAACTTTTCTGTTTTTAGTACATCGTTGTCACGTAAACATACCCTCTAAGTGCAACAACAGACATGTATTAATAATTGATGTAGTAATAAAACAAATAAATAAAATAAAATCTAAAAGTGCAACAACAGAAATGTATTTATAATCCGTAATAATATTTATAATCCATGTGTTTAAAATAAAATAAAATAATAAATAAAATAAAACAAATAAATACATAAACAAACAAACAAATAAACAAATAAATAAAATATAATATAATAAGTGCAAAAACAAACTAAGGAGATTACTTCATAAAACAAGCAGTCTATGATGTTTAATATGATCTTACCTGGCTCAGGTGTCTCAGAGTGAGAGGAAGAGGAGGCAGAGCTGGCCCCGTCCTCGGCCCCGCCGCCCTGAGACAGCAGCCCTCTCCCCGGCGGAAGCTTCATCCCCAGCTGCTCGGCCATCTCCACATGATCACCCGGGTGAACGTAGTCAAACACACTGCTGCCCGTCAGTTCCACCTGCAACAGCACAAACACCAGCGAAAGGCCTGCATTAGTTATCTGGGTTGAAACCAACAAAGTTTTTATTGTTAGCTGAAACTAAAAATTAACTGAAAAAATGGCATAACCTAAATATTAGATGAAAAACCTAAACTTAAAACTATCAGTATGTGTTTTCCCTGGGAATCAAACCCATGACCTTTGTGTTGTTAGTGCAATATTCTACCAGTTGAGCTACAACTATCACATAATAAATTGCTCAAAAGATTATTATTTTATATACACTCACATAGTTAAAAATGTCATATATGATCTGTTTCGCATTATATAAAGCCTTTTATGTCTTATTCATGAAGGTTAGTATATGAAGTATTCCCCAGTTGTCTTTCATAGTGAGTTTAATGTGCTTTTCTGTAACTGTAGTGCAGCTAAAAGCACTCGTGCTCTTTAAAATTTTTACTTCAGTCCTCCCTGGAGAGGTTTCCTTCTGCCCGAGACACAACTTAATGCTCTTTAGGGGAGATAGAGCTCGTCCAAATAATCAAATAATTAGTGTGTGCTTGTCTAACCTTTAAACACGCTAATTTACTAAGCAGGGGGGAAACGGATTTACTATTGCTAACTGGGGATGACAAGAAAAAAACAACAGGCAGTTAAAGTATCTGTGGCTGTGGTGCTTCTTAAATATGCTGTTGTTGTGTTTCAGTAACACTGGTGCTGTTCTGTGATCAGGTCCACGTCTACAGGGACCTGCGGATTACATGGGAATAATCCCTTTAATGTCCTATCCCTCAAAGCAATTTAGTGCTTCAGAAATTATTATTCCAAGCAGAAACAATGAATAAAGAGGCAGACCGTTGACACGGACGTGAGCTTGTGTTACTTTGGCACAATGCTGGAACTGTAAAACAGAATAATGCTGTGTCTTAATTGTTCAAGTAAGATTTAGGATATTCCTTCTAGATATCTCTGACTTTCTGTTGTTCAATGGTCAGAAGGTGATGCATAAAGAAACAAAATAGGTTTGCAGGTGAACATTTATCAACAGGCAAGAACATGTACTGTTAATTTTTTTTCTGGAAATGTGTATAAAAGTAAATTGAATGCTAAGTGGAAATAAATAAAATAAAATAAAATAAAACAAATAAATACAAATAATAATCAACACTAATTATTATTATTATTATTAATAATAATAATAATACATACTATAATATAAAGTAAAGTAAATAAAATAAAATAAAATAAAATAAAAAAATAAAATAAAATAAATCCTTATAGAAAAATTAGAAATGTTGCATTGGCAGCTAACTGAAATTAAAAATGTTTAAGTTTAAATACTAGAATTCCTAAAACTTAAAAAAAAAAAAAAAAAAAAGCTAATTAAAAATATAAAAAAATTATTTAAAAAAAAAAAGACAAAATTCCTAAAATTTTACCTAAAATTAAAATGATTGAAAATCTAAAAATAAAAGCTAAACTAAAATATTAATAAATACTATAATAGTATAGAAATAATAATGAAAATTAAAATAAAATCAAAACCAAACCAGGGGAAATTCCTATGCAAAAAACAAACTCAAGGTTGCAGGTTGCATGCATAGAGCACGCACACAATATATAAAGTCAATAACTGTCCAAAATATATCAACCAAGGGTCTATGTGTATCCAGGAGCAGAATATTCACAAGAATGCATACTTAAGGATTTACTGAAGAAATATCTTACTGTAAGACAAACAACAATAATCACAGAAAACCCATGAAAACAGCAACCCAAACAACTGAGCAACAGGACCACCAACTGCTCTCTTTGTCTGGCCTCTCAAACACTAGAAACCAAAAAACACATCTGATTTTTTTCTTCTTCGTTTTTTGTCTCTGGGCATCAAAAAGCTGCAGGCACAATCCAAGTAAGACTTTCTGGATCTTTCTCTGGAAGACTAACATTCCACCTATATCCAGTAGACCAAAGAATTGAGGATTCTTTTTGAAGAACTAAAGAGATGGGGTTGAGGTTTTCAACAGGCTTACAGAGAACAAGCCATTCACTTGAGAGTCCAGCAGCACTGCATATGAGTTAATATATGTAATGATGTTAAATACACAGAAATTGCACATTTATTTGATCACACAATGTTTCATTTGTTAATATTAGTCAACTACATTAGTTAACATGAAAGAAGAATGAACAATTCTTCTACAGCATTTATTAATCTTAATATTAATCTCAACATTTACTACATTTTTAGGATTAAAACTTGTATCTGCTAACATTAGTTAATGCACTGTGAACATTTTTATTTACTAACATCAACAAAGGTTAATAAATGCTGTAAAAACATATTCCTCATTGTTAGTTTATGTTAGTTAATGCATTAACTAATGAGACCCTATTTACCATTTTATTTTATACAATATTTACAAAAATTCACTAAAAATATGCTGCTGGTTCCAACAATCACAAAATGGTCAAACATCAACATATAAATCATTTACAATTGGACCACAAATGTATATTAATAAATGAATAGAGTCCATTTTGATTTTCATGTTGATTTTAAAGCAAAAAATAAAATAAAATAGATGACAGCTTCCGAGTGACTATGGTAGAAATGCATAACAAAAAATGCTTAAAATATCTATTTCCATACAAAGATGAAATGTAAAGCTATCTCTCTTTTACATGGCAGAGCGGACAAACCTTTGTGTCCATTATAATTCATGAACATGGCCCTGCCGACTATTTTAACAGTATTAGAATGAGCCCACTTTTCAGCACAAGTGGCTGCACAAAGCACTCGTCTTGCCTTAATCTCTGTGATGCGAAGATGGGTGAACAATGCGCAGAGAAAATAACATCGGCTCTAATATTCATCGTGTGGCGGCCGGTGCAGTAAAGTGTTGTCTGTAACAAGAGACCAGCAGATTATGCTCTGTGATTGCAGAAAGGACACTTGGATTACAGAAGGAGGTTTTGCATTGTAAATGAGGCCCGGCTCGCTGGAGTGGGGCCACGGACGGAGCCCACCAGCAACATGCTTATTTTGTAGAAGGTCACTCAATAAGAGTACCCCCCCCCCCCTCCCTCCCCCAGGCTTATTAAGACTGACTGGCATGCATTAATGAAATCACCTGATTTTACAAACATGAATAGAGAGAGAGGAAATGGAGAATGTTATGCTTGAGTTTAAAGAAGGAAGCCCTTAATTAGAAAGGTTTCAGAAATGTCAGCTATCGCCTATTAACTGTTCTGCTCTATCAAAGCTATAATACCCAGCTGTCAAATTTCATCACATGATGGGCGGTTTCCTTTTGTTTCTTGTGCTTAATTTTCTCTTTCCTGTAGGCGGAGCTAGAGGCGGGTCCAGAGCTCCATTGACCCCAGCTATGTTTTGTTGTGTTGCGCCTGGTTAGGAAATGGTCAGTCTCAGCCTCAGACATGAGTCACGCCCACGGACCGTTGACTGAACATCTGATGCATATGGTACACAAAATTGGAAACACTTCAGGATTTTTGAAGTCGCCATCTGAATGATTGAATTCTACAGGATTTCCAGGAGACACGTGTTGCGTTCTTTAACGGTCCGCTGGAAACAAAGCTGGAAACAAAGCTGTCGTGAAGGCCGCTATGTTTATTACAGTGACAATGAGCACTTATCAGGATCAACTAAATGCTGGTCTGTCAAAAGTATGTAAAGTATGTGAAGTATGTGAAGTTCATGGTATAGACTCTTTAAAATCCGTCCAATAGTTTTACACACCGGTCTGTTATTTGCAGGGACATCGACTTTACATTTCCACTCCTCTAAACATGATGCTAAACAAGATGAACTGTGATTATTTGTTTTACATGTCAGTCAGACGGCCTCTGGATGGTTCTTGGCCAATGAAACCTGCTATGGAGTCCAGATCTTCTTCTGTCTGGCTATGCGAGAATAGGAAATGGTGTAAAAGCCCAATAAACAGTTTTAATCTGGTTTATAAGATGCATTTTCTTAGGCACTTTCTTCATTATAAACCTCTGCTAATATACTTGCATACTATAAATATAAACAACTATATTTTTCTTTATTTTTAAGGTAATAAGTCTAATATTTTATTTTATACAATATTTTTATATTTCAAAATTCCAAATAAATATACAAATTTAATTAAATTTTTTTTTATAAAAATATAATTTTACTTCATATTTTATAGCAAAATTTCAAATAAATATAAATAACATTTGGTCACAATTTAGATTAGGGTCCAAAACAAACTATTAACTATGACTTTCGCCTCAATAAACTCCTAATTACTGCTTATTAATAGTTCGTAAGGTGTTGGGTAAGATTAAGGGATGTAGAATATAGTCATGCAGAATAAGGCATTAATATGTGCTTTGTAATTACTAATAAACAGCCAATATCCTAGTAATATGCAAGATAATAGGCAACTAGTTAACAGTGAGACATAGACCCTAAACTAAAGTGTTACCAAACATTTTAAACATGTTAAACACTAAAACACTAAACTAAACAAAGCTAAAGTTTGTGACGGTTTAAATAGTAAGTATAAGGTCTTGCTTTTCAATTACAGGTACATGAGGTACATCTGGCTCCCTTCTGCACATTTTGTCCCCTCTTTGAAAACTTCAGTCCTTCTCTGTTTAACGATTGAGATGCTCTAGAAGCACTGACCCCTCCCCCTTCACCCCGCCCTTTTCTGCCCAAGCCCCGCCCTCTCTCATTCCTGTGTCTCTGCATAAAAGGAAGCATTGCCTCCCTCTTTTTCCTCCAGCGGTCTCTCTTGCCCTGCTCTGTGAAGCTGAAGAGGCATGTCAAGTGTCACTGAACCCCTCCAAACGGCAACAGGAAGCTGCCAGCTCTCGTCTCTCACATTATGACACAATTACTCGCTGGCATCAAACACGCACCGCCACGGCTCTCACCTCACGCTCCCTGCCAGTTAACCTGTTTGGAGTCCAGGAACATTTTGGCCCCGTCCATGCATGCAAATCCACAATCATGACTCACTCCTCAGATAAAACGACTGTTGCAAGTGCTGATGTGAGATAGCAAAGATCTGATGGCTGAAATGACCGCTAGCTTTTGAGCTTTGGCCCTCAAGTTGCTCGTAAATTGCTTCTGATTTTTAAAACATTTGTGTGCGCACACTACCATAGGTTTTTAAATTCAATTTTAATAATCAAATATATCAAATATGGGAAAAGAGTTTGTCTAAAATGTTCTAAACAGAAATACGTTTAATCATAATTTTACTGTTTTTCTGTGTATTACAAGTAGCGCCACTATTAAAAACCTAAACATGGGAAAGACATAAACAGAAAATTCCTCTGGGATGGAAAAACACATTAAACACATTTGAGGGGAGAGAGTAATTCCTTTCAGTTTCTTAAAATGTCAGTGACTTTAAAAAAAGTATTAATCAAATAAATTGATGTTGGCTGGAGGGTTCAGAATTAATTAACGCATTTAACGCAAATGTGCTAAATGGAACATTATACATTTCATAGCATGTAATTACTCTTTTAATAAATGATTCATGTTATATTCCCATCAATTGATAACGCTTGTGAATCATAAAGCAATTCAGCGAGAGCTTGTCTGGACCCCGAGATAGAGCTTGTGGGGTTCAAATCATTGGTCCTTCTGTTTTTTGTTCCAGCTGGGAACTAACAGTTCCGATTAAATTATGCAAACCCTGCCGCACAGATAGCCAAGAGCTAAAACCAAAAAAATCTGATGGGTTGTACAACAGAGCTGAATAAGAGAAGCACTGACTGAACTTTTGATCTTTTATGTGAGAAACTTTTTCTTATAACTTCCAACAACAATATAATATATATTAAATATATTAGTGCTGTCAATCGTTTAAAAAAATTAACTAGATTAATCACATTTTTTCTGTAATTAATCACAAAAACACTTAAGTTTTTATACGTTTTTTATATATTTTATAATGTAATAATTTCACAGTTAATCTCCAAATTAATGTAGAAAAAACAAAGACAGTATATTTTAAATACTTGTTTAATGGCATCTTTTTATGAAAGAAGGCCAGTATCACTGTTACTAATACAGCTACTGATGTGTCAATGAAAGTCATTTTCACCCTCCAATTTTTAAACATTAATTATAGCCATTCAACATTACAGTGTAATTGTCTCATTTTTCACTCTTTAAATTCATTTAAGACTTTATTTAACTAATTTAAGACTGCTCTTATGAGGATACTTGACAAAACGGACATTTTGGCATAATTGTGCGTGTTATTGTTCATTGAAGCGCGAAAGAGAACTTGATACTGTCTCGCTGACATCTTTCTGTGCATCGTGTGTGTGTCAGGACATTCACAGAGAGCGCGTTCTCTTTGATCTTGAAAGCATTTGCATGAATAAGAGCGTGATCATATAATGTAACGCTAGCCAAAGGATGACAGAAAAAACAGATGCTGCGTTGAAAAATTTTATCGTGTTAAACTGAAAAAAAAACTTAATATTGACAGCACTAATATATATATATATATAGTAGAGGTGGAACTCGGGTTACATAACTTAAATCATAAATGTAAAGACTTGTGACTTGCTTGACAATTAAAATAAACAAATTTTGAATATCTCTTTCCATTTGTCATGCTACTCACTACATTGACCACAGGCCACCCTGCTTTCTAAATATCAGCATCAGCCATGAAAAAGCCATATCGCTGGACCACTAGCACAGACTTGACTATAAATGATGATTGACACGACTATGATTAACCTCTGCTTTTCACGCGGTCTCCTCCATTAGGGTTCCCGGTAAATCATCTGATTACTGAGCCTATAAAACAATAATAGGGCTCCATGAAAGCGCCACCATTGTTGTAGTGGACACGAGAGAGGAGAGATATCCCTGGAAAAACAAAAGCCGGCAGTGGCTTAAAGGAAGGACATAATTAAGGGCCAATCGGAGCTGTCTTGTGTGAGCAGAGACCCAGGGGAGCACCTCTCTACCTGTCTGACCTTGGAAAATGGGAGTCCTTGGCTGAGCCGGTGACCCTCTGATCTCCACTCACATCCAATCTCCCTCACCGGCGCGAGAGACGCGACCTGCCTCATGCAAATCCCTTCTCCCTCGTGAGCCGCAAATAAACTACAGCCTAATTAAATATTTTTTAACGATGTGAGTAATTTTTGCCAAGGGGTGGATTCGGGGCTAAAATTTAATATGAGATCACAAAAGATGTTCCCAGCGTTGATTCTGTAAATTAATGACTATCTGCCTAATAATAAAAGCATACTGCCAAGAATGGGAATGAAAACGGCTTACTTCATTCGTCTGATAACCGAACGAGTGCTTTTGGGAAAAGGCTTCTGCAAAGTTTCCACTTCCGCTCAGAGATAGCCGAGCTCAAGGCTGTGCTATTAACTGCGGGAGCTTTCTTGGGTCCACTCGAGTGTTACACGGCTCAGATTACAGTAACCTTTAACTGCTAGCTGACAGACAGACAGAGAAGGAGTAGTCCATCTCTCGCCTTCTCTTTCTATCCCTCTCCACCTTTAATACCACGCCACGCCACTTCCACACAAAACCCTAATCTCCCCCCCCGACAAAAACCTGTCACTTCAGGAAAAATGGAGGGCATCAGTAGCCGTGGGCCGTGTGTATTCTCTGCGCTGATACATGGCACTTTACCTCGGGCTATGCATATGAGCCATTACAGGCGGCTCTCAGCGGGCCATCCGTCAATATTCCAATCAGTCTTTGGATCAGTACCAATTAATACCGGCTGCATCAAACCGACGAGCTCTTTCCATCAAAACAAGCACACATGAAACGGTAATATGGATCCAACTGATAAAAAGGATGGTGTTTGATTAATGTCTATATTCCTCGGATGGTTACAGATGAAAGCTAAAAAGAAAGGAAAACTGAAAAGTCCAGTTTATATGCAGAGTAAAAAATGTCCACATAGCACTGTTTATAAATTCAGTGCATTATTTATTGCACATTGATTTAATGCATATATTTACAACACCCATAATACATACAGAAATACAGTATTTTGTATAATTATTACAATAATTATATATTTTTTAGAAATAACTAGACAATGATTGTTCATAGTTGAATGTGTTATGAAACAAACAAACTTTTCATGCATCTGTTATGTGCTAAAATGCATTATACACATGCACTGGCCAGTATCGCAACATAACGGTGGTCACAATTATTTATGAAAATATTTCATAAATATATAAACAAATTTATATAAACATTGTAATGGATTACAATGTTTATTATAAGGAATTATTTAACAGTCTTCAAGTGTTACCAAAGAAATTACAAAATACACTGTCACTGTCAATAAACACTTTGGTAAACACAATTTAGTTTGCCTAATGCACCAACCTGCACTTGGTTCGATCAGTTTTTGTCTACATTGTGAAGACCAAATGTCCCCAAACGGATACAAAAAAGCCAACAGTTCCCTCCACAAGGAAAATTAAGAGTTTTGTGGCTTTTACTTAATAAAAGGCCATCTAAATTCCAGTATACTCCAGTTCAGCATATATAACAATTTAAAAAGAGATTTTATCTTCTAGAAAATGGGCCAAAAACTTTGATGACTCATTCTGCACTCCATAAATCAGTGTCCAATCAAATGCAGTCTAGAAGGAGGATGTCCCACCCCCTTATGCCACCTGCAACTGTCTAATATATATTAGCAAATCATGTTAATGACAGTGATGTAAACTAAATCTAAATGGGTTTGGTGAACGTGATTTCACCAAGTACAAACATGTTCCTGGATCAACATTCCAATCCACTAATCAGATTTGAGGGACAAGTTTACAGTTTATGTCAAGTTTAGGCTTAAAACCAGGGTTAGGTGCTTATATTCACCTATCATTTCCCTCTGATTTTAGGGATAACTTATGGGTAGGGTTGGGCTTATGGGGTAGGGACAGGGTTAGGACTACATTTTCAGACAGGAATGTTGTTCCAGGATCAACAAAATATGTTGATCAAGGAACAAGTCTTGGAAAAATCACGGTGACCTTGGTTATTTATAAAATTTTCTTAAAAAAAACTAAATGCATAAAGGTTTGTGTGAGGGTTTGGTTTAGAGGGTTAGCTCAGTGTACTAACCCTCAACTGAAGTCAATGGAAAGACCCATTATGACAGAACAAACAATGTGCATGTGTGTGTTTGTGTTTGCCAGAGAGTTTCAGAGCAGTGATATGAAATTCATAGGCAACATGTCTCTCATTCCAGGCAGCGCAGAATATCGCTGCAGAGAGACAATAACTTTAACAATTAACTTGGAAGGACAAAAAGGGTAAAAATCTCCCTGCGCTCTTTTCTCTGGCGTTCCTGATTTTTATCGAGCTCACAAAGCTCCCTTAGATCATCTTAATCCACTGTGGCAAAGTAGCTGAATATGAGATTCAGATTGTCTTAGAAATTCTGTGCAACCAATCAGCTTCCTGACATTGCTTTTCCCTTCAACCTTCAGAACTTGTGACAGCAAAGACCAAAAGCCAAATCACAAAGGAGTGCAAAATCGGCAAACCCAGCGAGCCGGCCGCTAAAGCACGTGAACAAAGATCGCGTTTGACACTTCAGAGCAACTTCACAGCCAAATATTTTATCAATAGCAAAATGATATATATATACTGTATGTATGTATGTATATATATTAAAAAATAAAATATTCTACAGATCTGATTCTTAAAAATGACTTTCACTGGTGTAACATAAGCCAGGTTAATTCAAATTAAATAATACTATCTGGCAGACAACCAAAATCTTACATTTTAAATCATATTATAGCTATTTTTGCTGGACATTCCATGGGAAAAACTGGTTTATATATTAAATAAGAATGTGGTAATGCCTATTTTGGAAATTAGGTAAATGAAATACTTAATGTCATTTGATTATTTTTCCATTTTAAATCAGCTGATTCATCTTGAAAGGTCATCTTGGGACAAAATGCAGACAATCCATCAAAAACATAAAACACAGAACAACGACTACATAACCTCAACGTAAAGGGGATTGTGGTCAAGTATTTGCTGACAAGAGGGAAAGAAAGAGAGAAAGATGGAACAATGACTCCCATTCCAGTCTCCGGCTAACCTCTGTCCGTTTCGCTGCGCGGCCCCCTCCCTCGGCCCGTCGTAGAGGCCTGTTACAGATCACTGGCCACTTTGAAAATCACGAAAATGAAAATCAACTCAGGGGAGAAATCTGCGGAGGCAATAACCCCTCAGTCCCCCTCAGTCACATCCCAGCGCCTCTCCATAAAGGGGAAGTGTCATAGCTGTAGGTGGCAATCTAAGACCTTAGCCCCCTTTTCTCTCTGTCCTCAAGACGGGCATTACCATTGCGATTGTCCGTACTGCCGCCCAAACCAAATTAAATCACCCGCTAAATAAATCACAGAAATCGCCCCTATTAGTCTCCCCCCTAAAACAGATTAAATATGGCGTGTCAATGCTGTCGTCTCCCCTATTCTCCAACTTTCCCTGGTTCTCTGGTTTTCGTTCTTTTATCGGAATCACTTATCAGTCAGCGCTCGGTGCATCTGAATAGAGCTCGAAACATTGGTGCAAATCAATAAACTCTCATTTTCTTGTAACAGTTTCATATTAATCGGGAGCAGGGCGGGGGTCCGGCCGACCAGGCGGCTCTGGATCAGTCAGATGAAGATGGGAAACACCAGGGGGCTGCCGTGATCCCTTAATGAAAACCTCCCTACAAACCCCCTTTCCCTCCATCCGCCCAGTTCTGATGAGTTTTCATGCTGATCAAATACAAGTAGAAATGGCCTTTTGTAGCTCTGGTCAATTTTCTCTCCATGGTCCTGATAAATCCAGACATTGCACAATCACAAGCCATAAATCTGCGTCTGTTCCCCACTGCGCTGAATGGATGAATTATTGAACAGGAGCTGGTGAGAAAGACATACATACACACAAACACGTCCACAGGTACATTCGCGCATACGCACCCGCAATCCAGCCGTGCGGGTCTGATCATCTGATGAGCTTGAGGGTGATGTTTGGTTTTGATGTGCACATGTGAAACTGTTTCATGCCTGCTGCTGTATCAGGGTTTGAATTATGACATTTGACTTCCTGAAGAGTGTAAACAATGTTTGAGTCGAGGGGTCAAGGTTTGGCTGCTTAACTCTTTCCCTGCCACTGACGGAAATTTCTGTCATTTGTGAGACAACGCTTTCCCCCACCATTGACGGAATTTTCCGGCTTTCCGTGTTTTCACTGTTCGCTATTACACATCTTCTGAAAGAGTTCTGAATCTCCTGATCAAAGCACATGTGAAGAAGAAGCAGAAACAAGCGATATCATATGTAATCATATGCATATGTAAAATAATGTGATCATAAACATTAAACAGCATATAAATCAAAACTGCCTAATGTTACTGAATGAAATGTTGACCCAGGACGAGCTACAGGACTGTGCAAGCATTAGGAGCGTTGATGGACTTTTGATCATTGTTCTAAATCCGATCTGGATGTAGTTTTTGACAAAAATGCGATTTTCTCAGTGTGGATGAAAAAAGAATGCATGAAGCTAGAATAAAACAGTTTTTTTTGTTTTCAAAGCAGAGGGTCTATTCTTCTTTTGACATATTGCATGTTTAGATATTCATACAACAAAATATTCTGGGGCCATGACATTTTTGTGAAAATGATCAAAAATGCTGGCGTTTTAACCAACTTTTTTTAAAACGTGCTGGCGGGGAAAGAGTTAACATGGGCAAGTTAGCCAGTTTCTCTATTGTTTTGTGTTAATTCTAATTTAATTCCTGAATTTGAATTGCAAACAGAATACAGATTTGGAAAGCGTATTTATAGAAGTGGAATTAAAATAATCTGAAAATAATCTCCACATACTACAACCTACTGTCCGTTTCTGTTATGGAAGACAGTCCAGCCAATCAGGTGCAGTGTCTGGCAAAAGTCTATTTGATCCTTGTTAGCAGGTAATGAAGTCTAATTAGCTAAGGCAACAATGAGCTCTCAACATCTATTTGGTTAAAGAGTGTGAATCTACAGTGAAATTTCCTGCTGTTCGGACAACAGTCATTAGCAAAGCCTGCATGCCGCGACACATTTATAATCTGTCTGTCCAATGCAAACACACAGATCGTGCCTCCAGCGAATGAACCGTACTGCAAAACCAACCTTTCCTCACTATCTCATTTGGTTTGGCATGCCCACGGGCCGCTCATGGACTATATGATGGCTGACTGACTGCCTAACATTTTAACAAGATAGCAGAAAGCCATTGTTTTGTAGGGTTAGGGTCTATCTATCCTTAAACTTTTTTCATAACTTTCCAACAAACCCAATGTTTGAAAGTTAACAAACTTTGCTTTTATAGAAAAAATAGAGTTCTATAAATTCCTCTGAATTTTAATTAATTTTAATTCTACTGTGTCCTTAAATTCAAATTCGAATTACAATTCTGCATCCTGTTTGCTACATCAATTAGAATTTAGAAACTGAATTGGAATACAAAAGGCATTCTCCATTCAATTGACGCACACAACATTGCTGTTTAAGTGGGTGGCCCATAGCCAGAACAAGAGGATTCTTCTCTTTCTCCCTGTCCTTCTGATTCTCTGTTCTCAGTTGGCTGTGCTGCAGAGGGCCGGTGCAGAGGCTGGCTGTATTCTGATTTATGCTCCGTCTCTCTCTACAGGCAACAGGACACCTTGAGGGGAAATACAAACATCTGACTTACAAGGGCCACCGTACAGCAGACGACACAGTGACTGAACTTCCCAGCACACATTCAGGTGCCTGTGATCACGGTTCAAAAGCTCACCAAAGGCTTAAAGGTTAACATTTGCGTTTGCTTCCCGAAACATGTCAGGACATCTACACGCATCTCTAGTCATCTCAAAAGTGGCTCTTTCCAAACAGGACATTGCTTCAGCAGTGACTGGGTATCCGCACACAGCAGATTTCACAATTAATTCAACGTGTTTGCAAATCATTTAAGAATCAAGAAAAAATATATCATGGTGTCCACACAAATATTAAGCAGCACAACTGTTTTCAACATTGATAATAATAAGAATCTTTCTTCAATCATCATATTAGAATGATTTCTGAAGGATTATGTGACACTGAAGACTGGCGTAATGATGCTGAAAATTCAGCTTTGCCATCACAGGAATAAATTACATTTGGAAAACAATATTCAAATAGAAAACAGTTACTTTAAATTGTAATAATCTTTCACAATATTACTATATTTACTGTATATTTACCTTTATGAGCATAAAAGACTTCTTTCAAAAACATTACAAATCTTACATCGTACCAACCCCAAACTAATTATATATGATGTCTTAAAGGTACAGTAATAAAAACTGGCG
The DNA here is from genome assembly GCA_039654105.1 of Coreius guichenoti. Classification (NCBI taxonomy): domain Eukaryota; kingdom Metazoa; phylum Chordata; class Actinopteri; order Cypriniformes; family Gobionidae; genus Coreius; species Coreius guichenoti. The sequence continues at coordinate 11,732,117 of CM077177.1, read as the reverse complement.
GTTTAATTCTGGTTGTGAAACCTTGAGTAACATTATAAGCAGCGTTTGAAGGGGAATAAACAACAAAAGTAAAGAATATGTCCCATTTAAAGGTAAAATTCAGTGGTGGTTGATGTAAGCATCACTGGTAGTAAGAAATCTTCTCTTGTTTTGCAGTGTTTCCACATTTCAGCATGTCAGACAACTTCATCCCTGAGTTGAGAAGACCAAAGCAGAAATGGACACAAACCCAGTTGGCTGATGAGGCTGTAAGCTAACCATCTCTCTCTCCTCTCTCAAGCCCACTGGTTCTCCTAAGATCTCATCGATCTGTCTGTCCATCCACCCATACGCTTTCTGGGAGAGAGTGATCGCTGATCTCCATACTGTTCATTAAGCTCCTCTCTCTCAGATGGGAGAAAGGCTTGTTAACCCTTTCTTATGACTTTAAATAGCTCGAACACAAGGGTGTTTGGGGGAGACAGGACCTCACACACACACATACACACACCAAACCAGCCCGGCTGTCAATAGTTGTGACAGTGGGATGGGTGAATGCCTGTGGGAGTTCGTCTTAGGGCTGGGCGATATATTGAATATTCAGAATATATTTGTGATGACTTTGCTGGCAATGCAAAATTAAGCATCATCATAAATTATTGCAATGATTTTAATGGTTTTATTTGGTTATTAAGTTTCATAAAGACCATGGGCCCTATCATACACCCGGTGCAATGTGACGCCAGGCGCAACGCAAGTGTTTTTTGCTAGTTTCAGCCCGACGCAGTTATCATTTTCACGTCCAGCGCCACATTGTTTACAAACCCGATTCCAAAAAAGTTGGGACACTGTACAAATTGTGAATAAAAAAGGAATGCAATAATTTACAAATCTCATAAACTTATATTTTATTCACAATAGAATATAGATAACATATCAAATGTTGAAAATGAGACATTTTGAAATGTCATGCCAAATATTGGCTCATTTTGGATTTCATGAGAGCTACACATTCCAAAAAAGTTGGGACAGGTAGCAATAAGAGGCCGGAAAAGTTAAATGTACATATAAGGAACAGCTGGAGGACCAATTTGCAACTTATTAGGTCAATTGGCAACATGATTGGGTATAAAAAGAGCCTCTCAGAGTGGCAGTGTCTCTCAGAAGTCAAGATGGGCAGAGGATCACCAATTCCCCCAATGCTGCGGCGAAAAATAGTGGAGCAATATCAGAAAGGAGTTTCTCAGAGAAAAATTGCAAAGAGTTTGAAGTTATCATCATCTATAGTGCATAATATCATCCAAAGATTCAGAGAATCTGGAACAATCTCTGTGCGTAAGGGTCAAGGCTGGAAAACCATACTGGATGCCCGTGATCTTCGGGCCCTTAGACGGCACTGCATCACATACAGGAATGCCACTGTAATGGAAATCACAACATGGGCTCAGGAATACTTCCAGAAAACATTGTCGGTGAACACAATCCACCGTGCCATTCGCCGTTGCCGGGTAAAACTCTATAGGTCAAAAAAGAAGCCATATCTAAACATGATCCAGAAGCGCAGGCGTTTTCTCTGGGCCAAGGCTCATTTAAAATGGACTGTGGCAAAGTGGAAAACTGTTCTGTGGTCAGACGAATCAAAATTTGAAGTTCTTTTCGGAAAACTGGGACGCCATGTCATCCGGACTAAAGAGGACAAGGACAACCCAAGTTGTCATCAGCGCTCAGTTCAGATGCCTGCATCTCTGATGGTATGGGGTTGCATGAGTGCGTGTGGCATGGGCAGCTTACACATCTGGAAAGGCACCATCAATGCTGAAAGGTATATCCAAGTTCTAGAACAACATATGCTCCCATCCAGACGTCGTCTCTTTCAGGGAAGACCTTTTTCCAACATGACAATGCCAGACCACATACTGCATCAATTACAACATCATGGCTGCGTAGGAGGAGGATCCGGGTACTGAAATGGCCAGCCTGCAGTCCAGATCTTTCACCCACAGAAAACATTTGGCGCATCATAAAGAGGAAGATGCGACAAAGAAGACCTAAGACAGTTGAGCAACTAGAAGCCTGTATTAGACAAGAATGGGACAACATTCCTATTCCTAAACTTGAGCAACTTGTCTCCTCAGTCCCCAGACGTTTGCAGACTGTTATAAAAAGAAGAGGGGATGCCACACAGTGGTAAACATGGCCTTGTCCCAACTTTTTTGAGATGTGTTGATGCCATGAAATTTAAAATCAACTTATTTTTCCCTTAAAATGATACATTTTCTCAGTTTAAACATTTGATATGTCATCTATGTTGTATTCTAAATAAAATATTGAAATTTGAAACTTCCACATCATTGCATTCTGTTTTTATTCACAATTTGTACAGTGTCCCAACTTTTTTGGAATCGGGTTTGTAAATAGCAAATGCACTCGCGCTCATCTGTTCGCCCATGGGTGTGCTGGTCTGAAAACGAGGTGAGGCAACTGAAAACGACTGCGCCATTGACCAACAAAGACCTGGTCTAAAGTCAATAGCGCAGTATTTTTTGTGTTATTTAAAGGGCGCGTTAGTAATATGCGCCTATAGGCGGGTGCACAACACGCGTACACTGCTTATTACACACACAGGGACGCGCAGCAGCACACAAACATGCCAAATATTAAAAATAAAAGGATTCCTCTCTGGAGAAGCATTCAGTCTTTCTGCTCGCAAATTCCACCATGTAAATAGCGAATCAGCCATGGTGCAAGCACAACTGGCTTTTAAAGGGAATGGGAGATGAGACTCTGATTGGTTTATTGTACATTACGCCCAAAACACACCCATGACTCATTAAGAGACTACGTACAACCCTTTTGGACAATGCGCCTGGCACGCTGCCCGTTTTTTCCGTCGTGTTTGTGTATATATATATATATATATATATATATTGTTATATTGGTGCATATAAATTAAAATGATTAAATGTAATTGAAAAACACTGTTGGAACCATTTCAGAAACATATATATTGAGATTACTAAATATATACCAAAAACTTCAAGAAATAATTGCCAGCCCTGGTGTGTGTGATACCAGTAGGCTAGACCAGGTTTAAACAAGGCTGAACACTATTCCTGAAGAGTTGATAAGGACCTCTGGGTGTTGGATTGAGCTCGGCCCCTGGACGCCGCTTCACCGCTCTGTATTCTAATGCTCTATCTTTGTTCTGTCTCTTTGTTTCAGTTTGCGATTTCTGAAGGGGAAAACGGTCACAAACACAATACTCTGTGAACGGCTTTGTTTAAAAGAAATTATCACTGGCTGTACCTTCAAATGAGGGCAAATCATGCACAAAATATCTGCAAAATAGTAATTCTAGGACCATCTTGGACAATAACCTTGACAACTGACAATGCTGTGAAGGTTTTAGGTGCAAAATAAAATAGCAATTAACAGCAATATGATAATGTCACTAATGTTCAAGGAATAATGACATATTTTAATAAAAATGATGTCAATAAATAGTTCTTCTGCCAGGTAATATAGTTAATTAGCAGACATAAACGGTGACTATAGGCGATACAACTTCATAATGATCTATCTTACTGCTGATATTAATCAACCAAATTGTTATATGTAATATAATATTACAGCAACATTTATATATCATCCATTTAAATATTGCATTTAAATCATCAAGTTTAAATGACTTTAAATGCATCAAATATCAGTTTAATAAGTAAAACAATGCACAGTCAACAGGTTATTATTGCAAAAAATAATCAATATTGTCTGGTTTATTTTTCAACAATGACCATCTGACTGTACATTAATAAATATATAATATATAATATATAATATATTTTATTAAAATATAATATATTTTAATTATTATTATATAAGCTGAAATTATTGTATTACATGAGAAGAAAGTGAGCGCAAAATGACTCTCAACTATCAACTATTCAAGAACTATAGACCAATTGACCAAAATCAAGTATTCCAGAAAGTCATATAATAATAATTATTATTAGTAGTAGTATAATTATTATTATTGTTCCTCTTTTTACTGTGTGTCTAAAAGATTTCATAATATATAGGCCATGCCCACAATACAAGAAGATTTTGATCATATTTTGGCACTTCTATGCAGCTTATTCAAAAATGTACAGCAACTCTGCGCTGATAATAATTGACAAAATCCTGAGGCACCTTTTCCTGAAGAGCTGTGTTTGATGAGTAAGGCAGAGCATTGGAACACACGGCATACATGATAAATCAAACGAGCCGCACTAGAGAAGGAGAGCAGTGGATTTCTGTCAGGAAGAGAGATCATTCCTTTTCTACTTGAGAAAAGCACAATCAATCCATTATGAGCGCGCGCTCTCTTGTAAATCTGGGATTTATGCTAGCACGTCTCGACTCGACTGCGCTCCAAAGTAGCGTCTGATTTACTGAGTCGCAGCATCAAAATAAAGGGAGTAATCACTGCGGGAGAGAGCGAGAGACTGCGGAAGGGCGATTGAGACTGCTAATAGATATGTTTTGTAATAGACACTTGGCATAAATCAGCTCAAACAGACGCCGTTTTGTCAGGCTTGGCGTAGGCCGATTCAGTTAGCTAGTCTGCTTGTTAGGACATCCGTTAGTGTGGCTGGAGACCTGGCTGACACCCAACAACTCATTACAGAGGTCGAGAAAGAGGACGTTGAGCTCTTCCTCGCCGCTCATCTCACGGCTTATGACGGATCCTGACAGCCGCCTCCCTCTGATCAATTAATATAAAGCACTTATTCATCATATGGGACTCTACGGGAAGCTGTCTGGGAGAGCGCGATTTCTGCGGCATTGACGCTAGCCGAATCCTGTGCATTAAGGTGAGCCTATGGGATTGGCAGACCTTTCCAAAGCCATCATAAATCAGGCTGGAAAACAAGTGTAGCGGCGAGTGATAAGCTCTGTGCAGACAGCTTTACCGCGCACGAGAAATGGATGAGACGTACACCTGGATCAATGTCCGGTTGGAGGGAAAAAAGTCCAAGTTTCTAGATGTCCATTGGTTAAAATTCACCAGTGGCAAAATCCCCTGCACCAGATGTCCAATTGGTATTCTTCAAATAACTCCGGGTTACAGTGTTTGGCTTTGGTGCTTTAGGAAGGAAGAAAGTCAAAGTAAGACCAAAGTAACCCTCTTCCACAGCTTTACTTAAGGGAGAGGCTGCGTATCTCGGTGAGCGAGGCTTGTCGAAATGTACAAACGCTTTAAAAATAAACTGTAATACCTCGATTTTTTTTTCGTGATGGGAATGTATAGACGGTATCTTCTTGGAACAGCCATTCAATAAAATTACAAAATTAAATGTATCAGATTACTATGATAGAATCTGCAAATGTAATGAATAGAAGAGGTAGATCAGATACAAAGGCAACACGCTCCCCAAATTTATTACAGAAGTGTCTCTCTGAGATATAGACTTCCTCTAAACGTGCTTTGGCTCATGGTCCCTGCATCCTCTTTAAACAGGAAATGAGCACCGGTGAGTGGTAAGCACCTCTCAACAGATACCAGTCAACACTTACACACAAATACACACACACAGTAATAACCAGACGATTAGAAGCAATCCACAACCTATTTTACAGGGGCCATATCCTTTAATATTTTATCATTTTTCCCCCCACAAAAAATCTACTATAAGTGTTAGTCAAGTTTTTTGGCACCAAAAAGCTGTAATTTAGTTTTGCCTACTCTTTTATGAGTACTGTGAATTCGGACATACTACTCGTCACATTTCGCCTTCTATATAGTATGAATGTTTGTAGTATGAATGTAATCCAAACATACTACATTCACCATGTTGTCACGGTCATGTGATTTATGGCGTCAGTTGCGTCACTTCACTGTCATTCAAATCCTCTCCCGTGGCCTCATGGGATAGTAAAGTGTCCATCAGATGCACACTTCAGAATCTCAACAGAAGTAGTAGATCATCCAGGTACTTTTTGCCTACTCTTTATGAGTACTGTAAACGGACATGACTCGTCACATACTGTTTTCCGCCTACTATATAGTAGGGAAGAGTGCGATTTTGAATGTAGCCATTGACTCATTCAGAAACGATTCATTCAAAAACACCAATTTGTTCACTTAACCAATTCATGCAAAAACAAAACTACCGTCTGGCTGCGTTCGAAATCGCATACTCTCTTGAGTAGGTACTTATTTTGAATAAGTAATTACTTCACGACCGCTAAAAAAGTATGTTCCATATAGTATGAGTGTGTGTAGTATATGCAATCTGGACGTACTACATACATAGCAATGCTGTCATTATCATGTGACCTACTAGCGTCAGTTGTGTCGCTTCACTGCCATTCACAAATCCTCTCCCGTGGCCTCATGAGATAGTAAAGTGTCCATCGTATGCACACTTCAGAATCTCTCCGGAAGTAGTAGGTTATCCGGGTACTTTTTGCCTACTCTTTTATGAGTACTGTGAATTCGGACACTTCTTTTGTCACATAATGTTATATATAGTAGGGAAGTATGCGATTTCGGATGCAGCTATTGTCTTTATAAGTGATTTACTAAATCATTCACAACTGATTAGCTCAAATACACTGAATCATTTACTCAGTTGATTCATTTAAAACCAGTGTTTCATCCAGGAACTAAACAACCGACTCTTTACGAGTGAGTCATTGAATCCTTCACAACTGATTTGTTCAAACACACTAAACCATTCACTCAATTGATTCGTTTCATTCAGGAACAAAATAACTGACCGTCTTATTCAGTGACTCCCTTATAAATTCACAATCAATTTGTGCAAATACACCAAATCATCCCAACTGTGTGTTGCATGGAGTCACACAACAATTCTTTTGGGGTTTTTGTTTGGAGCTATTTTCATTGGCAGAGCCAAAACAGACAAAGTAACTGAAAATATTGTGTTTAAAATGTAACTTACTCAAAATTAACTTAAGTTTAATATAACTTAAACAGGACTGCCAACATTGCATTGCACAGGATTGCCAACTTCGCATTGCACGGAAGAGTTGAAGGTACCACAAAAAGAGGACGTCCAAGAACAATGTGGATGTCATCAGTGCTGGCGAGATACGATGTCGGACAACAAGTTCTAATGAGAATTGTGCAAGATAGAGACAGATATTGTCTCTGCCATCTCTGATGTAATATTTGGCGAAGAAGAAGAAGAAGAAGAATGTAACTTAATATTAACTCCGAGCTGTTTTATAAAAGCAGTATCATATTCATGGTTGTGCTGTTGGTAAATTATAAGTTTCAATAATATAGTCTGAGCGAACTGGGGAGCAACTTATGTACAGTAGTAATTCAAACTTATTTTGAAAAAAAAAATGTTTCTCATAATATGCCTCTTTTCAAGCAGCTAGAACGGCATAAATCTCATAAGAATGGAGCTGAGAGAGGCGTTCTACAAACACACATACACACTGTTGCTCAGTAGACGAGTTTGTCAGACTGAGGTCCGGCTGACATTATATTCCTGTTCTGTAAGCACAATTTACAGCTCTCCTGCAAACAGGGCTTATGGGCCATACACCGAAGGGGCTCAAGGCATGTAAGACCTGCAGCCCTGCAAAGACCCGGCCCAACCTGGGAGCAAAGCTCAGGCCAAGACTTTGCACCTTGTGTCAGACTCCTTCATTTTTAATGTCTAGCGAGAAACTGTAGGAGGAGGATACGTTCAAAACAGAAGTGTGCTGCAGCAATTGTGGTACTGAATAAAATCTAGAACTACTGAGCTAACTACAGCATGCTTTCAACTCCAGGACACAGTGAGCTGTCAATAAGAAATTTAACATTAAAGTTTGAAAATCTCACATTGGCAGAAACTGATGGTTGAATGTAACTGACAGAACTACTAAAGGAATGTGAACCCTGATCTTCTATACTGACACATGGCCGAATGAAACCTGATTAGATCGCTGACTGGCCTCTGTATTCTATTGTGTATTCTACACACATACATGGAAGTAGAACTTACTCTACTTGCAGAACATTTCAAAAGTTTGGGGACTTTGAAAGAATTCTCTTAAATTCACCAACGTTGCATTTATTCAAATAAAAATACAGTAAAAACCGTACTATTTTAAAATTATTACAATTTTAAATAGCTGTTTTATATTTAAATTTAATTAAAACTAATTTATTCCTGTGAATAAATGTGAATATTTAATGTATTCCTTCAGAAATCATTCTAATATGCTGATTTGGTGCTCAAGAAACAATTATTATTATTATCAATGCTGCAAAGAGTTGTGCTGCTTAATATTTTTGTGGATACTAATTTTTTTCAGGATTCCTTGATGAACAAAAAAGAACAGCATTTATTTGAAATTAGAATATTTTGTAACAGATGTCTTTACTGTCTTTTTAAACAATTTAATTAATCTTTGCTAAATAAATGAATTACTTTATTGTAAAAAAAATCTTGCTGACCCCACTTTTGATCAGTATTGTGTGTGTGAATATATATATATATATATAAAAAATATTATTATTATTATTATTATTATTATTATCATCAATGCTGAAAAGAGTTGTGCTATACTTCATATTTTTGTGGAAACTTTTTTCAGGATTCCTTGAACAAAAAGTCCAAAAGAACATTTATTTAAAATAGAAATATTTTGTAAAATTATATGTCTTTACTGTCTTTTTTAAACAAATTCATCTGTGCTGAATAAATGTATTACTTTATTTAAAAAATATCTTGCTGAACCCAAACTTTTGAACAATAGTGTGTGTGTGTGTGTGTGTGTGTGTGTGTGTGTGTGTGTGTGTGTGTGTATGTATGTGTATATACAGAGCTTGACATTAACATCCGCCAAACCACCAAATGTGTGTATATTTCAGCAGTGGTGTGTAACGCAGTCACTCCTACTAGCCACTTTGGTGGGTTGAATTTCATATATAATATATACACTTTTCAATTGTAATATTTTAAAAAGGCACCTGAAATAATAAACTATGTGCAATGTAGTGTTGTCAAAAATATAGATTTTTCGATACATATCAATACTGAAACATCTGAAATGCTTCCAATACTCATTTCCGCAGAATAGACACACAATACCAGCTGCGCTTTCTCGCTCTCTCATGATCGTACTAAATTGAGTTCTTTTTTGCTGCTTATATATTGCGCTTAAACAGTCAAATACACACAAAATAATGTCAAAATGCTGGTCTTGGCGAGTATTCACATAACCACAGTCAGTTATGTTGTTAAGTGATCGTAAACACTAACGTGTAACAGTATAATGGATCCGTGCGTCAGGTAATATAATTACTGCCAGATTATGAGATTATATTAAAAATATCTATATGGCAATTTTTCCCCATGGTATCGATGTCAAAATTGTGGCCAGTGGAAACGCTGAGTGGCTAGTAACTTTGTAAAATCACTAGCCACATACAGATTTTTTTATGCAGCCTACTAGAATGGTTCCACATATAGTAATTTTAGTTTCTACATATAATATATTCTACACACAGAACTCCTACAGCATGTAGGGATGTTTCTACTCACATTCTAAATGACTGTAGTTGTTTTTTTGCGTCCCTGAAAACTCCTGGAAAGGTGTCAGCCTCACGGGTGCAGTGTGCCAGAAGTGTTCAGAGTATTTTACATTCCAAAAAGTGACTCATTTGCCTCTGGGCCTGTGCTTCCCCAGAAGCCTAAATGTGTTTCAGAAGCCCAATGGTCTTTCATGTCTAATACCATGATATTACCCTCAAAGGAAAGCTAAACTTTCCCAGCACAGTGTCTAATCCAGCTTTCATTGGGGAGGAGCGCTGCCTTTGACAAGTGTCTTTCTACATGCTTGTACGGAGTTAACTTTTCTGACAGAAATTTACCGTTACCAGTTAAAACCACAGTTAAGGGGTGTAGTAAAGTTGTGGACAGTCCACAATAAAACTCAAAAACCCTGAGAAACAACCTCGACAGCGTGTTAAAGCTCACAGAGCGTTCATCTTTAACGTATCTGCAACATCAAGGACAACATGCCAACTCATTTTACTGCATGTAAGACCAATAACAGGCCTCTAATTCTACACTCGCTGATTTAATTTGATGCGCTTCCTAACGGCGGAGCGCCGATACCTCCAGGTATGGTCCCAAAGTCTCATTTATCATTTCTGGTTCGCTCAACAACACCCGTTCGCTACGAGGGTCCCGACAGCGTCCTGAGGGAGGCCCGCGTTTGAGGAGGTGCTAGATTGATAAAAAGCCTCCCGAAGATAATATCATCGGCACAGCTGGCTAAATCTGACAAGAAATTCCTCACCTGCCCCCGCCAAGACGACACTATTCCCTTCTCTCGATTTTTTGGGAAGCAAGTGACAGAAGATTTGCACAGGACAAACTAGCTTGTCACCAAAGGACAAGCCAGCCAGCTGTTAAGGTGTTGGGAACATGACATATCACTATGTTTTACCTCAGATTAATTCACTTATTAGAGCCAGACCCAAATCACCTGTCACTGTCAAATCACATGTCACGGCGTGGAAAATGTGTCAGGTACGTCCGTGTTTCACACACATACACACACCTTCCCTATTACCTCTCAGAACTGCTGTCAATACAATAAATGTAAATCTCCCCGACAGACGCAGAGGGCTGCCGCAGTCAAGCTAACAGGAAGAAGGAGAGAGAGAGAGAGACTCCAACAGCCTCGGGCACACAGCGCACCTGTTCATTGACACTTTACACTGTGATTGCTTGTGTATGCGATATGAAAAAAGAACTCGGAAATAAAAGCTGTTTATTTGTACTGTACTTGTCAGAATAGGAATTTGTCAGTATTCTGCAGTTCCTTGCGTATAATGCATCGGTGCGGATGAGGTGCGCTTTATTAGACAGGGATGTGTACAGTACAGTAGCAGGAGGAGGGTGAAGGGCTAGATTTGTGTCTCTCGGGTGGAGGAAAGCATGAAAATCAGCCATAATGTGTGACTGCTGTGGAAGAACAGCTGCCTGACTGCTTGATTACTGAACAGACTTGAAGGATCAAAACACACACACATACACACTTGAATATGTGGTTTACAGGGACTCTCCACAGGCGTAAAGGTTTTTATACTGTACAAATTCTATATTCTGTCCCCCTACACTAACCCTACCCTTAAATCTACTCATCACAGAAAACTTTCGGCATTTTTGGAATTTTTAGTATGTTTTTAAGCCATTTGGTTTAAGAGGACACAGCACAAAGTGTCCTCATAAACCATGTTGTAATACCCATGTCATTATACACATTTGTGTCCTCATAAACCATACACACATACACACACACACACACACATTCCCTCTCCACACCCTGCAATTAGACAAAATACCATATACGGTGAATCTCAGAAATAATGTCAACGGATGCTTTATTTTCTTACAAATTAATCACATTTAAACCCTGTGTTTACAAAAAACTTCATTCTCATTACTGTAATATAAAAAACACCCATAATGATATATTATTTAATAAGTACATTTGTAAAGTATAAATGGAGATATAAATGGTTTACATTATGGTAGTATGTTTTGTATTGAATTCAACTGATTTAGTATTAAAAAATGAATCACTGGCAGGATGATTTATTACTGCTTTGACTTATTTTTGCATACAAATTTGCATAAAGAAATGGGAATTGGGGGAAAGTATGCTTAATTGTCAAAGATAAAGACCCAATGCAAAAAACAACAATGCAAAAGACCCAATTTTAATAGTGCTAAATTTAGGTATTTTTTCCTATAATATAATATAATATAAATAACATTGTTTCCTTTTTAAAATACATAATTCTGGTGTGATAAAATCTTTAAAGACATTTTTTGTGAGATTAACTAATAATATCACCATTCAAAAGTTTGAGGTCAGTTGGATTTTTAAAAAATAAATGAATACTTTTATTCAGCAAGGATGAATTCAGCTGAAGTGACAGTAAAGAAATTTACATTTTAATTTTAAATAAATGCTGTTCTTTTGAACTTTTTATTCATCAAAAAATCCTGAAAAAATGCATCAAGCTTTCCACAAAAATATTAAGCAGCACAACTGTTTTTCAACATTGATAATAATCAGAAATGTTTCTTGAGCAGCAAATCATCATATTAGAATGATTTATGAAGGATCACGTGACACTGAAGACTGGAGTAATGATGCTGAAAATTCAGCTTTGCCATCACAGGAATAAATTACATTTTTAAAAATATCATAACATTAAACAGTTTTTTAAATTGTAGTAATATTTCACAATATTAGCTGTTTTCACTGCATTTTTGATTAAATACTTGCTAAACGTCTTCTTTAAAAATTTTTTTTAAAAAAAAACATTAAAAAAATTCTACTGACTCCAATGAAATTCATTGAAGTTCATGATAATTAAGGATGTTTTGTCCTACAAATGGATTATGGGAAGACTACTAAGTGAGCTGCACATCACAGAATCAGCAACAGTTTGCGCTGGGTTTCTCTGCAGCACATGTCAGTGCCAGAGATTCATGTTTCTAAGCTCACCTCCTAACATAATACCTCGCTCCACGGCCAATCAGACGCTTCTGCCTGTCACCGAACTGTCAGACGGGGCATGCAGACAGATTTGCGAGAGGCTGAAATGAGTCAGGACGACACAGACAGAGAGAGAGAGAGCGAGGGAGAGAGCAGCTCACCCCGGCGGCAGACGCCAGCAGCCCCTCCAAACTACACAGTAATACAAATCTTTATTTGGTCGTGAGATGTTGACAGGTCAATTGAACAGAATGAGTCTAGTTTATGATACAGTTGTCAGAGGCGGTTAGGCCCGGAGTCTGTTTATCTGACTACTCGAGATATTCTCTCTCTCAAACCCCAGCACCTCGAGGTTAATTACTTCACCAATTTGAGTAAATGGCATGCCATAGTCCCATCTGTCTCCATTAGTTCCCCACTATTTCTCAATTTACGAGGACGGGGGTCAAGGCGCCGGGTGCAGGAGGGATGTAATAAAGCATGCGATTTTATGTTTACACAAATGCGAGAGCCGGGGCATAAATAACAGAAATGTATCTCTCAAATGGTGAGAGCATTCATAATAATGTTGCTCTTTAAAAAGCCGTTTTTGAGCCATTCTCCACCAGCCATAGAGAATGAAAAACATGCTGCACTAAAAACTAACAAGCCAGTGAACAGTGGTAATAAATATATGGGCCGCAGCGGCACTCTAACAGGGCGGAGGGGCCATTACGGCTTCGGCGGTCTGTACTCCAGTGGCCAGCTCTCAATACGCCCAGAGCTGGTCACTATGACCTGTGCGGTTGCTGCGATGGCCATTACGCTATTTTTAACTTGGAACAGCTATTTAACATATTTACAAAATAAAACAAAAAGAAAGAAACCTGCTAATTATAAAAAAAAAAATATTATAAAGTAAATATGTGAAATTTATGAAAAATATAAGAAAATTATATTAATACATTTTTACACACATTTTGAAGAAATAAAAAAAAGTTAATATACCATTCTTGGTAGCAAACTATTAGTTTATAGTTAATTCATAGTTTAACTGTAGTTAATATATTAATAGACTATAAACAAATAGTTAATTAACTAATTATTATTGTTCAATTAGCTCATAAAGAGTTAGATAATGCTTTGTTAACAACTTATTAACCGTAAATTGTTCTCACTTTAGATTAGGTCACGGAAAATGTCATTAAGTAAGTGCTTTAAACAAACCTTTATTGGACATTAATAAAAAATAAAAAAAACCATTTATTCCTTAAAATGTTAACAGATACTAAGCCTATCTCCAAGGCTAAACATATAACCACTTAAAAAAAAAACAAAAAAAAAACATAACGCTGTCAATATGAAATGCATACAAATACTCATTAGGTCACATTGTTAAAATACATCAGGGGTAGGTTTAGGGGATAGAATATACAGTTTGTACAGTATAAAAATCATTATTTTTATGGAAGGTCCCCATAAAACATGAAAACCCAACATTTAATTAATGTCCAATAAAGGCTGGATTAAAGCACTTAATTAATGACATTTTCCGTGACCTAATCTAAAGTGAGAACTATTTATGGTTAATAAGTTGTTAACAAAGCATTATCTAACTCTTTATGAGCTGACTGAACAATAATAATACTTTATTACTGTATACTTATTATAAAGTGTTACCAAGAATGGTATATTAACTTTTTAATTTCTTCAAAATGTGTGTATTATTTTTAAATTTTTAAACAAATTATCATTATGCCACAGCAAGAAGCATATTCTATGCAAATATGCAAATGCACTGGGTCTCATTATTATTTTTAACAGCATTTCCCTGGTTTTATCATTAAAAACAACAACTTTCAAATGTAAACTTTAAAATAAATGAGACTTGCTTTGACCTTTTGTTATCTAATGGATTTTTAAATGTGACTTCAAGAGATAGTTCATTCAAAAATGAAAATGCTCTCATTATTTACTCACCCTCATGTCATCATGAGCGTATATGGCATCAGATAGCTATAAACACGTCAGTTTAACTAACTTTAACTTGCTCAGAATAACTGTCTTCAAACTGATGCTCGACCATGACAGTAGGAAAACCACATAAAGAACAGTAACAGTATGAAAAAGGGCAACATGTATCGAGCATTTTTGGTCTGCTCTCCCTTTTTCTCCCCAAATCCTAACGTCCCTTTCCAGGTCTGTTTTCACACGGATGCTTTAAAATCTCTATTAACCCCTAGGAGCCTGAGCCAGTTTTGGGGCCCTTTAGAAGTTTTGACATGTTCTGACATTTGTGCTTTTTTCAGTTGCTTATAAACATATTAATGGCAAAAGTGTCATTACACTGTATTCAGCACAAACTGGGCTACCATAATATGTGAGCAACATATATGGACATGCTTGTATTTTTGAGAGAATAACGTTTATGCGTGGTCTTTGAAAAACAATTTTTTTATATATGTTTAATATGTTAATATTTACTAAATTGTATTTACTAAATACTTTGTACAATATTTGTTATCAGTCAGTATGATGGAAAGCACTTATAAATATTACCACATTTTTTTTATTAAGGCAACGTATGTTACATAATAGAGACCGGGTATAGTACCGGGTCAAAACTTTGGAAACATTAAGATTTTTAAATGTTTTTGAAAGAAGTCTCTTAAGCTTACCAAGGCTGTATTTATTTGATCAAAAATGCAGTAAAAATAGTAATATTGTGAAATATTATTAGACTTTAAAATAGCTGTTTGCTGTTTTAATATAAGTTAAAATGTAATTTGTTCCTGTGATCAAAGCTGAATTTTCAGCATCATTACTCCAGTCTTCAGTGTCACATGATCCTTCAGAAATCATAGTAAAATGCTGATTTTGTGCTCAATTATTATTGGTGCTCAATTAATTAATATTGGTTCTAATTTCTATCAATGTTGAAAACCATTTTTTTGCATTCTTAATATTTTTGTGGAAACACTGATACATTTTTGTCTGGATTCTTTGATGATGTGAAAGGTAAAAACACCAGCATTTATTTGAAATAGAAATCTTTTGTGACAATATAAATGTATTTACTGTCACTTTTGATCAATTTAATGCGTCCTTGCTGAATAAAAGTATTATTATTTTTTTTATATATTTACCCCAAACCTTTGAATGGTAGAGTATCACAGTTTCCACAAAAAAAAAAAAAGAAAAGAAAAAAATTAAGCAGCACAACTGTTTTCAACATTGATAATAATAATGAATGTTTCTTGAGCAGCAAATCATCATATTAGAATGATTTCTGAAGGATCATGTGACACTGAAGACTGGAGTAAAGATGCTGAAAATTCAGCTTTGACATCATAGAAATATAAACATTTAAAACATTAAAACAGAAAACAGTTATTTTAAATTTAAATTCACAATATTACTGATTTTACTGTATTTTGAACAAATAAAGCAGAAGAGACTTAAAAAAAAATCTTAATGTTTCCAAACTGGTACTGTATATTACTACAGTGATACAGTATTTAACCTATCCGTATTATTGCCGCGGAAATAATCGATCTATTGGGGTTATTCATGGTCTGTTGAAAGTACTTTGGTAATGCTTTTATGCACATAAAAAGTGCATCAAAAGCCCTATTCGCACGGGATTAGTATTACCTGGTGACCTCTAGTAATTTGTAATAATTGCGGAGGTTGTCTGTGATCTTAATCCTGTGCAAATCGGCCATGTCTGTAATTTGTAAAGTAATAGTTCCCCCGCAAATGACCTACCATATTTCGCCATACACAGAGGTCCTATGATAATATGGAAGTTACTTCCATAATTTGCGCAAAGCATCATGAGGCGTAAGAAAAAGGTGGATATCTTGAATGCAATTTTTGGATAAATGTCTAAAACCCATCTACAAAAGTAGCTTTCATCACATTGCGTAGTCCTGCCCACAGTGAAATCTCATTGGTCCAAAACTCCCTGCACTCCACACAGATTTACAGTAAACATCAAATATGTTCTGATCATGCATGGACAAACTACTACCTGTAAACTTGTTGCATCGCTTCAAATATTGATCATTTGTTAAGAAAAGCAGTTTGTGCGTGTGTTTTTTGTGCTAGCTGCAAAGTACAAGAGGATGAGGGGATCAAAGACATACAGTATATTATGATAAATCTAATGGAAAGATATTAAAAAGGCTACACAGAAGTGGAGAAGAGCTATCGCTTTACGACATGCAGCATGGCAGGAGTGTCCTTCATTTTTGGTGTGTGTGCGTGTGCTGTGTTATAGGGAGTGACTGGTAGGGCAATTAATTTCATCGCAAGGTAAATGCAGTCTCCAGATTTCCCCTTCTCTCTTTCACACACGTTATTAGTCTGGCTGTGTCTGCCTCTGCCTGCGTCCCAAAGGATCCATACATTCAGCTGTTAAAGATGACCTTGCCAAGAACACTAAACCACTAACTTTCCCACTCTCTCGGTCTCTCTCATTCTAGGCGCTTCAAAACGACGCCGTAACAAAAGAGAGGCTTTTAAAAGCGAATTTTATTTGTTCTGAAAAATACTACCAAGGAAAAAGAGAGAAAGCTCTCCTCC
The DNA here is from genome assembly GCA_039654105.1 of Coreius guichenoti. Lineage (NCBI taxonomy): Eukaryota > Metazoa > Chordata > Actinopteri > Cypriniformes > Gobionidae > Coreius > Coreius guichenoti. The sequence continues at coordinate 11,715,041 of CM077177.1, read as the reverse complement.
ACCCACGTCCAATACCACTCACACTTCACTCTGTCCCAGATTTTTGGAGGTTGCCGGAGTTTTTCCCTGTCTCTCTCCAGCTCTAATCTTTGCCGTATGCGTGGGAGAACAGAAAGTCGCTGGATGCTGGATGGGGCCTCCATGTGTAAACAACAAAGCGACTGTCATTTAATCAGGGGCCCTTTAAAGAGTGCGGCAGCGATGCCGGAGTGGGACTCTGCTCGCTTTTCCCTTTTCAAGGACAATTGTTCTTTTCGTCCTCCGCTGGCGTGCGACTTCACATTCACGTAAACAACCCGTCATCGGCGAAACGCTCGACGCCAGCCGCTCTACAGCTGTCTAACTTCACTTTGGTTTTGCCGCCTTTGTTTGTGAATTATAAATCTAAATCTGCGCAGAAGGTTAAGCATTTCCTTATAGTGCGTCTATCGTTTCTTTGACATGTTTTTAGCTTGAAAGCACCTACCGAAGACACGTCCTCTGCGTGGGAATACTCACGCAAAAGCTCTCGCAGAAGGTAAATTCCAAAAAAGTGAGTGTGGGAAATTACTATTTGTTTTCAATTTCAGATCAAGCAGATTTCTCCACGGGGGACGAGAGAGTATTAATGTCGACGAGGGCGCGGCGTTTCCTCCACGGCCCCGACAGGCCATTAGTCTCTTCTGACAAGCCCGCAACCTGCCACACACTGCAAAGTAATGAATTGGGGGGAAAAGATAAGGAAATAAAATCATCCTTAATTTCTCAGCCTGCCTTTGTGTAAACTAATATTTTTCCACCCCAGCGCGTTTGATATGTTTGGTGCTGCGGTTGCTAAGCTCAGCTTCTATGAAAGATGATGCTTAGACACTCTGAATGAAAAGAGGTAAAATATGAGAGCGGCGTTCGCTGACGTTCGGCCTGCCTTTTCTAGTATGGCACACAATGAGAGACGAACAGGATGGCCAGTGTGTATATGTGCACTAAGACTCTTCACCTTTAACAAAATAACATTCCTCACACACACACACACACACACACACACACACACACACACACACACACACACACACACACACACACACACACACACCGACAGTCTATGGACAGCAACTCTGCAGTATAAACAATCACGCAGCAAAGGAGAAAACACAAGCGTGCCTTAATTTGAAAACAACTTAAGCGAGCAGACAGGGAATTGGTGTTTTGGTACTGAAAAATCATATAGTTGTAGGTAATGGACTGTTTGCATTCAGGGGCAGGAAGGCAATTACTTAGAGACTCATTAAGGTGGCAAATTTGTTAATGCACTGCTAAACGCACACTAACCAACCACCGATTTATGTTAATCTCTGTACAGCTGTTTCGCTAGCAGGGGAAAAGTGTTTGACCGCAGCAAAGCAGGATTTCAGACCCTGAGAACAGAGCAGATCATGAATTCTCTTCAGATAACAGGTTTACAGAGAGCATCCGGAGAATTTAACAACGTGGATATGAAAATAGGGTGTGAGTGTTTGTGTGGCTACAGACACCAGTTGTGTTTATACCCTTCATGCAAGTCTACTGTAAACTTAACACTCTACAAAATGGTTCAGTCCAGGGATTCACAACGCATTGATCTTATATCAGTTAACCACTGATATTATAGTTTTTTAATTAATACTGGATGTATCAACTAATATTAGATATTTAAATGTGCATGCTCATTTCATCCATTTTTTCATGTAGATTACACTGTAAACCCGAATAAGTTGGCAAAACTAAAAAAAAATCAGTTACATCCAATTTTTTAAGTTAAAATTTTAAGTTTACGTAAGCAGAACTTGCAGATTTTTATTTTGTACTCATACATTTTAATTGCTCTTAAGCTATTCATACATTTAACTTAATAAATTTAAGTTAAATATTTTTAATAGTGGAAACTTGGCTAGCTTTAACTAGCGTAGCATAGCACTTGCTGAAAGAGTACAGCAATATAGAACATTTAACATACTGTATATCTGTTCTCAAACTAAGCTCATGCTCCACTCGTCACCATGATGGTAACCCCTTGACTTGCTTTGATATATTTTATCTAACAGATTTTTAAATGTGACTTAAAGGGATAGTTCACCCAAAAATGAAAATTCTCTCATCATTTACTCACCATCATTGCTTCCGGTATACTGTCATATGAGCGTTCTTGAGAGGGACGTAGTGACAAGTGACACAAGTGCGTTGTGAAGTTTGCACGAGAAGTAACGCAAAGCACAGAGGACGGCCACTTCTCATGTGAGCTTCACAACGCGCTTACAGTACGTTACATGTCACAACATCTCTCTCACGAACGCTTGTATGACAATAGACCGGAAGCAATGATTTATAGTTTGTAGTTAAATATATTAGTACACACCTATCGTTTTGATCCAGGAGACATTGATTCATTCACTGGGGTCGTGTGGATTATGGTCAGAGCTTGACATTAACACCCGCCAACCCGCCAAATGCAGGGTGGATTTCAGCATTGGCGTGTAACGCAGTCACTCCTACTAGCCACTTTAGCGGGTTGAATATTATATATAATATATGCATTTTTTCAGTTGTAGTCTTTTAAAAAGGCACCTGAAATAATAAACTATGTGCAATGTAGTGTTGTCAAAAATACTGTTTTTTCGATACATATCGATACTGAAATATCTGAAATGCTTCCAATACAGATTTTCCGCAGAATAGAAACACAATACCAGCTGCGCTTTCTCGCTCTCTCATCTCTCCGACAGTGAGTTGACACACAGACCCGCCTCCCCTCACTCACTCGTTTCATTTGCTCCGAATGAATATTATTGGTGTTACAAAGCTTGAATTTTGTCATTGGATTGTATGTATGGCGCATAATTTTACTCATTCCCGCAGATTTTGTGCTCACACCCAAGGTGTGTGCACATAAAGCTGCCTCTCAGTAATAAATTGAGTTTTTTTTTAGCTGCTTATTGCCCTTAAACAGTCAAATACACACAAAATAATGTCAAAATGCCGGTCTTGTCAAGTATTCACATAAACACAGTCAGTTATGTTTTAAGTTAATGTAAACAGTTGAGAAGGATGTGAGATACACGTGTAGCAGTATAATGGAGCCGTGCGTCAGGTCTTAAAGTGACAGCAGTCTAATGTACCTGCTGCCAAATTATGAGATTATATTAAAAATATCTATATGGCAGTTTTCCCCCATGGTATCGATGTCAAAATTGTGGCCAGTGAAAATGCTGAGTGGCTAGTAACTTTGGAAAACCACTAGCCACAGTGGCTGGTGAGCAAAAAAAGTCCATGTCAAGCCCTGATTACAGTTAGGATTGTTGTGTGTGTGTGTGTGTGTTTTTTAAGCATCAAACAAGCGAAAGCCATTCAATGGCATTATATGGACTCACAGAGATGGATTATTTTTCTAAAAATCTTTTGAGGGTCAATAAGGGTGAGTAAATGATGAGAGAATTTTCATTTTTGGGTGAACTATCCCTTTAAGTATCCAAATGTTCTGGAATCCCTATAAAAACAAAAAAGAACCTTTCTTTATTTAAGTGACAGCTACTGTACAAGAACATACAGTGAGAATAGCAAGTGTGTCGTTGTAGTACACTGAAAAATAAAATTGCTGTAGAAACAATTTTCACAAACAATTATAAAAAAAACGGCATTTAGTAGAAAAATATTAGAAATATATATTTTCTTGTAAAATGTACTCCAGTAATCTTTGTTTTATTTACAACATTGAAAAATATTTGTTTAAGGTGTACACATGAATTATAGCTACACGATCTTCATCTGACCTCAGTCCCCCTTCTGGCCTCATGTTACCATGCCTCTGTGTGTCACGGGGTTTGTGTGTACGTGTGTGTTGACAGTGAGGCTTGAGGGAGTCATTAGTGACCCCAGCATGCTCTGCCACACTAAGCACGGCTGATTCATCCACAGAGACCCCTCTAGACCATCTGCCCCTTCACCCTTCATTCAGACAGGCCAGCACTCACACATCATCAAACAACACAGAGATATTATCTACAACCCCTTGTCAAATTTCTGATCATTCACTATCAATTTCAAAAGCATCAACTGCTACTAATGATAGTAAAAACACAAACCAAAAACTGAGAAGTCGCTCTTAGTGCAAATCCACAAGCAGCGTGAAGCTCTGCAGAGAAAGCAAACGGTCTCGTGGCACTTAATGAATGAATCCGTGCTCATGTCTCAATTAGCAAATAATTAATGGCTGTGTCAAAACAAATTGCTGGGCTAGAGAGCTGTGCTCGTTATTAACTTTTACCAAATGGATGTGCACCGATGAAGAAAACAAACAAACTTACAAAAACAGCACAGAGTTTTCTTACCGCTGTCACATCTCACTTATGACACTGACAGTGATTTCATGGGGATACGGCATCTTTCCTCTTTTAAAAAATGTCTAATAAAAAAGAAAAACAACTTACATTGATTAAAACCTTCATTCAAACAGTATCAAAATCGACCTGATTTACTTTCTGGTCTCATTGTGCATCAGTGCATGTTCTTCTAAACAAAAACAATTATTTTAATACTCTTTCATTAAAATCTAATAACTTTCTCTGCCTTACAAACAATGCTTTTTCCTGCTAAAAAAAGGCCACATTGATGGATAAAAAATATTGGATCCATGCGGATAAAATATAATATGACCAAAAATGTCACAGCTTAGCATTGTTCTACTTTTTATGATCCAATCAAATCTCAATGGATAAAATCAAGACCCGCCCTATATTATTTCCAACTGAATATTCAGTTATACACAGAAATACACCACAGGACATACTGAGACATCTGAGACTCACAAATCTGAATATCAAATAACCAGCAACTTAATTTACATGTATTGCATTAACAAACACTACCGTTCAAAAGTGTGGGCTCAGTAAGAAAGAAATTATTATTCAGCAAGATTCACTAAATTGATCAAAAGTAAAAATACTTTTATAATGTTACAAATGATTTCTATTCTTTTGAACTTTCTATTCATGAAAGAATACTTTAAATGTATCAGGGTTTCCACCAAATATTAAGCAGCACAACTGTTTTTCAACATTGATAATAATAAGAAATGTTTCTTGAGCAGCAAATCATCATATTAGAATGATTTCTGAAGGATCATGTGACACTGAAGACTGGCGTAATGATGCTGAAAATTCACAGGGATAAACTACATTTTAAAATATATTAAAACAGAAAACAGTTATTTTAAATTGTAACAATATTTCACAATATTAGGCTGTTTTACTGTATTTTTGATTAAATGAATGCAGTCTTAGTGTGCATTAGAAACTTCTTTCAAAAACATTACAAAATCTTACCAACCCCAAACTTTTGAATGGTGGTGTATAAACATCTAAATGATACAGTATAAATGATTAGTTATGAATGCCATCATAGTCTAAACATATGGAAAGCACATCAGATCAGATCTGCAGTTGTTCCTACAGTCAATCAAAGCTGCCCTATGAGAAACACAGAGAGAACCAGCAGATGGAGCACAATGTTCTGCAATCAGATCATCTGACATAATGCAAAATCATAAATGGGAGAATATACAGTACCAAAGTATCGGTGGGATTATCAAGAAGGATGCATTAGGAAAAAAAGGAGGTGCAAAACTCAGGTCCAGTGTTTCTATAGCCTGCCTATATCAGCAGCATTAATGGCTTCTTAATGTATATTCAGCAGGCTGAAAAAAGGCTGTTATGTGCTGCTCTTGCTTGAGGATCTAGTTAAATGATTCAGAGGGAAACTACGGCTTTCATTTAGACTTGTGCCCTCCAGTCTGTTTATACTGGTCGATACACTTGTCTGAAGAATATAATGGATTAGCACATCATTCAACACAGCCGCGGCGAGGCAGACTGCAGGCGACCGGGAGAGAAAAGTAAATTACAGTTAGCAGCCGAGCTAGGCCATGCCCTGAGCGAGGAAACATCATATCAGCTCTCGCAAACTCCCGTTCCACCATCCAACCGACTAGAGTGCACGAGGAAATAAAAAAAGAATGCGAGAGAAAATAAGACAAAAACCTAGTAAGGTAGGTAAAATAAAACCATTTCTCCAGAGTCTTCACATTTGAATGTCTGGACTTTTAGGATGCGATATGAACAAAGTAGAAAGGTTCTGTCACATGACTTACATCACATGAATTAACCTCTTGAAGCGCACTGATGCATCACATAATAATACGTCACATGACGTCTCATTATATGAGTGGTGCCAGCTCAAAAACCAAAACAAGATGGAAGAGAGGAATACAACAGAAGGCAAGAGGAACATTCAGAAAACTTGTTTGAACACATTATTCTTGCAATTTCATTTGTTGACACTAGGACGCTAGTCTCATTTAGGAAGCTAAATGACACACTTCACCTTTAAGACCCATAAGACTAAAAAAAAAAGGGGTAAATCTAGCAAGTTCCAGTGTTCCAGTGAGCCAATCGCAGATTATTAGGGGGCTCAGCCCCTAATGAGGGTATGATTTAAAAAAAAAAAATTAAATATTGTTTGTACCAATCAAGTCAATCCCTAATTATTGATTTAATTTCTAATATCATTTTAAATAACCAGCTGATAAAATATTCATTAAGAATATAGCAAAACCTTATATTACTCTAATTGTCTAGATTTGCAAAAAATTTTCCAATACATGGAATGTTTAAAACACTATTATTTTTTTAACTCTACATTTGTGCAGTAAAATGACCTTCATAGAAAATCTAAATTTCTCATTTTCAACATGGAAAATGTGCCATGCTTTAATGGAGGATTAACCTGGTCCCCTGGTGGAAAACAAACACTTTTAGGGTATGCTTATACGACAACGATGTACTAAAAACAGAGGACAACGTTGTTAAAACTTCCCTGCAGTTTGAAACGCGTTTTCAAAAGCTTGCATTTTCAAGCCCAAAAACGCCGTTGTCGTGTAAATGAACGGCCAAAACGTAATCCGTTTTCAGCTGAAAATGGCGTCATGTAAACATACCCTTAATATGAAAATGACATGAAATTACCACTATAACCAGTAGATGGCTGCAGAGGACAACTTATTAGCTCATTTGCCATTTCCACTCCTATTTATAGTTCTTTTCACTTGTTTTGCTTTTGGATTTATTATAAAATGAGTTTTATGACAAATTTTAGCAATTTTATTATACTGAGGTATGAAGTATAGAAAGAGCAGGAAAAGTCACAAAGTCTCATGCCATTTAAATGAAAGGAACAAAAAAAAAAAGAAAGCCTAGATTTAAAGGGTTAGTTCACCCAAAAATGAAAATTCTGTCATCATTTACTCACCCTCAAGTTGTTCCAAACCTGTATAAATTTATTTGTTCTGCTGAACACAAAGGAAGATATTTGGAAGAATGTTTGTAACCAAGCAGATTTTGACAGCCATTGACTACCATAGTATTTTTTCCCCCACTATGGTAGTCAATGGCGAGATCTGCTTGGTTACAAACATTCTTCCAAATATTTTCCTCTGTGTTCCACAGAACAAAGAAATTCATACAGGTTTGGAACAACTTGAGCGTGACTAAATGATGACAGAATTTTAATTTTTGAGTGAACTATCCCTTTAACAGTGGATGGGAAACCGTCTTGAATTGCTCCCACATCATATTATGTAAACTACATTTATGACAAAGAACTACACAGATGCAGATATCATAATCTATCAATAAATGCACACGTGTTTTCCTCTGCTTCTGACACTGGTGCTGCGCTGCTGTGGACTGAAGAACACGCTGAATAACACAGACTAACACTGGCAAACACTGCCACCGTTTTCATAGGAGTTTTAAAGGGGACTGAGGCGATCCCGAATTAGTGTTAATTGCAAATTACAGCCCTCCTAAAATGGGCCTAGTGACGTCCCTGGTTTAAACGGAATGTGTTTTACATTTAAAAAGGAGACGATAGGAAGTGGATGAAAAAAAAAATAAAGCTGCAAGGTCTAGAAGCGTTTTTAAAAAGTTGAACTTCTTTTACCTTGAGCGCTGCGTTTTTAGAACACAGTGTCACGCGTGAGACTCTGCTAAACATGCAACAAAAACAGGTTCATCTAGCACACGTCTCCATAAGAGGGTAGAATGCAGCAGAATGCAAAAAAACACATTCTGCGTGAATGGCTTCTAATGCTGCCTATGTAGAAGGTTCAAAAGCCCTTATTAGGATCCATGATGGTTAGGATGCTGTAGAAGGCAGCTCACTAGGTTTGGAAGTTGGAACAGAGCTATTGTCCTCTCTATGACATTTGATTTATTATCAATTACCTAACTGTCCAGTATAGAGACATGGGAAATGTAAATGAATACTCCATCTTATCTTAAGAGTGAGTTTGCTTTTCCAGTAGGAAACAGATGAGAAACATGGCTGAGGCTTCTGGAATCTCTCTCTCTCTCTCGCTTTCTCTCTCTCTCTGTTCCATTAAAGGAATATCGATTGAACTCCGCTGCTCGCTGCAACAAAATGCCATGAAAATAAGAGAACTTAATATAGCTATTCATTTTCATTGAAAGAAAAGGTTGAACACACACCTTAACATTTGGGAGCTCTCTTTTCTTGGGGAAATGAAACTATTAGTTTGTGAGCTGGAATTAAATGTAAAGCTATAAAAGCACCTCAGCTTTATATGCCATGACAGCAATGTCATTCCTGACTAAAAGACAGAACAACGCATTTCATGTCCTTAGTCAAGTGACCTTTTGTGAAACGGTCGACATTCATGGCCTAATTCCAAACCGTAGGCTATATCTGTATATCTAACATGTCTGACAAATAATTTTTACATATTTACTTCTCACCATTTTCACCCAGGAACACAGATTAGCAGGAGATAACAGAAGCCTCGGGCAAAATATCTCTAAAGTGACAAATTTCATGGATCAAGCTATGTTTTGAATCAGGGGCTGAGATACTTCAGGTCTCAAAGGTGTGTGGAGTGATCAATGCTGTGTGATCCACAAAAATCTCTTCATAATTAATGACCTGTGGCTTTGAGAGGAACACCAGTCCAACAAATGGAGAGTTTTTTTTGCTGTTGCACTTTAGAAAGAAGAACTTCCTGACTCCCAGGAAACACAGAGCTGGCTGATGATGATTATCCTTTGGGGAGATTTTGATTGGCTGGTACATCGATTCAGGAGAGAATTTCTCTTTCAAATGGACATGAACTATGAAAAGTTACTTTAAATTAAACCACTGAATATGTGAATCTCACAAAAAAACATGTCCAGGTCATATTTCAAACAAATTTATATTGCAGTAAAACATATATTAAAGTAAGGAGGTCATTATTGACGACAATATAACCATAAAAATTGTTTTTTATGTGCTTCTCATGAAATTAAATTAATTTTTCATTTCTTTGATCAATTTTTTTAATTGATGTATTTAATTTCATGAAAATGAAATAAGCCAAAAAAATCAAAAAATAAACAAGCCAAAACATTTTTAGTTTTTTATTATTATATTATTGTCAATAACACCTCTTTACTGTAATATATTTTTACTGCATTATATATCAAATCATTTTAAATAATATTTCTAACAAATAAATAATCACGAATAAGAGGCAGTACATCTATTTTTCACATTACATCAATGAAAATTTGGGGTAGAAATTTACTTTTTGTTATGAAAATACTGCAAAAAATACTCTTAAACTTAAACTTATCTTAAACACTCATAAAACAGATGCTACTGTTTAAATGGATAGTTCACCCAAAATTCTGTCATCATTAGTATTTTTTTTTTTTCCACAAGTCATTGGGGCCCATCAACTGTCTGGTTTCCCACATTTTTCAAAAAAACATCATCTGTGTTCAGCAGAAGAAAGAAACTCATACAGGTTTGGAACAACTTGAGGGTGAGTAAATTATGACAGAATTTTCATTTTCTTTAAATACATTCAAAGCCTTATTTTTCAGCAGGTGACACTTCAACAGAACAAACAGTTAGGCCTTGCTGAATCTACCTGTACAAGCCTATAACCCAAGAATCATCTACTCATTTTCATAGAAAACCACACAATCTATGCCTGAAGCCGGGATGTTACCACACTGATCACCAAACCATCCCGTGGGATTCGTCCTCCTCTGAAAAGCGTGAATTTATCTACCGTCTAATGCATTTACAAATAGATTGTCAAGCCTCTCCATTCTGTATCTTTTTATTGCATGTCAAATCTGTGCGTCTAGAATAGGTGGAATCTTAATCTCTCCTCCTTCGATATGCAACAGCTCTATCTTACTAATGAAAATGTTGTCAACGCTTCATCGTTTGCATGCCCAGGCTCTGCTGCCACTGCGTTAATGTAAAGAAGATCGGATGATACCACGAGCCTTTCAAAGCTGAGAAGAGAATAGAGGCTAACAGGGGTGAGAAGATAACATACATTTTGCATCAGTAACTACAACTCCACACTTCCATTGCAGACTAAAAACGTCTTTTCTAATGTGATTTTTGATGAGCTTAACCAATGTCACTGCATTGTAAATAATATTAAACATCATGCTCCATTTAGAAGCATTCAAAATCTTGATTATTAAATTCACTATTTATTATACAGTGGGGAGAACAAGTATTTGATACACTGCCAATTTTGCAGGTTTTCCTACTTACAAAGCATGTAGAGGTCTGTAATTTTTATCATAGGTACTCTTCAACTGTGAGAGACGGATTCTAAAACAAAAATCCAGATAATAAATTAAATAATGAATTTGCCTTTTATTGCATGACATAAGTATTTGATCACCTACCAACCAGTAAGAATTCCGGCTCTCACAGACCTGTTAGTTTTTCTTAAAGAAGCCCTCCTGTTCTCCACTCATTACCTGTATTAACTGCACCTGTTTGAACTCGTTACCTATATAAAAGACACCTGTCCACACACTCAATCAAACAGACTCCAACCTCTCCACAATGGCCAAGACCAGAGAGCTGTGTAAGGACATCAGGGATAAAATTGTAGACCTGCACAAGGCTGGGATGGGCTACAGGACAATAGGCAAGCAGCTTGGTGAGAAGGCAACAACTGTTGGCGCAATTATTCGAAAATGGAAGAAGTTCAAGATGACGGTCAATCTCCCTCGGTCTGGGGCACCATGCAAGATCTCACCTCGCGGGGCATCAATGATCATGAGGAAAGTGAGGGATCAGCCCAGAACTACACGGCAGGACCTGGTCAATGACCTGAAGAGAGCTGGGAGCACAGTCTCAAAGAAAACCAATAGTAACACACTACGCCGTCATGGATTAAAATCCTGCAGCGCACGAAAGACACCCCTGCTCAAGCCAGCGCATGTCCAGGCCCATCTGAAGTTTGCCAATGACCATCTGGATGATCCAGAGGAGGAATGGGAGAAGGTCATGTGGTCTGATGAGACAAAAATAGAGCTTTTGGTCTAAACTCCACTCGCCGTGTTTGGAGGAAGAAGAAGGATGAGTACAACCCCAAGAACACCATCCCAACCGTGAAGCATGGAGGTGGAAACATCATTCTTTGGGGATGTTTTTCTGCAAAGGGGACAGGATGACTGCACCGTATTGAGGGGAGGATAGATGGGGCCATGTATCGCGAGATCTTGGCCAACAACCTCCTTCCCTCAGTAAGAGCATTGAAGATGGGTCGTGGCTGGGTCTTCCAGCATGACAATGAGCCGAAACACACAGCCAGGGCAACTAAGGAGTGGCTCCGTAAGAAGCATCTCAAGGTCCTGGAGTGGCCTAGCCAGTCTCCAGACCTGAACCCAATAGAAAATCTTTGGTCTGTATGGAGGAGTGGGCCAAAATCCCTGCTGCAGTGTGTGCAAACCTGGTCAAGAACTACAGGAAACGTATGATCTCTGTAATTGCAAACAAAGGATTCTGTACTAAATATCAAGTTCTGCTTTTCTGATGTATTAAATACTTATGTCATGCAATAAAATGCAAATTAATTACTTAAAAATCATACAATGTGATTTTCTGGATTTTTGTTTTAGATTTCGTCACTCACAGCTGAAGAGTACCTATGATCAAAATTACAGACTTCTACATGCTTTGTAAGTGGGCAAACCTGCAAAATCGGCAGTGTATCAAATACTTGTTCTCCCCACTGTATATGTGACCCTGGACCACAAAACCAGTCATTAGGGTCAATTTTTGAAATTGAGATTTATACATCTTCCAAAAGCTGAATAAATAAGCTTTCTATTATTGTATGGTTTGTTAGGCTAGGACAGTATTTGGCCGAGATACAACTATTTGAAAATCTGGAATCTGAGGGTGCAAAAAATCTAAATATTGAGAAAATCGCCTTTAAAGTTGTCCAAATGAAGTCCTTAGCAATGCATATTACTACTAATAATACATAATGATATATTTACGGTAGAAAATGTACAAAATATCTTCATGGAACATGATCTTTACTTAATATCCTAATGATTTTTGGCATAAAAGAAAAGTTGATAATTTTGACCCATACAATGTATTGTTGGCTATTGCCACAAATTTACCCGTGCGACTTATGACTGGTTTTGTGGTCCAGGGTCACATATTAGCATGAAAAGCAGAGCAAAAGTTGAAAGTATTCCAGATCATGGTAGTCTCTGTATCTTCCACAAAGCGATAGTTCACCCATCATTCTCACCCTCATGTTGTTCCAAACCCATAAGATTTTTGTCCATCTTTGGAACACAAATTAAGATATCTGTAATGAAACCTGAGAGGTTTCTATCCCTCCATTGACAGTCAATGCAACCAAACATTTGAAGATCCAAAATATCAAATATATTCATATTTATGAAATATAAAACTATCATAAAACTAATCCATTTAATTTGAGCAGTTTATGCTGAAGAGATATGCTTGCTTTATATAAACAGCTTTTATTCACATATAAACAATGACTGACACACATAAATGGAGCGCATCAAATATAGTAAAAACAGAAGCTCAAATGTATACCTGCGTTTACCATATTTGATGCACTATGTATGTGTTTTGATAATAAACCCCTAAATTCTGTTCATCATATAAAGTGATCATATTTTTGTTTATCAAAATGTTGGTTGCATGGACTAAATGATTTTAAATTACTAAAATGTTCATTGCTGTGTGAAGTATGTCTTTAACAATAAGAACTTGCCTGCAAGATTGAGAATTGCACCATGCACATTTTTTGGCCATGTGACCTCTTGCCTGATTTGCATAATTATTTTAGTAAATCTGGTTTTAAAACAATATGCAAATAAACAACGCTATCAGCGGACACAATTCATTTATAGTGAAATCCTCCCTTAACGTCTGTCCTTAAGATGATTACTCCACTGCCCTCTGGATTGTGTATCAGACTTCGTGCCTTATGGAATGCTGGGAATAGTAGAAACAAAAAAGGCTTCCAGAGGGGGTTAGGATGACATTGGCAGGCAGATGCTTAGGCCTCCCCAAAAGAACAGCCATTTGCACTTAAATGAGAGGATTTGTGGCCTGTCACCCCATTACCAATACACCATATGTGAAACCATGTCTTTATCCCACATTATAGAGGTGGGAATGAGATCTCCTTATACCACTTTTCTCTTTCTCTCTCTTTCTCTCTCTCTCTCTCTCTCTCTCTCTCTCTCTCTCTCTCTCTCTCTCTCTCTCACTTTTTAGTCTGTCTATCTCCTCTTTTCTCATCCTTCTGTACAGAATATTTCAGGTTCAATTCGCTTGTCCGTAAGGGATAAGTCAGACATGACACATTCTGCTCTCTTGCATGTCTCCCAGTGTTAGATTTTTAAAAATGAACTCGGGATCAAACCTGCACAGAGTAGCGAGGACTGGCTGTCTGTCTTCACTCGTGTCCTGAGAAATCAGATAGGTACGGCGATCTTAAAGTGCTAAACAGCATTTTCTACACTAGGGCTGATTAATCGAAATTGAGTTTCGGTTTAGATTCTGGCTTCCAATGATTATGAAAACGCGATAATCGAGATAAAACGATGACCAGTGGTGCGCTTTCGGTCCTCCTTAAAAGCCCAAACTTAATGTGCACAAAAGTAAAATCATATAACATGACTTTCGCAAAATGGGATGTGCTTGATATTGAAAAGAGTTATTAAAAGCGCAAACGAGAACTCGTGTTGTCCCTTAGGCGGCTTTCTGCGCGCATGCACCGAGGCGGAGCAGAACACGGACAAGCAAAGTGAACTTTGTGTTTAATGTGCGCAACTAAACATCAAATACACACAAAAATATGTCAAAATGTGGGGCTTGTCGAGTATTCACATAAACCCTATAGTTGGTTTACGTGAAGGTTTTTGTAATGTGGCCCAGTCATAATCGTGATTACAATAGTGACTAAAATAATCATGATTATGATTTTGCCATAATCGAGCAGTGCTATTCTACACTATATATTTATTTTTCTTCCCTAATGTTCATGTATAATGTTACTCAAGCCTTCCTGAACCAACATAGGTGTAATTTAGTTCTTATTTACGTCATTACGCCAGGTTTGATATCGCCAAATGTCATTGATTCTTGATATGATCAGCCGCAACAAGGCAAATGTAAAAATATTAAAATGTTATAAATCAAGTTATAGTAAATATATTTATAATTTTACACAAAATTTATATTTCAAATAAATGTGGCTATTTTAAACTTTCTTCAAAAGAATCATGAAAAAAATATATGGTTTTCACAAAAATATAAAGCAGCACAACTGTTTTCAGCATTGATAATAATAAGAAATGATTCTTGAGCAGCAAATCAGCATATTAGAATGATTTCTGATCATGTGACACTGAAGACTGGAGTAATGATGCTGAAAATTCAGCTTTGACCTCACAAATAAATTACATTTTAAAATATATTCAAATAGAAAACAGTTTTAAATTGCAATATTGCAATATTATTTCACAATATTACTGTTTTTACTGCATTTTTGATCAAATAAATTCAGCCTTGGTGAGCAGAAGAGACTTCTTTCAAAAACATTTAAAATTCTTATCAACCCCAAACTTTTGAATGGTAGTTTAAATGTTTGACTGCTCCTCAAAAATCTATTGTAGGGCTTCAGAACACCAGGTATATAGAACACCAGTCTTATGGACTACTTTCATAATACTTTAATGGCAATTTTTGGAGCTTGTAAGTATAAATCAGCACCCATTTTCTTAATGGAAAAGAGAAGCTTGGATATTCTGTCGAAGAAGAAAGAAAATATTACAGGGTTGGAATGATACAAGGGCAACAACAGGCTGTTTTTGCTACTGTACCTTTAATACTTTATGTAAATGACCTCTGTAGTGAATGGCCAATCTCCAAGTTGCTAAATACTAACTACATGGACATATGTAAATGTGTTATTGGTTGTGATGTCATAACTTAGTTTCAATAAAGTTTTGTTTTCACCATTTACTTTTTACCAGTAGTCACAGTCTTTTCAAAAGAGCAAGGAAAATCCTGTATCCAAACACTCACTGCCATTCACAAGACCTCCGATCACTTGTAGTGCAGCCAATGATGCGTTTCCTGTTCAGCTTACAGGCTTTGTTTGATGGATGCAAAGGTATCTTAACGTGCCTCTGGCCCACTGGCAGATACCGGCTCCGGCATCCCTCTTTCTTAATGTATTCACAACAGAACAGGGCAGGAAGGATGGGAGAGAGATATCAGACAGTCCCAAAACCTGCAGTGGAGAGAGGTACGGATCGCAGGACTGTGCTCATTCTTCACCGGCATCTCTGACGCTCTTCTGCTGTTTATTTCCGTCCGTTATCAGCGGCAGGGCGCGCGAATCGGCCCGCTCCGCACCTCCTCTCCAAACTATACATATTGATTCATTACTAATTATCTATCGTGCGGGCCGGAAAGTGCGCCGTGCATCATCGCAGGTGTTACTCTCGATAATGGATGGATGAAGTTATCATCCTTGTACACAAAGTGGCAATGACATTTGCAAAAAATCCTCTAAGCAAATTTCCCCTCTTATCAGCTCACAGTGGCGCTGTTGAGTTGGCGGCTCAGAGCACCATCATTAAGTCACAATAATTAGCTCTCATTTGTAAAAGCTTGTGTTCATAAATACAGATAATTGCATTAGCAGCATTTATGGGGAAATTCTAGACATGCTTTCAGGGGAATGACGGTTCAGACCTTTGTAACTCTCTCTAGCAAACTAAAAGGAAGGAGATACAGCACCATATTAAAAGAAATGAAACACAGTGATTATTTATCAAATATGAGATGTATGTATGCTAATGCTAATACTAATATATAGTAGTTTACTGCATAATTCTGTCTTTGTATGAGACTACATCAGAATGGAGTACCTACAAAGAGTCAGAAATTACACTTGGGTAAAGAAATTATTCATTTATTTCTTTTATGCTAATTTTTAAGAGATTATCTTAAAAAATTTTTTTATATATATATCTCATGACAACTTTCGGATTAGTTTTAGCATGTTGTTTAATATGGCAATGTATTTGGTCATGGCAGACTAGATCTGCTATGCTGCTGGTGTTGCTTCAGAGCAAGTACGGACTTGCTACTGCTAATAGACTAAGCTAATAGAATAAGATCTGCTGCTGCTGCATAAATAGACATACATAAATCACGTAGCAGATCTAGGCAGGTGGAGCATTTCAGAGGAACTGGGACACTAAAGCAGGTTTGAATGTTGAGCATTCACTGGCTGCAGGATCAGCAGAGGCCAATCAGCTTGAGCCATGCGGTAATGATGTGATTGCTTGCAGATTGCATGTAAAGGACCTATCAGCCTGATATGATTATCTCTTCATCACAGCACCTGTTAGTGGGTGGGATATATTAGGCAGCAAGTGAACATTTTGTCCTCAAAGTTGATGTGTTAGAAACAGGAAAAATGGGCAAGCGTAAGGATTTGAGCGAGTTTGACAAGGGCCAGCTTGTATTGGCTAGAAGACTGGGTCAGAGCATCTCCAAAACTGCAGCTCTTGTGGGGTGTTCCCGGTCTGCAGTGGTCAGTATCTATCAAAAGTGGTCCAAGGAAGGAACAGTGGTGAACCGGCGACAGGGTCATGGGCGGCCAAGGCTCATTGATGCAGGTGGGGAGGGAAGGCTGGCCCGTGTGGTCCGATCAAACAGACGAGCTACTGTAGCACAAATGGCTCAAGAAGTTAATGCTGGTTCTGATAGAAAGGTGTCATAATACACAGTGCATCGCAGTTTGTTGCATATGGGGCTGCATAGCCGCAGACCAGTTAGGGTGCCCATGCTGACCCCATCCACTGCCG
Source organism: Coreius guichenoti (assembly GCA_039654105.1). Classification (NCBI taxonomy): domain Eukaryota; kingdom Metazoa; phylum Chordata; class Actinopteri; order Cypriniformes; family Gobionidae; genus Coreius; species Coreius guichenoti. Next base: position 11,697,774 of record CM077177.1, on the reverse strand, counting down.
AAAGCGCCAACAGTGGGCATGTGAGCATCAGAACTGGACCACAGAGCAATGGAAGAAGGTGGCCTGGTCTGAGGAATCACGTTTTCTTTTACATCACGGGGATGGCCGGGTGCGTGTGCGTCGCTTACCTGGGGAACACATGGCACCAGGATGCACTATGGGAAGAAGGCAAGCCGGTGGAGGCAGTGTGATGCTTTGGGCAATGTTCTGCTGGGAAACCTTGGGTCCTGCCATCCATGTGGATGTTACTTTGACACGTACCACCTACCTAAGCATTGTTGCAGACCATGTACACCTTTTCATGGAAACGGTATTCCCTGGTGGCTGTGAATAATGCACCCCGCCACAAAATAAATGGTTCAGGAATGGTTTGAGGAGCACAACAACGAGTTTGAGGTGTTGACTTGGCCTCCAAATTCCCCAGATCTCAATCCAATCGAGCATCTGTGGGATGTGCTGAACAAACAAGTCCGATCCATGGAGGCCCCACCTCACAACTTACAGGACTTAAAGGATCTGCTGCTAACATCTTGGAGCCAGATACCACAGCACACCTTCAGGGGTCTAGTGGAGTCCATGCCTCGACGGGTCAGGGCTGTTTTGGCAGCAAAAGGGGAAACAACACAATATTAGGAAGGCGGTCATAATGTAATGCCTGATCAGTGTGTATATATATATATATATAGGAATTTTGAGTCTTTCAGTTTATGTCTATTTGTCTGAAGATCATCTATAGCTATAGCGTACTCCTTAAAGTTGACAAAACAAACCTTTTAGTAGACAAATGCAACTAAAACTTTTTTGGGGGGGATTTTTTTTCACAGCTGTGCTATAAATAAAGACTATTTTACAAATATACTATATATAAAAAAACATATTTCATAGTTCACAATGATGATGTGTGATGTAAAATAAAGGCTACTGGCTATTTATAAAAACCTTAATATGCCCTGCCCCAACTTCCTGTTCAAATAAAACAGTTCAATGCATATGCGTCTTGTACATGTACATAGACGCACCATGAGCACATTAACATATGAACTCCTATGTTTGCATAGTAACAGCTGTTCAGAAACTTTGCCCACCTTGATGACCATTCAAACTACAAGCAAGGTCATTTAAATACAGAATTCTTAAAAGTAGCAAAAACAGTCTGTTTCATTCTAAGGGTCAAATAGAATGCTTTGAAAACGAAAAAATTACTATTGGTGCAATAACATCATAAATGGCCCTCAAAAAGAAAACACTATATAATATGGGCCTTTTAAAATGTACAACACTTGATTCAGCCTTGTTTCAATTCTAATAGCACTTGTTCTCTTTCTTCTCTTGACTTTCTCTCTCACCTTTCAGTGCTCAAAGATACTCTTATTTTCTAAAGTGAGAGATGGGAAACTGGCGATATACACGCGGTCTGTGACTCTGTGCTCCCCTCTCTGAGAGGGTCAACTCTCATCTATTATTCCTCATGGCACGAGTCGCAGGGGCTCATCAGCCCTTGTTATATCCTTATATGATGGGTTCCCTGCTTCTAATACATGGAGGAGATTACAAACGCATTTTTCTCTTTTGCAGCATCTGGGTGGATGTGTCACATTAAGGCGTCACCCTGGCTTCTGATAAAAAGGTTATTACCGGCTTTATGGCCCTGCCACATAGCAAGGGAGCACACCTTATGTGTAATGAAGAGCATTTTTCTTTATAGAGGCTAACTGTACATCATACCGACTTCTTGTCTTCAAGCTGATTTTGACTGTGCAAAGGCAACATAGTCATAATCTATCTATCTATCTATCTATCTATCTATCTATCTATCTATCTATCTATCTATCTATCTATCTATCTATCTATCTATCTATCTATCTATCTATCTATCTATCTATCTACAGTGGGGAGAACAAGTATTTGATACACTGCCGATTTTGCAGGTTTTCCTACTTACAAAGCATGTAGAGGTCTGTAATTTTTATCATAGGTACTCTTCAACTGTGAGAGACGGAATCTAAAACAAAAATCTAGAAAATCACATTGTATGATTTTTAAAAAATTAATTCGCATTTTATTGCATGACATAAGTATTTGATCAACTACCAACCAGTAAGAATTCCGGCTCTCACAGACCTGTTAGTTTTTCTTAAAGAAGCCCTCCTGTTCTCCACTCATTACCTGTATTAACTGCACCTGTTTGAACTCATTACCTGTATAAAAGACACCTATCCACACACTCAATCAAACAGACTCCAACCTCTCCACAATGGCCAAGACCAGAGAGCTGTGTAAGGACATCAGGGATAAAATTGTAGACCTGCACAAGGCTGGGATGGGCTACAGGACAATAGGCAAGCAGCTTGGTGAGAAGGCAACAACTGTTGGCACAATTATTGGAAGAAGTTCAAGATGACGGTCAATCTCCCTCGGTCTGGGGCACCATGCAAGATCTCACCTCGTGGGGCATCAATGATCATGAGGAAGGTGAGGGATCAGCCCAGAACTACACGGCAGGACCTGGTCAATGACCTGAAGAGAGCTGGGACCACAGTCTCAAAGAAAACGATTAGTAACACACTACGCCGTCATGGATTAAAATCCTGCAGCGCACGCAAGGTCCCCCTGCTCAAGCCAGCGCATGTCCAGGCCCGTCTGAAGTTTGCCAATGACCATCTGGATGATCCAGAGGAGGAATGGGAGAAGGTCATGTGGTCTGATGAGACAAAAATAGAGCTTTTTGGTCTAAACTCCACTCACCGTGTTTGGAGGAAGAAGAAGGATGAGTACAACCCCAAGAACACCATCCCAACCGTGAAGCATGGAGGTGGAAACATCATTCTTTGGGGATGCTTTTCTGAAAAGGGGACAGGACGACTGCACCGTATTGAGGGGAGGATGGATGGGGCCATGTATCGTGAGATCTTGGCCAACAACCTCCTTCCCTCAGTAAGAGCATTGAAGATGGGTCGTGGCTGGGTCTTCCAGCATGACAACGACCCGAAACACACAGCCAGGGCAACTAAGGAGTGGCTCCGTAAGAAGCATCTCAAGGTCCTGGAGTGGCCTAGCCAGACCTGAACCCAATAGAAAATCTTTGGAGGGAGCTGAAAGTCCGTATTGCCCAGCGACAGCCCCGAAACCTGAAAAAGGATCTGGAGAAGGTCTGTATGGAGGAGTGGGCCAAAATCTCTGCTGCAGTGTGTGCAAACCTGGTCAAGAACTACAGGAAACGTATGATCTCTGTAATTGCAAACAAAGGTTTCTGTACCAAATATTAAGTTCTGCTTTTCTGATGTATCAAATACTTATGTCATGCAATAAAATGCAAATTAATTACTTAAAAATCATACAATGTGATTTTCTGGATTTTTGTTTTAGATTCCGTCACTCACAGTTGAAGAGTACCTATGATAAAAATTACAGACTTCTACATGCTTTGTAAGTGGACAAACCTGCAAAATCGGCAGTGTATCAAATGCTTGTTCTCCCCACTGTATCTATCTGTCTGTCTGTCTGGAAACACCAACAAGAATATATAATACATAAAGAATTGTGGCAATATTTTCATGACAAACAATGACCATTTTCTCCAATTTATAAATATAATAATAATTATATTAATTAAATAAAATATCCATCCATCCATCCATCCATCTTTATAAATATCATAATGCAATAAATCCTTACTGTAATACAAAAATTATATATTATGTACATTTTCAAGTATTTATACATCATGATAATATATATGTTTTACTGTATGCTGATTTAAACAAAATTACTGTTATTACAGTAATGAGAATCAGAGGTTTTTTTTGTGATTTTAGGGTGAAATGTGATCTGGAAATGTCTCTATATAGAATCATCATGAATTGAGACAATATTTTTATGACAAATAATTACATTTTTCTCCAATTTCTCATTTTGAAAATGCTATACATCTCACAAATGGTTTAAGTATTTATATATCATAATAATGTTTTACTGTATAAAAATATAGCATTACACTAACAGTAATGTGGTCATTTTTAAATGTGATCTGGAATTGTTTTTCTGAGACTGACCCAATCAGAAATAAAGATAGGAAGCCTTTCTTAAAATATTACTGTTCAGAAATATCAGTAAACTACAAACTACATATGTCGCATAAACAAACACTTTTTTCTCAATTTGATAAAACACCCTACAATTAATCACAAACTTCTGAAACAGCAATTATCAGCGCAATCAAATCCTCACTCGTTCTGAGTGAGCTACCGCACTAAACTGCCGTATTTCCAATCCGATATTCCCATTCCTGATCTCCGTTCAGATCAAAGACGGGCTAGGAAAGCCTGGTGTCAGCACTCTGGAGATACTATCGGCCAGATCCTCCGCCTGACATTAATAACGGCGGACAGACATCTGAAATGAGAGGGGCCGTATCAGTCTAGAGATGAGGAGAAATCTGGCCATTGTGCTTATCAAAGAGTCCTTTAGAGATCAGCGATAGCGGCCATGCTAACCCAGACGCTGCAGACAGGTATATGCTAACACACAACGTCATACAAAGTATCTGACACTGGCTGTGGATAAAACACGCCTAAAATGGCCTACTTAAATTAAACAGAGTCGTTTTCACCGTGCTCTCTCGTTTCATACCTTGTATCCTGTATTTTTCTGTGAAATAAAGTGACTAAAAGGATTTTGAATTTTGAGTGTGGATCACAACTACTTAAATTAAACCAAATTATCATAGTCTTGTATGCTATAGTAAGTACTACAAAAACAACAAGACGACAATAGAAAAAGAAGCTCAAAGTATGACACTATTTCAAGGACACTGATATGGTTTAGAGATGTTTACCTGTATTATAAAAAACATGATTTTGAATTTACTGCAGCTGAGCTCTGTGAGTAAAGAAACAGCAAACAATTGATCATACACATGCCATTAGCATTTAGTTAGGACAGTTACGTCATGTGTGATTATTGAAAATTGTTTAAAGAGAATATATAATCAAATTGGTACTCAACAAATGCTGATATATGCTGACATATTAATTTACATTATGTTGTTTTGTTAGATCTTATGCTACCATACAAATGGAAAGTGGGAAACAACAAGTAGAAGGTAATGCATATTAATAGTAAATACAATAGCACCTAATTGTTTCATTAAAACACATTTAATGACATTTTTTTTTTTTTAACATTCTTTGAATAAAAGATGATGCCTTTGTCAGAGCAATAAAGTCAAAAAGATCCAAAAATGGGACTACAAAATGAAAACATTTTTCACTAAAGTCATCAGTGAACTATAATTTTTCATCAAGGTTATACTGTAGATCTTAAAGGACCTGCCTGTTCAGCTGATGTCACTGAGTGCTTATTTTTCAGATTCTACAATCTCCTGTCATACAGAAACCGCCAGCTGTGCCTGTCCTAGGAACACCCACTTTTCATGACCCAATTCATTTTAATGGATAAAATAAAGTGGTGGGATATCCTGCTTTACTCAAAAATATGACACATTACAGAAGTAAAATGGATTGCAAATGCAGCTTTATTGGGTCTCAACTATAATATTACATTGCAAATTTTCTGAGGCCTGCAAATGTTTTGTTTTTGTACTGGTTTAGAAGTGAACTGAATAGAACGCACTCAAAATGACATTCTCTCATTTACTCACCCAAACCCATTTGACTTTCACGAAACACAAAAGGAAATGTTCAGCAGAATGTCCAAGTTGCTCTTTTTTCCATGTATATGAACGGGAACAGCTGTGCTCACCATTCACTTTCACTGTATGGAAAAGAGCATTCTGGATAACACATAAACTCAATTTCTAAAGACATGAGGGGAGGAAAATGACAGAATTTTCATGTTTTGGTTATTGAAGTGCATAAGTTCTGTCGAATAGATAAATCCAATGTCTAAGGTGCAAACATTAGGGGTGTAACGATATTCAAACCGAACCGAAAAACCGTGATACACCACCCATGGTCGAACCGAACGCACACCACCCCCTGCTGCCCCGGCCCAGCTCTCACTTCACCTTATGCCACAAAATTATTTTTTTCTTCCTTGACATTTGATTAAATAGTAATTAGTACACTTTTAACAACTAATAAGAGCTGTATTTTTACTAAATATTATTATAATAATATTATTTACTAAATATACACTTTTGTCTTCCAAGTGCATGTCACGTGACTTGGGTGATCGCTCAAGTTGCATGGTGGAAGGACAAAGAGAGCCAGTTTCCCCATTTAGCCAGGTTGGCTAAATGCTACCTTGGAGTCCCAGCAACATCGCCATTTTCGTAGCTTGTTACGAAATAATAAATTTCTCTCACCTCAGAAAACCGCTCTCCTGTCATGCCAGCCGTTATACTGTGCTTGTAGCGCACACTCTTCAATTACACGCGCAAATGCGGCGGTGCACGCTGTATATCACTTCATAAAGCACAAAAGAAACTATGAGCAACGTTACGTTGTCAATTCGTAAGTCGAAACGTGATTCATAGGTACTTTACTTTTATTTCATATAAAAGTAAAGTACCTATAAATCACGTAACTGGTTCAACATGTGTTAGCTGGGAAGGCATGCAGTATGATGTTCATTCTGTTCATCAGGAGCAGTTTTCATGTTTCATTAACAGTTCATGATGTATTGTGTATTCGCCATGGTAGCTGTTGTTTCCATAACCCCAAAATGCCACTTTATTTTCACTTTATGTTATTTTGTTTATTTTAAAATTAGTGTGGTGGCTACTTTATTGTATTAACAAAAACTGCTATTTAATAGCTTTAACTTATAGGCCTATTTATTAATCAGTATTAGTCATATTCATACAATTTATGTGTTTGTCAAGTAGGCTAAAGTGGGACATTACTTGTGTGTGTGTCATCAATTTTTATGAAATAAATTTGCTTGTTTTTTTAGTTTTTTTAAAAACATTATGGTAAATGGTAAAATGAGTACATTATTTCTGACTAGTCTACAGTGGAGGCATTTATTTCATTTTAGTTTACTCAGGTATGCTAACTGCTCTAAAGAAAACGTGAAGCAGCCAATGTATAAAGTTAATAAAGATAAAGTTAATAAGTTAAATTATTGTTGTTGTTGTTGTTATTATTAAGTTAAAAGTGAATCTAGTGTTATTATTGCTGGTGCCCTGCCATGAACCCTGCCTCCACAGCAAACAGAACTGAACCGAACCGTGGATCCAAAACCGTGATATGAACCGAACCATGGCATTGGTGTGTCGTTACACCCCTAGCAAACATCTATAAAGACAAAAGGATCTAAAACAAAAGGTGAGGGAAAAAAAACCCTCTAAAGTTCCCTGACCTTGACAATGTGCCGCCAAACCATCTGTTCTTCAGTTAAAACACTCCCACTCCCAGGCTCTGTGTCCGCTTTCATAAACTCTCTCTCTTTCTCGTTTTCTCTCCATCCCTCCTTGCAGTCTAGTCACTTAAGCACAAAACAGCGTCTATTGTTTCGACAATTGGCCTGCCAGACTATCTGCTGCACCTCTAATTTTTCAGTCATCCAATTATTAATGGCCTTTGTTGACTTTGAGATTACCGCTGATTCTTCCTCTTTTCCATAATGTTTCCAGCTTGACATCAAGATGGAGAAGGTCTAACTTTGGTTCCCCAAAGGACGCCGCCCAGGAAACCTTGACATGCACAAAGACAGGCACGCGGACGAGTCTGCCCTGCCGAGAACGATAAGGTCACCTGTGGGATTGCTGAGATTATCTCTGTCAAGCATTCGGACGCAGTGCAGTCAAATGATGCATCATGCAGTCATTTTCAGCAGGAAAAATCAATTTCTTCACTAGGTCGCTATTTGCTTTTCAAAGTGCCCTTGTAGTCTTTGGCTCGAAGCACTTATCAATTTAAATGTTGTGAATTAATAATGTTTTTTAAGCCACGTTCCTTGTATAAGCAGGGAAACGCTTCCACCCATCACTTTTTTGTCAGTCCCATGTGGGCGACGTGTGGCTGGTTATTCAATGGCAGAGATAAAACACTTTGAATAAGAATAACATACAAATCGTTTAAATATGGAACAGGTCGTTTCTACCACATAAATAATTATAATTTAAAATCCTAAACAAATTACAAAGAGTATGTACGGTCATACTGTGTATTTTGTAAATCTCATTAATAAATTACAATAGTTACTGTACTACAAAATATAGAATTAAGTACATTTCCAAACGGTCTTAGGAAAATAGGCCTATATATACATAGCTGGGTTGGGTGATATAACTAAAAAAAATACAAATAATAAATTATATATATATATATACACACACACATACACATACATACATATATATATATATATACACATACATACATATATATACACACATATATATATATACACTCACCTAAAGGATTATTAGGAACACCATACTAATACTGTGTTTGACCCCCTTTCGCCTTCAGAACTGCCTTAATTCTACGTGGCATTGATTCAACAAGGTGCTGAAAGCATTCTTTAGAAATGTTGGCCCATATTGATAGGATAGCATCTTGCAGTTGATGGAGATTTGTGGGATGCACATCCAGGGCACGAAGCTCCCGTTCCACCACATCCCAAAGATGCTCTATTGGGTTGAGATCTGGTGACTGTGGGGGCCATTTTAGTACAGTGAACTCATTGTCATGTTCAAGAAACCAATTTGAAATGATTCGAGCTTTGTGACATGGTGCATTATCCTGCTGGAAGTAGCCATCAGAGGATGGGTACATGGTGGTCATAAAGGGATGGACATGGTCAGAAACAATGCTCAGGTAGGCCGTGGCATTTAAACGATGCCCAATTGGCACTAAGGGGCCTAAAGTGTGCCAAGAAAACATCCCCCACACCATTACACCACCACCACCAGCCTGCACAGTGGTAACAAGGCATGATGGATCCATGTTCTCATTCTGTTTACGCCAAATTCTGACTCTACCATCTGAATGTCTCAACAGAAATCGAGACTCATCAGACCAGGCAACATTTTTCCAGTCTTCAACTGTCCAATTTTGGTGAGCTCGTGCAAATTGTAGCCTCTTTTTCCTATTTGTAGTGGAGATGAGTGGTACCCGGTGGGGTCTTCTGCTGTTGTAGCCCATCCGCCTCAAGGTTGTGCGTGTTGTGGCTTCACAAATGCTTTGCTGCATACCTCGGTTGTAACGAGTGGTTATTTCAGTCAAAGTTGCTCTTCTATCAGCTTGAATCAGTCGGCCCATTCTCCTCTGACCTCTAGCATCAACAAGGCATTTTCGCCCACAGGACTGCCGCATACTGGATGTTTTTCCCTTTTCACACCATTCTTTGTAAACTCTAGAAATGGTTGTGCGTGAAAATCCCAGTAACTGAGCAGATTGTGAAATACTCAGACCGGCCCGTCTGGCACCAACAACCATGCCACGCTCAAAATTGCTTAAATCACCTTTCTTTCCCATTCTGACATTCAGTTTGGAGTTCAGGAGATTGTCTTGACCAGGACCACACCCCTAAATGCATTGAAGCAACTGCCATGTGATTGGTTGATTAGATAATTGCATTAATGAGAAATTGAACAGGTGTTCCTAATAATCCTTTAGGTGAGTGTATATATACACACACATATATATATATATATATACACACATATACATACATACATATATATATATATATTTATTAAATTAGAGTAATCATAATCAAGTAGTTTGAAAATGTTTAAAGAAAGATGCAAGGTATGGTTAAAAACAACAATTAAAAAAATAAAAATAAAAAAAAATAAAAAATAAGAAAATAATAAATAATAGAAGTGTATGTTCATTTACATTACTCTGTACTCATTTATGCAATTAACTCTTTCCCCGCCAGCGTTTTTAAAAAAAGTTGCTAGCCACCGCCAGGGTTTTTGATCATTTTCACAAAAATGTAATGGCCCATAGAATATTTTGTTGTATAAATATATCTGAGCATGCAATATATCAAAAGAAAGAGCAGACCCTCTGCTTTTAAACAACAACAAAAAAAAACTTTTTATTCTAGCTTCATGCATTCCTTTTTTATCAACACTTAAATATGGGTAAGTTTCATAAAAAAAGCAACATTTTGAACAAAAAGCGAAAATCATGTTTTTGTCAAAGACTACATCCAGATCGGATTCAGAACGATGATCAAACACAGATGGACTAGATCGAGTCCATCAACACCCCCAAAGCTTCACAGTCCTATAGCTCATCCTGGGTCAACATTTCATTCAGTAACATTAGATAGTTTTGATTTATATGCTTGATGATCACGTTATTTTACATATGTGCTTATATATCTGCTTACATACGATCACTTGTTTTTTTGCGTCTTCTTCGCATGTGTTTTGATCAGGAGATTCTGTACTCATTCAGAAGATGTGTAATAGCGCCCCCTAGCGTATAACAGTGAAAACACGAAAAATTCCGTGTTTGGCGGGGAAGAGTTTTCTCACAAATAACGGAAAATCCCGTGTTTGCCGGGGGAAAGAGTTAAAGTGGATTCTGAACACCTCAATGTGAACTGTGACTGATATGGTTTAGTGTTAGATTAGTAGATGCTTCTAGTTCATTCAAGAAGTTAAAGCCCTACCAGAAGAGCTAAATAAAGATCATCTTTTCCTTTTCAAATCTCAATCTTTACCATTTATAAACAACAAAACAGGCTTCAAAGGAGAGTACCACAGCCAGCACACAAAGCTTAATTGTTCCAGAGGGGCATGATGGGATATGACAGCTCCTCCATGACTGTCTTTGAGCTCAGGGTGAGAGCGGGAACAGGAGGGGCAGTTCTGGGAGCGCTGTGGATCGCGGGTGGCTCAATTAAACATGACCTTCCTCTGCCCCTGTCTCTCGCCGCACCGCCAAAGGCTCACATGCAAATGCTGACCCTCGGCAGCCACAGCATCATAAATAAAAGAATACTTATTATCCATTTAGTAATATTTCCAAGTCTACCTTGATGGGCTGTTCTAACAGCCAGTGAAATTATTCTCCATTGTTTCATTGTTCAGGGCTTGGCTGGTTATTCTGACATTTGGTTGGTGGCCATACAGTACTCTGACCTGTATTATTATGAACAGTGAATAATTTTAATATACTGTATAATACTATTATTAATTTCAAAACAGATAACTATTATACATAATCATTCACTGTTAAAAAATATGCAGATTATATATAACAATGTCATTGAAGGATTTATAATTCAGGGTCTATTATTTATATAAAATTAAAATAACTGTTTTCTATTTGAATTTTCTTAAATGTAAAATGTAAATGTAATTAAAATGTAATTTATTCCTGTGATGACAAAGCTGAATTTTCAGCATCATTACCCCAGTCTTTAGTGTCACTTCAGAAATCATTCTAATATGATGATTTGCTATTGTGATGCTTATATATATATATATATATATATATATATATATATTTGCACTTATTCTACACAGAAGTAATAAAATAAAATTAATTAATAAAAGCCACACTAATTGATATATCTTGATATATATTTGCTATGAAATGACTTAAAAGTATGTTTGTTTGTTTTTTTCCAATCAGAGAAATCATAATTTATTACAACTTCTTATGTCTTTCCTTAAACTTTGGGGTGAAATATGACCCTTGACGGAGACCCACCCAGTCACCTTCACTAGCCATGCCAAAAACATTCAAAAGCATCACTTCAGAGGATTAATGTAAGAGACACAGGGGGGTGTGAACAACTGTGAGAGTAAAAATCGAGATAAAGGATGGTCTGAGGGTAACTGACTTACAAAGATGTGATCAGACATTCGGCCAGACGTTTATGCTAATAGAGTCGATATTCCTTGAGTCTCCCTGGCCGGAGCAGAGCACATGGGTGGCTGAGTGATGGGGAGGAGGGCCGAACGTGTGGGAATGTGACGGTCGAGCCTCTGGTGGACACACACACTCCCCTGTCACCTACAGCACAGCAGATGTCTACATTCAATCCCAGCACCGCCTTTCCCTGCACAACCTGAATAGAGACGGGGCAGCGGGGTCTAAAGCCGACTGGCTCTTTTATGAAAAAGACGCCCACAACGGGAAAAGGCAGTACACATTCCTGGAGGCATTCCAGATCCGTCACTATTGCCAAATGTAGAACGGCAAATTCCTCCACCATATGGTACATTACACGCGGTCTTCGGATGTCACCGTACGTACTGTACGACAGCTAAGCTGGCGGTTATGGAACAGGAATGCGGTAAAATCTAAATCCTAGGAGGCAGATGAGACCTCAGATGGTCGCGTTATTCCAGATGTATCAATTTCCTTGGATATCTAGTCCATGCAAGTGCATATGCTGTACTGGCAGGCGTGCCTGCTGCAAATGGCCATATTCCAGAAGCTAATATTCTTTTGGCCAGAATAATGCAATTATTATTTTCCTAGCTATCAGCATAAGCACACGGTGCCATCTGTTACACAAAAGCAAACATACACATCTCAATTACAAAACAGACAGCTGCCCGCATGCCATGTCAGCGGCGCACGAACGTCGGGGAATGCGCTGACCCGGCGACAAGGTCCTTTTCCAAAGCAGCTTTCCTTCACGACCACCTCGAAAACTCAATAAGAAAATCCCAAGTGGTGTTATCGCCGCCTCTCAATTTGAGTCGACTGTAAAGACAAACCTGGCCATTAATCTGGAAAAGATGGCCGTGCATCCATCACATATTAATTATTGGAGATGAACTAATCACCCGGTGCAGAAGCCAAGCAGAGAGGGATGAAAAACTCAGGCAAGTGAAAAATTTGGCAACATATGCCTATTTACATACAGAAGCTAAATGATAACAGCTATTAGTGCAGCAAAAATGGATAAACGGCCATCTGTTGAACTGAATAATACGGATGCGGATGAAAAGGGGTGTTACTTTTACTGTCAAACGCAAAACCTTGTTATCAGCCAGAATCTGAGAGCGGAGTCAAAGACCATCGAGATAAGAGAGTGAAAACACGTCCGCACGCTTCAGCTTGGCCACATTAACTGTATTATCAAACAACCAAGGGCAGGTGGAGCCATTGTTTAGCATCATGGTAATGTCGGCCATACAAGAAGAGAAGCTCGCACTCGCTGTAAAAATCTGCTGGCTTCTCCGGTCTGCACACATTAATCTAACACAAGGTGGTCAATGGCCATGGAGGGAAAAGCAATTTCGCATCCTTCGCTCGCTGACCTGAGGAGAGCAGAGAGGAGGGGACGGATGGACAGAGGAGAGAATGTGAAAAAAAAAAACATACTCAGAATGGACTTGAAAAAGTCACGCAAAAGCACAATCTTTGCTGCTAAAATGGACATGAAATGGTGTTCGAATTCTGTCATGTGAAATATTCCTAAATCAAACAGAATATTCAGTGAGAAATAATGTAGGACAGTACTTGATATTTTCTATTCCAATTTGATTGCTTTGTGAAAAGTAGACTATGACATTATTGGTTTATATAAAATATCTATACAATAACAATAAGGTAACACTATTTCGATGGTCCGCTTTAGACATTCTACTAACTTTAAGTAACTTTGCAAACATTTGACTATTTTTGCCACAATACCATGGTTACAGTTAGTGTACTACATTAAATCCATGGTGAATGTTGGTGATTTGTGGATTGAAAAGCCTTCTATAATTTGTTCGTTCATGGCACAATGTGTCACCTGGTTTCCACGACAGCGCTGTTAGATCTGATATCTATGGTTTATCACAAAAAAAGTGACCATTTGCTCGCAGTATGGAGCCCTGAACCAATTATATGTATATAATTATATATATATAATATACAATAAATCTCCCCATTAGGATATTATATATATATATATATATAGACAGTGGTGGCCAAAATTATTAGAACACTTGGCATCTGAGAGTCGTCTTATTGGGCCTGGATTTATTTTCCAAGAGGACAATGACCCGAAACATTCTTCTAACTATTGCCGGAACCTATATATATATATATATATATATATATATACAGTGGGGAGAACAAGTATTTGATACACTGCCAATTTTGCAGGTTTGCCCACTTACAAAGCATGTAGAAGTCTGTAATTTTTATCATAGGTACTCTTCAACTGTGAGTGACGGAATCTAAAACAAAAATCCAGAAAATCACATTGTATGATTTTTAAGTAATTAATTTGAATTTTATTGCATGACATAAGTATTTGATACATCAGAAAAGCAGAACTTAATATTTGGTACAGAAACCTTTGTTTGCAATTACAGAGATCATACATTTCCTGTAGTTCTTGACAGGTTTGCACACACTGCAGCAGGGATTTTGGCCCACTCCTCCATACAGACCTTCTCCAGATCCTTCAGGCTTCGGGGCTGTCGCTGGGCAATACAGACTTTCAGCTCCCTCCAAAGACTTTCTATTGGGTTCAGGTCTGGAGACTGGCTAGGCCACTCCAGGACCTTGAGATGCTTCTTACGGAGCCACTCCTTAGTTGCCCTGGCTGTGTGTTTCGGGTCGTTGTCATGCTGGAAGACCCAGCCACGACCCATCTTCAATGCTCTTACTGAGGGAAGGAGGTTGTTGGCCAAGATCTCGCGATACATGGCCCCATCCATTCTCCCCTCAATACGGTGCAGTCGTCCTGTCCCCTTTGCAGAAAAGCATCCCCAAAGAATGATGTTTCCACCTCCATGCTTCACGGTTGGGATGGTGTTCTTGGGGTTGTACTCATCCTTCTTCTTCCTCCAAACACGGCGAGTGGAGTTTAGACCAAAAAGCTCTATTTTTGTCTCATCAGACCACATGACCTTCTCCCATTCCTCCTCTGGATCATCCAGATGGTCATTGGCAAACTTCAGACGGGCCTGGACATGCGCTGGCTTGAGCAGGGGGACCTTGCGTGCGCTGCAGGATTTTAATCCATGACGGCGTAGTGTGTTACTAATGGTTTTCTTTGAGACTGTGGTCCCAGCTGTCTTCAGGTCATTGACCAGGTCCTGCCGTGTAGCTCTGGGCTGATCCCTCACCTTCCTCATGATCATTGATGCCCCATGAGGTGAGATCTTGCATGGTGCCCCAGACCGAGGGAGATTGGCCGTCATCTTGAACTTCTTCCATTTTCTAATAATTGAGCCAACAGTTGTTGCCTTCTCACCAAGCTGCTTGCCTATTGTCCTGTAGCCTTGTGCAGGTCTACAATTTTATCCCTGATGTCCTTACACAGCTCTCCGGTCTTGGCCATTGTGGAGAGGTTGGAGTCTGTTTGATTGAGTGTGTGGATAGGTGTCTTTTATATAGGTAACGAGTTCAAACAGGTGCAGTTAATACAGGTAATGAGTGGAGAACAGGAGGGCTTCTTAAAGAAAAACTAACAGGTCTGTGAGAGCCGGAATTCTTACTGGTTGGTAGGTGATCAAATACTTATGTCATGCAATAAAATGCAAATTAATTATTTAAAAATCATACAATGTGATTTTCTGGATTTTTGTTTCAGATTCCGTCTCTCACAGTTATATATGTATGTATGTATAATCATAAACATTTTTTAAATAAAATTTTATATATATATATATATATATATATATATATATATATATATATATATATATATGTGTGTATATATATATATAAAATTCTATTAAAAAAATGTTTATGATTATTCTCCTCTTTATGAGATGCAACCTCTATTGCGGTTACCTAACCAGAGCTTTAAGTTATCTACCTGCACCCAACAAGTGTAACCTATGATCAATCCCAACCCGGAGATTTAACCACTTTACAAAACATGCCATAAATCACACCGTCAATGACTATTGTGCAGCTGGCTTGGAATCACAGTAAGGTCCAGCTGATGTCATTACGGGGACAGTGAACTCCATGACTGGACGCTTCCTATCTACTTTCAAAGGGATTGAGGAAGAGCTCGATTTAGAGATTAGTGCTCCTCTAGTGCCCTGTGAGGCCGCAGTATCTGTCTGAGAGCAGAGCTTGGATTTGAGCAGCTGAGCGCTCGTATGATTGAGCCGCTGTGCTAAAAGGTCATGCTATCGACTGTGCCTAGTGTAATGGCCGCAGTATGGTTCAAGCCCTGAATCTTTAATAACCTCCATCATTAGCTCTTAGGAAATCAGAGCTTGCACAAAGCGGTCTGAAGAGATCTATTGGCTCTTACCATGGCAATGCAGAGCTGTAACTTACAGGGTTACAAAACGCAGGGTTAAACGGCTGTTATAAACCATTATGCTAGATTAAAAAAAAGTTCAAGGAGAAGTGTTAAACATGACTGATAGTACCACTCCATTAAGGCTGTTCTGACCACATTACATTTATGTTACTGTGATTGTGATTTTTTCTGATTTAAAAAAAACAAAACAGTTTATAACAAAAAGATGCAGAAGCACATTAAAACAGCAGACTTAAGCTACAACCATCCTGAATGCAGTATGAATTTATATTCCCTGTATTATCCAAAGTTTAGTTATCAAACAGACATTTATAAAAAGATAAGCTATCCTGGTGATTACTTGCATGGCTGGAGATGTGCATTAACTGAGCACCAAAACCTAATTTGAACAAACGTTAATTAACTACTCAGAGCGGCAAAGTTAAACTATAAACCTAGCAAATATATGAAAATCATATATTATAGTCTATTTTAGATAAACCACAGCACAAAAATGCATAGAACTGTCAATGCAGAAAAGCTCGCAAATTGCTTATCCAATTAACGATGAAAATAATGAACTACACCTTATAAATTTGTGGCCTCTAGGACAGATTAACGAAGAAAAAGGTTTAGCAATTAAGATCAGGAGAGTTATGGGATAAGCTTAACCATGTAAGATAATAAAACCTACTTAGACTAAAGACTTTACAAGCACTTTATCAGCAGGCCAACCTAAAGATAATACCACAGAAAAAGAGAAAGCCAAATTCCAAAAGCCAGGATTTTGAGAATTAATCAATTATTTGATAAAAATCATCAATCAATTAATGCTGAATTAATTTCGAGTTTGCTTTAGTCTTCTCTTCTTAATTCATATCTCAATCCTTCTATCTAGCAGAATATTTTAATAGTCTTTTACAGCCACTGTTGCTTTTATAATTTAGAAGACTCAATATTTACAATGTCTAAATCTGACAGGTCCATAGCTGCACTTGAACCAGACTGAAAGCATATGTTCAAAATGGAATCATAGCGCACTACATAGTATGTACTGTATGCCTGCTATTTTTAATCTATGTATTCCATGCTGTCAGTTCAGTTTTGGTTTCAGTTTGATTTTGATGGTCTCTTAGTTTGGATTTAATTATTATGTTTCCTGCTGGTTTCCTTTGTTCTAGGCTGTGTTCGAAATCGCCCCCTATATCCTCGTTCACTATTCCCTACATTATTCCACTAATATAGCTCACTTGAAGGAGTGAATGAAAACGAGTGAGTGAATTCGGACACTGAGTGCGCCGGAAGGGCTGCCGCTTTTGCGTAGTTTGTGCTTGCTGTTTAATAATCATTCGTCATGGAGACTAGCATGTATAAACCTTAAAGAGATACTTCACCGATTAGCATTAAGCTTTGTATCAGTAGAAACCCGGTAGTATATTCGAATGACCGTGCTTCCCTCCCTCATGTCCCCCTGAGACGAGAGATTTCTGTATTTTGTGTCTGGAAAAAAACCTCAGATGATGCAAAAGTCGTCATTTAGCGTTATCGGAGGCTTTTTTGGCCAGAAGCTAGAGACTACAGCCAGTAGTAGGAGCTAATTCTGCATGTTTTCAACCGGCGGGGCCTTTTCAAATCGCTAATTTTATACCGAAAGTAAAATGCGCACGGCCGCTCGGGCATTCATAACGGAGCGGTGCGGAGCAAAGCGAGTGTTTTCAATGAGACCTATGAAAGTTAAGCTTCCATAGGCATGAACTGAAAACGCGCCAGACTGGACACGCACCGTGAATGACTGTGCGGCCGTGAATGAATGACAGTGCAGCCGTAAACGTGTGCGCACTGTGCAGCCGTAAACGTGTGCGCACTGTGCGGCCGTGAATGAATGACAGTGCAGCCGTGAATGAATGCCCGTGCGGCTGTGCTCATTTTAGTTTCGGTTTAGAATTAGCGCCAATTCGGGGGCGGGTTGCTTGAATTGTGGGTTCATTAGCCTATTTTTCTTAATGAAAAACACAACAACAAAACGGTACAATGACAATCTCACTTAAATAGGCGCTTTTACATTTCGCTTTGAAACCAAATCTTCTGCGATCATCTTGTCAATCATCTCCTCACTCTCGTGACCAATGAAATCTGACTCCTGCTGCGTTTGTGCTGCGACTCTCGTTCAGCTCACACTGTATTGAGCAGACACAGTCAGTTTTTTATTGTAGTGTCTGTTCTCTAACCGAACTAAATGATTTTATTACTATAAAAATGAAAATGACAGTGGGGGCGGTGCCACGGTGGGCAAGCGATGTAACCGGTAGGCGTGGCTTGGGAGAGGCCTCGTAGGGCAGCGAAGCAAGTGCAATCTGGGAGTTGTTGTCTTTCATCCACATGAGCCAAAAATACATTTTCTGGCTTTTCTCAGTCTAGAAGGCACCAACTTCAAATAATTTCACATTTCTACTACATAAATTACCCAATTTAAATACACATTCATCTTTCCAGCGGTGAAATATCCCTTTAATTAAACAATTTAAATAATCAATTAAAAAGGAACACATTGGACCAGCGGATTGGAAAATGGATTGATGGATGATTCAGCTGTGGGCGCAATCTTCTGGGTAGACGCAGGAATTCATTCTAGGAATTCACTAGTTTGTTTCTATGGTAACACATTATGTTGTACACCTGTTTCTAGTTTAGTTCTCATTATCCTGTGCATATATAAGGCCCTCAATTTGTTCAGTTCTTTGTTTTGTTTTTACTGTCACATGTTTGCTCCTGTGATTTCTGCTGATTTGGATTATCTTCTTTGTTTTGTTATTAATAAAAGTGCAGCAATTACATCACCTCCTCATTTTGCCTGACCTGTTGTGACGCATGCATACAATAACAAAAAACAAACAAACAAAAAACATACATACTGTGCACAGTAGATACACTGCATAATACTTTCAAAGTATTATGCAAAGCATTTCACTGTCTCTGAAATGCATATGATTAATATAAAGGTCGAATAGAAGGTTGAATCGAGTGCATGGCATTGTGGGATACAGTATTTCATGCAATGTTCTGTGATTGTATACTGCATATTTTGAACCCAGGTCATCCAGGTACTCGTAGACCGTGCACAGTGTACTGTATATAATTAATTAAATATTGCTGTTTGTATGCCAATTTATACTGTATACTGAAAGGAGCTTTGGTAACACTTTATTTAAAGCCTTTATATATAATGTATTATAAGTATTTTTAATATATTTAATTTTTAATATACAAACCCGATTCCAAAAAAGTTGGGACACTGTACAAATTGTGAATAAAAACAGAATGCAATGATGTGGAAGTTTCAAATTTCAATATTTTATTCAGAATACAACATAGATGACATATCAAATGTTTAAACTGAGAAAATGTATCATTTTAAGGGAAAAATAAGTTGATTTTAAATTTCATGGCATCAACACATCTCAAAAAAGTTGGGACAAGGCCATGTTTACCACTGTGTGGCATCCCCTCTTCTTTTTATAACAGTCTGCAAACGTCTGGGGACTGAGGAGACAAGTTGCTCAAGTTTAGGAATAGGAATGTTGTCCCATTCTTGTCTAATACAGGCTTCTAGTTGCTCAACTGTCTTAGGTCTTCTTTGTCGCATCTTCCTCTTTATGATGCGCCAAATGTTTTCTATGGGTGAAAGATCTGGACTGCAGGCTGGCCATTTCAGTACCCGGATCCTTCTTCTACGCAGCCATTATGTTGTAATTGATGCAGTATGTGGTCTGGCATTGTCATGTTGGAAAATGCAAGGTCTTCCCTGAAAGAGACGTCTGGATGGGAGCATATGTTGTTCTAGAACTTGGATATACCTTTCAGCATTGATGGTGCCTTTCCAGATGTGTAAGCTGCCCATGCCACACGCACTCATGCAACCCCATACCATCAGAGATGCAGGCTTCTGAACTGAGCGCTGATAACAACTTGGGTTGTCCTTGTCCTCTTTAGTCCGGATGACATGGCGTCCCAATTTTCCAAAAAGAACTTCAAATTTTGATTCGTCTGACCACAGAACAGTTTTCCACTTTGCCACAGTCCATTTTAAATGAGCCTTGGCCCAGAGAAAACACCTGCGCTTCTGGATCATGTTTAGATATGGCTTCTTTTTTGACCTATAGAGTTTTAGCCGGCAACGGCGAATGGCACGGTGGATTGTGTTCACCGACAATGTTTTCTGGAAGTATTCCTGAGCCCATGTTGTGATTTCCATTACAGTAGCATTCCTGTATGTGATGCAGTGCCGTCTAAGGGCCCGAAGATCACGGGCATCCAGTACGGTTTTCCGGCCTTGACCCTTACGCACAGAGATTGTTCCAGATTCTCTGAATCTTTGGATGATATTATGCACTGTAGATGATGATAACTTCAAACTCTTTGCAATTTTCCTCTGAGAAACTCCTTTCTGATATTGCTGCACTATTTTTCGCCGCAGCATTGGGGGAATTGGTGATCCTCTGCCCATCTTGACTTCTGAGAGACACTGCCACTCTGAGAGGCTCTTTTTATACCCAATCATGTTGCCAATTGACCTAATAAGTTGCAAATTGGTCCTCCAGCTGTTCCTTATATGTACATTTAACTTTTCCGGCCTCTTATTGCTACCTGTCCCAACTTTTTTGGAATGTGTAGCTCTCATGAAATCCAAAATGAGCCAATATTTGGCATGACATTTCAAAATGTCTCACATTCAACATTTGATATGTTATCTATATTCTATTGTGAATAAAATATAAGTTTATGAGATTTGTAAATTATTGCATTCCTTTTTTATTCACAATTTGTACAGTGTCCCAACTTTTTTGGAATCGGGTTTGTATTAATTATGCCTTGTAATGCACCTTATAATGCATTGTATGGTCTCATGAATAATTGTACACAGTTATAATACATTATAACACTTAACTATTCATTGTTCCACCTTTAGATCATATAATGCATTAAAACACATGACAAAACAATTTCAGATGTAACAAGGAATCTGCAAATATTATAATGCATTTTAACTTTGGTTACAATTATTTATGAAAAGATATATTGCATTATAACGTACATTATGAATACCTTTATAATGCATTATAAAGGCTTTAAGTAAAATGTTATCAGAGTTTTTTTTAAAGAGGTAATTCACCACTGGCAAAATGGGCTTTCAATAAAACTTGTCTGTCTATGCAGTAGAAAGGTGAAAAAAAAAAAAATCGAAATCGATGCTACCTGACTAGAGAAAACCTTTTTGCCAAATATAGGAAAACTTCAACACCCATAATGCACTGGGTATGTTGCCATCCAAGGTCACTCCCACCAGTCTGCTCCTATTGGATACACATACGTAGGAGCAGAGTCAAATACCGCCTTGCTTTAGTAGGAAATACTTCTTGGCAAACTTTTAGTCATAACGGTGTCGACTTGTATTGTTCCTGGGTGCAAGAATTCAAAGAGTGAATGTTTAGCAGGAGTGAGTTACTTTCGGTTTCCAATGAAGAATCCAGCGTGTTGTAGTCAGCGGCTAAAGGCTGCAAATAATATTAAATATGGAGAGAACACCGCGACAGAAAATCTGAAAAACCTGTGTTTGTAGTCAAAATTTCAAACTGGATGACTACGAACAGTGTTTTAGGGCAAACAGAGTGTAAAAACTGAAAGAAACTGCCATTCCATCAGTTCCCACCAAAGCAAAACACTGTCATGTACAAGAAAGCTGTTGCCATAGTGTTCCATTTGTACCATAATGCTGTTTAAAGAGCAGACAAAGTGTGATACAATTTTCAGTGATAAAACTACCCTTACAATAACTGTTCTGTTAATAACCCTCTCCCGATCCGACTGTCCGTCGGCGGAGATACAAAAATGCGGAAGTATAATCTGTAGTTTTCAAGAAAGCCCTGGAGCTGTCAAAAGACTTGGAAAAAATATGGTAAAACATCTATTTTTTAACAGAATCCTTTTTTCAAAATCCCTCTGGTTCATTTTCCAAACTAGACATGGTAGGTCAAATTGAGTGCATTGTATTGTGGGATACATTACTCCTTGTAGTGTGCTCTGGTTGTACACTGCACATCTTGGGCCCTCACATACTGTGGACTGTGTATAAGATGCATATCATTTTCTTTCAAAATCTGTGGTAGTCTGTCATCCTGAACACAGCCCAAATGATTTCCGATCTCTGACAGACGAAAATGAGTTAAACTGCTGCAAACTGTTACAGTCACCAGTACAGTAAGCATTTTGAAGGCAAGGCACCTGTGTGGTTTAGATTCCTCATTCAAGGACAGCAAGAAACAATTCTGATGATTTGTGTGGATTTTTGAACCACCGGTGAACAGAAGCTGCCTGTTGTGCAGCCGTGTCTGGTTTGATTGAAGCCTGCTAGCACTTGAGATGAAGCTCAGCTAGACAGGACCGCAAGAGTTCTGAAGGTCACTTTCTCACTGTCTGACCTCGCCGATCTGTCTGTTTATTGAAAGGCCCTGGCTCGAGCCAACAGGAGCGGGGAACACGCTAGCATTCCAATGAGAACATCTCTCCGGCACTTAAAATATGCAGTGATGAACGCCGCGAATTAAACAGCAGCTAACAAAACCGCAGGAGTTTATCTAACACTAATTTGTCCAGATTCTCTTCTGCAAAAAGAGATGGGAGAGTGAAAATCTCAAGTGCACTCACCTGTGAAAGCCCCAGGTATATGGACACCGTCTCTGAGATGTACAAAAACCTCCCCTCCTTGTTTAGTGCAAATACAAATCCATCCAGGGACTGTGGAGGAAACAGAAAGAGAGAAAAGAGAAGAAACAAGTCAGGCGAGAGTCTCACAAATAGCTTATTTCTCACAGCACAGAGAGAGAAGCCATCAAGCCCAGAATTGCAAACAGAACCGCATCCCATGTGGAAACGACTGACAGATCATTAAAGAGCAACAATTACAATGTCAATTAACAGCTCCGGATCACAGGCGCCTCAACTCTAAAGGATGGTGTGAGCAATACATAAATATTAGGCAAAAAACGCCTCATTCGTATGAATAAAGGTAGGTGTTTTTTTTTTTGTTTTTTTGCCAAATCAGTTTTTCTGTATTTCCAGATTCGTTTGAGTTGGTTAACTCAATTATGCAGTGATCTGTCAAAAAAATCACATCAGTTTCATAATTGATGAACTTTACACTGTTATTGAACTGGCCCATTGTTGAGCTAGACCTCACTTTACCTTGTCACTACATTCTTTCTTGACATTTGATTAAATATTAATTAGGGGTGTAATTTTCGGTATGTGTCTTATGTGTACAGGATGAATACAGTGTTGTAGCCTCCAATAATCGCAATAAGCTCCGCGTTTTGTTACTTTCGATAAGAAACAAAGTGTCATTTTCAAATTCTGTCCATTTTATCACGAAATTCAAACAATAAATGTCATTTTGGCGCTCTTTAATGTGGCATGACAGATCACTGTATAGGCACCTCAGTTCAAGTGAATGAAACCAATAATCTCTTCCTCTTTAATACTAGTTATAGAATAAACATGAATGAACATCTGAAGGTATGTTGAAAGATACAACAATTTACTGAAACATACATCGATCAGGCATAACATTATCTCCACCTTCCTAATATTGTGTTGGTCATTAATATTTGCTGCCAAAACAGCCCTGACCCGGCAAGGCATGGACTCCACTAGACCCCTGAAGATGTGCTGTGGTATCTGGCACCAAGATGTTAGCAGCAGATCCTTTAAGTCCTGTAAGTTGCGAGGTGGGGCCTCCATGGATCGGACTTGTTTGTTCAGCACATCCCACAGATGCTTGATTTGGATTGTCTGCAACAATGCTTAGGTAGGTGGTACGTGTCAAAGTAACATCCACATGGATGGCTGGACCCAAGATTTCCCAGCAGAACCATTGCCCAAAGCATCACACTGCCTCCGCCGGCTTGCCTTCTTCACATAGTGCATCCTGGTGCCATGTGTTCCCCAGGTAAGCGACGCACATGCACCCGGCCATCCACGTGATGTAAAAGAAAACGTATTTCATCAGACCAGGCCAACTTCTTCCATTGCTCCATGGTCCAGTTCTGATGCTCACGTGCCCACTTGTTGGCGCTTTCAGCGGTGGTCATAATGTTATGCCTGATCGGTGTATATCTTGTGTAATCGCTCAATCAGTTTTTCAGTGGCGGAAAGACGTCAATAAAACAGCTTGTAAACGATATGTCACTTAGCATTTATCTCAGGCAAGCCAGAGAAATGAACTCTTTCGCTAAATATATGCACTATATTAGCCTATCTATTCATTATATTTTACTTAACCTGTTAGTGATGTCTTGATTATTTAATGTATGTTTAAATAAATCTGTAATAAAATGATTATATTTCAACAACGAATTGAAGTAAAATCACAATTTTATAATTAGATTTAGAAGTTATTATTATTATTATTATTATTATTAAGTTATTAAGTCTTATGTGCAGTTTACATGTTTGCATACAATTTGTTATTTGAGTGTTGATTATTATATCTAAAAAAAACTGAATTTAGGCTAATAGTTTGGGCTCTGTTGTTAACTTTTAATATTATAGTAATGTGCAAGTAAAGGCTCCCTATATAGTTTACAGCATTAGCAGAGATAATTTTTTTAACGTTTGGCTATAATTGAATTCATTTAAAGACAGAGAGACAATTTGTTCAGTAAACCACTGTTTAATAAAATAATAAGTTTAGTTTTCTCCCCCCTGCTGTACTGAACCGAACCGTGAACCGAGGTACGTACCGAACCATCAGTTTTGTGTACCGTTACACTCCTATTAAAATCACAAACGTTTTAAATTAAAACTTACAATCGACAAAACCACACCGCTCCTGAAACGCATTGCTGGACCGCATCCGTGTGCAGCGTGAACGCTCCTGTTGTAAGTGGGAGTAAGTGTGAAACGGAGTTGACTTGACACTTCAGAATAATCAAGGTTTGTTTAGATCGCAACAAACAGTTATGTTATACAGTATATTAGGATGTTCTACCAATGCTATACTAAAGGTAAAGTCTGCATGTTCATGATAAATTAATTGCATTTTCTAAATGCATGTTATTGATCTGCTATTGATTTATTGTCAACAATTAATCTGTGCATGTTTCATTTTTAAAATGTATTTTTTTTTTACCATTTTTAATCAAAATATAACTTGATCTTCTGGTGAAACGACAGACTTCTCACTGGTGACGTATGCAGGACTCCTCCAATTATTTAGTCAGTTTAAACCCCACCCCTTTCTCACAATCCACTGCAAGCTCTCATTCAGATTTGCCTCTATCCAATCAACAACCAATAAAG
The DNA here is from genome assembly GCA_039654105.1 of Coreius guichenoti. NCBI lineage: Eukaryota > Metazoa > Chordata > Actinopteri > Cypriniformes > Gobionidae > Coreius > Coreius guichenoti. The sequence goes on along the minus strand of CM077177.1, from coordinate 11,672,268 downwards.
TTCCCACCCTACATTTAATTCATTATCGATAATCGATGCGTTTCAGCGTTATGTTGGCAATCAGCACTGTGATTGACAAATTAAATCTTTAGATTCTGCTGTGGGCAGGATTTGTGCTCAAATAATTTAAGGGGAAAAACAACATGCTGCATCGCTGTGCCAATTAGTGTACATATTGTATTCAACCAGCATGTTAACTAAAAATGGAATTCATTTCTCATTAAATGTCATTTCTCACATTCTGGAGAGAACCTTTTTTTCAATGCACAAATATAGCAGTGTGAAAAACAGAAACATTTCGCTGCACACACAAAAACATATGAAAGCTAAAGTGCTTGATTGTGAACAAAATCACCTCTGATTGGTCAATGACACACTGCAGCTGCAAAAATCACTTTTTATCTTGCATGGTGTGAGCTACAGGCACAGCTTGGCAAGCGGTTCTGTTTTCAGCGCCACCGCCGTTTTGCCGTCAGCTTCTGCTTTCTCACTGAAAATAACAACCCACACTTACTGTAAACAACATGCCTGTGATGACTTTTTTGCAAATGATATTATGTTGCTTCTTCAAGTTCCATGAAAGCACTAAAAGGTTAATGCTGTATTGTGTATGAAAATAACTTACCACCTACACTAAACCCTAACCATATAGCATTAACAAAAGCAAATGTGAGATAAAAAGACATTTGCTGAAGCATTAAAATGCCATTTTAGCTTGCTTCTAGAAGTGCAACGCTGTACCAGATGAGCTAACAAACTAATTTGCTACATCAGGAAATCCATACATATGGAGCTGGTTATATGATTTAAATAGGGACTTTAAGCAACAGCTACTGATGAAACGGCAACGGCGACCGGAAGTAAACTGTTAACTGCCGTAGCCAAAGAACACAAAAATCACTAAGCCACAATAAAGAGGACGGCGCAATGAATCATTTAATCATTTAACAAAATATTTTTAAAAAAAAGTCATTTAAAAAAGCAAGAAAATGGTTGCTTTTGGTATTAAATTATATACAGATACTATCAAAATGCCACATAACTATAAAATATTACATTTATTTATCTAATCTGTCACGTATTAGTGACTACGGCAAATCAGGTGTTCTCCCGTAGTAGACGGTTGTTGTAGAACGTCATGAAGTAGCAGTTAAAGTTGCGCATGCGCAATAGAACACCAGAACGCCGTTGCCGTTTCATCAGCAGCTGCTGTTGCTTAAAGTCCCTAATGTCAAACTGTAATACTTTAAAAATCATGCATTATGGTAAAAGTGTTTTGAGGTCATAACAGTTTTGTGCAAGAAACCGCAATGAAAATAAGTCTTTATTAATCAACAATATGCCCCTGATATCATCATTTGTGTGAAAGAGAACAAAAGTTGTTTGGTTTTACGGTCACTATTGTTAATTTTAGCTGGAAACGGCAGTGGATTGCATGTTTGGGTACGTTTTTGTAGTTTTGCAAAAATGTAGGTATAGGCATGTTTTTCCAATTAGCCTGTGAACTAGGTACTAGTGTTAGTCGCACACCAAGTAAAAAGCCTTTAGGTATAACAACTACTTTTTCAAAACAAGAACTTTACTGTAGTTTAGCTTCTTTAAGCAAGATACAGTTTCAAATTATCTTCACTGAAACTGGTTTCTAGAATGCATCTGTGGTTTTCAGGGTGTTCTGGATGGTTGCTTACTTGTCCAAGTCTCTACACTGTAAAAAATATCTTTTGCTTTTAACTCTTTTCCCGCCATTGACGGAAATTTCGAGAAGCTGCTCACTGCAGAGCAAATGGTTGGAGCTTACATATAGCTCCTCCTCGCTAGACCTCCAGCGAGGAGGAGCGAATGTAATTTGGATCTAATGGGTGGAGATAGAATCTCCAGCCACACCCTAACCCTACCGACAACTCTGTCCCTCCACCCCATTAGACGTCCAGAGAGGTGGAGCTGGACTATTCCCACCCCATTGGACCTCCAGAGAGTAGGAGCTGGACATCATTTGACTCTGCAGTGAGTCCCACTTGGAAATTTCTGGCTTTCCATGTTTTCACTGTTATACGGTTGGGGGCGCTATTATGCATCTTCTGAAAGATTACTGAATTCCCTGATGTGAAGAAGAAGCAGAAACAAGCAATATCATATGCAAGCAGAAGCATATGTAAAATAATGCTATCACCAATATTTAACAGCATATAAATCAAAACTGCCTAATGTTACTGAATGAAATGTCGACCTAGGACGAGCTACAGGACTGTGCAAGCATTGGGGTGATGATACACTCGATCTACTCCATCTATGTTTGATCATCATTCTGAATCCGATCCAGACGTAGGCTTTGACAAAATTGTGATTTTCTCAGCTTTTTGCTCAAAATGTTGCTTTTTTATGAAACATACCCACATTCAAATGTTGATTAAAAAAAAAGAATGCATTGAGCTAGAATAAAACTAGAACTAGAATAATATATATATATATATATATATATATTTTTTTTTTTTTTTTTTAAAGCAGAGGGTCTGTTCTTTCTTTTGATATATTGCATGTTCAGATATTCATACAACAAAATATTCTGGAGGCCATGAAAATTTAGAGAAAATGATCAATGCTGGCGGTGACTGGCAACTTTTTTTTTTTTTTAAATTCTGGCAGGGAAACAGTTAATAAACTAAACTTAAGTTACTTAATTTACTTTATCCAATTGATTAGTCCAATGTATTTGAATTGTCAAAAATAATAATATTATCTCAAATTTTTAAGTAGGCAAAACTAAAAAAAAGATTTTTTTACAGTGTAGTATGTATTTCTAGTCTCTAGATATGGCTAATTTTCCCGTTTTATTTTGCCCGTTTTATCATTATCATCACACCTGTCCTCAAAAAGCCACAATTTTAGATATCAATCACATTTGAGCCATCATTCATGTCTGTAGTACAAACAATGCAAGATGAAGCCACCATTTAATATGCAACACAATGTTTAGCAAGCACCGCTAATGAGCAGCTCCTGATCACAGACGCCATGACCAATAATACATAAATATTCTGCAAAACAAAGCCTGATTCATATCAATAAAAGTCACATACATAAGAAAAGAGCGGTCGTGTTGGGTTATTAGGGATTTTGGACTAAGGGAAGCAAATATCACCGCTGGAGGTGCTGCTGTTGGGTCTCCAACAGTCAACAATTAAGGCATTGAGGTCACATGGGTTAATTACATATTGTCCCCCACCGCCTCAGATAATCCGTGCACCCCGGGCGAGAAAATGGCAGAAAGGAATGAAGAGAAAAAAAACAAGGTATTGTGCACAATGTCACAGCTGATCTGATCACCTTTTTATGAAAATCAGGTTTACACAGACGGGGTGGGAAAGCATCCCTCTCTCGTTTATTTCTGAGTTTAAAGCAGCATCGGCAGCTGGCGAGAGAGCGTGCGGTCTCTACTCGCCGATAAAACAGAGCAGCCTCTGGCTATTTACAGCGTGCTGATATGCAGCTGACAACAGCACGTCCCACGGTGGCCCGCTAGCGCATCACTTCCTCCCTGAGCACGCATCTGCTGGAGGTGATGTGTTAGACTTGTGCTTTACATTACACTGCGCTAATGCTAATACTGCCCCACTTTACATTTGAAATGCTAATATGCCAATATAGATGCGTTAACATAAATGCTACGCTAACACGGATGCTTATTTACCTTACTTGCAGCAACAAAAAGCTTCAAGGGACTATATTCTACACATTTAGCATTTAATTTTTCCCCTGAAGTGCACTTATAATATCAGTCAAGGTTTCTTGCGCTAAAGTGGTTGTAAATTAGCCTTAGCTGACCATGTTTTTGCCCTCGCTCTGACCCTCAGGGGCCATTCATACAGAATGAGCTCTTATATTCCATCCGAGCTATTTTTTAATTGTTGTTCTATGTAAATATGCTCAAGACAAACATCTTTGTTACATCTGTTATTACCTGCTGGCCTCTTTGCACGTGAAATAGTACTGATATAGAGTTCATGTTGTTGCATTGTCATGTAAATATTCTAATGGTTGTGACGTCATCAACATGACAAATTTTGAAAAAATACTTGTTTATACTGAATATATACTATATACTATTGTTCAAAAGTAATATTGTGAAAAATTATTACAGTTTAAAATAACTGTTTTGTATTTTAATATATTTTAAACATAATTTATTCCTGTGATGACAAAGTTGAACTTGCTGAATCTTCAGTGTCACATGATCCTTCAGAAATCATTATAATATGCTAATTTGCTGCTCAAGAAGCATTTTTATCATTATCAATACTGAAAATAGTTGTTCTGCTTAATATTGTTCTGCTTAATATATCTATCTCTCTGTCTGCCCATCCATCCATCCATCCATCCATCCATCCATCCATCCATCCATCCATCCATCCATCCATCCATCAATCCCTCCCTCGCTCATCTCTCTATCTCGCTGTCTGCCTGCCTATCCATCCATCCATCCATCCATCCCTCTCTCATCTCTATCTCTCTGTCTGCCTGCCTATCCATCCATCCATCTATCTAGCTATCCTACCCCTCCATCCATCCATCCATCCATCCATCCATCCATCCATCCATCCATCCATCCCTCTATCCATCCATCCATCCATCCATCCATCCATCCATCCCTCTCTCATCTCTATCTCTCTGTCTGCCTATCCATCCATCCATCCATCCATCTAGCTATCCTACCCCTCCATCCATCCATCCATCCATCTCCATCCATCCCTCTATCCATCTATTTATATATCCATCCATCCATCCATCCCTCCCTCTCTCATCTCTCTATCTCACGGTCTGCCTGCCTATCCATCCATCCATCCATCCATCCATCCATCCATCCATCCATCCATCCATCCCTCTCTCATCTCTATCTCTCTGTCTGCCTGCCTATCCATCCATCCATCTATCTAGCTATCCTACCCCTCCATCCATCCATCCATCCATCCATCCATCCATCCATCCCTCTATCCATCTATATATCCATCCATCCATCCATCCATCCATCCATCCATCCATCCATCCCTCCCTCATCTCTCTATCTCGCTGTCTGCCTGCCTATGCATCCATCCATCCATCCATCCAGTTATCCTACCCATCCATCTCTCTGAAAAATATCTGTGTAAAAAAAATACAGTGAAATGATATATTCGGTCCATTCTCTTGAATGGTGCATCATGTTTATAGAGCACAAATACTGGCCTTCCATTCTCCTCCAGCCCTGTCAGTTTATCTATACACATCGAGAGACCACCGTCTCCTCCCCAGTGGAGGGTCTCTCTTCAACTTCATAACCTGCGAGAGACTCCTCAGGCTCTGACACAGCCTCCTACGTCCCTGAAGACGCAGCCCTGGCTGTCAGGAAGGACCCGCAGCAGTCACCTCCAGCCAGTCTGCAATCATCTCCTCCCTGTTCGTCCCTGCTCTTCCTTCAAACGCACGGCATCTGTGGGCCAGGTCTCTGAGGAACACTGCGCGCCTCCGCCTGGCTCCCCTCCATGATAAACGGCCTCTGTTTACAGGCTAACCACTGTGTAAAGTGCACAATAAATCACTAGCCAGACAAACTTCTGGGGGAGAAAAGTGTAACATTAAGATGGGCCTTTTTTGTCATTTGTTTAAAGCAGTCATGCCTTGCAAGCAGCTTCTCTCTCTCTTGCTCTCTCTCTCTCTGTTGTCTAAAGTGCTGAGAGAAGGAAGAAAGCGTCTCACAGAAGGGAAATGAAACACTGTAACGGTTTGGGATCTGCACGTGACCTAAGGCAGCAAAAGCAATAGAATCTAGATTAAGATGAAATGTAGATGAAATTAAAACGTGTAATTCAAGCTTCTTGTAGTTTTAGTTATTCGCAAATAGCATTAACAAGAGGCAATATTAATTCAGCATCATTAAATTAATTGGATTTTCATTTAATGAAACATAAAAAAAATTCCATCACTAAAAATCCATTTTCAAGTTTTTTTGGCTCAGTTTTTGTGAACACAAAATCAAATTTTACCCTATTTACTTTTTTTTTAATAAAAAGTAAATAACTTTCTGGGTTTATTGTAGACAAATATGTTCCTCTGATATTTCATCCAAATATAATACATTTTATTTTTTTTGTTCATTATCCTCAGAAATATGTCAAATCACAGAAATAATGTTGGCTTTAAATAATACATGTTCCTGGTCTTATTGTGCACATTATTCTGAAGGAAAAAAATTAACAGCTTTTTTTTCTGCCTCTGGAAAAACTTTTTCTCTTTTGACGTAACCAAAGCCCAACACACAGAAAAATAATAATTGACCAATTATGTTTTTTCTTGTTGAATATCAAATCCAGGAAATAAAATGGTTTTCATGTTGACTTTAAATAATATGTACATGTTCCTGGCCTTATTGTGAATATTATTCTAAAGAAAAAATATTTTTCAAAACAATTTTAAAATTTAAATCTAATCATTTTGTTGCGTCACTCTGTTGCGTAACCAAATAATAAATTAATCAATTATGTCATAACTATTCAATAGCTATCCTATCAAATCCTGATGGATAAAATAATCTCATAGTTTTTCACAGAAATGTCACATTACAGAAATTGCATGCATTGGCAATTGTTTTGTTCTGTTTTAAACTTTAAATAAATCTAGAAAGCTTGTGTCTCGTCAAATGATTCTTTGCTTCACTATAAGCAATTGTTAAATGGTACAACTATAGAACACAATCCCTCAAACAAGAACATACCTGCCTTTCAGTGCTACAACAGTAAACATGGTCTGTAACTCAGTAGCCTTGTGTTTTCTCTAACAAAGGACAAATATACGTGAGCTGAAGGACACGCAAGCTGGTAAACATCCATCTAGTCGCTGCACCCTGGCCAGAGCCACCGCACGTCCACATTAACACACACAGCGGACGCCAGGCGAAACCAGCCTCATTGACTATTAACATATCATTAACTATTAGGTCAGACAAAATGAAGAGGGAGAGAGAGGCAGAGAGGAGTGGGGCAGCTGGCGATGGGGGAGATGCCACATGTTCATCTCCCTCAATCTCATCCCTCCATCCCCTCCAAACTCCAACAGCCTCCATGATGAAGAACTACAACTGCAATTAAGACTTCTCACGGGGTCGGCCAAACCCGGGCATGTGGACACGCTCTCACAGGTATTGAGCTACAGGAATGCTACATGGAATGTGAATTAAGACTTAAAGGTGCAGTGTGTAGTATTTATGAGGATCTATTGACAGAAATGCAATATATTATACATAACTATGTTTTCAGTGGTGTATAAAGACATAATGAACCGTTATGTTTTTATTACCTTAGAATGAGTCATTTCTATCTACATACACCATGGGTCACCTTACAGTGAAATCGTCGTTTTGCGCCGTCATGTTTCTACAGAAGCCCTAAACGGACAAACTGCTCTACAGAGCGCTAGTCACTCTCTGCTCTCTCCGACGACGACATTTTTGTCCTGTGTCGGCCTCCGTAGCTTCTCTATGTGCTTCGAAAGGGAGGGGTGAGCGGTGGGTGATTGCAATTCACAACTTCACCGCTAGATGCCGCTAAAATTCACACACTGCACCTTTAAACCCCTCCACAATACAGTAAGTCAAAACAAAAAGTTGGAGGACATGGCCTTGTACAGACAATAAACAGTTTTAATTAGACATATTACATTTAGATGATTTCAAAAAGTATAAAAATGCCATTCAGTCAGAGCTCTTTTTTTTTATCTGGTGCCAAATAAACGCTAAAAATAGGTTGTGTTTGCCTGAAGAGCGATATTTGGTTTAACTGATATTTTTTTAACCGATATTAACTGACTAAATTAACAGCCTTTAGAGTGAGAAATGTACAGTAGACATACAGTAGCCCAAAAAAGATAAAAATTAATTTGCAACCATTTAGATCACAGTTAAATATAATGGGATAAATTAAAACAATTACTAGCGTATAAATCATTATTTTACTATTAAAATATAAAAATTTTCTTAAAAAGATAATTAATAAATATAATATTATAAAATAATATTAATAATATATTAAAATAATTTATATTTACATAATTTATATTTTGTTATTAGTAAATACAGACATTTATGCACACACACACACACGAAAAAACAATATGATCAATAAGTCATGGCAACATGTTTTCACGTTACTTTAACTCATAAAAATAAGTTAAGCAATTCCAACTTTGTTTTTTTGTTTTTTTTAAGTTTTACGAGATTCAACTCGTGATTCAAGTCAGTTTAATATAATTTAAATTGAAATTACTTATACAGCCAAGTTGATTGCACTTAAAAAATTTAAGGCAGCAACTGAACTTTTTTTTTTTTTTACAGTTTATATATATAGTTCTGCCAATCAATTATCAGACACATAAACAGAAAAGTAACTACAATAATCCCATCAGTATTGGTCAAAAATGCCAATATTTGTCAATCTCTATTGAAAAGGTTACGACAGCACCAGCAAGTAGGCTGCTTGAGTGCTATCTGTTCCAGACTGATATTGGGTAATATACTGACAAAACATTAGTCCTACCAATTATTATGCTCAAAATAAGCATAAGCATTATCTTCAAACTGTGGGCGACCCAAAACTTATGATCATTAAAAAAAACTGATGCAACTGACGCAAATTTCAGCCTAGAGAGGCTGATAATGACAGACAGCGTGAGCAAGACTCAGACAGTAAGAAAGAGCCAAAGTGTCTACATATGTGTGTGAGAGAGAAAGACAGATGAGAGGTGTTAAAAGAGATCTTATCAGAACTTCTAAATTGCCACGGGAGCCGTGAGAGATCTTTTTCACTGAAGTCAATTTTGAGGCTGACAAGCCATGTAGAAATGCGCAAATATGGATGCGCGGTATTGATTTCTTTATTGAAGGCACGAGCACGGGAGATGCTCAGATCACTCATCCTACCTCTCGCCAAGACCTCTTTCAAATAAGAGCATAGTTAGATTGCTCATTTCATATGGGGGCTTAGCGTTGGGGGGAGGGGGTCTGTGGAGGTACTCGACATGGCATATTTATTGGCCTGCTTCACTCCAAATGACCTACTACAAGCATCCATTTAAAAAAGGTGTGAGAGTATCCGATCCTGCTGCTTGGTTCTCACTTAACCTTTTAGCATATCCTCAGTTCTCAGACAAAATATATCAGCATCTACACTATCAGAATTGTGAACATTTTAACTGTTCTGGTTCCGGTTCCTCCTAAAGTCGGCATGAAATAAAAATGCTTTTTATGGAAAATTGCTGAATTTTTTATAAATTATTTATCCGAGAACTTTTTTTTATTTTTTTTTTTAATTCATGTCCCATGTCATCTTTAATCAAAATAACTTCCCTTCCCTCTTGCAGCGACATCTCTTTTCTCTGATGACGTGTTTACTGGCGCGAGGACGGGGCAACCTGTCACTCACATGAGATCGACCAATAGCAAACCACAAACATCCAACCATCCAATCAATTGGATGGACAAAATCAAGTCCCAACCTACATTTTTTTTTTGTTCAAGAAGCCATTTCACTCGGATACACGTCACAATAGGGAAGAAAAGACTATTTCAACTTCCATTTCATGCTGACTTTAATGATTTCAGTACCTTAATCGTTCAATTAATAACGCTTTAGTACTTTGAAAAGTTTGAGAAATATTTGGAAATTCAATTTCACTGCCAAATGATGAGATAACGTAATAAACAAAAAATATATAATAAATAAATAAATACATATAACAAATATAATAAAATGTATATAATATATAATATAATTCATATAATATAATTCATATAATATATCCATTAAATTGATATAATAATAATAATAATAATAATAATAATAATAATAATAATACATTTTTAATTATTATATTAAATGTATTAAATATATTATATAAATACATTATACATTATTTTAAAATGTAACTGACTAAATGTAATGTGTCTAATTAAAATTGTTTATTGTATATATATATATATATATATATATATAGTTAAAGGATTAGTTCACTTTAAAGTGAAAATTACCCCATATAAATACATTTATAAACAAAATCAATAGAATCGATGGGGTTTTGTAAGAAAAATATCCATATTTAAAACTTTATACAGTAAAATATCTAGCTTCCGGCAGACCGCCTTCCGTATTCAACTTACGGAAAAAGCATTACTGGCGCGACGTATGGTCGGACGTAGAGTAAGCGTTTTGAACTGCGAGAGGCGTTACACTTTTTACGCAAGTTGAATAATAATATACACAACATAAAAACGTGATATATTGTATCCATTTACCTCATTTACCAGGGTTCCAGTATTTTAAATTATTTATTTATTTCTCTTTCTCCACTAATTTCCTGTTTCTATTACCAAAAAGTGCAAAAAAAAAAAAGTGCAGTGTTTACACACTGCATGCCTGCTGGACAGCTGATATATGAAATCTAAGTTAGAACACGTCATCAGAGAGGATATGGCAAAAGCACTCCAGGAGCAGAGGAGCGAACGCCGGCTTTCCTTGTACAAACTACCCCACTTTTAAAAAGTTCCTTCGGGTGACTAGGCAACAATATTGTTTCAACTTCCCTCTGTGCCAGGATTTAATTAAGTGATAACAGTCACCTTCAGGTGATGACACAGGACAATAATATCTGGGCTAAAGGAAAACGCTGAGACTGGCCACTGCCAGCACGTATTATCATGAGCAAAGATAGAGAGAAAGAGAGAGGAAGAAATCCGTACAAACACGTCTCGGCTTCATCCAGGTTAGATTCGGGAAGAGGAAGTATTTTCTGAGTCTAATCTGGGGGGTTAAGGGGGGGATTTAGCTCAACCCTAAGAGGATTAAACATCATTTGAATGCTTATGTGTTTAAACACAGGCTTAAAAAACACTATATGACGTCAGTACAAACAAATAGGGGGCTTGACTTGATTTGGAGGAAGAACTAAGAGATGACAATGAACATATGCACACATGAAAAGATGTTCCCCATAATACTTACATAAAGTGACACATTCATGACTGAAACAGAATACTTAACAAACATAAAATGCAGGACATGCTAGGAGGCTTAGCAAGTTTTCTATTTCTATTTTATGTTAACTTTATGTAGTATAAAATCACGTGTCGCATGTTTTGTGCATGTGGATTGTAGCGGCGGTCCTGCCATGTAACCTCAAGCTAAAACGGTTAAATCCTGCAGGAAATGGAACAAAATAAAATCTGGAATATTGCAGGGATCCTGCAGAATGAAAACAAATGCAATAATGAAAAACAGAATCAAAGAAGAGTATATTATGGAGGACAGACAAAGAAGCCTAGAGATATTCACTATAGCCTGGCTGAAAATCATTCATGATCGCAATGACTGAAATTAATTTTAATGATATTTATTACTTAAAATCAGAGCCACATATGCAATGCTTTCATCAAAGAAACTCTTTTAAGAGCACGGATACACTTCGTACTTACATTATCATCCATATGTGCTGGAAATATATATTTTTTAATTCATAGTAGATACAAATACTCAGGCAACAAGCTGGAAAGATTCCCTCATAATACGCAAGGTCATTAGTATGCAAGATGACGATCTATTTAAACAATGATAACGAGTTAAGTCTCTTTGAGAAGAATAGTAAATCATTATGTTTTTTTTTCTGCCAAGTTTGGCCTTTTTTTTTTAAAAAGAAAAGGGAGTGAATTTGTGGCAGCTGTTGTTCTACTGCAAATTTGCTATGCATTCATGCACAATACATAAGATACATGATAATGGTAAAGTTTTGTTTTGGAGACCCAAGGCCAGTCCAGGCGGGGTACGGCGGTCCTGCAGGTAATGAGGACCTTCACATAGACAACACTGATTGCATTCTCCTGTATGAAAACCTCTAACAATGACGGCTCAGGAAGCCCTTCAATACGGACAGCGATCTCACACACACACACACGTGTGCGCGCGCACACCTCCGCGATGCCTCTTAAGAAATCGCATAGGGCCTGACCACCACAGTCTAATTATGCTAATTGCTTCAATGCCCTTGCTTTATTTATGCATGGCGTCTAAGATAAATAAGAGAAAATTGCTTTGGATCTAACTGTATTCATTTTAGAATGCAAACTAGCCTGTGTTTGTTATGAGATTGCTGATGTGTTTACCCCTGAAATTCTGCAGGTAATTGCAATTTTGATTGTACATTTATTTTTCCCACTGACAGTCCCAGGACTGCGTCTGTTCTCAGTTTTTATAATTAAATGCTTTGTAATATTTAAGCACACCGAATGGAAGAAAAACAGCACACATTAGAATATTTTATCCACTAGACTGAATAGCGCGCTCAGGGGGATCAAGACACACAGGGAGAATGAAAATGCTCAAATTCTGGAGGTTTTGTTGAGGTAAACATTAAAAGGCGGAAATTGGAATAAAGGGTGAGATATATGTGTTCCGTTATTGGCCTGAGAGTTCCAGAGCAAATAAAACAAAGACTCTTCTGGTCCAAAGGCCCAAAACATACTCTATGCAAGTACATAAAAACGTCTTCACAAGCTTGATTTCACATGTCAAAATGCAATTGATAATGCGCAGTGCAATTCTACGTGCTGCCACAAGGAGAGCTAGAGTTGGCATTAGCGTAAACAGTCTTCTATGATTTTCACTTTCAGGTCAACTGGATCCATTGTGAATTCACGTATTCATAATTCAGGAGATGTTTACATTTACCCCTGGTTTCACAGACAAGGCTTAAGGTAGTTCCTAGTCTCGCATAGCCAGACCTTCAGACTGACGGCAGAAGGTCTGGACTTTTTCCCAGCTTTCATTGGCCAAGGACCGCCCAAGAGGACGTTTGACTGACATGTAACGCAACCAATTACAGTTAGTTTTGTTCCGCGTCATGTTTAGGGGCGTGAAAATGTAAAGTCGATGTCCCTGCAATAACAGACCGGCATGCATCTAAAAATTATTAATTCAAGAACGTTGTGCAAGTTTACTGCAACAATGGAGCCATGAACTTTACATACTTTTGAAAATCCAGTGTTTAGTTGATCCTGATGAGCGCTCGTTGTCACAGTTGTAAACACGACGGCGTTCTTCTTCCATGAGGGAGTTTAGCGTCACAGCATTTGTTTCCAGGTGGACCGTTAAAGAACGCAACACACAAGACTTGCGGACATCCTGTAGAATTCAACCAATCAGATGACGACTTCAAAACTCCTGAAGTGTTTCCAGATAAGTGTGCCATATGCATCAGACGTTCAGCCAACGGTCTGTGGGCGTGATGTCTGAGGCTGAGACTAGGTAGTCCCAGACTAAAATGCATGTTTGAGCTGTTTTAACTGAAAGCAACTTGAACTGACATATCTTAAAATATGTCACTGCCATTGTTTTGTCTCAAGATTTTTTCTAAGGCACATTTATAAAAGCTCCTTAAATGTCCTAATTGAACTAAAGCCTAATCCTGGCTTAATCTAAGCCCTGTGTGTGAAACCAGGCCTTAGTATCACATTTGTCTCAGATGTTTCTCCTAAAATGTTGTAGAGTTATAATATTAATGAGTCTCAATTTGCTCTCCAACTCATTGCTGTGTAGAGGAAAAAAAGAGACATTTCGTTCTTTTGTGTAAAACCTGTGAGGACAGCTTCATCTTCAGTCTGGTGGATAACCTCGGAATTCAACAATTTATCTGGAAAATACATAACTAAGGTTCTCTTGAGAAAGTTTAAAATCTTAGATCTAATAATATAAGTGTCTTAGTTCAATAACAGACCCTCATTCTTCTTTATGGAGAGTTTTCTCTTAGAGTCCGTGCTGTATATCAACAATGGGGCACAGTACGTCATAAATTCATAAAATTACAATTGATTCGTCTGAGTGGAAGGAGAAAACAACAAACAGTTGCCATCCACTTTTAATGAATGATCTCATCTCTTCCTCATGCAGAAGAGTGACTGACTCACACACGGGCACAGTTACAATGGGCTGAGTTTTTCCTCTGCTGTGGTCATCTGAGGTAAATCATTGGCGTCTTTCAATCCTTTTATTATGAGGTATGGATTTCACCTCCGTGATGGACCTTTTGAGTCTATTTGAAATGCTCAAGACCGTAACGATGAAGGATTTTACCCTGATTAATCAAAACGTGGATCTTTCTCACCCACAGGCCAATTACAAGTGGCCTTTGGACAAATACAGGTCTACATCTGAATATTTCCCTCGTCAAATCCCATTCCACGAAGAATAACAATCAAGGATGTTACTTTATTACTTGAAATTCATACATAAAGAACTGGACAAATGGCTTGGCTACACGTTTGGTGAACTGATAATGACTGCTCTGAACTTGCCTTTTTACTGTTGGATAAAGCACTTCTATTTAAAATAAATGCTGTTCTTTTGAAGTTTCTATTCGTGAAAGAGTCCTTTAAAACTGTATCATGGTTTTCTCAAACATATTAAGCAGCACAACTGTTTTCAACATTGACGATGTTTATTGAGCAGCCAATCAGCATATTAGAATGATTTCTGAAGGATTATGTGACACTGAAGACTGGAGTAATACAGCTTTGCCACACTGTAAACCCGAATAAGTTGGCAAAAAAAAAAAAAAAAAAGAGAATTTAAAATTCTTTTAACTTAAACATTTTTAAGTTAAGAAATTCAAAGTTTAAGTAGAACTGGCAGATTTTTATTTTGTACTTATATATTTTAATTGCTCTTAACTTGAAATGTTTGAGTACACTGATTCATACATTTAACTTTAAATTTTAACGTGACCTCAAAGTGAACATGGTATAGCATGGTATATCACTTGCTGAATGAGTGCAGCAATATAAAGCATTTAACATACTTGCTCTCAAACCAAGCCGCATGCACAACTTATCACCATGAACCCACATTAACAGAAACTCTTCTACATTAGCATAACAAAACAATTATCACTACTAAATCTCCCACTTAACATTAATCTTGCACAAAAAAACATTATATAACATAATTTTAGCATTTACTCTCCCTTTTGAGAGCCATGGGCAAACCATGCTGGGAAATAGAAATTCCAGCCCAGTTTCAGTTAAACTTCAGTTCGTCTAAATTAAAAGAAATAATTTCATAAAACTCAAAACAATGAAACTGTTCAGTTTACTTAAAATATATCAGTTCTGTGAACTTGAAAGAAAAAGAAAGTGCTAAATACTCATAACAGTTAATTTGACTGAACTAATGTGTTTAATTTAAGTTTGTCCTACTCAAACCAATTATTTTGAGCGTTAGGGTTTACAGTGCATCACAGGAATAAATGACATTTTTACAAATATAAAACATATAAATGGTAATACTATATAATATCAGATCAAATAAATGCAACCTTTGTGAGCATAAAGGTCTTTCAAAAACATTAGAAATCTTACTGATTTCAGTTCTGTCTTTAAATCACTAAAACTAAAAAAGCCAAGTAAAACTGTTTTTTCTTCTTTAAATACAATAACTAAAGTCGCGTCATGCAACCATTATTAATGCAACCCACCAACTAGTCAATGAAAATATGTAGTTTTGCACATTCCTACTAAACAATTTCTCAATATATTCCAAAGTAAGACATGTTGGCCTTATCCTGTCATGAGGTGCTGTCAGATTTAGCAGACTAATTACTGTTTCCCTCATTCCACCAATCACACATAAGCCTGTTGGTTTGTTGGTTCAGATGTATTAGTTTATTTGATTATCCGCTCAGTACGGCGTCAGCAAACCTACAAGTTGCAACAAACCTAAATGATATTTGCTTTCTGAAAAGACAGCAGCGAAGACGCTGTGAATCCATTGATAACCTTATCTCATTAAGTTTACAATCCTGAGGAATTACCATTAAAAGCAGGAAAGGGAAAATGGTTTTGTTACTCGCTCTGTTCCCCTGCTAGCGGCTGACAAGTGCGTTGATTTATTTATTGTATTCGTGCGTTCCCGTCTCATGTAGAGGAACAAATGCGGCGGGCACGGGAGACTCCAATGACAGGCCTTTTGTATGGCGCCATAAAAAATGAGCCACTTACTTACAATACATCCATAGGAAATCAGATGCAAAAAGAATCGGAATGGGAAGTTCTCACATCTACAGAAAGAGGATACACGAGGGAGGGAAAATCAATAGAGAATAACTCCTTTTCTCTTGCTGAATTTAAGATTCAGCAAAAGTTTTGTCTAGGGAAGTTCGCCTGATACAGGTCTGCGGGATGAAACCGGCATTAATCATTCCAACAAGTCGTACATTTCTATAATACAAAGACTTCTCGGCAGACCCCCTGGCCCACCCTGTACTTGCACACAAACCTATCACTCAAAGCTGGGGTTACTGAGCTATACCCTTAAGGTGGAGATAAGAAATCGCCACAGTCCCATATTCGGTTAAATCACTGTAGCCACATTAGGCTGAATGGAGGGAGGAAATCGCAGGAAGAAAAGGCATCGCTTTATACCGCCTGTGCCCAGATGCTTATCGCCGTGCTGAAAAAGACATTTGTCTTTTGTCTGGATTGCCCTTGACACATCCTTAAGGGAAGGAAGCCTTGAACTTGTCTTTGTTTTGAAGAGCCCTTGGACCTCCGTGGTTTAATCTGGGTTAAACGCGGCCTGATCTCGTGAGTATTTCCCCCCAGCTTTGATAAAGCGCACACCAAATCCTTCTTCTTTTCTGCTTTCATATATGAACTATTCGTCGGGCCTTCTTGGACCAAGGGGGATGACCGTGACATTGAGAATACGGGACACCAAAACTGTATCAAAATCACCGAACACATCTCAATATTTCTAGTTAACCAGTAAGAATCATTCACTAACTGTACAGACATATTATTGATCTTAAATCATATTAAAGAGCAATATTTCAATAGATGTAGGGGTGAATCTCATAAATCTCACATTTTAGTCCAATATAAAAAAAACAAAAAACTATCATTTGCATTAAAAGCCTATTTTGGGAATCAGTAAGTTATTCGGCGGAAATCATTAAGACAATTAGGCACATTCTTATTAGTGTAATGCATCACAATGTTTTAATTATTCATTATTTACAGTAAACAAACGCTGTAATACTTTTTTCAAATACAACAAATACTACCCTAATTTGTAAATACTTACATTTTAACAATGTAAACAAAATATTTATTTAAATTCATACACTTTAACATTAAAAATATTATTATATATTTAATATTAAATGAAATACATAAAGATATGTAAATAAAATATCTAATATATATAGTGTTTTTACGTTTTTACGGAATGCAAATAAAGTCACAATTCCAAAAAATCGTCTTTAAATAGCAGTCATTCTCCACAAAAGCTGCAACACCAGAGGCAGACGGCGTCATGGATGAGGGTTTGGAAAGTATATGTGTATTTATTGGTCTCAGTTCCTCCGAGAACACATTTAAAGCCACAGTAATTACACCCAAAGCCACATTATGAGCCCATAAGAAGCACACCAAAGACTGCCTGGTGCTGCTCGCATGTGCCATAATGACAGATACAGGAGGCGTATAAAGACAAACACACTAACACGCTGTCAGGTATTTACGCGAGGTTGGGTGCGATCAAGGTACACGCCACATGGCCCTCTAATCACGCTGCTTCATTACGGATATAAAACAGCATGTTTTACAGCAACTTCACAACATATACTACAGATGTGGCGGCACTAAGAATCATGTGCCTGTGTTTTTCCAAGCAACAAATTCCCAGAATGCACCTACAGCAGTTCTTACCTGTGTGCAAAAGCTCTATATTTGTATCAAAAGAGTAGTTTAATAAGAACAGAGTGCCTTAAAAGTCTTTCATTGGGAAATAAAAGAGAAAGTGAGTTTGAAGTATACAAAATCTGGGGTATTCCCAAGGGGAGAGCGTTCCAGTCTGTGATAATGAGACATCCCTGTGGGACACCTGCACGCACGGCGGAAAATAACATCTGTATCATTTACATTCTAAAAATGTGACTACAAAATCAAGTTTTTATTCTGCATATAAGCAAACTAGTGAACATCGTATTGCATGGCAATGCCATATTATTTTTATTCAAAACATAATAAACTTTTTCTTTTCTTTCATTCACAGTGCTATGCACAATTATATTTTTAACATGTTTGAATTTGTTTTTGTCGAATATAAATAATTGAGTGTGTGTTGGCCAAATGCTACAATAATTATTATTGTATAAATATATAATATATAAATATATAGTAATAATAAGTATAAATATATTATATATACACACACACACACACACACACACACACACACACACACACATATATATATATATATATATTTACACACACACACACACACACACACATATATATATATATACACACATACACACACACACACACACATATTAATCGCATCCAAAACAAAAGTTTGTGTTTACATAATATATGTGTGTGTACTGTGTATAATTATTATGTATATATAAATACACACACACATGCATGTATATATTTAAGAAAAATATGTTATATTTATATATAAAATATTTATATTTATATATAAGATAAATTATATAAATATATACTCAGTATATACATGCAAATATTTCCTAAATATATAGATGCATGTGTGTATTTATATATACATAATAATTATACACAGTACACACACATATATTATGTAAACTCAAACTTTTATTTTGGATGCGATTAATCATGATTAACCGATTACCCAGTACTAATTAATATATATATATATATATATATATATATATACAAACATATATACAGTGTACTGTATATACAGTATAATAATTATAATATATCACAATGATATAATATATACACAGTAATATATCACAATATTGGGAAATATACCTCCACCCCAGTCATATTTCACCCCTGAGAAAAGTATTGATATTTTTAGGACCTTTAAGACTTGTTTGCATTGTGACATTATATTTATGACAATTAAACATATAAAGTAAAAATTGTATTACAGTAATGAGAATCCCCACTGAGAATGAGAAATAAAATGAATGAATGAAAGAAATGTATGTATTCGAAGTAATAAGTATTTATAGGGAAAATGTGCTTAATTAATATGAAAATAATGTCATATTAACAAAAAAAACTCTTAAAGGAGGTAAAAAGGCTTATTTACGCACATATTCATTCCTTATTTAATTTCTCTTGATTTTGGGGTGAAATGTGAGTCGAACATCAGTTTCGGCGCACCTTTGACCTCAAACACAATACTGCAGACATTTCTTTCCATGTTTGAGTTTAGCTTATCATCATAAAACATCACACAAAAAACTATAACAACCCACCAAAATCACTTCGGCTTTCAATCATGCGGATGCTTATGACAACTTGATGAATTACTGCCGCATAGCGATGCATATCGAGCTCGCTGGTGTTTTTTAAACACCGTGAGGTGTTGGTTGGCGCTTCCGCTTTGGTGAAGGCTCAGCATCGGGTGTCAAAGGCGAGGGTGACTCCTACTTATAACAAATGTAGTGACAGGTTACGATCAAGGGCCGCGCTGACATTCTCTCTGCAAAGGTCAATGTATGGCGAAGCCGACGATGAAGAAATGAGCGCTCTGCCATCATTGCCAAGGCAAAAGGTCAGACACAAGCTGATTGGTGATAGAACTATCAAATTAACCAATCAATACACGGCTGGGATGGGAGGAAACGGGCCCTCCAGGGAGAGCGGACAGACTGGACCAAATGCCAAGATGTCAATAGCTCTGCGCCAGTGAGAGCCTGCACAGGTTTAGGACGGGGAGGGCTTTCTGTCTTACACACACACAAACATAGAGATTCCTCTACACAATACACAAAAATCATTTCAATTAGCATGCTCACACACCTAATGAACCTAATAAATACACTAGCATGTTTCTAACTGAGATGTACAGCCAGATCTAACATGCTACATTTAATATTACGATCATGATCATATTGCATGAGTCATGATATAAAGGCAGTTAAGATTTTCATATTTCATATCATATTTTCAACGTAGACTTAAAACTGATCAAACTCATCAAGGCACCCTCCTAAAATGTCCCATCTCTAAACAAATCTGATTCAGTGCCTTAGAAAAATATTTAATTACTAATGTTCATTTCAATGTTTTTGATTAAGTTATAATCTCATAATCCAGACAAAGACAAATTATTGAGGTATTTTTGTGTCGAATAAATATTATACAGTGGATATGAAAAGTCTACACACCCCTGTTAAAACAGTTTAACAGGGGTGAAAATGTGCTGAAAATATTCCTAAATCAAGATGTGCCAAGCTGATAGACTCCTATCCAAACAGGCTTAGTGCTGTAATAAAATCAAAGGGTCCTTTAACTCAGTTTTAGTTCAGGGGTGTGTACACTTGTGCAGTTAGTTATTCCAAGTTCTTTTTTCTCTATGAAATCTGTCACTTTTGTTGCCAACGTAGCTTTTTTGTTAGTAGCTTGTAGAGTAGCTAACTACTACTTCCAAAAGATAACTGTAGTTGAACTACTTCAAAATATCAGTAGCTTGCAGCTTGCGAATAATGTTTCCAGAGAGAAGTCTGAATGACAAAAACAATTCTGAGTGCAAAACCAACAGCATTAATGAACCCTTTCTGTGAAATCCATCTCTAGTTGCTGAAATCAAACTACCCAACAGAGCATCAATTTCACCCCGTGCCATTCTCAAGGAACAGCTATATAACAAGGAAGAAAAAGAGACACAAGGACACGAGTAGGACATCGGAATGAACGTGTAGTCTCTTCACTCAGGCACAAGAGCTTGTAATCCTCTTCTACATTTACTGCAGAAGCTCAATATCACTTCAATTCTCCCATGAGTGCCCGGCTGCTTTGTACCTATCTGCTCTGAAGTGGATCTATTCACATATTACCCGTTCATTCTTCCACCCCTCCAAAATACCAGCTCCCCTTTAGACCTGAGGGGCCATTGAGAGATGAGCCCATCTGGGAATTAATTGAATCGCATTAGCGACGTCAGTCAAGCACATGGGCGGCAGCCCCTTCAGGCCGAGGTGCAAATGTGATGCAACCCCACATTCACATCCAACAGTCATCTAAAACAAGAGACATGCTAATTTAATAAATCAAACTTATTGATCTTATAGATCGCTATTGGACGCCAAAAACATACCAAACTGTCCAAAACTTTCAATGAATTTCAAATTCTCTCTCATGTATCATGTTACTTCCTCTAGTTTGTGTTTTCTGGCATCCCTCCATATGATGTGTACTTAATTATCTCAAAATTAATTAGCCATTAACTCATCCTTCAGTATGACACACATTACATCGTCAGGTCAACATTTAACATGGTGACTGTTGCCATGCTAAAGATAATGACCGGTCCATCATGTGACATTCATGTGCTTATACATCAATGGAATACGTTAAAAGCAAAATGCATTGACTATATTATCTATGGCCCCGTTTCCACCTGGTATTAAGATGCATTTTCAGTGATCCGATCACAAGTGGTCAGCTAAGACGCATTACTGTTTACACCTGGTATTAACGTGTTCAAATGCATCTCTTGTGACCACTTGTGTTCTTATTTTGTTGAGACACTCCCCTCTTATTTCATTCCTACTTTCATGGGAGCGCAGAGTGCGGTGCACGAATACTATCGAATGAACAAACCCATGTTACGTGTCTTACGATCGAGCGGGAAAGCAAGAGAATGAAAAGGATGCGGATGTTTTGGTAAAAAGCAGCACAGTTTGAATACCTTGTTTTAGTGCGCTTGCTCACAACACATCCCATAACGATTATGCATTAGGGGCCAGATTTACTAACAGCTTGTGCTAGCGCAAACCCTCTTTTGGCATTAAAAAACTACTGTCAGGATTTACTAAAGACACACACAGTGAGAAATTTGCGCTGAAAAGGTTATTTTTGCGGCTGACCCTATTGCATATGCATTTGTAGGCGTTTCCCTTTCAGACGCAAAATTTATGGGAGGAGAGTATTTAAATTAATCACGCAAGGTGATTTACTAAGGCTAAGTCATTTAGCACAAGTTATTTACCGCCCCAAAAAAGCATGTAATAAACCAGACACTAATTTGCGCTGCTCTTGGTAGATTGCGTTGGTCATTATGGAAATGATCCGGCTGCGTCTGTGTTCTTTCATTTGCAAGGTGATCGTCAGTAGATCACGCGCTGAACTTTCCACTTCCATCGGCGCTTTTGTGGAATTGCGCTCTCACGCTAATTTGCCCTGTTTAGTAAATCTGGCCCTAGGTCAGTAGGCGAAGAGTAGATGGTCTTTTACATTTGTGGCTGTTCAAACGCATTCGACCACATGAGCGTTTACACTACGAAAGCAATCCGGTCAAATGCATTTTCTACTACCTCTGGAAATGGTCGAAAGTGGACAAGCTCAAAACGTTTTAGACCCAGTTTACTTCTGTATTTAGCATCGTCCACTTGTGATCCGATCTTATCCCCCTGGGCTCGACAATATACAGTATGAATACCATGTAAACTATTACCAGCAAATCATAGATATTTTACACCAGTAAAACTGTGGTAACACTGTCATAAAAAAAACTAAAAATGTAATTTAGAACGAAAGTCAACCGGAGTCAATTAATCCCAGTGAGAAATGGCATGTAGCTTTTAAGTTGCTAGACTATTTTACTGATTAAAATCGTCAGAGCAGCGCTGACAACACGTTTCTGTGTGAGTGTGTGTCCGTACTGTATGTGTGTGTGTGTGTGTGTGCGCGTCTGAATGGGAGAGTATGTGCTTTCCGTACATAATAAAACGTAATTTTGTGGCAACAAACATGGAAATAATTTTTCGTTTTTATGTTTCGTTTTTCGTTGCTTGGTCAGTGTCATTGTGGGTTTTGGTTCTTTTCCTGTTGTCGGCTGTAAGGACCTTTGAAATAACTGAAATCATTTGGTGAAGTGGTCAAGACCTGGTGGAACTACTTTAGCCGTGCGTTTCCCTGAAAATAATTGCACACCTTGGAATATTTGTCAACCAATCAGATTCAAGCATTCAACAGCGCCGTAGTATAATAATACATAAAAAAGAGTAACACTGTACAATAAGGTTCCTGTCACACTTGCTGTGTAATCCAACATGAATAACTCAAAAATGATAACTTCAATAGTCTTTAATCCAAGAAATCTAGACATAGCTGCAAATAATAGGTAACAAACAGGGACACAATCAGTAACCTACAGATAATCTACACAAACATCCATCTTTTGTCGCTTTTCTGCTGTCACGACACTTAATGCACATCCTGCTTTCTGTAAAGACATGTAAAAAGTGAAATGTGTACAAACAATTAAAAGTACATATTGCCCAACAGGATCTTATTATCAGACAAGTTAACTAGCCACAATACATTCTGCTGTTTAAATCATTGCGGTGTTCTGAGAGAATCATTCCCCCTTGTGCGGTTTGGTCTCCGAGTTTCCAATTCCAAAGCCCAGTGAATTGAACAGTTCAAACTTCCACATCAATTAGAGCAATAAGCATGATCAGAACGGTGCGAGGAGAGGCCGCCTCACGCTTTCAGCCGGGGCCGTGTCAATTTCGGACTCAATTAATGATTCTTTCAAACCTAATGTTCATGCAATTGGTATTCATTTGAGGTGTTGGAGAGAAACCGTACACACATTTCCATTATGACACCCACCCGAAGGGAGATGCTTCAAACGCTCTTCATTTGCATGTGTTTTGCTATTTGTAAAGAATAAAACGCTGTTTAAGAGAAAATAAGACAATTTATTGCATTCGACATATTCTTCAATTAATACAAGTTGCATACTTTAGAGTTAATCACGATTGTGAACGGGATGAAAAAATGCAAATAATGAACTGAAGGATTGTTTGAACTGAGATTGTTTTGGTTTGTTTTTTTGTACTTTGAGTAATTGTGTGTGACTCTTTCTGTGTTGGATTGTGTTTAATTCATGAGTTTCAATAGTCAGCTAAACTCCTGAAAAACAAAACGTCAAAACAAACACTGTTTTTGGAATCTGATCCATTTTTTTATCACTTTGCATCCAGTTAATCAATTATATAAAGTAATAATATTATATTATTGATATCACTGGGTAGTCATCAAATGTGTCCAGAGATATTCTTTTAGATTAAAAATATTAATAATATTTTAGAATAAAATATGCCACAGCTGTCAATGCTTGTCAATTCTTTATATCAGTTTGTTCTGGATATAGTAAAATTAGTCATATGCAAGCTGTTTCTTTCTGGTGTTCTTGTTATTAAATTAAATAAATGTCTGCTGTGTGTCACCAAGCACATGCAGATGTCTCAATCACCAAAAACAAACGAAAACAATATCAGCATTTTAAATTGTAGTCCATTACTGAATACAAATTATGTTACTAAACTGTAGTTAGTAACATAATCAATTACATTACACATTTGAGGTAATATAATCAGACTTCTTTTAGATTACGTTTGACCTAGCGTGTATCTATCACATAGATTTGAATAGGATAATATACAGAAATACAAAAAAAAGAAAAAAGAAGAAGAAAACATTATGTTGAAAATGTGTTGCAACAACATGAACATTAAATTATGTCAGGGTTTTGGTGAAGGAACTGCAGAAAGTTTGTAAGTTGATGAAAAGGTAATACTTAAAGGGTCACTGAAGTGCCTTGAAACGCGCAGCATTATTCAATGTGTTAACGTAATTTCCACTGAAACAGGAAGACAGGGCGGGACATCGAGCAGCTCCTCCCCTTTTTTTAAAATAGCCAATAGCGTTTTGTTTATATCACAGCTCGGCCAGAGCAATTGAGCTCGGTAAAGCTGCAGTTTCCTCCTAATATGTACCCATTTCTCCTCCATATCGCTTTAAAATACAGCATTCTGTGTAGAATTTGATTCGTTTTGTGGTCTGTGCCAACTCGAGCATATAATCCATTCTGTACTATCGTGTCTCTGAACCGGAGCAGACTGTGTTCGGCTGGCGGTTCACGTGACACTAGTGAAATCAGAATTCATTCGCTCCAACGGAAAGCATATTTACACTGTCTGAATCGTTCCCTATCCCCTATATAGTGCACTATGTGCCATTCACCATGTAGAAAATAGTAAATGTTTGAACAAGTGACCGATTTTAGCCGCAGCTTCAGCGTCTATTTATAATGTGGGGGGCGGGGCTTCAGATTCTAGAGAGCATTTGATTGGATAGAAAATCTGATGAGAAGGTGAAGTGCTGAATGATGTCATCAAAATCATTGATCCATAATGGCGGAAGTGAGAGACTGAGTTTTGAACACTTATATCTTTTAAATGCAAATTCTGTCATTGTTTTGGAGCACGCTAGCTTATAGATTACATATTCATACTAAAGGCCAAAAAACTACTACTGAGAAACTAACAGGCAATAATACAACATTAGTACAATTCATGTCACGTTCTGTTACTTTGTCAATCACTAAGAATTTTAATGGCATTTGGGATGAAGGACTTCTTGAACACATTTTTATTTGCCAGAGGGACTCTATACCGCCTCCCGGATTTCAAGGGCTCAAAACTGGCTGAAGAGAGGATGGGAGCTCTCACCTTCGTCATTGGCCTTTCTGTAAAAAGTTGTGTTAAAAGCTTCTGGGATTTACCAACTATTTTACTTGCCACTGACACAATTCTAGAAAGTTTATTCTTAAATCTACAATTTATTATTAATAATTAAATTAATAATCAATTAAAACAAACATGTACAATTTGAACAAATAAATAATTTTGTATTTAATTATTTAAAAAAAAATTGTGTTGAATTTTTTTTTCAAAATAAAACACAAAAAGGATGATATATTTTATTTTTTATGCTGTGTGGCCTCTCAGGTTTCTGTGTATTTATATCCTTTACGAACATATAAACAATAGGCTGTTCGCATTTAAAAGATAAAAAAGAAAAAATAGGGAGAATCGATTCATTATGAATAATTTACTGCCATTTTGTGAATATCAAGTAATCATGTAATCAATAAAATGCAACTGTAGTCTGAATCACTATTCCTTTGATCATTTTGAAATACAGAATTACTCCCACAACAATCTCTCTCTCTCTCTCTCTCTCTCTCTCTCTGTCTGTGTATTTCTATCTCTCTTGTTACATTATGCTGAGACACTCTTGCTAATAAATCTTTTTAGCTAATGCATTCCAGATGGAAGCTGCAGCGGCCTGCTATGACCTTCCTAAACCCTTCCAAAATTCCTCCCCCTGCCTGAGCCTACCCATTTATCTGCCTTTGATTGAAATGCCATCAGTAACCTTTGACAACAGTGTAATATCATTAGAGGAGGGCTGTTACTCTCACAGGACTCTGGTGACTTCTTCAGCCCAGGACATGAACGTCACACAGATCTCACTGAAGACTCTTCACAACAGCACAATAACTAACAACTGAAAGATTTCAATTATGAGGCTATTCGTGTCCATCTTTTATGACCAATAACAACAAATGCTTTCTCTCTCTTTTATTTTTAAATCCAAACCTCAAAGAAAAAGAAAACTGCACGTGATCAGGTACTAGTATACAATAATAGTACATAATTTCTTATATTATAAATATTTGGTAACACTTTACAAGAAGGTCTCATTTGTTAACATTAGTTATTGTAACTAAAATGAACTAACCATGAGCAATACATTTATTACTGTATTTATTCATCTTTGTTAATGTTAGTTATTAAAAATACAATTGACCTATCGGTAAGCCCCTCCCCCTCGAACGCAGACGAGCCAATGGCAGTTGAGTATCAGTCGCACGGGGACCGGAACTCGGACATCTTTAGGTTTCAGCGTCATAGAGACACATTGGAAAATCCGAAGCACTCATCGGTTTAATGGCGTTTATGCTTTAAAAATGGTAAAACGATGTGCCTGGGGTACTATAACACTGATTCCAGGTATCCTGAGAGGATTTTCTGGTTGTCATACTCTCATTAAGTAACGATTAAAGTTAGTGAGTCCCTGCTAACGTACAAAGCTCCATGGCATATTTAAGTCCCAGTTGAATGCTCCTTGACGTGGTCCTTCTGTGTCACAGACTTTATTGTGATTTATCTTCTAATTTGTTTTTGTATGCATTTTTGATATTTCTGTGAGTTCAGATATGTTTAAGGTCTGCATTATCTGTCTTACTAAGGAGGACTCCTATTTTGATGGGCATTATAGTCTACGGAGCGATGCGGGTAGTGAAAGGGAAAGCTCGCAGTTAAGTTGTTTTGCAGATACAAAGTTTACAGTTTATTCCAAGTGCACCCCCCGAAAAGGCATAAGGTCTGTATATGTTTGTTTACTGTTAGTTGTATGAGTGTTTTTGTGTAATTTGCGGTGTATGTTAATGATAATGCAACAAGGAGAGAGAATTTGTGAATGAGAAGTTAATGCGCACTTCTTATGCTTTGTTTGTTCTGCTCTTACGGTGATTTTTTTGGAGTGAAAAGGGACGCAATAAACTTCATAAACCATCAGTAAAGTTTGGCCATCATTCGGACGGGGTACGCTACAATCTGTGTCCAAAAACAACTTGGGATAAGGTTTTCAAACTGACAGCTGTCATTGTAAGACAGTTTGCCATTCCGTTTGTTTGTCCGAGTTAGCAACAGTAACTAAGGGGGGCGGGGCTTACCGATAGGTCAATTGTTCATTGTTTGTTCATGTTAGTTCACAGTGCATTAACTAATTAACTAATGCATTGTATTGTTAACAAATACAACATTTGATTTTGATTAATAAATGCTAAAAAAAAGTTAGTTGTTCTAATTAGTTGTAGTTAACTAATGAAACCTTATTGTAAAGTGTTACCAAATATTGTTATATTATTTTCAGCATCTAACTTCCACTTGCACAAACATTAACAATGGAATTGCAATGGAAAAGGGAATTGTAATTATTATTTTGTAATTATTTTGTAGTCAGAAAAGGTCTAATTGCATACATACACTGTAAAAAAAAGTAAAAAATAGAACAAAGATTATTGGAGTACATTTTAAGAAAATACTATTAACTTCAAAATTTCATGTTTTTATTTAATGCGCTACTTGCCATTTCTTTGTCATCTTTGTAAAAGACTGGAATAGTAGGGTACAACGGGGCTAAAGGCTTCACGGGGTAAAAGGCTCCTTTGATTTTATTTTCCTCTAAACCACTAGATGGCACAGAAACTAGCCTCAGCACCAAAACATCCGCTTTTCAAGATGCACGTGGAAATTTGGCTGATCTTTGACGCAATCGTGGGCAGCAGTGTAAAGTTGATTCTGCACTAATTTGATCTAATATTTGATGTTTTTTAAAATGTTGTAGATTTAAGTAGCAAATAAGAAATCGCTAAAATTATTGAATATATTTTCAAAGGTCTTCTTAATGATTTTCAGTTTTGTTCAAGGTTATTAAAGCAACAGTTTTTCAATAACGGAAGAATATGTAAAAGTATGGTATTTGGGGCAAAAGGCACAATAATGAACATGATATTAAATAGTTAGCTGACTTTTCCATTTGTTGACATGACATGGTTAGATTCAGATTGTAAATATCATATATTAAGTTGGGTGTCCACATTAAAGATAATCACCATATTTATAATGAAACTATCATATTTAAAAATATGATATTAATCATATCATATAGTAAAATATAATTTATTGTTACTACTGTAAATCTATATTACATTATTATGGGATCTCATTCAATGCTTTCAGAATCATTACTTTTTAAAATTATTTTGTTTCTATATTTTTTAAAATATATTTTTATAATAATGACAGTATATTTATTAAACAAAAATGTATTCTTTTATTTATTTATCAAAATAAACAGAAAATAATTCAAACTTTGCTAAAGTGATTGCTTTGAACAAGTATTAACTTATACATTTATCTAAAGTTTTTGTATCAATACTGTGTGCCTTTTGTCCCGCCTGTGGGGTAAAATGCCCCCCTCGCCACCCCATACATTTATACGATTTTTAAACAAAATAAACCACTTTTATGATTTATTTTCACACAAAATCTGTTGCTCCATAAATGTTCAATACAAACATATATATTCTTTCTGCAATCATACACTATGGGAGTAATGAAAAGCACATTTTTCTTAAGGTGTGCCTTTAGCCCCGTCGTACCCTGCATTCTTGTAAACTTACGCTTAAGCAAATCCCAAAATGTACAATTTGACAAAAAAAGTATGTTAGAAATTCTGTTCAAAATGAAAAGCATTGTACAACTTTGTGATTACATTAGTGGAACATGTTCATTCTATGATGAACTACACGTGTTTGACCTTGAGAACTGACTTTATACATCCACTAAACATCCTCAAAACACCAACAGATTAAAAGACATTAAAAGACGGCTAGTGTAAATGTCTTCCCTCTGTTTGCTAGTGTATCATGTGTCCTCAGTTCTGTTGGTACTGTATGATGAAGGTCTTTGTGTGACCAGCAGAGGGCCCCTCATCAACAAAACACACACTTCACAAGACCGAACTGCTCATTCATGAGGATATTTCAGTCAGATTGTGAACAAAAACCCCACTGGAAATGAGCATTGAGAAAAAAATAAACTTGTTCTTATGAGAGGTTACGGGTCACAGGAACTTCAGATTTCTGCTCAGGGCCATTTGTCAACATTGATTTCAGAGCACTGAATGACACTCCTCTGTGTGTCACTGAGTAAAGTCACTGCTCTGTCATGGAGGTGATCGGTGGAAAACATAATCAGCGTGTAAACATTAGCAAATAGACATTAAAGTGAATCATTAGTACATATGATTAAACACATTTAGCTGTGGTGCTCATACAGGCAACATTATTCAAGATCTATTCACAGCATTTCCTGATCTCTTTCAACCACTTCTACAGATCATTTCCCTTCTCTGATATATTATAAATAAAATGCCAAAACATCCAAAAATAGCCAATAAGAAGTCGACAGCACACACTTTTTATTTGATGTCAGTAGCTGTGTTTTCGGTACAACACTTTACAAAAATGTGCCATGTTTACAATAGCTTCTGTCAAAAATATATTCACATATAAATATATCCCTGTAGTTTAACTCCTTCAAACATTGTATGAAACTTTCACAATTTTTGTAATTCTTGTCTATTTTAGTTTATAGTATGTGTTTTTTTTTATTACAGTAGTGGCTAATTTTTAATGTAGAAAAATGGTTTGTGGGTGGAAACTATGGCAAGGTACATTTTTGTAAGGTAAGAGAAGGATTTTTTTTGTCCACAGGCTGGACGTACAGTACAGTAAACACTGGTATGGTACCTGAACAGCATGTGTAGTAACACTCAGGCTTCAGTGCCTCAATACTGCAGCCAAAACTTCACCTCAGATCTTTTATTCTGGTCATGAATCTTTAACAATACCCATCTGCACACACACACAGTTTTGACCAACAAAGCCCCATATGTCTCTTCCTTTGACCTCCATAGGAGAAATATGCTGGTGCATGTGGCACTTGCCACAACTGAGATTTTGCTGAATTGCAATTGAAAGAAATAAATGACAAGTAATGGAATTCTAATATGTAATATAATAAGCGTTCTTTTTACCCTGGTTCATCCAACATGTATATAACATATACTGTATATATCCTGGGTAGATTAGATTACATGAAACTTTCCATTACATTACACATTTAAGGTAATATAATCTGTAATAAGGTAATAATTTTGCACCATATTGATATAAAAATACAAAGAGAAAGAAAATATATTCCATTCTTTGTTATCAACAACATGAAGTGCATTAAATATTACATTACGTCACGGTTTCCCAGACTGGGGTTCATGATGATTTGTGAGTTTAATGAAAAGCTATTATTTAATTATAATTATATAACACAAATTTAAAATAAAATAATTAATTTGAAAATAAAAACATTTACTAAAAATATTTTAAAATATTTAGTTTACCTGCATGTCATGTGATCATTAACGGACATCAGAGAACCGTGAACGTAATTTTATCACTTATTATTGGCTTAATTTTATTATTGATCTACCTTAGCAACATAAAATGCTAATATATTCAAGTAAATAGATTAGGTCAAAGAGGTTCAGTTGACAAAAAAAAAAAAAAAAAGTTGGGGAATCCCTCATTGTAAATATGAAATGACGTGAATTTGTACAATTTAATGTGTTTGAAAGAAAAAAGCCTTTCAGTAATACATGGTTAAATGACTCATTGAGCGATAATTCAAATAATAATTCATATGTTCGTCAGGAGCTGATTAGATATGCACTGTTGCAATGTTGAGAAAACACTTGTTAAAAGTGAAATGATTTGTGTAAATCCCGAGATCAACTGCTGTGAGTCTCAGTTTTCAGTGACAGACTAATGACTAGTGGCTGGTCTGTGTGTGCACCTCCTGAACATATACAAGCGATAGGCTTTTTTAGAAAGGAAAATTTAAATATAAATATAGATGGTAGGGAGAATCAATGAATTATGAATAATTTACTGCCATTGTGAGAATAACGTAATCATGTAGTCAACTAAAAACTGTAGTCTGATTACCAGTATTATAAAATGTAATATAATCTAATTACAAGTAGTACATTTTTGGAATCTGATTCCAGTTACTACCCAGCACTATGTGTGTAGGTCACAGGACTGAGTTATAAAGAACATCCATGTACAGTTAGGATGTCTCTTTCACTGAGACAAGGCAGAGATTATGATTCCGGGGCAGCATGCCGCATTTGTCTTCATTTTGTCAGACTGTCTTCATGCCTTATTATTAGTGGCTGTCAGAGCGAGAGAAGATGGGTGGGACGCAGAGGCCGCGCTTGGTTACACACACACATGGGCTGAAGGAGAGGACAGGAAACTCCTCCGCTTTACCCTAGACCCACCCTAGACAGCCTCGAATGCCCTTTTTAGATATCCTATAATGCCTTAGTCACACCAGTGAAGGTCAATGAAACTCTGGCGCTCCAGCGGTTTCTGCACGATCCAGGCCCCTCCCCTTGGAAACAGTCATCCATTTTTTATGGCCTGTGAGAAATGCCTTCAGTTTGTGATTCGCTAATGCCCTCGCAAACAAATAAACCATATGGCTGGCTAACAGCATGGAATATTTACTTACTATATTCCTTCTCTCTCTTTGCATGTTTGGCGTGCGATTTGTGCTGTTACTTATGCAGGCAGGCACCGGGTGAATAATGACTGCACGTCTGCGACACAGGGTTGATTCCAGCACTCAGGTGGAGAGAGAGACAGACTACAGCTGTTACATAAGAAAAACAAGAGACGTTTCAGTGGCCACAACACCGTCGAATGCACGGTTTGACTGACGCTCAAACTGATCAGGCTCAAAACAGCAAATCCGATGTTATGTCTGTGCCACTAGTGGCACCAAATAGAAATGCAAACAAGTTTTCGAACAGGTTTCAAACATTTTAAACAGAAATTACACACTTCACCTTTAAAATACCTCCTCCTATGTAGGTTAAATATGTATGTGGAATTCTGACTGAATCAATGGCATGATTTTCGGATTTGCTTTCATCCGAACAATGGCAGATGGGCGGAGTGTTAAGGAAGCCTGTTTGGAGAAAAAAATCTTTAAATTGGCGATTCCATTTGACGCCACAAAATTATATGATTGCGTGAGATTCACACAAATCCAAGATGAATATTTCTTTAATCCTCACTATGAATATTAATTGAGCTAATGAATATCTAATTTGACAGAGTCTAACAAAAGAACCATTCGATTTGTCCACTTTGAAGAGATATTTTTTTAAAAAGAAGAAAAAAGTAAATGTGGTCTGAATAACACCTACAGTATCTTATAATAGTAACTCATAAAATATGTAATTGTACAATCAATCAATCAATCAATCAATTCTGACTGAATCAATGGCATGATTTTTGAATCCTTTTATCTGAACAATAGCAGATGAGCGAACTGTAAAGGAAGCTTGTTTTGGAAAAAAAATAATTAAATTGGCGATTACATTTGACGCCACAAAAATTATACACTAAATTATATGATTGCGTAAGATTCACACAAATCCAAGATGAATATTTCTTTAATCCTCACTATGAATATTAATTCCGCTAATGAATATCTAATTTGACAGCAGTAGATTTCTATAAAGACCAATCAAAATTGTATGTTGACAGTCTTCAAAATTCTAACCAAAGAACCATTCGATTTTTTCACATGTCCACATTAAAGAGATAATTTATCCAAAAAAAGAAAAAAAAAGAAAAAAAAAAGTAAATGTGGTCTGAATAACATTTACAATATCTTATAATAATAACTTAAAATACTTAAATAAATAAATACATTTTAAAAATAAATAAATAAATAAATTCATTCATTCATTCATCAATAGGTTTTGGATCAAAATGAGGCAGAGAAAATGATGAACGTATACTGACTGCTAAAATAATGGAGATAAATAGGCTTCAACATGTACAGTAGCAGCATCAAGTCTATTAATCATTGCTCATAAGAAACAATGTGCTCCCATTTACTTAACCAGCAGTGATGACGTCCAAGAAACCAGTGTTTTTGTAAATGCTTTGAAATGTCAAAATTGGCACCATGAGTTATTATACGTTCCTTTATTATAGACAGTCAGAGAGAGAGAGAGAGAGAGAGAGAGAGAGAGAGAGAGAGAGAGAGAGAGAGAGAGAAAGACTGTGACTGCCATTAGATCATAAAATCAAGCCCCAGGGAAACTCTGAGTCACTACATGACTGCTCACTACCAGCTTGAGTGAAAGACAGACCCAGAGAGAGAGAGATGGAGTGGGAAAAGACATTTACATTTGAGCAATGGTTCACCCAAAAACGAAACTTGTCGCTTTTACTCACTCACTAACCCCTCGTCATTCCAATCCTGTATGACTTTCTTCTGTGGAAAATAAAAGGAGAAATCCAGAAGAGCTATTCTTTTCACTAGAATTGTCTTAACTTACAAATGAAAGCCCATTAACCAATAATATAAACCACAGCTTGTTATTCCCAGGTTGAAATGAAGCCTCACTGTTTAAAGATCAGCACATGAGACGGGACCCCGGTGGAAAGGCAATAAAAGCTCTTTCCACTGGTTTGTTCTGCAGAGCCGCCATCAAACGCAATTAAAGCAGAGCATTCCAGCACTCCGAACCGACGGGAGTCTCCTATTCCGGCTCTAACGAGACGGAGATACTTGCACTTTACAGTCTCTGGATGACAAACTTGGAGCGCTATAAAACAGCACGCTAAAAAACCCCAGCACTGCAGGACGAGGCCTGGAGGCCACATCCAACCTGCCGCTCTGTTTGCCGTCTTACAGCGCTCAGACAGATCCTTTCCTCTTTGTTTTTGTGGATTCATTTATTTCTTTTCAATTCATTCTTGGTAGAATATTGCCGATGTCTCTGACTGCAAAAAAATAAAATAGGAAATGATAAATACACTACCGTTCAAAAGTCTGTAATCTAAACATTTTTTTAATGTTTGTGAAAGAAGTCTCTTATGCTTACCAAGACTGCATTTATTTGATCAAAAATACTGTAAAAACTGTAATATTGTGAAGTATTAATACAACTCAAAATATGTTTTCTATGTTAAAATATTTGACAATATGACAATATGCTAATATGCTGATTTGGTGCTCAAGAAATTATTATTATTATTATCAATGTTGAAAACAGTTGTGCTGCTTAATTTGTGGAAACCATGTTATATTACTTTGCATATACCATGCAAAGTTAAAAAAAAAAAAAAACAGAAAAAAATAACATTATAAATATCTTTACTGTCACTTTTGATCAATTAATGCATCCTTGCTGAATAAAGTACTACATTTTAGGTGTTAAAAAATCTTACTGAAACTTATAATATACATAAAATCTCTCACTGAAGGAGGCATGCAATATCAAGTGTGTTTAATGAGTCTATTCTCATTTTAATAAAAGGCTTGATAATTAATACATTTACTAACCAAGCATCCGGTTTCTTTCTTATATTTATGCTTTGTTTTTTGAGGAAATCTTCTCTTTGATTATATCTGTCTCTTATTTGTTTTAATCCCACATCAATGTTTATTTACTGTGGAATATTAAACTGCAGGAAGGGAGATTTAAAGGTGCTGTATGTCATTTGACTGTACTAAAGCATAAAAAAATACCATAATATGTATATAGAGTAGGGATGTAAAGATTCAGTCGGAGCCGGTTGAAAATCGATACAAATGTGTGACGATGTTAAATGTTAAACGAATCGCGATACACGTTTTAAACAGCAGGGATGCTGAAACCATATACTGTGACCTCGCTTTACAGGCACGATAGCAACGAGCAAGTTGTAGCTAGCATTACGGACTGTGCGTGCACACTGGCGCAAAGAAGAGTGAAATCAGTGAATGTTTTCAGTTCATTCATATGGAAGTTGAGCGTGAGCGCACCTGTGTGCACGCACCGTCAAACAGAAGCATGGCGACGGCAAGCGCGTAGTTTACGCTGACTCATTCAAATCTGAGGTGTGGCGGCATTTTGACTTTCTGAAGATTAATAATCACCACAGAGAGAGGCTCCAGTCACCTCCGTCTGCATGTAAAAGATAATAGGCCAAACCACTGACTGGCAGATTTGCAGCCCCACTCGCGGCGTCGAGAGCGATTGCCACGGAGATCACAAGGTGCGTCAGTGTTTTCACAGAGAAAGATACAAGGCTGTTTTCTGCCGTAGTAAATGGATTCCAGGCTCTTCCTCATCAAGAGAAAGACCAGCGCGAGGATGTATTCCACAGACTGTGCTGTTGCAGAACCAGGTGTTGTATTTATTTTACTATCTCTTTCTCTAAATGTGTACATGGATATTTTTTTTTCAATAATTCGTTGATTATTATGACATATTTATCTAAATGTGTTCTGTTTTTCTAACTCTTGCAAGTGTAATGATATAAATTATAATTAAAATCTTGCCTTTATAACAATGTGAAACCCCTGTCACTGTTGACCTAGTCTTTTTATTTCTGCTATTCCTCAGTGCAGGATGAGGACTCCTTGAAGGGACTTTTTGAGGATTTGTTTTAAAATTTCAATTGAGTTATTATTTGACAAAATATATATTTAAATTTTACAAAGAAATACGCAGAATTTTGTCTGAGAAATAAAAGGACACTTTCATTTTATAATTTGTCTTAAATCGTGAGAAAATCGTATCGAGAAATTTGTATCGTGAATCGTATTGCATCGTGAGTTACATCCCTAATATAGAGATTTAGGGAAAATGCTAAGTTCACATACTTGTTTCTCAGAAAAACAGAGCTACAGCCAGTTATTCTATACTGAAATGTGTGTCCCATGTCGGAATGTCTGTTTTTGTCTGTGTGATCCCACCCACTGCTAATTTACCCAGTAGTATTTCGACACCCCGGGTTGCCAGTTGGCAGAAAACAGCATATTACTGCCATGGAAGCCAGCAAACCAACTTGGTCAGAGATCGCAGATTCTACCCGACTAAAAAGCCTATCCATCCATTTAAAAAGCTCTAAAAAGCTATTTCAGAGACATAAGCCCCGTTTCCAACTAAATTACCCGGAACAATTTGTCCCAGGAACTTTTTTTCCCCCAGGCCTGTTGCTGTCTGCGTTTCCATCGCAGTCTAAAGTACCGTGAAGATTAGGGTGTTTTCACACTTGGTCCTTTTCAGGGGTCTGAGCGCGGTTCACATGATTTTTGGCCCATATGTGAACACTCCAAACGATCTCAGACCCCTTTAAAGCGAACCGAAACGAGACTATCTTGGGAGGTGGTCTGGGTACGGTTCGATCTCATCTTATGGTACAGTTCGCTAAAAACACGCAATCTGAACACAAACCGCTCTGGGCTTACTTGATTTTTCTTTTCGCGAAATTCCAATGTAGTTTGGTCATCAGTTGCCTCCGTACAAATCAGCTGTTCATCATGGCTGCTTCTTCTGACAAATCTCCACAAATTATACGTTCACAACTTACACTTGTTTATTGCAATTTCAACCGCTTCCGAACTGTGTAAGAGAGACGCGGCTGCGCGCCTTGCCAGTTTAAAATGGTGTTACGAGCGCACACACCTAAAGCGCATGCACAGAAGTCAGCTGTCACAGCGCGTGTACTAAATGGAATCTTTAGCGTCTTATTGCATTTATTTTAAAGTGTCAAAAACACACAAGTTTCACATAAACAGGTGGTTTTGTCTTAAGTGAATGTAAACATTACTAGCCTAATATAAGAATCGGTGGAGTACGTCATACAGTGAAGAATATGCAGTTTTATTTTTTCATGTTATTATTCCATTTCTTACTTGAATGCTGTTTTTAGGCATACCTACTTTACCTGGAAATTTTAAAGCAGTTTGCAGTTTTAAATTTGCATATTTTTTATTTTATTGTTTATTTTTTGTATGCTGATGTTATCATTGCCTTCTGCAATAAAATAAACACGATTCAAGGAAAACAAATCAAAATAAATGTTATTTACAAAGGTGGATGTGTGATATAGCTAGTGCAAGAATATGTAGTATTGCAAAAAAAAATTATATTTTTGTGTAAAAAGATAATTCAACAGCATTTGTAGCAATGTCATTTTAAAAAATAATAATCTTTACAAACAAATATCTTGGTTACTGAGGCACAAACAATGTAGGTGAATGGGATAAAATGCTGAAGGCCATAGGGTCAGC
This sequence comes from Coreius guichenoti, assembly GCA_039654105.1. Lineage (NCBI taxonomy): Eukaryota > Metazoa > Chordata > Actinopteri > Cypriniformes > Gobionidae > Coreius > Coreius guichenoti. Next base: position 11,634,558 of record CM077177.1, on the reverse strand, counting down.
CATCAAACACTAAACTGGACTAGATCCAAAAAGCAACAGTATGAACACAAAGGGGTCTGAGACCACATTTCTACTAAAGTGGACCAAAAAAGGATCTGAATCCTCTTTCAGGGACAGGGACAGTGTGAACGTGAAGAGAACCGGGTCCTTTTTCACTTGGTTCACCTCTTGGTCCACTTAAAGGAGTCTGAGTTCGGTTCTTTTAAAGAGGACCCAAGTGCTCCTTAAAGAGGGTGACGTAGGATTGCATGCAATTTTCCAGTTCCCGCTGGATTTCGTCCTTCGCATAATAAGCTTAATAAAGCCTGAACCTCGTCGTCGGTCCATCGGTTGTATTTTTTAAACATCATTGTTGATTCGAACACAAAACAACTCTTTCTGCACGCACCACAACAGACTTTTAAAAATGGTGGTTGAAATAAAATGTTGCGTGGAGTTGACCAATCAAATTGCAGCGTGAGCTCAATCAATCAGCATGTTCAGTGTCCAAGTCCCACCCCTGAAAGTTCCTGAAATTTGAAAAAGTACTACCTCGCGAGCAGGGCCGTTTTGAGGTGGAAATATTTACCCGGAACTTCATTTAGACCCTGGTTCCTGCGGTCGAAACACACCGAGTACCACCCCAAAGTCCCTAGTTCCTGGGGAAAGTTCCTGCGGTGGAAACGCAGCAATAATAAAAACTTGTGTCCTCAATCTGGCAACCTGCATGAGTGTTACGTCTGAGGAGGAGGGGGCGGGAGAAACAACACTCTTATATTTTAAATTTGGACTGCAGTACATATTTCAACCACTAGCTGTCAATATTACATACTGCACCTTTAAGGGGAAAAAAGTGTGTGTGGGGGGGGGGACTTTCACCTGAAACAATTTTATGTATTAAATTAGTGTTAAAAGCAGAAGCAGAAGTTTTACCAACATGTAGCAACATGCTACGAACATCTAGATATGTAACCGCACAGGGATCACAGTAGTAAGCATTTCATACAGTAGTTCACGCCAGGGTTTAGTGTATCATAAATGTACGAATCAGCTTAATAATGTAGACTGGATGTGTAATAACCTGCTGCTTTTGTGTTCATGTGATCTCTTGACAAGCTGTTAAAACAGTACATGGGCATTAATCTTGTTTACAAGTACGCCATTGTGCACACTGATTGTGTCTCGGGTTCGACTGTGCGGCAGGTGATGGGAGAGAACGAGAAAAGAGACAAAGAGAAAGAAAGAGAGCAAACCGACAGCTTTCCCTCTCCTGTTTGTCTTTACAGTGAAGATTCCCATTAATCCACAAGCTCACAAGTTATAATGAAATTATTCAATGGGATCAAATTCCTTTGGCGCGACACAATGAGGAACAGAGAATTGAGAGGATTAATTTCCACAGTCGGATTTGTGCGCACTATTTGGAGATGGAGGTTTACATTTCTCCCCCCTCATCATTAGAAAGTCAGACGCTCTGTTCAGACAGACGTGTCTCCGCTAACAGCGCATCTACACTGCAAACGAAACCATCTACAGTCGATTATAACAGGAGTGTTTGGTTTTGTCGCCTCAGGTCGCTTGCTCTCAGGTTGTTTCTGCACTGCAAGAAGTGCAGAAGTTGTTTCTGCACTGAGACGTGAAACAACAAAAACACTGCCATTATAATAAACACACTGTCTGTACTAAAGATGGGAATCATACGGATTCCTCTTAATGATTGTCATTAACAATTTAGTACTTTAAAGCAATAAATATATTTTTTTAAAAATGCAAGTAAATTCCGGTGTCATGTCTGTTTTGTGGTTTTGCTCAAGTTTATGTTTTCATGACTTTTATTTTGTTCTTTTTCTTCGGTTTTAAGGCAGGTGGCACCAAGCCTTGCTTAAAGTACATTATCGCCACCTACTGTGTTGGAGTGTGGACCAGACCCATTTCGTAAAATAACAAAAAAAAAAAAAATCTAAATTCTCTTAATCAGCTCTTTTCTCTTGAGATAATGAAATAAACTTTTATTTTGTTGGTTTCATGGTCATATTTCACATTCCTGTTTGTCATGTGATTTCTTTTCCCTCATGTGATCTTGTCATGTGCTTCCCTTGTCTAATGTGTCATGTTCTGATTGGTTTATTGTGTCCAGGTGTTTCTTGTTAGTCGTTAGTCCTTTTTGTATAAATAGCCCTCATGTTGCCATTGTTGGCTTGTTGTGTATTGATGTTGTAACCCGCTGTCAGTCCAGTGTTGTCAAGACTAGTCAGGTCAAGTATAGTTCATGTTAATATTCTATATCTATGTTCTCAGTCAAATTTACTTCAGTCATTATCTTGCTTTGTTCACCTTGGATTATATCAATAAACATGGGTTCTACATTCAACTCGCCTTCAGTGGACTAATACATCCAGGGCAAAATGATGAGATAATTCAGATAATAATTAAATTCATGCAAAAGGTTGTTTAGAATAACATTTCATAGTCTTTTGTGGTATAAAAGCAATACAAAAATTGGCCTTACCTATATATATTATAAATTCATAAGAGAAATATCTTTTTAAAGTTGCTTACCAGTATATTGATATTGTGTGAAAGTTTGTTTTGTCTTTATTTACCTCGTGAACCTTTTGACCTTGCTTTTGAGTATTTTTATATTGATATTATGTGAAATTGTTCTGCTAATACTTGTTTTTATGCTTTTGAAGCACTTATGAAGCTGCATTTCATGTATGAAAAGTGATATACAAATAAATATTTGTTCTTCTTCTTCTTCTTCTTCTTATTATTATTATTATTATTATTATTTATTATTATTATTATTTTGACATGGTACTATTATGGTTCTTAACTATGGAGTACCACGTAAATACCATGAATATGGTAATCTTTCTAAATAATCTTTAAAATATAATAACTTGCAAAATATAATTTAATACAATATTTTCAATAATCATTTAATAATATGAAATAATATTTTTTTCTGAACATGTACCATGGCAGTTACATGGAATTCTTTAATCCCTTAAATGCATGAATGTTCCGCCAATCATTATTACATATTCGGATGTTTAGCGACCCGGATCTATGTCTAACACGAATGGAACTCCACCTGTTGCGATAATATAAAACTCTCCTCATAACAATTACAGACGAATAATATAAAGCATATTTTGTTGCCTTCTGGAGCTTGGAAGGGTTTAGTTTGAGCAGATGTTTTATACCATCATCACTGTCCTCGTCAGAGCTCATTTCCCAGTACATTCAGCATCTGGCTCATATTCGTCAATATCTTAACCATATTCTCAAAACTATCATTTTCAACATCTTCAAAATCAATATTTTGATTGCTGACAGCTTCTTCACCAGATCCACCATAAAGTGACAGTGACACTAATATTTGATTGCGTTCAGTTCTTGCTCTGCTGTAAATCACTGAGCCATTTCAAGTTTTGCTGATGATACGTCCTATTCTTTTGTTTTCTGCCTGCGGTAACTATGAGTGAAACGTCACTTCATCATTGTGTATCAGACATCGCCACCTTGTGGAATAAAGGTGAACTGCTCTTATTCAGTCATCAAAGATTAAATTATTGTTGTGCAGAAAAAATATACTTACACTGTTACACACCTTGCGTCTTTAGTGACCTTATACAATTTTTACACAAAAAAAAAAATGAATGGGAAAACAGGCATTATTTCATAATTTTATTATTTTTCCTTGTTATATAGTTTATAATGAATTGATTGAGGAATACTAAGAAGGTTGATGTCTAACTTTAAAAATTAATGAGGAGGAGGGTAGTGAATGACGTGAGGTATGTGTTTAAGGGTTAAAGTACTATGTAAATACTATGCTACATGAATATAGTAATTCAGTACCATAGTATATACCAACATGGTGTTAGCATTTGATACTATGACTGTTCCATGGTACCGCCAGTACTTTTCATGGCTACCGCAACATGACAGAGAATAGCATGCTGAGAGGGGAGCTCTGCCGAGGGAAATACGGTTTCTAATGCCTGGCTGGATTTGGAGAGAGGTGAGAGGAGGGGAGGGTGTAGTTCAGCAGTCGGAAAATTGAAAAGCAACGAAGGACTAAATGTGTTCGGCTCTGAGCCGTCTATATTGAGAGAGCGTTCCCTTGATGACAAATATATCTTACACTCCAGACACTGTAACATTAATCTAATGTAATATATCCTTAATATTATAAATATATGTATCCCATATTACAGTAAAATTCCATATTACAGATATGGAAACAATCATGCTGGAGCTGAGATACCTCTATCTAAAACTTTAAATATTTATTAACTATACTATAAAAAAGTACTTTTTAAGGGTTTATCTAAAATGTAAATATGTACATTTAGTATTAACTTCCAATATTTATATAAAATTCAAAATAATGTTGCACAATAAAGCCAAAACATACAATGGGACTGCTATGTGAAACGTGCGTTTGCCTGTGATTTAGCTAAAGCATGTATATAAAATTCACATTTAGCTTACAACTGAAACAATTATTCAAATACCGAAACAAACTGCGCTCACATTAGGAATACTGTGACAAATCCAGTTTACAAACGCTAAATGGTTTCCCAACTCATAAAGTGATGCTTGCTGGTAAATGATAATAGAGACAACATCCTCTGTTCTGTTCTAATTAAACTACTTAAACACCCACACCACAGCGGCGAGAGGAAAGACACCGCGTTGGCAGGATAAAACAACTGGCAGCGCATTTAAATTATCATATAAAAGTACGCGGTAGACCGCAGGAACGTCTCGAGTGCCGAAACGAGAAAGGAAGGAGGAAATGAGAGAAAAAAACTAAAGAGAGCAGAATAAAAGACAGGACAAAAGAAATGCATGGTGTCCTAAAACGCTGTAGGTGGCCAACAGATTGATGTTTTAATTTGTTTCTGTGCGTGAAAGAAGTAGGGATGGAGATCATGAAAAAAAGTCAAATTCCACTCCGATTCCAGTTCCTTAATGTTTCCTTTAATGATTCTTTTAGTACTTGAAGAATAATTGGTCCTATAACTGGTGAAGTGTGTAATTTTGTCAATGTTAAAATACTCCTATCCCAGGCAACACAACTGTAAGTTAGCAATTTGTATATTGAAACGTTCGGTTTGGAAGCGGTTCTGAATACCCAACCCAAGCAGACCGAATTCCCAACCTGAGCAGACAGAGAGAAATAGAGGAAGTGGCTCTTTTGGGGAAGGTGCTGCATGCCTGTTGAAATTCTGCAGGTATTTCAAGGTTGTTATCTATTTCAGATCAACAGTGTGGGTCAGGGTTCACGGCTGTCCGCGTTCCCCAATCCTCCGCAGACCTGTGATTGACAGCAATCAGCATCTCGCCGGCATCACTCGGGAGACAAAGTGAGGGTCAAGACAGCGGGCGATTTGGTCTGTCATTTTTAATTATCCAAATGATATTCACAGACAAAACCTCTCCCATCCATCAGGGCAGGGCATTACCATAGACAATGTTTGTTTAAAGACTGGCCTATAAAATCAAACAATTATGAATGCAGACAAGCCTTGCTATTGACTGCATAAGTAATACGGGTGGATCTATCCCCCCTCCACCTTCTCCCTGTCCAAATTCCCACTGCTAATGAACCAGGAAACGCAGGCCGGATCATCAAAATTCTCCGCTTTGCACTGCCCACTGACCTTTCCCCCCCCACCCAAGATCCTTCGGTGACGTCCGGTCAGGTTTTATTGACAGAGTCTGAGCTGAAAGTAAAAGGCTGCCGAACACAGACTATACCGTTGGCACATTAGCATGCGCTCTGAAAGCGCATTAGCATGTATAGGCGTGTTACGGCATTCTGTACCAAAGTATTTGACATTACCGCCCAAACTAAAAGACTTCGGGAGACGGCATGGGTCCGTGCGCCCATTGCGAGGGTCTCGAGGGCGGATCGTGTCCGGTCGTCACCCGTTTTCTGCGTTAACTGGGAGTATCTGTTCCACCTGCCACATGTGCTCACGTTCTACCTGTGGCCAGAAAACACCTGCCACCCAGTGACAGGAGAACTCAAACACACCTGCACACAGATGTGAACTGCCACTACACACACACACCTACAATTATACACACCTGCACACAACACACACAAGCAGCAGCTGCTCCTGTCTAGCTGCCATTTCTCACCTGCACAGACTCAAACACATACACATACAAATATACACACACAGAATTAAAGTGGGGATGGATGGATGGATGGATGGATGGATGGATGGATGGATGGATGGATGGATGGATGGATGGATGGATGGATGGATGGATGGATGGATGGATGGATGGATGGATGGATGGATGGATGGATGGATGGATGGATGGATGGATGGATGGATGGATGGATGGATGGAGAGAGAAAATGGATGGATGGATGTAATTCTGGTTCTGGATGCTAACTGATCAATATAGAGTAGCTCAAAGGTAAATTTAGAGGCCCACAAGCCTTTTTGGGCTCACTTTTTAAAGTGATTATAGTCATGGCAGAAGGGGTTAGTATTATTGCTGCTGTTACAGTTATTTACAAGAACTTACAACCAATTTTTATATTTTTATATATATATATATATATATATATATATATATATATATATATATATATATATATATATATATATATATATATATATATATATATATATATATATTAGTGCTGTCAATCGATTTAAAAAACTAGATTAATCACACATTTTTTTCTGTGATTAATCGTGAGTTTTTCTATATATGTTTAATGTAATAATTTCACATTTAATTTCCAAATTAATGTAGAAACAACATAAAACTAACATAAAAATTTGACAAACACTAACATAATTTTTTTTTAAATACTTGTTTAATGTCATCTTTTAATGAAAGAAGGCCAGTATCACTGATACTAATACAGCTACTGATGTCTCAATGAAATGATTTTTTCTTTTCAATATTAAACATTAATTATAGCCATTCAACATTACAGTGTGATGAAAGCTATACATTTTTTAATATTGATTAGGCTTCAAAAAATATAACAACTTTGAATTTGTTATACTGGCGCACGTCTTTCTGTGCACGTGTGTGTGTGTCACATAGACAAGACATTCACAGAGAGTGCGTTCTCTTTGTCTTGTTGCGCTTGAATAGTTTAAAAGCATTTGCATGAATAAGAGCGTGATCATATAATGTAACACTAGCCAAAGGATGGCAGAAAAAACAGATGTTGCGTTAATTGCGTTAAATATTTTTTAAACTGAAATTTTTTTTTTTAAATTAATCGCATGTGTTAACGTTGACGGCACTAATATATATATATATAATATATAATTTAAAAGTTTTAATAAAAGAGTTTAATGTAGTTTTAAAATGTACTTTAAAATGTTTTTTTTTTTTTTACATTTTAAGATGAAGAGGCGATCTTTGGTTTGGTACAAAAATTTTCAGAATCAGACACTGCTGCTTTTTATAACACATTTCCCGTTATGAATTATGATACCGCTTGGTTCGCTGGTCCGTTGGGTCGGATTGCTTTCTCACTTCTATCGAACTGCTCCAGAGTTAGTTTTCAATCGGGCCGAGACAACCTCGTTCAGGCGATCTCAGAGCGATTGTTTTGGTGCGGGTTCAGAGCGCGATTGCTGTGTTCATATATGCCTAAACTAACCAGATGAACGCACCAGGTTCCGAAAACAAACACTCCAAACGAGCCAGGTGTGAAAACGCCCTCAGTCTCACACCAAACACACAACAGCCATGCTGTCAGAGTTCATCGCTATATCAGATCTCCTCTGTCCAAACTGTACAGCATCCAGCAAATGAGGTGACATGCAATAAAGCGTGTGTTGAGGAGGGTGCAGGTAGCAGCATGTGGCTAATACACCAACAACACAGTGAGAAAGAAAGAGAGAAACAGTGAGAAAACTAGATCAGAAGAGTGTGAAAACTCATCCGTCGTGTTGGAGGGCAGTAGAATGGATGATCTGTCAGGAAGTCATCCAACACAAGATGAGATTGAGCTGGGTCTGTGTATTTGTGTGTGTGTGTGTTTGTGTGTTTATGGATATGTAAATGCTGTTCGCATTATGTTATGCAAGCTAGTGAACCACAACAAGAGAGGCTCTGACATGTTTGCTTTCAACAGCAAATTAGTGAAAGAAGGGAAAGCTATGGAGATCTTCCGACAGCTGATGTAAATAAAAGAGCTAAAAGCAGAAAGCACTGACCTCAGACACGCTCACACTGTGATCTCAACCGCTTTGTGATGGACATCACAGAAAACACGTCTGCCTCGCTTTTTACAAATCTATGCACTGTGAATGCAAGACAGACCTGGACTAATAGAGATGGAGATCAGCTAAAACTAGCCAACAAAAAACAGCAAAACAGAAAGAAAAAAAATTATGTTCTTGGTGGCTGACTTAGCAAAGGACACAGCGAGTTTGGCATGTAATTAGCAGCGCTTGCTAAAGTTAAAATATTATTTGTACTGATCATACTGAGAGTTATGTATTTGAACAAACCCTTAAAGGTGCTGTATGTAAGAATGACAGCTAGTGGTTGAAATGGGTACTGCAGTCCAAATTCAAAACATAGTTTGCCCCGCACCCTCCTCAGATTTGACGCTCACGCGGGTTGCCAGTTTGAGGACACGCAACAGGAACGAGCGCAATTGACAATGGAAGGTGAGGAGACTCACACACTGTTGATGAGTTGATTTACAGTGGGGAGAACAAGTATTTGATACACTGCCGATTTTGCAGGTTTGCCCACTTACAAAGCATGTAGAAGTCTGTAATTTTTATCATAGGTCCTCTTCAACTGTGAGAGACGGAATCTAAAACAAAAATTCAGAAAATCACATTGTATAAGTAAGAATTCCGGCTCTCACAGACCTTTTTCTTTAAGAAGCCCTCCTGTTCTCCACTCATTACCTGTATTAACTGCACCTGTTTGAACTCATTACCTGTATAAAAGACACCTGTCCACACACTCAATCAAACAGACTCCAACCTCTCCACAATGGCCAAGACTAGAGAGCTGTGTAAGGACATCAGGGATAAAATTGTAGACCTGCACAAGGCTGGGATGGGCTACAGGACAATAGGCAAACAGCTTGGTGAGAAGGCAACAACTGTTGGCGCAATTATTAGAAAATGGAAGAAGTTCAAGATGACGGTCAATCTCCCTCGGTCTGGGGCACCATGCAAGATCTCACCTCGTGGGGCATCAATGATCATGAGGAAGGTGAGGGATCAGCCCAGAACTACACGGCAGGACCTGGTCAATGACCTGAAGAGAGCTGGGACCACAGTCTCAAAGAAAACCATTAGTAACACACTACGCCGTCATGGATTCAAATCCTGCAGCGCACGCAAGGTCCCCCTGCTCAAGCCAGCACATGTCCAGGCCCGTCTGAAGTTTGCCAATGACCATCTGGATGATCCAGTGGAGGAATGGGAGAAGGTCATGTGGTCTGATGAGACAAAAATAGAGCTTTTTGGTCTAAACTCCACTCGCCGTGTTTGGAGGAAGAAGAAGGATGAGTACAACCCCAAGAACACCATCCCAACCGTGAAGCATGGAGGTGGAAACATCATTCTTTGGGGATGCTTTTCTGCAAAGGGGACAGGGCGACTGCACCGTATTGAGGGGAGGATGGATGGGGCCATGTATCACGAGATCTTGGCCAACAACCTTCTTCCCTCAGTAAGAGCATTGAAGATGGGTCGTGGCTGGGTCTTCCAGCATGACAACGACCCGAAACAAACAGCCAGGGCAACTAAGGAGTGGCTCCGTAAGAAGCATCTCAAGGTCCTGGAGTGGCCTAGCCAGTCTCCAGACCTGAACCCAATAGAAAATCTTTGGAGGGAGCTGAAAGTCCGTATTGCCCAGCGACAGCCCCGAAACCTGAAGGATCTGGAGAAGGTCTGTATGGAGGAGTGGGCCAAAATCCCTGCTGCAGTGTGTGCAAACCTGGTCAAGAACTACAGGAAACGTATGATCTCTGTAATTGCAAACAAAGGTTTCTGTACCAAATATTAAGTTCTGCTTTTCTGATGTATCAAATACTTATGTCATGCAATAAAATACAAATTAATTACTTAAAAATCATACAATGTGATTTTCTGGATTTTAGATTCCGTCTGTCACAGTCGAAGAGTACCTATGATCAAAATTACAGACTTCTACATGCTTTGTAAGTGGGCAAACCTGCAAAATCGGCAGTGTATCAAATACTTGTTCTCCCCACTGTATCTGCGTTTTAATGTGCTTCCGTTCATAGAGATTTTTAGATGGATTCCGAGGCTTTTTAGGTCGGGTAGAATCTGCCATCTCTGACCCAGTTTGTTTGCTTTCTTCCATGGCTGCAATACGCTGTGTTTTCCGCCAACTGGCAACCTGTGGGGTCGAAATACTATTGGGTAAATTGGCAACGTGCGGTATCGCACAGACCAAAACAAAAACAGACATTCCAACATGGAACACACATTTCAAAGTAAAATAACTGGCTGTAGCATTGATTTTCAGAGAAATAAGTATGTGAACTCAGCATGTTTGCTAAATATCTGCAAACATATTACGGTATTTTTATGTTTTAGTACAGTCAAAAACTTACATACAGCACCATTAACCCTAAATATTAAACTTTGATACCTCAAACCGTGTGCTATTAATTTTCAAAGTGATTGGATGTACACATTTTTGGACAATAAAAAAAGACTTACATTGAAAGAGGGACCCGAGCAATATCTAGAAACCAGAATATCATAGGGTGCGTTTCAATCAGCTGCCTAGTTCAGTAGTCAGGGCACTGATCACTTATCGGCCATTTTAAGGGCTGTCTCAAACACTTTCTAGTGCACTAGCTAGAACTAGATTGAAACATTTGCTCTCTAAAAAGTCCCACAATGCACTGTGAAAACCAGGGAGCTAGGATGCTCACCATGTTCCCTTAACAGAAATTCTGAAGCACGAAACATAAATTGTGCGAGGAAACTCAATACACATAACAACACGTGATAGATGTTTTGGGGAAAAAAGTTATTTCATTAGATTTCAGCATAAACATATATTGCTAGACAGGCAGTAAATCTAGCTAACGTATAAAATTTGAAATGTTGAAATGTGCATGTATATGTAACAATCAAAGTATTTATCATAATGTACTTTAAATAACATTAAAAAAATTTAAGTAGAAAAATATCAGTTCTGCTTTTGTTCATAAACACCAGTAGTGAGATTTAAGACGAGGGCTTGTCGCTGGTCATCAGTGTCCCAGTGTGTCGTGAGCAGGGCCCTTACCAGTGCCCAAATTCGTGTACACTATATACTGATTCACAACCTAGGGAGCTGATTGAGACGCACTCATAAAGCCATTAAACAGCTACTCAGAACACTCTACAAACAGCATAAAAACCGCAAACCCACATGCTAAAAAGCACTCAGAGCAACCACACACAACACTATACTATCATATAACAAATCAATCTACATAGTTGCAGTTCATTTCTGCACCAATGCAAATGCAAAAATGGAGCAGAAAAATCTCTCCCATCTTCATCTAAACAGTATTTTAGGGGAAAAAACATGTTCTTAAATAAAATAACGAGCTATACATAATAAATCAAGGATGATTATCACCCTACATTAAAGAGTTATCACAGGAATATCTGTGTGATTTAGACGTTGCCCTGTAATCTGTTAAATATGCTCATGGGCGCCGTTTCCTGCATAATGGTGAGCTTGTTAAGAATAATTTTTTGTGCATAATAATGTTAAAAGTAAAAGGCATTTGAAAGATATTGCAAGAACACCATACATCCTTTACAAACACACACGGCTTGAAAATTCCCCACTAAAATTGAGTTTATCATTTACTCATATGACATTCTTTCTCCCATACAATACAAAACCAGATACATTGAAGAACTTTGATTCTGCTATTTTGCATAAAGTAAAAGCATATGTTGAATGGGACTGTTGAGATCATAATGTTCATAAAAGATGTATGTGATGTTTAACTTTTCTTTCTTTTGAAATTAATTATGCATAAATTAATGAATTGCATGTTAATAAATGGAATAGACTAAAAATGTATGATTCTATTTGTCTTATTCATTATTATTATTAATTACAAAAATGAAGTACACTTCTGAAGCATTACTTTAATCAACCAACCAACCAATCAACAAATCAACCAACCAATCAACCAATCAACCAATCAACAAATCAACCAACCAATCAATCAATCTTCTGAAGCCTTATGAATAAAAATAGTCTGAAATCTTCCTATACACTGTAGCTCTCAAACCTTTACCATATAATTACTATATAATCTTTTTTTTTTCAATGAAAACATGAAGGTGAGTAAACGATGACAGATTTTAAATTTTTGGGTTAACTGTCCCTTTAAGATCCAGAACTAATGGCCCCAGCAAAGGTAAAATGGACACATATCCCTCCGACAGGGGCTTGACATCCCTAAAACCATCTGCATGTATGAGAGGAACTTGACGTCTCGTGGATGAGGCGCTTTGAGGTGAAGAACACCCTCCCTGTGTGTTATTTTCTTTCTCTGCCACCTTCTACCTGATCTCACCGAAGAACCAGAGAAGCGTGATGGCGATTTCTGTGAACCGCGAATCAACCTGCGATTACAGCCGGTGACAGCTGCACGCAGACGGGCTCAAAGACACTGCCTCGCTCCGCCTTGATGTTATGCAAATGTAAACAGCTGTCATTTCTAAAGCCGCCGTCTTTGCGCTTTCCTCCGGTGTGAAGATCGAAGGGTTTTCAAAGTGTCTGTGTTTTTTTCCTCCCTCTTCTCTTTTTTAATCCAAGCCCTATTATCACAAACAAGCCAAAAACAACAAAGACGACGCTACAAAACAAACAACAAGAGAACGAAAGAGAAGAAAGTAAACAAGGAGTTGATGAAAGATTGAGTGCTGGAACTTGAAGCTGCGAGACATATTAAGAGGCGTTTGGTGTCCTGTCACCCCGGCGCTCACCACAGGTGCGCGCACACACACACACACACACACACACACACACACACACAGGCAGTAATTAAGGCTCCCTGTCGATCAGTGTCTCTGAACGCTCTTCATCCTTTATCACTAAAACACATCAAAAACCACAGATAAGCAATAAACAACAGCGCTGTTAATTTGTTCAGTGAAGATCAGAAACTTTCTGACATGCTGTCTGGCACATCCCTAATATGAATGCAAAAACGGCGGATACCCAAAAGAGAGTGATCTGTCCCCACATAACAGCAGAAAGCTCCACTGAAATGGAACGTATCATTCACAGTGTTCTACACGTTCTCCACCCTGTTGTGCCTTTGTTTGTTAAATACTTTGGCTAATTTGACTATGCTTGCAAATACTGAACCGAATCAGCACAGAAAGTCCGGATATTCCATTGAGGCCCCTTGTTTTCAACCTTTTCGACGTCAAGGCCCCCCATTGTCCATACCAATATTCCAAGGTTCCATGACTTTTACAGTTGTGATTTGTTGGATAACGATTATGAATGAGGATTTTTTAAAAGATATCTTGTTTACACTTTAGTATGAGGAACACATATTCATTATTAACTACGACTAAAATATCACTTTGTGTTTGTGAGGAGAACTGACTTCATATGTTAAAAACTGCGATCAGTTAATTAAATGTAAATGCAAAATGGCTTAGAGTAAAGAAAAGTGTAGAACTGTATGCTTGTATATGACACTGGATTTAATATGGATTTAATTCAATTTTTGTTATCTTATGCAATGATTTCTGGCATTTTAAGAGTGACTTAAGTGTCCAAATCGTTTCTGGGGCCACTGTAACCGGTCTTCTAATAAATTTACTTAATAAATCTGAGTTTTTAAAGAGGAAAATGGAGTAGCATGGGGGGTCCAATCCTGCTCCTGGAGGGCCAATGTCCTGCTGAGTTCAGCTCCAACCCCAATTAAAGGTGCTGTATGTATTTTTTATTTTTTTTGACAGTACTAAAGTATAAAAAATACCATATGTTTGCAGAGATTTAGGAAACATGCTAAGTTCACATATTATTTCTCAAAAAAACAATGCTACAGCCAGTTATTCTACTTTGAAATGTGCGTTCATTGTAGGAATGTCTGTTTTTGTTTTGGTCTGTGTGATCCCGCTCACTGCTAATTTACCCAACAGTATTTCAACACCCGGTTTGCCAGTTGGCGGAAAACAGCATATTACTGCCATGGAAGCCAGCAAACAAACAGGGTCAGAGATGGCAGATTCTACCTGACTAAAAAGCCTCAGCGTCCATCTAAAAGGCTCTATGACCGGAGGCATACTAAAACGCGGATAAATCAACTCATCAACTTACAGTGTGTGAGTCTTCTCGCCTTCCATTGTCTATTGTGCTTGTTCCTGTTGCATGTCCTCAAACTGGCAACCCGCGTGAGCGTCGAGTCTGAGGAGGAGGGGGCAGGGGAAACAACCCTCTCCAATGTTTTAAATTTGGACTGCAGTGCCCATTTCAAACGCTAGGTGTCAATATTACATACTGCACCTTTAAACACACCTGAACCAGCTAATCAAAGTCTTACTAGGCATACAAGAAACTCCAGGCAGGTGTGTTGAGGCAAGTTGGAGTGAAACTCTACAGGACAGAAGACTGTTTAGACATTATAATAACGCACGCAATTCTCTCTCTGATGTTTTTAAAGTACTGCTCGCCTGATGACAGTCAAGCTCAGGCCATATGGCTTCGTAAACTATCCATTAGCTCACAGCTAATTTAATCTCCCCAAAAAAATCTCCCAAAAAGAACAGACAAAGGTTCAGTCTCACTTTCTGTGCTGTGTGTCTATGACCATACACTGCTTTTGCCCTTCACAGGCAGCTAAGCTCTCATCTGCTTTAAAACGAAACTCTGCATCTATAATTCATCTCTTGCTAAGCATGATCTGGGTGATATAAATGCTATTATTTAGCCGGGCGGAAGCGTGGAGCGCTTTGACAGAGGACTTCTGAGCTCTCTGCTAATGACCTAGCGCTGCTGTCGGAATCAATCCGATCCGCTGCCCACGCAAATGACAGTGCACTGTGGGAGTGGACATAACGGTCATTTCTGTGGCCCACAGCGTCAGCACAGCCCGTGCTGACACCACCAGGACTGCAACACCCTCGGGGCAGAGACGCTACTAGAGGAAGTGTAGGGTTTTAAAAGACAGGAAAAATCTTAAAGGTACAGTAGCAAAAATAACTCAAATATATCCTCTGTTGTGATATTTACCTCCACCTGCCTGCCACAAGAAATGGGCCTTTTCTAAAAATATACTGTTGTTGTGTGTGAGCTGGGACAGAAAAAGACAATATTGATATCATTGTGCCATGACATTAAATAGAAGTGAGAAAGCAGAGCGTCACAACAGCTGCCTTCAAACAGACCTGCATATTAAAAGCAGCTAATTGATTATCTGTGTTGACAAAACTCAATGTGTTCAGCTTATTTGTGCGTAAACAAAAAGGCACAGATTGTTTTCTGTGCTGAAATCTGGTCACTGGGTCACATAACAGCACAAAAACAGCAAACCACACAGAGCAAAAAGCAAAAAATCCCAAAGTATTTCAACTATTTTTTAAAAAGTTAGTTCACCCAAAAATGAAATTTCAGTGATTATCAATGACCAATCACTGAGAAGATCCATCAATTATCAATCACAATCAGTGTGACTTCATACATCATTGTATCCTCATCATATAAAAGGGTGATATTGAGAATTTATAAAAAAAAAAAATTTTATGTGTGTGATTTCTCAATATCACCCTTTTATATGATTATGAGGAAATGTGTCTGTGTTTTGAATAGTATGTATATGCCTGAAGGTCATGGGACCAAAAATTAAGCATTTTTGATACTTTTGCAAGTAGATAGTAAAGACATCGTTAAAATAGTCCATGTGACTCCAGCGGTTCAACCTTAATGTTATGAAGTGACAAGAATACTTTTTGTGTGCAAAAAACAAACAAAAATAACGACTTTATTCAACAATTTCTTCTTTTCTCCTCACGTAGTAAACAGTGCAGCGCCGGCTCTTTTTTATTTATTATTTATTTTTTATTTTTTTTGTGCAAAAAAAGAATTCTTGTTGGTTCATAACATTAAGGTTGAACCACTGGAGTCACATGGACTATTTTAACAATGTCTTTACTACTTTTCTGGACCTTGAAAGTGGTAATTAAATCGCTGTCTATAGAGGGGTCAGAGAGCTCTCGGATGTTATCAAAAATATCTTCATTTGTGTTCCGAAGATGAACGAAGGTCTTACAGGTTTGGAACGACATGAGGGTAAGTAATGTAATTTTCATTTTTGGGTGAACTAACCCTTTAAGAACCATTAAATTGTTGCTTCATCCAGCTAAATAGCATTAAAACAACAACATTTGCAACACATTTAACTTCCACAATGTGATGCATTGATGAAATGAAACAAAATTTAGTGAAAAATTATGCAAGACAGGACTTGTTTATAATTATAATGGTTGACAAATGACTGCTGCTGCAATATTGATTTCTATAAGGAATTGTGAAAGATTAATAAATATAGTTGATAATGTCAGATTTTGACTGGATTGTGAAAATCAATTCATGATATCATTGGTTAATATATTTTCCCCACCTTTGTGGCCTTGCAGCATAAAGGTGCGTTTATATTTACTGTTGCTCTGAAATTTCACAGGCAAAATACAGTCATTTTTTAAAAGAAATCTGCACAATTGGGAGTTTTGCATGAGGGTGAAAAACTTTCCCATGAAGATTTTACTTGTGTTCAAGTTGGTCACACGAATTCGCTGAGTTGACCAATAGAAACCTGCTTGAAAGTGCTTCATACATCGCTACCTTTAGAGAAGAAAAGTTAACTTAGGGTGTGTTCACACTTGGCATGGTTCATTTGAATAAGTGTGAACGCTGCCATCTGAACCCTGGTGTGCAACAAAAGTCACGGTCCACTTCCAAACAAACTCTTGTGCAGTTCGACTGAAATATGAACACAACACGGACCAAAGACATCTAAACAAACCAAAAACAGGTCGTGATGTCACAAAATGCGACCCTACAAAGGACAGAATGCTCAAGAATATCTGTTTTTTTCTCGTAATAGGAGCTACGTAGCCCATCACAGTTTGGTTCAGATCTTCGTTTGTGTGTGTGACAGAGTTTTGACACCTTTACGCATTTTCTAAGCTCTTCACGAGTTCTCAGCAGGTAAAAATACCATCATATGTGTGTACAAGCACATTTAGCCCAGCACACAGATTGTATCTTTAGGATTGCTCATAAAAAATGATTAGTGTGATCGCTAATTGATCCAGGACTAAATGTATCATTTTCTTTTTTGGTCTGGAGTGTGAACAGACCCTTCGAAGCAAATTGATGAATCCTTCCCAATAAAACCTGGAACAATAATTATAAAAGTAAATGGGGTTGATTTTGATTTCATGTTGCGTTTAAGTTTACTTTAAAGTGCATCTCTATATGGACAAGGCATTTGACATAACCTTACAAAACTGAAAATAATATACAAAGTATATGAAAATCAATTATTCCTCTTCTATCACACCTTCCATATGTACAAGTCTCCTTAAAACACTGTTATTAGTTCATAAAGAATAAAGTGAAGTGATATGAAACGGCAATGTTATCAACAAACCTGGAAATATTTCATACTTCAAAATTAACCAATGAGAAACAACAAATCTGAATGAAGAATTCAACAACACTGGCATATCATTCAAACGAACAGTCAACAAGAACCAAAGTCATATGAAATAAGAATCAGGATAACTCTTATGTAAAAGTGCA
Organism: Coreius guichenoti; assembly: GCA_039654105.1. NCBI lineage: Eukaryota > Metazoa > Chordata > Actinopteri > Cypriniformes > Gobionidae > Coreius > Coreius guichenoti. The sequence goes on along the minus strand of CM077177.1, from coordinate 11,616,735 downwards.
TATATGCGTGAGTACTTGAGCGTAGCGTCCGTTTGCAGGTGAAGGCCGGTTAGCAGCTCTTCCCCCACGTCCTCTTTATTAAACGCTATCAAACACGGTTTAAGCTGTCTAAAATTAGCCTCAGCGCTCAACAACTAATGACTGCCTTGCATCCATTATTAGTTCATTTTCTTCAGATCAATCACCAGCCGAGCATGCTTTTTTTTAAAATGTCATCCTAAAACTTTTCACAATCAATTAAGCTGAAGATTAATGGGGACAATTTGCCAGGAACAAGTCCTTCCTTGAAAAGGCCACGCCTCGACAGACTTCCAGCCTGGTATTGGTGTTAATTATAAATTTCCGTTTTGCTGTCACACACTTAACCTGTCGTAAGGGAATAGCGCTGGCAGTCCGGGGACCGGCAAACCACTTTATAAATATTCCTAATCCGCTTTTTTGGACACAGGTGACTGGTGTAAATTGCGCTTTTCGTTCTGTGTCATTAAAACGAATTTGAAAGGACATCAGTGCTGTAGCTAAGCATGGATAAAAAAAGATTTTTTCTACTCTCCGAGGTGAAATAAGAAATTCGCCCCCCCCCTTGAGCTTTCCCGAAACACCAGTAGACTGAGGAAGTGTCATCCTTCATTTACTCGCATGCGGAACAGCTCAGAGACACCACATATGTCTTGAGACAACAGACCTGTAATCTCTAAACACACACATTAGTACATCTGTGATGGATTTCATACATCCAGGTCATTGTAGAACGCCTGCTCATTTATTCATAAGTAACTGGATTTTGCCGTTCATCTTAATAAATTACTTATGAATATTCACGAATAACAGATTACTAAATGTCCTGCATTAAAGACAAACTTTCACATAAGAAAAAAAAAAAACACTGCAACTTAATAAAATCATAATTAAAATAACCTATTTTGGTCGGAATATAATGCACAAATTGGGCTATTTCAGTCTTTTTCACTTCTAACAAATACCAGAAGTTTTTTGAGTGCTAGTAAAACAATCAAGTGCAAAGGATTTCCAACTGGAATTGGTATTTTCTGGCAATTACTATAGTTATTCTTCATAACACTTCACACAAATTGCATATAAAATAGTTTGAACAGTCACCATTAATGCATTCATTCAACTGAAAAGTAATTTGGACCAATAACAATAAGCTTTTGCCTATTATTCTTTAACTGAAACTCAGAAGTCAGGACGTAATTATCATATTTATTTATCTTATAAATATGATCATTACATGATGACTTGAAGACAACGTAAAATGTGTTAGGAAAAGGAAAAAAAATACTACCAGCCTTAAGAAAATAAAGTGTTTCGTCCTATCAGATATCAGTTCATACAGACCCTTTTTTTGCTTTTCTGAATAATAGAGGAAGAGACATATTTATGATTACATTTCAACTTTTGAGCATGACATAATTTGCATATAAAATATGCAAATTATGATCTTCATACCCAATGTTGATATCAAGCTCGTCCCAAATTATAAGAACATCAGGGTGTTTTGGAAGAACAAAGGCATTTTTAATAGTTTGAATCTCATCTTACCTGCAGAATGTGGCTGCCAAGGTGAGGCTCAAAGATCTCCGAGGCAACAACGCCGGGGCTCCGCCTCCGCTGGGACCCGATAGCTGTGAAGAGAAGAAGCACACAGCATGAGCGCACTCGTGTCGGCATGCGCACGCACGTTTCCTCTTTAAATCCAAACGAACTTGGAATTGGAATCTGCCCGTGCGATTTTAAACAGATACAGTAAACTGTTAAACAAACACTTCCGCCCCAATAATACTAAGCCCCCAGTACTGTAAATACACAGATGCAAATCAAAGCCTCAGAACGTCTCCGCTCTGCATATTCAGCCAGGCTCGGCGCTACAAAGCCCACTGTTTATAGCAGGACTAATACCGCCACATCCATTGAGCTGCAAAGCACTCAGAGAACAGCGCCCTCAGGGCATTTTTTCCAAGTTTCCAACTTTAAAGTCGGCTCAGGCTCTGCTAAAAAATGGCCTGGGGTGATTTCAAACTTAACAGACCTTGTCCCACCAGAGCTCATTATAGAGAATTTTATAACAAAGTGCTCTGTACTTAATTTTCCAAGCCTAGCCAGGCGTTCGGGTAATGTTGCTGAATTAAGTGCAATTAATGATGTAATAAAGCGCTGAACAGCCATTAAGGATTCTCAAGGACCAGTAGCAAACAACGCTTTGCCATTCAGGGAGGGTGTAACGGGGACATAAGGACGTCGTGCCCCAGGTGAGCATGCACGAGAGGGGCCGAGACCCAAATGAGAAGCCTCTGTCCTTCAGAGAGCCTCAAGCTGGGTAAACACACTTCTCCCCTCCGGTAATGCTTTCAGCGCTAAGTCCTGTGTCCGCCCCGGAGGAACATTCCTGCCACAACACGAGCGGGAAGGGCAGCGGCAGCCGGAGGAGAGAGAGAGCCGGGCTCTCAGCGCTCTCTCTGGAGCGCCGGGGTCAGTAGCCGCCAATGTGGGTGGAAAAGCAAACAATCCTGAGCAGCAATCCGGTGGGACATGGACATGGAGACTCGCAGCGCACAGCAGAGGGAGCTCTTACGCCCTGAGGATCGCACAGAAAACATGCACACACACACACACACACACACACACACACATACCTGCACATCAAACGCAGTGCATTCATGCACACGCAATCAATGCAACCTGGCACACAACACACACACGTGCTTTTGATACAAACGTATGTCTGTCTGATGTCTTGGTTCATTTAGTTCAAAAAGATTTGGCAACACAAAGAGGTCCAAAATTGACACTTTTCAAAAACCAAATTTGAATAAATCTGGAAATCGAACATGGAATTAACCTACAGTAGAAATGTCAACGTAATACATGGTTTAAATCTAATTATAAACAAACATTTACTATCATGAGTTTTTTTTTTAACTCCATATGGCAATAACGTGGAATATTCCTCACATTAAGCAATAAATAAATAAATAAATAAATAAATAAATAAAATTCTGAAAATAGACCTGAATTTAAAACAGCATATAATGTGCCCTAGCACAGAAAGAAAGAAAGAAAGAAAGAAAGAAAGAAAGAAAGAAAGAAAGAAAGAAAGAAAAGACAAAATAAGTCTTGCACACTACAGTAAAGACACTGTAAATTATACAAAATAAAATAAAATACAATAAATAAAATAAAATAAAATAAAATAAAATAAAATACACAAGGTTACATCATGTCTGCCCTATTAAGTCCCACACAATATAGTAATGGCACTGTAAAATAAATAAATAAAATAGAACAGAATTAAACCCAGTGTGAAAACAGCATATAATGCCACAGATCGTTGGCTGAACGTCTGATGCATATAGCACACTTAACTGGAAACACTTCGGGATTTTTGAAGTCGTGATCTGATTGGTTAAATTCTACAGGATGTCCAGGAGACGTGTGTGTCATGTTCTTTAACGGTTTGCCTGGAAACAAAGATGCTGTGACGCCAAAGAAGATCGCTGTTGTGTTTACAACTGTGGCAATGAGCGCTTATCAGGATCAACTAAACGCTGGATTTTCAAAAGTATGTGAAGTATGTAAAGTTTGCGGCATAGACTCTTTAAAATATGTCCAAGAGTTTTACACACCGGTCTGTTATTGTAGGGACATCAATGTTACATTTTTACACCCCTAAACATGACGCTAAACAAAAGGAACTGTGATTGGTTGCTTTACATGTCAGTCAGGCGGCCTCTGAGCGGTCCTTGGCCAATGAAAGCTGCCATCAGTCTGAAGGTCTGGCTACGCGAGACTACATATAATGTGCTCCAGCAGAGATCACAACCACCAGCAGTACAAGTAAGTCGACAAAGAAAATACCAAAGTTAAGAGGTCACTTGACCAGCCTCAAATTACCCTCCTCTCTGTACATAAAGACGACATCTCCAGACAATAGCTCTCATCACACAAGGATCCTCGCTTAAGACCACCGCATGGAAATCAGCCACACGTCCTCCAAATTCCTTGACCTTGAGGAGCTTTGCAAACTATAAACTCTACGGTTAATATTTCATAATTAAAAATGTGAACATGTTGAACCACAGATTAGTTTATAGAACAAGTACAACCAAGTGAATAGTCTTAAAGCCTAATCTGTCACATTTAAAGACCCTCTCACATGACACATCACGGTTTCAACACACCTATCATACCAGATTTCCAGACAGTAAAAAGCAGGAAGTGCATACGATAAAAAGGGAAAACAGCGAATGTAAACGTCTTAAACAATTTTTGTCCCCTTGTTTACTGGTACACTCAATACTGTCCAATGACAAGACTATGCGACTGTGTCGCCATGCCTCTGCACGGCTGCCCGAGCAGCCAGAGAGATGAATATAATTGCATATTGATCTCAGGAATTATGCTCTATTAATCTGCTTCATTTTGCTCATGACGCAAATGATATATGAATAAAGAGCTTGCGGAAGCACAGAGGCAACACAATGTCTGTCCTGCCATGATTCTCCATAATACATCTCCTCTAGTTTAGCTCCCTGCCACACTAGATTGAGCACATACAAATATATTACTGTGGAAACACGAGCAAATACATCACGCCTGACCTAATAAGTCCTGCACAATACAGTAAAGGCACTGTAAAATAGACAGGATCTGTCTATTGAGTACTGGTGTACTGCCAAAGACATACAGGATGATGCTATTCCATTCAGAGAATCGCAATCCCAAAGACGCAATATTCCAAAGTCCTTGACGGCATTTCGCAAACATGCAAATGGAAAGACCTCGTCTGATATAGACTAATGTCATTTTATTATGAGACAATATTGCTTTCCATTTGACACTTTCAATATGTAATGCTAGTCTTCAATACCCGCCATGCCACAAACAGCATTCGGTGCAAGACTGCAATAAATGCAATTTGTTACTCGCCGCAGTGGCAATTTCAAATCGCTTGTGCTATTAGAAAGTCAATTTAACTTTCACTTTTATAAGTCAACATTATTGCTATTGTTAATTTATTTCTCATTGAATGGGAAATTGGCAGCAAGGCATCAGACTGTCATTTTAAATCTGCAATAATTTCTTGTGAAGCTTAGACCTCTTATTCCCTAGTCCTGGATTATTAGAGCTAAATGGCGGTCCCTGGCTTCACCAAAGGCTCAGGGGCAGGTACTGTTACACAAATTGCCAATTCAATTAACGGAGTGTAGACGCTCAACTGGCAGCTGGCACAAAGGATGGCTATTTTGCCAAGTGTCAGGCCTAATTCATCAAGCTGTCAATGCTCTCGCGGTCGGAAGCCACGGACAACGTCAAAACGCGAACGGCACAATGGGAAGTCGTGTAATCTGGTGAAACTCATGTGCTAAGGAATGCTAACTCACATGCTAGCCGCCAACACTGAGCCCGTGGCGGTTCGGGGAGATGAGGCCTTCGAGGTTTAATCGGGACTGTGAACAGGGGCACAACTACCCAGTGCCAGAGGGGTATGCAGCAACTACCCACTGCCCCCCCACCCCCCCCTCATTATGTATGGGCTGTAAATAATAAAGGTCCACCAAAAAGCTTACATGCAAAACAATACACTTTATTTGTGCTTTTGGAGTACAATAACCAATCCCGCTGCACTTTTTCTCCATTGGACATTGAACGAAAACAGTATGCTTTGGAAAAACACCTTCTACTCTTGTCTGATCTTGGATACGGCCCGTCAGGACATTTCCATTCTCAACCATACACTGCCTAAATGAGTCCCCAATCTGGTGTGGTGGTGGCCAGTCAGATGGATCTTCTGAGTAAGGCCTTGTCTCAGCCCTCTCCTCTTCACCTCTCTGTTTCACATTCTCTTCCACCTCATCTTCACCTCTCTTTTCCACATTCTCTTCCACCTCTTCTTCACCTCTCTTTTCCACATTCTCTTCCACCTCATCTTCACCTCTCTTTTCCACATTCTCCTCAAATTCCTCCTCAGTGGTGAGTGGCTTTCCATCTCTGTCTGCACTATTTTTTATCCAAAAAGGACACAGTGAATAGGTTGGTCAACAGAACTTCAAACCATACTGGAGATTTAGTTTTGTGTGGTCTAACTAATAGAACTCCTACCTGATGTCATCACTGGTCTCATCTTTACTTGATGCCATCGCCGACCTCATGTCTGTCTCTTTTACTCCTTGCCTGTGTTCTTCTCCACTAAGACATATTGTCAAACAAACATTATGTAATAGATTTTCCATATTAATTTTTCCATATTAATAATATTAAGAAATGAATCTGTTGGTATCAAGTAGTTCCCCCTACACTTCCACCTAATGTTAGACCTACCTGTTGCCTTCCCCTGTCTTTCCTGATCCACCATCCTCACACCTGAATGAAATTAACTCACTGTTAAATATAGCAGCCTAAATTCAATTCTTAAATCAGCCTAGTGATGGCATCAGATAAGACAACTATTATGCAGTAAGGTTGTGCTGCTGTTGAAATTACATTCACATTTTGGATTTTAAAAAGTACAAATATGGCACACACACATACATATATATACATACATATATATATATATATATATATACACACACACACACACACATATACACACACACATATATATATATATATATATATATATATAAATATAGCACAGACCTTTAAAGAGAGAGAAAGAGATGTGACCCTGTAATTACAGCTTCCATGTCACCCAACAGATGTAACTACAGCCTGTATGTCTGACAGCACAGCTAACATGAACAGCTAATGGTAAAACAAAATCTATTAATGATTCCATGGTAAACCAGACTTATTGCATAAGTTATGTTTTCCAGCTTCTAGTCATTTATTGTGCATGCTACCTTATATTTACCAGTTGTTATTTTACCTTAATAAAATTGTGATATGTCATGCATGGGATTGGTACCATAGGGTTTAACCAAAATCTAAATGTAGCTATCAGCAACATTAATTAATAAAGTTAGCAAACACTAACCAGTCTGTTAACATTAATATTTGCAAGCCTCCAAGTTTGGTAGCAAATCTATGCATGATTCCATGGTAAACCAGAGATATTGCATTAGTTGTTTTCCAAATTATTGTCATTTATTGTACATGGCATGCTACCTTATATTTTCCAGTTTTCAGCTCAGCAACCTCGGTTTTGCATATTAAGCTAGCCTTAATTTAAACCCCCATTTGGCTGCTACATTCCCAGTGTTAGCAAACGCTAGCTAGTCTGTTAACATGAATATTTGCAAGCGTCCAAGCACAGACGTCACACTTTAAATCCTACCTGTTGCCTTTCACCATCCACTTGTTTAGCTGCTGTCGCATACCTTGACATGCCATCTCCTTTTCCCTCTTTCTTTTTCTATTTTTAACCCCCGACAGCTTTTTTGCTTTATCCATCTTTCGACGACAACTGTGTGCGTACTGTGACAACTGTACGTACCTGCTCGCTCAGCGCGCTCACGGCGCCGGCGCCCCCGCCAGGCGCGCCCACTCGCGATATTCCATTATTATCCAAAATTCTATTATGGAATCTTATGAGGGCGCCTACTCTAGCCTGTTAGTCCTCTAAAATGTTATATAATATTGAGGAAATACAGAAATGATTTAGAAACGCACAACAGCAGCTACATATAGAAAATACCAAAAAAAATACCATTTTTTTTTTATACCATCGCTTTGGCGCCCCCAAGGTGCTGCGTATGCGCCGCATACAGCGCATACCCACTTTTTGCGCCACTGACTGTGAATGTATAATATCAATCAATAGACAAAAAACAGGTTTCGTTCTTAGAATCACAGGAGCAAATGAATCACAGGTTTAGAACATAAATATGTCAACAGATCTTTTTTATGGCACAGGCAATTTTTAACTAACTCAATTCACATGCAAAGAGGTCAGCAAATCAAAATAACCACACTGGAAAAAAAGTTGCTGCCTTAAAATTTTAAATAAAATCTTAAATAAAGTCTTTTCAACTTAAATTACATTAAACTGACTTAAAAATTTGTTAAATCTTGTATAACTTATAAAAATAAAGTTGAAAATTGATTAGCTTATTTTAATGAGTTAAAGCAATGTAAAAACATGTTGTCATAACTTATTGGTCATATAAATTTTTACAGTGCATAAAAAGCCATTTGCATATATAATTCTTACATTTACCGTAGCAAAACCAGCATGTTTACTTCTAGGGTAAGAGAGAGGGTGGAAAATATTCACATAAAACTAAATACTATATATCATATAAGACACTTTTTTTGTGTTCCAGAAACCTTGACTATTATTAAAAGTGCACATTAAAATTTAAAAGAAAACTATAAAAAAAAAAAAATTGTAGGATATAGCCCCTTTAAAGTAAAAATACAGTTTACAGACCATTTTACTCAGATGCATTTCCAGTTGAAAAAGATTTTAAAATCTTATATTATAAAATATTATATTAAGAGAACCTTGGCTATCATTAAAAGTGGAGTTTATAATTGAAATAAATAAATAAATAAAATGAACACAAATTGTAGGATATGGCCCCTTTACAGTAAACATAGATGCATAAAATGCATAAAATGATGCATTTCCAGTAGAAAAAAGAGATAAGATTATTATATTAAGGGTGTTTTTTCGACTTGTAGGCTGCCATTAAAAATACAGATGGGTTTTTGAAAGTCTCTGGACAGCAAAAAAACACATGAAATCTGATTTTTTTCAAATCTGATTCAAACCACATTTGGAGGTGGTTTCAAATCAGGTTTTTACAGATGCATCTCAGTCTGGATGCTCTGGCTGCTCAAATCGGATTTCAAATGGTCTTTTGCGTCACTCTTAATGCGACAGCAGCGACACACAGTGATAACATCAAAAACGCCGGAAGTATTATTATGGTATTCAAACTGTATGTCCAAAGATTTCGGTCATGACTACAGCACAGAACATCACAATATATACCAGTTTGAGTTCTGCGACTCAATAGGGCGCTTATTTGGAGGGTGAGATGATGCACCTCCGTTTTCCTGCATCCATTTTGAAAGGATTCTGAGAAAAATTCAATTTTCCTGCAATCTGCCCACGTTAGGTTTTTTTTTTTTCAAAAAAATCTTAATTCTTAAAATTTTGAATCAGAGTTGGTCTCAGTGATTGCTGACCATATATGACAAAAAGTGAACTAAGGTTCTGAATCAAATGCTCCAAATGAAGACAGTACAAAAAGCCCTAAAAAGAAAAAATGTAGGACAGTACTAACTTTTATTAACTGATTGATGAAATGTAATGTTATATACCAGAATGGAGAGGTTGGAGGGGAGAGAATGAATAAGTAAGAGGGATTCGTGATGTCAGGTGAAGAAAGGTCTGTTGAGAGGTGGAACAAGTTCATGATGAAAAATGAAAACAAAACATTTTCTTTTGAATAAATCCTGGAAAACAAGAGGAGGAAACTACATGGGGTCATATCTGATTTCATGGTGACTTACATTTCTACTTGCACTGATTTAAACTGAACAATGTCAGATTTCTCCCATGTTTCACACGGTTCATTTGCTTCAACGTCTGCACTCATTAGACAGGAGTGAGACGCGTCACGCCGTAATTGATAAACCTCAAGGTGCTTTACGATCAGGACATGCACACGCACCACCACATCTCATGCACTTGTGTAGCTGAATGTAAAAGTGTTGTGAGTTAATGAAATAATGAGACCGAACAGACCACAGCATGTCATTAGCTTATTCAGAAAATTATAGACTCTTCTTGTTTCATTGTTCAGTCGTCTTTGTGCAGCAAACATTCCTCAAAGAGGAGGGCGGAAACTCAAGTCTGCATTTGAGAGAGAAACTCTTCATCGCAAAAGAGCCAAGGTGATACTCACAAGATTATAAACAATACAGCGGTTTCCACAATACTGAGCAATCAGGGCAAATGGAAATTAGAGTTCGACGTTTCACTGAATCCAAACCCTTTATCAAAGTCTACATTAGGAGAATTCAATTACACTTCCAACAGCCCAAATGTATACGTTTTCTTTTCAGAAAAGGTCCAGACAATCAAACTGTGCACGGTTTCAGAAACCAGCCATAAAAAGCAACATTTGTGCATTTCAGGCATATTCATCATAAATGTTCAAGTGGGCAGAAATAATACATTTCAAAAGTAAAAAGAAAAAAGTTCTGTGCCAAACTATAGTAAATTATTGTCAGGTTAATCGATTTTAAAAAAAAAAAGGTTTAAAGACCAAGATTCAATATCAAAAGAGTTACTGTACATAATATAACTGTATTGAATTTACACTGATATATGCACAGAATACACAATAACTTTGTTGATTCAATACATTAAATCTTTTGAATTCTTGTGGCTGAAACTTTAAATGCAGTCTTTAATATGTCAACTGCTCTATAACACAAAATACTGTATGCATTGATCTAGCAAAACAATTCACCAGTAACAATCTATATTTTTTTATATTTCAAACTGTAAGTCAAATCTCCCGTTGGCTTTCCTTCCCATCCAGTGTGCTTCAATCCATAATCTGCTCCTCATGTTTTCACAGGCCAAATGTCATTAAATAATTTACTTTAGTTGGGATAATGACAGGTCCAGATCGTTCTCTTTGAGCAGGCCTTTGAATAAGTTATGCCCGTGGAGGTTGAAACATTTGTTTTAATTAGTTTCTTTTAACGTCTTTGACTGGTTTAAGTTTTCATGATGATGTGTTCAATAATCCATGCTCATCTTTTCTCCTCATTTATATCATCAAAATTTAAGACGCTTCATTCTGCGCTAATGACGCCTCGCTCTCCTTCTGTCTCTCTCTCCCTTTCTCTCTTTGTAGCTCTGCTCCAAAACCTAGTGAGCTTCCCACCGTAGACTGCTTTTAAAAGACTCTATAAAATAAAAAACAAGTTTTGTGGCTTTTAATCCATTTCTATTAATGATTAATGTCCTGCCACTTTCCTGATTCAACAGGAAATACATCAACACAGAAAAGCAAATTGCTTATGAATGGATTTCATGGGATTTGGCGTACTATACACCCTCTAACAATAATGTGTGTTTGTTTGTGTGCGTGTGTGTTCATGCTTCAACCTGAAATGCACACAGACTCATGGGGACTTGTGTCACCGTGGGGACCTAAATTGAGGTCCCCATGAGGAAACAAGCTTATAAATCATACAGAAAGAGATTTTGGAAATGTAAAAATGCAGAAAGTTTTCTGTGATGGGTAGGTTTAGGGGTAGGGTTAGTGTAGGGGTATAGAATATAGTTTGTAAAGTATAAAAACCATTACGTCTATGGAGAGTCCCCAAAAAGAACCAGACGTGTGTGTGTGTGTGTGTGTGTGTGTGTATATACAGATTCAGTTAAATTAAAATTTTTAAGTTAAGAAATTCAAAGTTTAAGTAAGCACAACTGGCAGATTTTCGATTTGTACTTGAACATTTTAATTGCTCTTAACTTGAAATATTTGAATAAGCTAACTCATACATTTCACTTAAAGTTATCATGTAATCTCAACTTAAATATTTTTAGTAGTGGAAACTTGGCTAGCTTTAACTAGCTTATTCAGTAAATGCTAATTTGTTAATACAATGCTTTGATAGCATTAGCATAGCATAGCAATTGCTGGATGAATATGGCAATATAGAACATTTAATATATATGTTCTCAAACCATGTTCATGCTCCACTTGTCACCATGATGGTACCACATAACAGAAACTCTTCTAAAAAAATTAGCATAGCTAAACATTAAAGGGGTCATGAATTGAGAAATCAACTTTCCCTTGAGCTTTTGATATATAAAAGGTCATAGTAATATAAGAATAACCTGTAAGTTTCAGAGCTGAAAACTTCCTTGTTAGTCAAAGAAACGCTTTTATTGACAGCTGGCTCAAAAAAAGATCGATCTTGCTTATGTGCGTCCCCGTGATGTCAGAGTGCAGTGAAACGCCGCCTCAAGACGAACGCCTAATTCTATAGCCCCGCCCACTGACCTGTGCCTGGCATAGATAAATAACATAGGCCTACGTGGAGCTAAACCGGATCGAACTTACAAGCAATAAACATGCAGCATAAACTTCATTCGGATTCCAATATTAGGAATGCATGGTTGAACTTTATTTTTAATGAAGATCCAGCTCACGTGGGGAAGACATTGCGCGTTTGTTTGCTTAATTTCATTGTGGATTCGTTTGTAAACAAGAGACTGGATTTGCAGACAGAATGAGATTAAAAAAACGATGCTGTGTGCTAGATCTGACAGGTGTGCAACTGAATGGTGCAACACAATTATGTGAATAAAACATGTTTTTTTTATATGTGATAGTATTGCATTATTACAGATCGTTTGATATCTACTGATTATGTGTCTAACTAAACATAACTTATGCTGTCACAGGCCGGAGTATACTTTGTATTTCAGGTGTTGTTGGTTCATTGTCCTGCGATTCGGGATCAGACTCGAACATGTATGGGCCAGGGCACGCAAAGCCCGACGTCCCGGGGCTAGGCCTATGTGTTTTCAAGTCGGGCTACCAAAATGTATCACCGGCCTGCCCGAAGGGCTATCTTAAATAGTGAAATAACATTCCTTTCTTGATGTGCTATGTTCACTCTCTTGGCTTGATATTTGAAAGAAAAATACAATCGCGGAAGTTTTGAACATGCTGATTTGTCTGCGAAGTTTTGCAGATGCTTGTGTGTGTGTGTTAGTGATGCAGTTTGCGGTTATATCCACTGATCGAGTGGGCCAAGTAATAAAAAATAACATTACAATTAATTGTGGGTGGATAAGAGATAAATCATTGTGTTTGTTTGATAAAGACATATTGCGAGCCCTGCTGTGGGCGAATCATTCCGGTTGCCGTTTTCCCACATGTACTGACGGAGTCGAAGCTCATTATAATATGCAAAACTGTTATCCAATCATAGCAGTGGGCGTTTACTTCCAAGTCTTCAGTGCGGCACGCCCATAAAAACAGAGCATTCCTAGAGATAGGCTGAAAACCAGGGTAGAAAATAGCCTATTACTTATTCATTATGATGTTTTTGAATGTAAAAACCACACAAACGTCATAAATTGACCTCAGACAACAGCATAAACATTTTTTAAAAGCCAGTTCATGACCCCTTTAAACACTACTAAATCCCCCACTTAACATTAATATTGCACAAAAAACAATATATAGCACTTCATTTTAGCATTTACTCTCCCGTTCGAGTCTCATGGCAAAGCATGCTGGGAAATAGGAATCCCAGCCCAGTTTCAGTTAAATTTAAGTTTCTCTAAATTAAAATAAACAAGTTTGTAAAACTCCAAACAATTAAACAATTCAAATTACTTCAAATGTGTTCATTTTGTGAACTTAAAAGAAAAAGAAAGTTCAATATACTCACAAAAGTTAATTTGATTGAACTAATTTGTTTAATTTAAGTTTACCCAATATATATATATATATATATATATATATATTTTTTTTTTATATATATATATATATATATATATATATATATTTTTTTTTTTATATATATATATATATATATATATATGTGTGTGTGTGTGTGTGTGTGTGTGTGTATGTACACAGACACACACACAGAGAAATGCCTCCTGGCTCAGCAGATAAATACCTTAACCAAGTTTAGTGTTTTGTTCTTCCCTCATATTTAAAATATTAAATATTATTTAATTAATTCTAAAATATTTCCTTATATTTTAATGGTTTAATCTTAATATGAAAGTGACTTGACGGCCAAGTGTGGTAACTCAGAATTACTCGAAATTTGCCCTCTCAAAATTTGTCAAACTGAAAATCTTTGTGATAACAATTATGCTGTTGCATTCATGTATTCATCTAATTATATCTGAAACAGGAAGCTGTAAGATCAATGAATAAAAAAGAGTGAGTGTGCATCCAAAAGCTTCTAAAACCCCCATCACTAGCCTGTATGTGCTTAGCCTCAGTGTGACTGGTATTATCTCTGCGCACTAAAACACACATACGGCACAAACGCACGCGGCAAAAGTGGAAATCTCCAGCTCAGTTGCTACGGAGATGTTAGATTACACCTTGAAGAGGCGCTCAGTGAGGAATAATTGTCTATGGAAAGCTTGTAGAGGCTCTGAAGTCCCCGCTGAAGTGATTTGGTATTTTATCATTGTGCTATTTCCTCTCATCACGAGCAGAAACAACTGTGTCAGATACGGAGATAAGAGGGCCGAGGGAGCGCGGGACACAAGCTCTCCAGCTGACAAGCACTGTCCACTCACGATCCATATCAAAACCGATGGAGAGGGAGAGAGACAGCGAGAGAAAGAGAGCGTCATCATACTCACAGTTCGCATTATCCTCAAAGCAGAGCCATTTCAAGAACAAAACCCATTCATTTTCCCCACTGCAGCAAAAAAAGAGAAGAAACCCAAAGCTAGTAAAACATGGTGAGCGTACAACCTGCTGTTTTAACTGGAAAACCCTGAGAACGCTGAATCGTGGAGCTGGTCATTTGACAGAGTGACTAAAGATAATGATGAAAGACATGACTGAAACCACACTGTGATTTTAAAGCCTGTCGCCTGTCAATGCATTTCTGTCGAGTCATTCACAACATTCCTGCTGAAAAAAAACCACTTAAACCACTGAAAAGTGCCCAAATCCACAACCAACGGACCAGTCTGACCTGGCTTGGAGACCAGCAAACCGGTTTAGGCTGGTTAATGTTATTGTGCTTGAAAGAAAACAAGCTTTTCATAATCATCCATCAAACTGTAGTAACTTTTTCCATCTCTTTTTTTTCTCTAGTGTAATCAAGGCCACGTGGGTGGAGAAAAACAATTAAGAGCTGTCAATCAATTGAAAATATTAATCAAATTAATTACATGACAGGCTGATTATTAATCAAATTAATTGCATATATGATAATTTGCTGAGACCCTAAATGAAGACATTACATTATTTAATAATTTTTTTAAACATACATTGTTAATAATACATTATGTAATCAAAACGCATTCAATTTAAACTTGCACTAAAGCAGTGGTCACCAACCTTTTCAAGCCCAAGATCTCTGATCTCAGCCTTGATGAAAGGCAAGATCTACCTATAGAAGAATAGACTGAAAACGACAGCCCAGATTGTACTTCCAACTTGAGGCCTTTTATTTAGTATTTTAATTGTATTTGAATTAGGCTACATTAATGCTTTTGTTATGAACTTTAAAATTGATACAACCAAGAAAACTATCAATGTAACAACACTGTAACACTTGCAGTGAGCAACTTGCCATTGTTAACAGTGAAATGCTTATTCAGTAAAACCAATTTCCACATATTTAGGCAGAAGACAAAAATATAACTCAAAAAAGGGTAAAATGACAAAAATAATCACACAGGTAAGTAAAATAACATTATACACATGATTTGGAGTGAAAATATAGATATAAAAGCAATAATTACGATTAAATAAGATTATCAGAAGTCAAAAGAAACCTACCTCTCCCATGCAGTTACAATGCAAAAGGGAAGGGGAGGAGACAGAACAGGAAGTTATGTTGACTCATGACCAGGGCCTGAAATTAACACCCGACCACGCGGCAAATGCGGGTGAATTTTGCAATTGGCGGGTAACACTGTCAATCTACCGGCCACAACAGCTACCAGGACCTGTCTACGTGACTAAATCAGCCATCAACACAGCCACGTGTGATTTGTTTACATACGAGCTGCAGTAGGTCTATATCTGTGGATTAGCAGCAGTCAGTATATTACTGTCTGTGACACACGGGAAATCAATGAATAAAAAGTTTTTTTTTTTTTTTTTTTTTTTTTTTAAGTGTATTATAAGAGTTATTATTACTTATATTGATTTCGTTAATAACTTGACAGCACTTAAATGTGTATTCTTACAAGTTAAAGAACAATGTTTGTGGGACAAGTGGATTTTATGAAGGGGCAAGTGAAAGAGAATTTTACTTGCCCGACCGGACAAGTAGTCAGATTAAAACGTCAATAACAAAAAACAACTAGGGAATCACCAAAATGCAAAAATGATTCTGCATTAATTTAGTGTAAGTTGTGATCGATAGTGGATAATAGTATATAATGTAATGTATAATGAACTGACGGTAACAAAGTTGTGCTGTTGACGCTCGT
Organism: Coreius guichenoti; assembly: GCA_039654105.1. NCBI lineage: Eukaryota > Metazoa > Chordata > Actinopteri > Cypriniformes > Gobionidae > Coreius > Coreius guichenoti. The sequence goes on along the minus strand of CM077177.1, from coordinate 11,600,579 downwards.
GCTGCCCCTCGAGGAGAAATTGAAAATTTCAGCAGCGAAAACAGTTTCAAACAAAGATCACAGCAGAACCATAACGCATCTCACAGCAACAGTGTGTTACTGAATGTTTCAGCGTTTTGAATGAATCGGTTGAATCAAAGATTCAATGACCTGTTCATAAACGACTGCCTCATTCTTGAATGAATCAGCCGTTTCAACGAATTGACTCAATGACTCACTCATTAAGACGGTCACCTGCCGCCACCTACTGGTGGTTAAGTTTCATGTTTAAACATTCTTTCCAACATTTCTTATTTGTATATTCAAAAATATTTAAAACAATCTCATAACATTTTTTAATGCAGTTGTAATTTGTCAGTGTAAATTATTTAATTTGATTGGTAACAGCCCTATAGTGTCTTATTCTAATTTAATTTATAGATCAAATTTAAGAATATAAACTGAAAGCTGAAGCCTATATTTAATAAAATTATGGAAAAAATGCCCTTTATAAAAGGTAAAAATAACAAAGATATGCAGATTTAAATATGTCAAAGTTGATTGAACACTGTTGAGAATATTGCTTCAGAATAAATTATATTTACAACACACAAAATCCGAAAAAAAATCCGACCAAGCTAATTTTTTACTCGGACAAGTGAATGACAGATTTACTTGTCCGAAGGACAAGCACGTAAACAGGCTTAATGTCGAGCCCTGTCGAGGGCTTTGAAAAAAAAACCTGGCTGGTAAAAAGTCACTGTGGCAGGTAGATTTTTAAATCCACCTGCCACAGTGGCTGGTGGTCAAAAAAGTTAATTTCAGGCCCTGCTCATGACATCACAACAATTAAAGGGAAAGCACTCATATTTCAATCAGGCAGCTACAGGGTTATGAATAAACAATTTTGTGTGAATTCTACTTAACAATACATACATTTGTGATCCGTGCTGGCAAAATGAGTCGCAATGAGCTTGTTTTTTGTTTCAATGTTATTTTCACATTCTATATTTAAAAAACTTTCAAAATGATGTATGATTTGTTGGAATCAGACATAAAATGAATGAGCTACACCTGTTTGAAGTCGATAGAGTCAGCAGTTTTCTGAAGGTTCCAAAAAAACCAAAAAAAAACCTAGCAACCATACCTTAAAATCTCTGGTAATAACACCAAATTTGGCACACACCAAGACAAAACCAAATATCTATATAAAAAAAAAAAAAAAAATGATATATATATATATTATTTATTTATTTATTTTTTTCTCCCCATGATACCACAATTGTTTGATTAACATTAGTGAAACAGACAGCCTATATATTAAGACCTACTGTACTGCACGGATCTAATATAACGTTACACATCAGATGTTTTTCCCCAACAGTTAACCAAAGGTTCACTTAAGACATAACAGATAATATTTGCGTGAATACTCGCCAAGACAGATATTTTGAAATACTGTAATTCTGTGTATGTGTGTATATTGGGATCACGCGCTGTCTGAGGCGTCTTTGTACGCTTTGAATCTTTCAGTCAGCGTTCAGTCATGCTGTTTTGTTTACATCAGCATGAGTTTGAAAATCACATTTCATTGATTCAGACTCATGCCATCGAGAATTCATTATGAATATTCACAAAGTTGGAATGCTGTGCTTTAAAAACGATAACAAGGGGAACGATACTGAGGGGAATAGCCAGTCGGTGAGAAGCCAAAACAGCATTTTTCATGGACAAAGGAATGGTACTCTTCTCAGAAAAAGTACAAATAAAGATACTTTTAGATGTGTAATTGCTATTTGGAGCATTGGGATCACTAGACAAGGGCTTAATGAACTAATTTTTATGAAATTCGACCAAAATTGTCACTTTTCACTTGTTTTGCCTGTAGCTCGAAAGTAGCCTGTGCGCATTCCGACTCATTTTGCCAGCATGGGTCACATTTAACAGTATAATTTATATACCTGTTACACCTGCATAATGTGTTTTTTTTGTACTTATTTTTCTGTTGTTTTCAGGAGCTAGTGATATGAGCACTGCACTAAAGAATTGTGCACCAGGTCAGTTTGATTTCATGTTGACTTTAAGTCAAGGATGTTGTGCTATTTCTCGTTCTCACAGGCTGATGTGTAATTCCGACACCTCCGAAATGCGTATGGATCTTTAGATCCTAAGAGTCCCGGTTGCTAAATGCAGCTATCGATACCTCGCTCTGACGAGGAAAGGCAAAGGAGGATGAGATATTGACATTGACCAGACCTAGCAAGGTCAAGTTCAGGGGGCACCGCAACTGAATCAATACCACGGGATGAGCAAAAGAAAATAATGGGGGAAAAAAAGCCTCATCTAATTTGGAAATGCATTCATTATGGCAAACCGCATTAAAGCGCAAGGCAGGCTGCCTGCGCTGCCCTCGAGTGCAGCCATACAGATAAACAATCCATTACCAAAGTGCAGCAGCAGGCTTCTCTTAATAAACCCAACCGAACCCGGCCAGGCCTGCAGGACGCGTGCTGCGAGACAGCAGAGAACTGGACGAGATTCAGACAGCTTGACTGCTTACAGACTTGTGCAGTGGAAAATAAGCTTTCTTAGTGTTTTCCTGCAAAAATTAAGCATTCTGATTGGTGGATTTAGGTTTGCTGAAGAAGCCCCAGAATCCTGAAGCACTTGGTCAGCACTTGACTATTAACTTTGCTTACACTGTTTAATAATTCGCATGCTGATGATGCTGAGGGGGACATGCTCAGCATGGACTATCCAGTCAAACGGAATACAATATTAAGAAGACATTAACAAAACCTCTACAGAAAAAACACAACTTGCAGAATGAAAGACCAGACTTTTCCACTTTCCTTTAGTTTTGGAGCGTTTCTTTGCGCTGAAACACATAACGGTGGATGTCATGGTTGAGGTGTGTTCTGTGAGGGGCTAAAAGAACATCAAGGCCGCTCTATGTACCATGAAGTCTGTGTTTTCCAGACACTTTCCTCTCACAGCTCACGATTGAAGCATTACATGCATCTAACAGACAGGACACTAAAACCTGCCTGCCTCAGACCGCCTCGCCACACACATCAAAACATGCGCGCTGAAACGCCGCCATGTTGTCCTCTACGGATGTCCTTGACTTCAACACATCCTACCTGGCAAAATGCCCAAGACTGAGACAGTTAAGATGATTCTGTGTGAATGTGCAGCAATAGAAAAGGAAAAAAAAAAGCACAAATGAGATCTCATTAATATCTCAATTGTTCCTCCTGAACTGCAAATAGATTAAATGCAGACTAATTGAGACTTTTGCTTAAATCTCACAATTCCTCTTGTGAAAAAGACTCCAGTTATCTCACATGCATCTCACCTAGAGCTCTCAAGAAATCTCAATGTCTCAAATTTGCCCATATACAAAAGACTATATATGCTTAAATAATTCTCTTAAAACTCCTCAGCTCAAATTAATTCAGACCAATGAGATTTCACTGTGGATGGGACTGTAGGAATAGAAATTGCTTATCATAGTTATGGCTGGTCATGTCTAAAGACCAAAAAAGCAAATTATTGCATTATAACAGGGACTATTTAATATAGTCCCAATAATGATGGAATCATTTTATTTTCTCTAATTTATATGTATAAACTTTTCTATCTATCATGTTGATACTTCACTAAAACATAATGAAGAACTCTATTATGTCTCCTAAGCAACGGACAATCAACTCCCGAGCAATCAAATTTTTAGAGAAGGGACAGAAAGGAGATGACAATGCAAGATGACAGAGTATATACTGGAAAGATTGGCATTGAATGATGGCTGGAAAAGGCGGATAATCGCTGTGTGCAATCAACAGAAGGTGAGCCGACATGAGACTCAGGCGTCATGCTATTGAATCTATATCATAGATGATTACCTACACTTTCAGACTGCACAAGAACAACCTGTAATGCCACGGCAATAGGAGTAGTCCTGGAAACAGAACGGCAGACGAGAGAGAGAGAGAGGTGTAGAGGTGGAAGACTGTACATGAGCCGTGGCGCTCAAACATTGAAAGGCTGATGTTTCAGGCTGCCAAACAACATAATGAGTCATTGAGGCAGAAAAATATTAGCACCAGGGGAATATTTGGAACGTCTCTGGGAGAGAGTAATTAGGAGCTAACCCACAATGACATGATCCAGTGAGGAGAAAAGAAAGAAAGAAGGAGAGAGAAAGAGAGAGGTCCCGTATCTGAGACTCAGATTTCAGTGATGAACTGCAGTTAATGTCATGATGATCACATGGAGGCTTAGTAGCTCATATAGGATGAATCAAACTGTCCCAGCCTGCCTTAACACTATTTTTAAATAGTTAATACTCAATACTATTATTAATACTTAATACTAATATTATTATAATATTAATATTAATCAATAATACAAATTTTATTGTAATATTAAAACTTAATACGATTATAATACTATTATTAAATACTGATTAAACTTTATATAATTGCAATAAAGAGCATTTATATGTAATGTCAATTAAATGTGTATTTAAAAGAGTTTATAAATCAGGCCATGTGTAAAAGGGAGAAAAATATGGATGGATGGATGGATGGATGGAGACAAACAGATAGAGGTAACCCACAATAGACAGACAGACAGAACTATAGACAGAATTGCGGATGGATGGATGGATGGATGGATGGAGACAAACAGATAGAGGTAACCCACAACAGACAGACAGACAGAACTATAGACAGAATCGCGGATGAATGGATGGATGGATGGATGGATGGATGGATGGATGGATGGAGACAAACAGAAAGAGGTAACCCACAATAGACAGACACACAGAACTATAGATAGAATCGCGGATGGATGGATGGATGGATGGAGACAAACTGATAGAGGTAACCCACAATAGACAGACAGACAGAACTATAGACAGAATCGCGGATGGATGGATGGATGGATGGATGGACACAAACAGATAGAGGTAACCCACAATAGACAGACAGACAGAACTATAGACAGAATCGCGGATGGATGGCTGGCTGGATGGATGGATGGATGGATGGATGGATGGATGGATGGATGGATGGAGACAAACTGATAGAGGTAACCCACAATAGACAGACAGACAGAACTATAGACAGAATCGCGGATGAATGGATGGATGGATGGAGACAAACTGATAGAGGTAACCCACAATAGACAGAACTATAGATAGAATCGCAGACAGACAGACGGTCGGACGGATGGATGGATGGATGGATTGATGGAGACAGATAAACAGATAACCCACAATAGACAGACAGAACTATAGATAGAATCGCGGATGGATGGATGGATGGATGGATGGATGGAGACACACAGATAGAGGTAACCCACAATAGACAGAACTATAGACAGAATCACAGACGGACAGACGGACGGACGGACGAACGGATGGATTGATGGAGACAGATAAACAGATAGGGGTAACCCACAATAGACAGACAGAACTATAGATAGAATCATGGATAGATAGATAGATAGATAGATAGATAGATAGATAGATAGATAGATAGATAGATAGATAGATAGATAGATAGATAGATAGATAGATAGATAGATTAACCAACACTAGACAGACACAGAGAAGTATAGATAGTACGACAGACAGATGGACAGAACTATAGACAGAACAGAAAAGAAATAATAAATTGTGTGAGATTTTCCCTAAAGCAAGAGACAAATTCTGCCATTTAAACAATACAAACATATCTGTGCAATTTTACTTCTAAATTAAACTCATCTTGTTTTAAATGTTTAGATATTTCTACTAGAAAACAAGACCAAGATACCATGAGTAAAAATGGGATTTTTGCAGTATAAGATCATCATGAAACAGGCTTTTCATTTTGCTTTAATGTGGATCATTTTTCTGTTTTGTTCGGTTCCAAAACCTAGCGAGCTGCCTTCGGTTTACTGCATTCTAAGACAACATCCTAATTGAAATGAAACCTCAAAGGTGACTATCTGGAACACTGCATACAGTAGACAGCAACGCCACATACACACACACACACCACACAAACAGAACATCTTATGTGAAGCTTACTTTTACAAAACAATTAATTCCAATAGAGTTTGCCATTAGCATTTTGCTAAGCTCATGGAACAATGAGAATACAAAAACAGCACTAGCAATTTGCAGTAAAATAGTCAGTTTTCAATTAGATTTTAAGTATTGTTCATCAATACTCTTCTATTTTGAATGAATATAAGCAGGGCTTGACATGAACTTTTTGCCCACCAGCCACTGTGGCTAGTGGTTTTCCAAAGTTACTAGCCACTCAGCATTTTCACTGGCCACAATTTTGACATCGATACCATGGGGAAAATCTGCCTTATAGATATTTTTAATATTATCTTATAATCTGGCAGCAGGTATATTAATATACCTAATATACCTGCTGTCACTTTAAGACCTGACGCACGGATCCATTATACTGCTACACGGGTTTTCTTTCTCAAATGTTTACGTTCACCTAAAACATAACTGACTGTGTTTACGTGAATACTCGCCAAGACCAGCATTTTGACATTATTTTTGTGTGTATTTGACTGTTTAAGCGTAATAAGCAGTGAAAAATAACTTAATTTAGTACTGAGAGCCGGCTTTATGTGTGTGCATTTTGGGTGTGAGCACAAAATCTGCGGGAATTAGTAAAATTATGCGCAATCCCATGCCGGAATTCAAGCCCTGTAACACCAACAATATTCATCCAGAGCAAATGAAACGAGTGAGTGAGGGGAGGCGGGTTTGTGTGTAACTCGCTGTTGGAGAGATGAGGGGGCAAAAAAGAGCAGCTGGTATTGTGTATCTAATTTGCAGAAAATTATTATTGGAAGCATTTCAGATATTTCAATATCGATATGTTTCGAAAAAACAATATTTTTGACAACACTACATTGCACTTTTTATTACTTCAGATGCCTTTTTAAAAGACTACAATTGAAAAATGTTGGCGGGTGTTAATGTCAAACCCTGAATATAAGTATATTTTTACAATAAACATTTGTCTATGACATTTTTGCACTGCACAATGTTTAAACAAAGCAAAAGATTGTGATTAAGCTGTCCAATTTGTCAAAAGACAAATTGTATCATAAAAGGCAGCCTACTGTACAGTAGTACAGTAAGAAGTTGCAGGTAGGCAGCTCACTGGGTTTTGGTTCAGCGAGGGTATGTGAACAGCGTCTGTACCTGTGAAAGGACCAGCAGAGCAAAAGAGCAGCAATAAAAGTGAGCTGCAGACAAAGGGGCCGATATTTGTGTTCATGTCCAGGTAGACCCTGAGCACGTCAGGTGCACCTCTGGGATAGTACCTGCACGTAAAAATTAATGAACTCTGCGCTCCTCACAGCACTGCTTCACCAAATTGCATTTTCAGCCTCACAACTCCGGGACATGCTGGGTGGTTTGATGCTTTCCCAGCTATCCATCTTTCTGCTGAGCCAATTTTCATTTAAACCTAATTAGGGGCCTGAAATGAACATTATGCATTAGATAAAGCATCGGAAAAGTAGAACTATCCTCGGAGCACGATGGGGGAAAAAATGGGGGGGGAAGGGAATATAAAGGGAGGGAGAGAGAAAGAGAGGGAGGGAGGTGGAAAAAATTAATGACTAGCCATTAGGTTACAAGTCATCTCATTGCAAATGTTGAGTTAAATGGAGGAATTAGTTCCTCCGTTGTGTTAAATACTCTGCGTTGATTTAGTACGATACAACTAGTTCATTACGTAGAGGTCAGCATGGAGCGAGAGGTAGACATGAGCATGTTCATAACCGGTCTGTCTCCACAAATATTAAGGGGGGAAAAAAAAAAATCTAGGTTATTACTTACTATGTATAAATATTCGTGTTCACAACATAACAGAATCTGGATAATTTAGAAATCAGTGGCTGGCTGCATAAACTGCTTAGACTAGTCAGTTAGTTACAGTTAGTTACATCTAACCTTAGTTATCCATGAAACTAGACATAGCGGCTGTCTTTATGCAAATGACCCGATATTTATGGTCTCACAATCAAGAATAAATTAAAGTCAACAACGTTCACAACCCAGTTTACTTTCATAATGTGACATATTTGTGATAAAATACTTTGTTAACACTTAAAGCCTTTTATATCATGTATTATAAAAGTATTTTAATACATTAATTATGCCTTGTAATGCACCTTATAATGCATTGTATGGTCTTATGAATAATTATAACCACACTTACACTCACCTAAAGGATTATTAGGAACACCTGTTCAATTTCTCATTAATGCAATTATCTAATCAACCAATCACATGGCAGTTGCTTCAATGCATTTAGGGGTGTGGTCCTGGTCAAGACAATCTCCTGAACTCCAAACTGAATGTCAGAATGGGAAAGAAAGGTGATTTAAGCAATTTTGAGCATGGCATGGTTGTTGGTGCCAGACGGGCCGGTCTGAGTATTTCACAATCTGCTCAGTTACTGGGACTTTCACGCACAACCATTTCTAGAGTTTACAAAGAATGGTGTGAAAAGGGAAAAACATCCAGTATGCGGCAGTCCTGTGGGCGAAAATGCCTTGTTGATGCTAGAGGTCAGAGGAGAATGGGCCGACTGATTCAAGCTGATAGAAGAGCAACTTTGACTGAAATAACCACTCGTTACAACCGAGGTATGCAGCAAAGCATTTGTGAAGCCACAACACGCACAACCTTGAGGCGGATGGGCTACAACAGCAGAAGACCCCACCGGGTACCACTCATCTCCACTACAAATAGGAAAAAGAGGCTACAATTTGCACGAGCTCACCAAAATTGGACAGTTGAAGACTGGAAAAATGTTGCCTGGTCTGATGAGTCTCGATTTCTGTTGAGACATTCAGATGGTAGAGTCAGAATTTGGCGTAAACAGAATGAGAACATGGATCCATCATGCCTTGTTACCACTGTGCAGGCTGGTGGTGGTGGTGTAATGGTGTGGGGGATGTTTTCTTGGCACACTTTAGGCCCCTTAGTGCCAATTGGGCATCGTTTAAATGCCACGGCCTACCTGAGCATTGTTTCTGACCATGTCCATCCCTTTATGACCACCATGTACCCATCCTCTGATGGCTACTTCCAGCAGGATAATGCACCATGTCACAAAGCTCGAATCATTTCAAATTGGTTTCTTGAACATGACAATGAGTTCACTGTACTAAAATGGCCCCCACAGTCACCAGATCTCAACCCAATAGAGCATCTTTGGGATGTGGTGGAACGGGAGCTTCGTGCCCTGGATGTGCATCCCACAAATCTCCATCAACTGCAAGATGCTATCCTATCAATATGGGACAACATTTCTAAAGAATGCTTTCAGCACCTTGTTGAATCAATGCCACGTAGAATTAAGGCAGTTCTGAAGGCGAAAGGGGGTCAAACACAGTATTAGTATGGTGTTCCTAATAATCCTTTAGGTGAGTGTATAATACATTATAATACTTATCTAATAACTGTTACACTTTTAGATCGTGTAATGCATTAAAACACATGACAAACAACCAATGTCAGATGTAACAAGAAATCTGCAAATATTATAACGCATTTTAACTTTAGTTACAATTATTTATTAAAGATATAATAGCATAATGAATACCTTTATAATGCATTATACATAAAGGCATTTATACACCATCAAACAGTTTAAATCTAAGGTAAGAGAAATTATGAAAAATGGTCAAAAGCTAAATTACAATCTTTACTAACAGTCAAAGTGGACTTATATTTATATTATTATTCAACATATGAATAATTAAAAAAAAAAATCTAAAATAGTATTAAAGAAAAAATAATATACATGCATTAAATCTAAAGAATGAAACTTGCTGCAGAAAACAGTCCAATGGAGTTGTACTTTAGTTTAAATCCAGAAAAAGATTTGACCAAACCGTATCGAGCATCATCATGATTTAATTAAGATCTGCTATCAGACCTATTTGTTCACTGCATTATCTAAGAGCCTTTGTAAACCATTCCCTTCAGCTCTATTATCTAACCTGTGTGTGATAGCATGTGGTTAGAACTGTTCACAACTAGTTCAAGTTCAGGTTATTTCTTAAGTACATTTAAAAACAGCAGCAAGGCTGACCAAGGTGCTTTACAATACAAACAGAATAAAAATATGGCAGATACATATCTGCTATATATATCAGATATATATGTGAAATATACATATCACAATGTATTTAAGGGTTAGCTGAAAATGAAAAAAATTCTGTCATTAATTACTCACCCTTCGTCGTTCCAAACCCATAAGACCTTCGTTCATCAATTAAGATATTTTTGATGAAATCCGAGAACTCTCTGACCCCTCCATAGACAGCAATGTAATTAACACTTTCAAGGTCCAGAAAGGTAGTAAAGACATCGTTAAAATAGTCCATGTGACTCCAGTGGTTCAACCTTAATTTTATGAAGCGACGAGAATACTTTTTGTGCGCAAAAAACAAACAAAAACAACGACTTTATTCAACCATTTCTTCTCTTCAACGTCATTCTCCTACGTTGTTGATGTAGTAAATACACTGCAGCGTTTCCGAGTTCTACGGCAGAACGGCGGCTCACCATTGGCTAGCTCCTGCGTCAGCATCACACGCATGCGTCGTGGTGCTCACGTGAACAGTGTCGGCCAATGGTAAGCCGGCGTTCGCTTCGAAAGCCCTGCACTGTATTTACTACATCAACAAGGCACAGACGAGAAGAGATTGTTGAATAAAGTTGTTATTTTTGGGGTTTTTTGCACAATAAAAGTATTCTCGTCGTTTCATAAAATTAAGTTTGAACCACTGGAGTCACATGGACTATTTTAACGATGTCTTTACTACCTTTCTGGACCTTGAAAGTGGTAATTACATTGCTGTCTATGGAATTTTCATTTTTGGAATTTTCATTTTTGGAATTTTCATTTTTGTTATTTTCAGAATTTTCATTTTTGGGTGAACTAACCCTTTAAAAGCCAAAGACAAAGATGTGTTTTAAGACAAGATTTGAACTCATATAGGAGCCATCCTAAAATATCATATTATGCTTTCTTTGTCATGGCTGGTTAGGGATAAGGTAGGAGCCAACTACAACCCCCTCTTCAGTATTGTTAGAGACCAACAGTAAAAATATAAGAATCAACCACTGAAAAACACATTGTTTAAGCACTAATTTGAGGAGGATACATCTCATCCAATATTCAATGTCTATAGTGGCTATGGCCCTGCCCAATTGTTTCTCGTTCTGTGTTTAACCACAAATGCAAAGCAGAAGATGTCGCTGCTATCACGGGGCGGCAGCACACTGAGGTAAAGCCACAAGCAGCAGGTCTTAGCGGCCGGTCCTCTTATCTGCCTCCTCTCCACTACGTTTTTAAGATCTTTCCTGCAGAAGACAGTGTAATGGATCTCTTCTACAGTCCTCTGTGCGTGTGTTGTGTGTGTGTGTGCGCTCGCCCCTCCTCACACACTTGCCCTTGGCAGAGAATTAGGTGAGGGAACAGGTCAATTTCACGTGTTGTGGTGCTTCCTCAGGAAAGCAGCGCTGGCTTTGTCCTCCTTGACGCCTTGATTGCTTTTGTGCACCAATTGCTTCTTACCCAGCCACCTACCATCAGCACAAACACCCCCTCCACCCCCCAAAAGCCCTCTCTTTAAAACCTGTTTAAAGTATTTTGTCCGGGATTGCATTAGCAAACCAGAAATTAATCTACCATTACAGGGAATATTGAAGACTCTGAAGCTTTGAGGGTGGCGGCAATAAAACAGTTTAACTGCTCTACTGCAATCGTGATTGGTCAGAGGCAGCCAGTGAGTGTTTTATCATGTGCTAAAGAGGAGGACAAGAGAAAAAAAAAAAAAAAAAAAAAAAGAGGAAATGAAGGCAGGAAGAAGCAGCGAAGGCTTCTCTATGAGACACTAGCTAGCTGACTGAATGTACTTTTTTCCCCCTCTAAAATCAGTTATGCACAAACTCTGCCTTGCAGCTGATTTCACTGGTCAACTCAACTATGTAGTCACTTTAGAAAAATTAAACCTTTTAAACTTTAGAATTGATTATGGGCCGAGTTTTGTGCTTTAGTGGTGTGTGTGTGGGGGGGGGGGCATAATATGATGTATATGAAACAAAGCATAATACGATGTTGCTCTGTTGTTTCTATTTATGTCATGTCATGTGGTGTAGCCCCGCCCATAGTGAATTCTCATTGGTCCAAAATCACACACAGCTGTATATTCAACATCAATTATCTTTAGACTGTGATTATGTCAATTTACACAGTATTTTGCTCTCAGTATGTGCAGAAAAAATATGCAGAAAACATAAGAAAAAAAAACTCTCCACAGATGCTTGCCGCATTCATATAAAGCAGACAAGAACCAAGTTTACCAAAGTATGACAACATTCAACAAATAAGAATAAGATAAACCAAAGACTTTTCTAAGAAACAACATCTGATTTAAAGTATAATTGCATGTAAATACTGGTCTGTTTGAAAGGAAATTCAGAAGAAAAAAGGGCTCTGTCCTAACCAGCTACATATTTACATAAATTACATAAGTCACTTAATTTCTACTTGGGTAGCTCCACCCACAGTAAAATCTCATTGGACGAAAACACACTCCACATGTACCTGACACTTCATAAACCAGTTAAATAAGAGGGATTTTCTAGCAATCTTATAGCAATCTTATATATATTCCACATTAACAGTACACAAAATGTATACAAACTAATCTGTACAGTCTATATTCACAATTAAAACCCACCATGATTCTTTAATTTATACAAACTCAACTCAAACAAAACTCCAGACTGATGTCTGCTCAATTCGTAAATACCATCATAACTATGATAACACAAGATGGACCTCATAAAAAGAAAACAGGCTTCCATCTATGCTTCATACTTACTGAAGACAGTCAAGAACTGGTTTTACCTCAGTAAAACAACACTCTTACACCCTGATTGCACATCAAAACATTCCCATAAAACATTGGAAAGATGTTTTACCACATTTTATGGTTTAGAATGCAATGTACATCTGTTTATTATATCTTTATCAGATGTTTGCACAAATATGGCACTTAAAAAAACAGAATGCAATGCTCTGGCATGTCTTGTACTTACTGATACAGAACAGGTGAATATGGCATGAAGCTTGGGCAAAATTCGTCTTGTTGAAAGGAACACACTTCACAGAGCATTCAACGGCATTGGCGGATTTTTAGCCCGTTCACCATGACTGAACGTTTGACAGGGGCTGTGGGTCTCACAGATGGATCATTGGGGCGAATCCAGCGAGGTTTAAGGGGGCTGACTTGGGTGATGTAGGTGGGCTTCCATTTACTGCAGTCGGTGAGGCAGTCCAGTGGGTCTTCTCTGCCTCAGCAAGAACCCGTCTTACACACACACACACACACTCTCTGAGGTGCTGAGGTAATCTCCCTTCCTCGTTAGTGGCGTGGAGGAATATGTATGTCAGCAAACGCTGTCACCAGTGTAGCGTCAGGGCAGCGTGGCCTGCCACATTTCTCAGCTGACTTTGCTGAGTAATGAGCCGAATACAAACGCGTTTCACGGCTGTAGCCTCCACTGAAGGTGTTTTCCATGCAACGTCTGACTAATCACAGCAGAAAAACTTTTTACTTACTGTATCTCAGCTTCAGTTTCTCACGGAAGTGTTCTGAAAAATGCTCTTTAAAGTGATAGTTTGCTCAAAAATGAAAATTCTGGGTCACACTTTAGATTAGGGTCCAATTCTCACTATTAACTAACTATTAACTAAGTTTTTTGCCTTAATAAACTCCCAATCACTGCTTATTAATAGTTAGTTTAGGTATTGGGTAGGATTAAAGGATGTAGAATAAGGAATTAATATGTGCTTTATAATAACTAATAAACAGCCAATATCCTAGTAATATGCATTCTAATAAGCAACTAGTTAATAGTAAGAATTGGACCCTAAACCAAACCAAACCAAATTCTGTCATCATTTGAATTTTATTTTCACCCATACAATGAAAATCATTGGTTTTCAATATTTTAGGGGCCACTGTCTTTCATTGGGCGGGGCATAATATGATGTATATGAAGCAAAACATAATATGATGTTGCTCAGTTGTTTCTATTTATGTCATGTCATGCGGTGTAGCCCCGCCCATATTGAATTCTCATTGGTCCAAAATCACACACAGCTGTATATTCAACCTCAATTATGTTCAGACTGTGATTATGTCAATTTACACAGTATTTTGCTCTCAGTATGTGCAGAAAAAATATGCAGAAAACATAAAAGAAAAAAACTCTCCACAGATGCTTGCCGCATTCATATAAAGCAGACAAGAACCAAGTTTACCAAAGTATGACAACATTCAACAAATAAGAATAAGATAAACCAAAGACTTTTCTAAGAAACAACATCTGATTTAAAGTATAATTGCATGTAAATACTGGTCTGTTTGAAAGGAAATTCAGAAGAAAAAAGGGCTCTGTCCTAACCAGCTACATGTTTACATAAGTTACTCCTACATACAATGAAAATAATTGGTTTACAATATTTTAGGCCCCACTGACTTTCACTGTATTAACAAAAATCTTCTTTCTTTTTTTCCACAGAAGAAATAATGTTAAGAGGTTGAGTAAATGCCAGAGAAACTATCCTTTTGAAGTTAATGTTAAATCAAAACTGACCCTTTATATTTTATAAATGCATTCTTGGTCTCACTGTTCATTCATTCATTCAGTGAAAATGCCCTCACAATAAACTCATGTGGAAAGGGTGTTAGCTTAGCATGAGCCGTTTGCAATAGACTGCAGCAGATTTTCAGCATAACATGCGGGTCTGTATTTTAAACAAGCCTCAGATGAGTTCAAAGGACTGTTTTTGAAAGCGCCGTTTCAACAGTTTGCTCTCGAGCAGCCGTGAGGCCAAGAGCTCCAGCCTTGGCTAAACTCAGCGTTTAGAAGCTCATAAAGCGGCTTCTAATTGTAATGATTATGCGTGCTGGATACAGATAAAACATGTCATTGTTTTTGAGCTGCAAAATTCAATGGAAACTAGCAGGGTGTTGCTGAATACACACTTTTAGGAAGCCTGTTTGACATTATTTGATGGTGACACAAACGGTACCATGCTTTCATCTGATTCCCGGGTACATTATGGGCCACAGTGAAATGTGAAAGAGTGACTCTAAACATAATTATTATATGGGTGAATCTCACAAAAACATGTCTGGTCACATTTCACCCCTAAAACAAAAACAACAACAATAAAAAGTCACTATATTAAAAAAATCATTCATTCATTAAGCACATTTTTGCCACAAATTTGTATTGCATTTAGATTTTTTATTTCCTTTGTATATCTCAAAAATTTCAATGAAGATTGTTATTACCATAATAGTATAAAAAATATAAATATAAACAATAATATAAAAAAAATAATGTAATGCCATTTTTTTCAAGGCAGAACAATAAACCATGATGCACAAAAATACTTTGCCATTTAAATAATACATTTAAATAATGTATTAAATAACATTTAAATAAAAATAATTAATCATTTAAATTATTCTTATAATAATTTAAATAAAAATAATTCAGTTTGTGCATTACAGTGATTAATTTGTAGGGGAAATGTTCTCTATTACCATTTAAATAATGTCACACTGCAAAGAAATGGTCCTAGAAATACGCTTTTATTACCTCATTTCTTTCTTATGATTTGGGGATGAAATACGGACAGGTTTGGTGAGAATGATCCACAGGGGTCCATCATGCATACAACTCTCTTTTTACTCACTGTAAAATCCATGTTCTGCTCTTGGATGCTGGCAGCTAATAAAACACATTGCATTTTAGAGATTTGTTTGGTCGAACGGCTGGAAGAAGACAAACTGCAAATGTTTACCAGGTTCCCTCTCGAAAGCGAATGGCCGGCACCGCCTTTTGAAGTAAATAAATTCTGCTTATTTCCATGTTTGCACACACCCTCCCGCCTTGTTTGCGCTCGGACCAACAAGTGCAGTTTACACCAGATTTACATTTAAAAGGGGCCCCTGCGTGCAATGTAAAATAAGTGTTGATTCGAAGAAATATCAGCTGTGAAATCGATTGAGGCCGTGCGGAGCTCCCAAGCGGGTGCGCCGCGGCCGGCCTTGGCCTTTCCAGCCGCACACACGGGCTACTTCAAAAGCCAATTAGTGTGATTTCACATTCCCCGGCAGCTGAATAATTTCATGTAATTTTCAGACACGCTGGATGGAGGCCAAGTTTGTTCGAAAGCACATCGCCCCCTCCACTGCATCCCTCGCCCCCGGATTCCTCCTCAGCCCCCTTGTTTTTACCCCTGCGCTTTTCCTTATACATTCGGGATCATTTGGAAATCTTGTCGAAACGCGGCGCTCCTAATTACACGCGCATCAGCACATACACTGTCCGTGTTACCCAGCTCTGCTCCCACAGGGCCGTGGTCAGTTGTGGCCTCACACACACACACAAACACTCCTCACACTAATTTCATCTTAGCACAGGGCTGTCAAACATCTCCCCTGTCTGAGCACTTTTAATCGATTAGCTGAATGTCTCTATAATACATCAGCAGCTGGCAGGCAGAGGGGATTCGGCGGTGAGACAGTTTAATTACTGTACCTGTGTACCAGCACAATAGCAGCCGCTACACTGACGCTACAACAGCGGCGATCTGTTTCGCCCTCCAGCCCACACACTCACACCAGATACTCGCTGTGCAAAACACAGATATGATAATACAGCAGGGTAAATCCAGTGCTACTAAAACAATACACTTATGTCTGAATATGCCTACTTCCGTACTATATAGTAGGCAAAAAACAGTGTGTGAGCTGAGTAGTGTTCATAACGCAGCATTAGTTTTTACTATTGTGTTTTCAGTGAGATTGTCTATTGGCGGTAAAGAAGATTTCCAAATGATTAACAACAGTAGTTTCATAAAAACAAATCAGTCCTTTCCTGTCTAAGTTGGTTGGCTATTCTTATTTGGTTAAAAACTTGTCTAGCTGGCCAAGACTAACCAGGACTAACTAGTCTCCTATCCTGATCAGTTAAAAAATGCCCAAAAGCCTTCTAAAACCAGCATAGTGCTTCGCTGATAAAGACCAGCAATCCAATTTAGACTGGTTTAAGATTACCATTTACCATGGTTTTACTATACTAACACTACCTGATATTTTCCAAATAATGTAGATTAACAGTAAATAACATGTTTGGGTAATTCCCCCTTTGCCGGGAGTTTGATTGACAGGCGATCTGACCAATCATAATCCGCCATCCGCCGACTCTACCATTTTGTCCAACAAAGCAGTCAGGAGAGTTAGTAGATTAACACCGGTGGACTTGAACTTGCAAAAACAGTGTATACTGACGTCTTTCCACGGTTGAAACAACATTCCTTCTGATGTTCATTCATGTTTATTTGATGCTATAAATTAACTAGAAGGAAGAGATGATCGGTTCACAAGCAGCTTTAACTGAGGCGCTACAGCGATCTGTCACAACACATTAAAGAGCCACAAAATGGTATTTATTGTTTACATTTCGGAATAAATGATAAAATTTGAAAGTTGAGACTTTGTTTCATATCAAAATGCGCTCTGTCCTGTCTGTCGGCGCGTTGTCCTCTTTGCTCCGCAATGTATTTTTCACTCCGTGAGGCTTGTCGGACTTAACGACAGTAACTAAAGGGGGTAGGTCTTTGCGAATGGTCAATTGAGACATTCTATCTATTTAAAATTTTATTTTTAGATATTTTTATATATACACACACACACAGACATAGTCTGCTGCTCATAAAATGTCTTTGCTGGATCTGCCAACTTGGACTTGAACCACCCCTGGAAGTCAAGCCAGAAATTTCTTGAACGGTTAAACAGCAAAAGTCCATAAGAACCAAATCTAAATTTGCGCCCCATCCAGCTTCTTCCTGTGCCAGAACAACGGTACGTCCTAAATATCCCTTATTCTATAAATCCATTCTCAAGTCAGGTTTGTTTTTTCCCCCTCTGTGACTTTGAAGCATAAATAATGACTGACTAAAAGGGCTGAATCATTCGGGACGACTGCCAGTGATTGATATGTGTAGAGACCATGAGCCGACTGCACGAGAGAGAGAGAAACGACAGTCCATTTTAGAAAGTGTCTACCGAATTGATTTAACAAGTTTAATGTGTGCATCAATGTGGGCCTATTACTGGTTGTAAGCCTCAGTGATGCTATTTGTTCGACTGGCAAAAATACTGCTCTTTAGAATGAGTGTATTAGGTCTAAAATTGCAGAGAAAACCCCATTACAACTTTATTGCTGGTAAATTGGAACCAAACGTTGTCTGTATTTCAATTATTGTGAGTTACCCGGGAAATAAATCGATTTTGTATAGGCTCAATCACATAGACAGTGATGAGAAATGCTTTATTACACTCTGGCAACCCAAGGCTAGTCTTTTGTTTTTCCCTCTTAGCAATTTTCAAGAAATTGTCAATTAAGGACTTTCTCGTCTCCTTTTGGCTTCTAGGAACGGCTCCGTCCATGGAGGAGAAATCACTAAGCGTTTTGTATTGCGGGGTGTTATTCTCGCAGCTTGTTCAGGTTTTAAATGCTAATGTAGCCCCTCCTCCGGCCCTGTGCCACAACACAACTCGCCCACTTCGACACGGTGGGTAATCATTACCTGATTCTACTACCATTATCTGAATCCTTAAACCACCACAAGAGGCAGTACACAAAGAAAATGCCTGTGCTTACCCACAACGCATTGGTGCGAACAGAGCTATAAAAGGGACATGTTCGGACAATCTAAATTCCAACATGTTATGTAAACAATTCATTATATTCTAAGAAAATGTATGAATTTTTAATCAGTGTTGGGGAATAATTACCTAAAACCAGTGATGCTAGTAAATAAATAAATAATTATTTATAATAATGGATTCCAGTGAGTAGTGGTGTGATGCAATGAAATGCTCCATCAAAAATAAAATAAAATAATAAATAATCAAATACATAGCAAATATACTGCCATCTTGAATAGCTTTGATAAAGTTACATAATTTAGAATAACAAAAGATAGCAGCATCAAAAATAATATATAATATAATATAATATAATATAATATAATGACGCCTCATGACAACTCATTTGTAAAGTTTCTTGCTTCATAACGACTGAAAAAGCAAATGTTTTCATTTGAGACATTCTCAGAAACATTTCTAAGCACTAGTGGAGCTGTGAATGAAGTAGTCAGATGATACACATGGAGAAAGTGGTTTATATTACACAGCCCCCGCAGACAGAGCCGCAACCTCACATTCATGCAATGCAAATTCAAATCAACAAACACAGAGGGAGAAAAAACTCACTATGGCAGAGTTTAATTAAAGGATCTGCATAATTTGAATCCTTTAAAAGAGAGAGAGAGAGAGAACGGGACAGAAAGACGAGATCAGTGCTGCCTTGAAGTTGATATCATTTAATGACATCAGCTCTTTTACAACACTGTCTGAGGCGGCAAGCTGCCATGACACATGGACAACGCGGGAAACGCTGATCCCGTCTCCGTTAAGACGAACGCGGGGGTCCCTCGCTCTCATCCTCAATTAACGCTTACAGTCTCTGCTAAGATGCATCTTGTTGGGATGACGTCCAAACAAAACAGAAAGGAAGAAAAGAGAGGCATTATTAATCAGCTGAACATGCTTCTCTGACCTGCTCAAAACAATGTGAATCCAGCCTGAGGATTTACACACGGCATCGCGCCGGCACACACAGTTTCCTTCAGCTATAATTGGCTTGGCAGCTTAAGAGCTGATAGTAAATGAACGACTGGACATGTAATACTGCTGACACGCCGCACAGCTGTCCTCTAAATCTATCAGCTGGACATACAGTGCCGCGGCTCTACTACAGCTAAACTATACTCTCAAATCAAGCCTTACATTGGTTTACCACACAAGATAACACATATTCAGTTTTTTTTTAACTGCAATCTTCCCCTGTCCTTGAATCTCATTTAAAGTCTCAAGCTTTGCTTTTCAACATTTGTTATTCTAAAGTCCCTACATGAAGCATGAAACATAAAATAAGTAAAACTTACAGTGTGAAGTCTTGCAAAATAAGGACTTTTCGAACTGGATTCCTGAACACAAACCCCATCTGCTATTGGTTGAAAAGCAGATGGCCCTGCCCCAAACTCACGCCATTGGTTAAATTATTTTCGACTGACGTGACCAAGGTTTGTAGCAAGGTGAAAATAATAGTAACCAGTAATATCATTGCCTGCACTAATCAAATAATATATATTTAATGAATGTATGGGTGGTGGGAGAAAAATAATAACCCTCAAAAATAAGAAAAAGTTAAAAAATATTGTGTCTATGGAAAAGAATGGAATGTGAAGAAAATATAATGAGAACTGTATTGAATCGGAAGACATATAAAATAAAATAAAATAAAACAATAAAATAAAATAAATAAAATGAAATGAAATAATATAAAAAAATAAATAAATAAATAAAAACAAAAAATAAAATAAAATAAAATAAATAAAATAAAATGAAATAAATTAAATTAAATAAAACAATAAATAATAAAGTCCAGTCCTACATTATATCACATTACAGAAGTTAAATTTGTTGCAAGTATTATTTTTACATTCAATATACATAATAGCACAATACACCTATCCCAGGATTTTAGGACATCTATAGTCAGCTATACATCTCAAAACTGGTCTTATTAAGGTCACAATAAAGATAAACAAATACGTTTATAAACAAACTTTTAAATTCATCTTCTACAGTGTATTCATTTCTTAAAAGGATGCATATTAAAAAGTCATAGATAACTTGACTATTGAACTAATCATGGCAGTTAGCCTGTGATTCAATAGACTCTAAACAAACATGAGTGGGAGTAAGTTTATTATACTTATGCGGTGTCACAACAAGTCTCTTCAAATCTATATTTCATTAAAAGGCCACAGGAAACTCAGGAATTCCAGTTAATTGTGTCGATTTTCACTGGCTGCTCGTCCTATTATCTGACGCAGAAAATGTAAGTATTCAACAAAAAGAGCGGATAAACGAATCTTGGGTCATGGAGAACTGATAAAAGGTAAATTAAGTAATTTTCTCTGAGCTTCTGTCCAACAGAGATTTTCAGAGCAAGGACGCTGCGACAACGAGAAGTCCGTGTTATTTCTAATTACTTAAAGCAAGCAACAAATTCAATCAAACGCTGCTCGCGATTCAGCGAGGGACTTCAAACGTGGGCTCCCATCAAGAAGCTACTCGTGGTGAAAGCGTCTGCTACCAAAAAACAATGAATTTCATGTTTTATTCATGCGTACATATACATTCTCATTAGTGGCGGCCACCGTGTGAAGACAGATAGTGTGATTGAGTGGGGATGGGGGGAGGAATGCAGTGCTGTCGAAGGCCTTCGGCGATCTGTTGATTGACTGGGCTCCGGTCCCAGCGGTGGTGACCGCCAGGCTTGGTGATGGACACACATTGGAGAATGAATCCGAGCTAGCCTGCAGCTGGGTTGCGCGTCTGGACTCCTTATGGGTTCGCAGACTGACCTAATACAAGCCCACTGGCGAAACGGGGCTGAGGCGTTCCAAGTACATGACATGCACGGGACACAGGAATGCTGGGATACGGACCTGAGGAGTGTATGCTGGTCCTGTCTAGATGCTAAACCTTGTTCTGCTAGGGTTAGGGTGACCTTAAGAGTTCACACAAACATGTACAATCAGAATTGGGGATACCTTTGAAAATTCCAGTTCAACTGAATTTAAACTGATGTGGCAAACAGGATGCTGAATTACAATTTGAATTTGATTGTAAAGTTATTAAAATGTAAGAGTTTGGGGTCAGTAAGATTTTTTTTTTAAAGTTACATTAAAGACTTTTATAATGTTACAAAATATTTCTATTTCAAATAAATGCTGTTCTTGTAAACTTTCTATGCATCAGATAATTCCTGAAAAATGAATCTATCATGGTTGTCCCAAAAATATTAAGCAGAACAACTGTTCCCTTTCAGTTGGTCACGTTCGACGTACGTCGGAACTGACCGACGAATTGGGGATGAATTTCAGAGACCAATCTATTTCGAGTGTTTAAAAACGAGCCAATGACCACTGGCATGCGGTTCACGCATTCCACGCTCCGGCCCGCAGCGCGGGTATAAATAAGGAAGTGGAATACTGCATCCTCGCTTTCTACTTCGGAGCCAAACATTACTGCAAGCTCAGTGTGTTCTCTGCGAAGAGTGTTTTTTCTACGAGTCTCTATCGAGAAGGATCGTTCTGTGGTGTTGGTGAGACGGCGCGTTGCAGCGGCGGTCACGTGGAGAAGAACACAAACAGCTGTTCTCACAGCTCACCGGGCATTTTCTCCTTGAGTGCTCACAGCGGGCTTGCACCTTTGAACCGCTGTGAGCCGCGGCCATCTCCCCTGTGTGCCTCGGCACTGATCAGAGCGGTTTTTTCCTTTTCTAAAAGAGCAACACGGGTTGACCCTGCGTCTTTTTCAAGATGTCATTCAAACCGTGTGTTTCTGGATGCCATCGTTTTCTGTCCCCAGTCGATGGTCATGATTGCTGTCTCACGTGTTTGGGCGTTCAGCACGCTGAGGCGGCTTTCGTGAATGACTCATGTTCCCACTGCGGGAACATGACCATCGCAGTCTTACGGTCTAGGCTTGAATATCTCAGACGGGGTGGAGTCCCATTGCGCATCCCCCGATCTAGTGGTCCTCCCGCTGTAAAGCAAAGGGCTGCTACTTTGGCTGATGCCTTTGGTGGAGACATGAGGGTTACTGTGAGGGCATCCCCGACAGGTCAACAGGCTCCTCGGGCCCCTCCCCCCCCGCTGCGCCGGTAGAGCTTCCAAGAGAGCGTGCTGGTCCTTCCCATGGGGGGCCAGCCGTTACTTTTGGGGCTCCGGTTGAGGATATGATTTCGATTGCTGCATCGGGGGACGAGCTAATGTCCTCTGGAGATGAAGATTCGGCTGCGTTGCCCCCTTCGGGTGTGGTAGCGTTGCCCGAGTCTGATCCAGAGCTCACGGCTATGCTTTCCCGGGCCTCCGCAAGTGTCAGGCTCGAGTGGAACCCTCCACTGTGTCCCGAACCTTCGCGGCTAGAGCTCCAAAGTCGCAGAGGCTGGCTAGAGCTCCCCAGGCCGTCTCGCTGGCTCATCCGTACCGTCAGACTCGGCTACACGATTCGGTTCGCTTGCCGGCCTCCCAAGTACAAGGGCATCCTCTTCACCTCCGTGCGGAGCAGCGATGCCCACGTCTTGTGGTCAGAGATCGATGTCCTACTGGCGAAGGACGCGGTCGAGCCGGTTCCTCCAGCCGATATGAGGTCGGGGTTCTACAGCCCCTACTTCATTGTACCCAAGAAAGGTGGTGGGTTACGGCCAATCTTGGACCTGCGTGTCCTGAATCAGGCCCTGCACAAGCTCCCGTTCAAGATGCTAACGCAGAATTGCATTTTCGAATGCATCCGTCCCTGAGATTGGTTCGCAGCGATTGACCTGAAGGACGCGTACTTTCATGTCTCCATTCTCCCTCGACACAGACCATTCCTACGCTTTGCGTTCGAGGGGAGGGCATATCAGTACAAAGTCCTGCCCTTCGGGCTGTCCCTGTCGCCTCGCGTCTTCACGAAAGTCGTAGAGGCAGCCATTGTTCCGCTCAGAGAACGCGGCGTTCGCATCCTCAACTATCTCGACGACTGTCTCATACTGGCTCAGTCGCGGGATCAGTTGTACGAACACAGGGACATGGTGCTCAGTCACCTCAGCCTGTTGGGCCTTCGTGTCAACCAAGAGAAGAACAAACTCTGTCCCACACAGAGGATCTCTTATCTCGGTATGGAGCTGGATTCGGTCAACCAGACTGCGTGCCTCACAAAGGAGCGAGTCCGGTCAGTGTTGAACTGCTTGAATACGTTCAATGGCAGGACAGCGGTCCCACTGAAATTCTTTCAGAGGCTCCTGGGGCATATGGCATCTGCAGCCGCGGTAACGCCGCTCGGATTGCTTCATATGAGACCGCTGAGCACTGGCTTCACGGCCGAGTCCCAAGATGGGCGTGGCAGAGCGGCAAGTACCGGGTCCCAGTTACTCCTTACTGTCGTCAAACTTTCAGCCCGTGGTCGGACCCTTCATTTCTACGGGCGGGAGTGCCCTTAGAACAGGTGTCCAGGCATGCTGTGGTCTTCACGGATGTCTTATCCACCAGCTGGGGGGCCACGTACAACGGGCATGTAGTTTCGGGTCTGTGGACGGGGCCCCAGCTGCATTGGCACATCAATTGCCTAGAGTTGCTAGCAGTACATCTTGTGCTGGGTCGCCTCAAAAAGCCACTACAGGGCAAGCACGTACTGGTCCGTACGGACAGCACTGCGGCCGTTGCGTACATCAACCATCAGGGTGGTCTACGTTCCCGTCGCATGCTCCAACTCGCCCACCATCTCCTCCTTTGGAGTCAGAAGCATCTGAGGTCGCTTTGTGCCATTCACATCCCGGGTGCACTCAATCGGACAGCCGACGAGCTCTCACAACAGTCGACACCTCCAGGAGAGTGGCGACTCCATCCCCAGGTGGTCCAGCTGATATGGGACCCCTTCGGAGCCGCACAGGTAGACCTGTTTGCCTCTCCAGACTCGACCCATTGCTAGTGGTACTACTCCCTGACCAGGGGCACCCTCGGCACGGATGCACTGGTGCACAGCTGGCCCCGGGACCTGCGCAAGTATGCGTTTCCCCCAGTGAGCCTTCTCGTACAGACTCTGTGCAAGGTCAGGGAGGACGAGGAGCAGGTCTTGCTAGTTGCGCCCTACTGGCCCAACCGGACCTGGTTCTCTGAACTAACACTCCTCGCGACAGCCCCTCCCTGGCCCATTCCTCTGAGGAAGGACCTACTTTCTCAGGGACGGGGCACTCTATGGCACCCGCGTCCAGACCTCTGGAAACTCCATGTCTGGTCCCTGGCCGGGACGCGGAGGTTCTAGGTGGTCTGCCACAGGCTGTGGTAGACACCATCTCTTCTGCTAGAGCCCCCTCTACGAGGCGCCTCTATGCGTTGAAGTGGAACATGTTTGTTGGATGGTGTTCTTCCCGCCGGGTTAGTGTTGTGCTTTCTTTCCTGCAAGATGGGCTGGAGCGAAGGCTGTCTCCCTCCACCCTCAAAGAGTACGTCGCAGCAATAGCGGCATATCACGACGCAGGTTGGAACCACCTCAGAGACTGCCATATGTTGCACTACCCTGCTAGGTTCGTCCTTATGTGTAATCTGCCACCCCTCCTTCCTTTGAAGGATGTGGCTCCGCAGCGTTCCATCTCTCGAGACTGGCACGCTTTCCCAGCGTTATCCAATAGTCACTTTGAGTGCGTCTTGCAGGAGCAGTGACTGACCTTCTCTCCTTAGAGCCCTAACTTCCCGCTCCAACAAGAGGGCGGTTCAGAGAGCTCAAGCAGAGCGCTGGAAGGGCCAGCATCCCTGGAGTGTTAGTAGCATCCCCAATTCGTCGGTCAGTTCCAACGTACGTATGTAACCCTCGTTCCCTGAAAGAGGGAACGGAGACGTACATCCCGTCGCCAGGTGCTGTGCTTCCGCTGAAGGTCACTAGTTCGGCTCCTCAGCAGAAAAGCGAGGATGCGGTATTCCACTTCCTTATTTATACCTGCGCTGCGGGGCAGAGCGTGGAATGCGTGAACCGCATGCCAATGATCATTGGCTCGTTTTTAAACACTCGA